>OY015315.1:2778036-3378036 GCA_955612985.1 Cheilosia scutellata | reverse complement strand
CACTACCGAGCAAACGGCTGTTGGCGGTATTCTTGATGCGTACACTTGTCCTTTTGACACGAGGTTGTTTTATGCAAATGGTATACTTTGGCATGGCAATTTTTTGTAAATCTTCTTTACAATACTATAAAAAAAAATGTTGTTAGTAAAAAATTCACGATATTAAATATTAGAAATTACATTTAGGATATATGTCAATTTGTGGCTCAGTCGGACTTGCTCGGACAGATGTACGTTCTTAACTAAACGAATTTACCGATTTGAAAAGTTGCGATTGGTGGAAAGCTGGGTCTCTCCGTTGCGTTGCTCTCATGTATGAATGTTGTAAGTGTGGATTTTGAGGTATAACAGCAACTGTGGCATGGATAAATTAAGCTCCGTCGTACGGAGAAATCTCGACGCATGGACGGATTTCCAATCACAATTAAAATCAGTGTCTACCCAACCGTTTCTATTTAATATGGTTTAAAATAACTCATTTTTGTGCAGCTATATCCGAACGAGGGTGTTTTTTTCTTCGAACAAAGATACTGTTGGTAGATTTTTCAGGTGGCCATGTGTAGGTGCCTATACTTTCATCTGTATCGATGTGATGCTTCGTTTTTGGATGTTTTGGCCAAGACAATCTTGGCTTTGACAATCGTCGGCGGGGTATCTAAAGCAGCGGTTCTCAAACTTATTAAGCTGTGGAACCCTAAACAAGGCCCAGATTTATTTCGGAACCCCAACTCTTAAAGATATATAAAATTAAAAATAACACCTTTCAAAAAAATTTTTTTTTATTTAAGACATTTTTTTCAAGGTTAGTGTGAAGAATGAAACTGTTTCATTATTGTTTGATTTATAATTTTTTTTAAATTGACTTCTATCTGCGAAAGCTGTATTCGCATATCTGGGGCAGCGTCCAATCTCGTAGTCTTTGCATAAGTATACGCTGAAAATCCTGCTTCACAGCGATGCGTTGTGACAAAAGGGAGCAAATTTAATAAACACCCCTATCGTGGTATCCGCCGGGGGGAATTATTCACGGAAAACAATATTTTGGTATCGTCAAATCCGTAAAGTGAACAGTTCCCCGTGTGGGTAATGTGAATGAGTTTCACTGTATCGTTGAAAATGTTCAAATCAAACTTTTCCGGAAAGAAATTACTCGCCCGTATCAAAATTATTGCGGATTTCATAGGTTTTCTTGCTTGCTGTTGCTGCACGTGCGTCGTCGTGAGCACTTTTTTTTTTAAGAAAATGTATGCATATAAAAAAGCTGCTTTATTAAGCCGAACGTTTGTAATAAATCTCTGCAATATTGAACTTTATTAAAATCAATAAATAATCTTTCTAAAAACACATTTCATCAGGGATTTCCATGAAATCATGCACTGCTCCTCTTAACCTGTCTCGTATTCTTCTCTGAGAACACCGCTCCTTTCGTTCTTCCTCTTATGCTTTATGTTTTATTTAAATGACTTTTAAAACAAACTTTTCATAATATGCCTCCGACAAATGCAGCTAAACAGATTTGTATTGACAAATGAAAGACCGCCGTTTGACAGTGAAACTACCTTTCCCAAAAACGTGTCGATAAGGAAACGCTTCCGGCGGATTCCACGATAGCAGTAGAGTAGGAGGTGAAAGGGAATCGAATAGGTGAAGTGAAACTTAATTACGACGGATTCCACGATAGCCTGTTTGGCAAGTTCAGGGTATTCACTCCTAATATACCAACCCAAAATTCGTTCAATGATACAGAATCAAAATACATGTTTTGGTGAAGAAGAACTCTGCAGATCTATAACGGCCATACTATTCACTCACTTTAATCCGGATTAAAGTTCGCATCCAGGTTTAAGTGAGTTTAACCCAAATCCTAAACCGTTTTTTAACCTTGTCGGCGTTTAATCCGATTAAGTTTAAACAGGACTCCGTAGACCAGTTTAAGTAATATAACCCGGGTTAAAAATAAATTGCATATTATTGACTAATTTGGTTTAAATTACCGGGTTTAAAAAAATCTGATTAATGATCGGGTGTAAAATTAACTACTTAAACCTGATTTACACCCGAAGTGAATAATATGGACGTTAGTGTTGTAGGCTGGGTTTCATTCTGACTATATTTTCATTCTTTATCACATATTTTGCAGAAACTTTACAAATGCAGTGCATGAACGATACCCACACGCATGCATTTTTGTGTCAAGTTCATTCTTTGTAGGATAGTGTTCAGTACCTCATAAAAGCTATGCGGAACTATACTCACATTTTTTGCGTAAAAATGTTTGTAATTGCATACTTACAAAAATTATTTTTGTTTTACTATTCTTAATTCAAGAAAGTCGCGGAACCCTTAAAACTGTTCCCAGGGTTCCGCGGAACACAGTTTAAGAACCGAGGATCTAAAGGACTATTCGGTCACTTATGTTCATATAACTCTTCTCTTTTGTGCTCTATCTATTTCTATCTAATGTATCTACAACACAGTACTATTATTAGTTTTCGTATGTGCTGCGTATGTGCCTGGGTCCCAGGTTCGATCGCCGAAAAACACAATTAATTTTTAATGTTTTTTTCACCACTCGCGGACTTCTGACAAACATCCGAGAGTATGATCTGTGCTGAAAAAGCTTCTCAATTAAGCCGGTTGGATTCGGCATAAATTTGTAGGTCACTTCCATTTGTACCAAAAATAAAAAACTCACCCAAACGGAATGGTTGTGAGAAGCTAGGTCTAGGGTGTCTACACGCCTGTTGCGCCAATTATTTATTTATTTTTATGTGCTGCGAGCTATGTTGATGAAAAAGTTCGAATTTTTAAAAGAGAGTCTACATAGATATTTAGATTGTTACGAAAAAGAATTTGTAAAATATATTTACACATGTTTAGGGAAAATGATAAGATACAGCACACAAATCGATATTTTTACAGACCAAAAACTTCCCACAGAAGAAATATACGATAATTTGACAACCCTTTGAAGTGTTTTTAAAAATACCCCCTCAGTTGGGGGGTCAACCAGAATGAAATTTTATCATTGGACTAGACCACACGAGTGAATATTTTGTTATATTTAAACGTTGATATGGAAGTAGCGGAAGACAAATAGTTCTACAGCTGGGGGGGTTAACGATATTAAAAAAAAAATCAGCATCATGAAAATCCCCATAAAGTGTATTCCCAGTGTATGTATATCCTAAGACGTCGGAGATATTTTGCACCAAAATTAAGCATTCCATCGCGATTTGGCAAAAAAAAAATCGAGTTCTGAAGACACACAAGAGTTACATATATTGCGTGCCTGCAATTTACAAGCGTATCTTAGTTGGGGCCGAATCACAATTCAATTTTTTATCGTAAAGATTGACGCCTTACCCTGACGACATAATCTGTCCAGTTTGATGACTGCGCTCAATATACTTAACAATGTAGGTTAGGTAAGGTTATGTTAGGGTGGCTGGGAGTCTCAAATACCCGTTGAACCAGCAGGTACTATGAATAAAGCGTTGGAGGCAGCTGATCCTTATATTAGCGAGTTCACCTAGATTGTCGAAGAAATATTCTCCGAGATGTAGTTTTTTGCGAGATGAGTAGGCCTGAGAGCATGCTTCCAGTGTCCCGTAATGACACCTACTAGTGCACTTATAGTGGACCCTACACTGAAAAAAATATTGGTTGTCATATTGGCATTCGGTGGTTGTTAACTGGAAATTGTCAAATTGAACAAAATTGTCGATATGATGAACATTTTTTGAAAATATCAAATACATTTAACAACCGGATAGTCAATATGAAGAACTGGCGGTTGTCAATTCTTAGTACCAAGTGCATAAGTGCAGTATTTAAAAATTTTTATATTGATGAACTTTGTTGTAATATGGACAATCGCAGTTGTCAATATGAATACTCAAGAAAACACGTTTAGGTTTATAGTTAACAGTCACTTTTGACTGTGAAACACATGATAGTCTCGGTAAACGTGTGGTGGTGGTTTGTCTACTGATGAGCCCGATGTGTTGGGTCATCGGGGCGAAACGCATTCTGGAGTGTGTATATGTGTATTATCAATATAATATGTTGACACTCCACTGTAAGTATAAATTCCTTAATCTAGCTAGCAGGTGTTTTAAAGCATGACGTTTTTATTTTGAAAATCGAATTCTTTAATTCAATTAGGTACTTCGTTCATTAGATTGAAAATTGCGATTTTCATTATGAAAATCGAGTTCTTCAGTTTAACAACTATGATATTTTCATTATGAAAATCAATTCCTCCAATTTGACTACTGTGTTCATCAAATCAACAACGGCGATTGTCAATTAGAATTGAATCAATTAAATGTTCATATTGAACCCAAGTTCATCATATTGACAACTACGGTTGTTGGCTCAAAAATAACAACTTTTTCTTCAATATGACGAACTTCGTTGTTAATATGACGTACCTTTTTGGTTCAGTGTATTTTGTGTTACAAGATTGTTGGAGCGCTTGAGATTCAGCATGGGCCATAGATCTGTTTAGTGATGGAGCACGTGGTGCAGTTTGACCACCTTCGATTAGGGGCGCTTATCGCATTTTATTTAATGGAAAGTTTAAACGCAGTCAGAGGCTATAGAGATTCTCTTTTTCCGGTAAAATTGACAAAGTTGTGCCTGCCTAGCGAGTTCTGGAATGTCCCTATATGGCCCCCTATATTTTTCTCCCTTGTTCTAATAAAATTTTCTCGTTACATCACTACCATGGATACATTAATTGCATGCATATATTCCTACATTCGGTTATCCTTTTTGGTTTGGCAAGAACGTCGAATGCGTCGCATACACTTGTGGGTCGTTCTGCTTTGATTTTTACCCAACTTCATCCCTCAAACATAAAATAATTGTACGGTCGAATTAGCGCGTACCTTCTATTCGTCTGCATAGCGTTTTATGTAAGTTTGAAAACACGCGACGTGTCCCCAGGCTATATCCCCGTATGAGTTGTAAAAATGACGGGCACCAAATCTTCCCCATATTGTGCGCGAGTGTTGGGGCATATGCGATCGGCAGAGTTTTTTTTTTTTTTAATTTAAGCTAGATAAAATCAACCACCAACCGCAGTCGTTGTACCTGTTGGATAATTATATATCCAGGTTGAGAGGTATTTTACCATATCACATTTTTGGTCAGAATGTATATGAATTTTTTTATTATAACGATTGAACGGGTTCTTTGGACTTTAAAAAAAAAAATTGTTTTACTCATGACTTTCGGTAGTTCGGTAGAGTAGTATTCTCGTGTGAAAATTTAGAAAAAAATTACGAGGTGGACTTTCAAAATAGTTTAAATTACAAACACCAATAAAGGAAACAATAACTTTTGTTATACCCTCCACAGGAAGACACATCTGCTCCAATGCCTGATTTCGCCTATATCAAACCTTGACTTGAATCAAACAAGGAAAACAAAATTCAAGTCGCTTTAAAAGGCACACTTTCAGTCAACCAAAATCACACCATAGTGAGTTAACACCACAGTTATTGACACATAAAGGAGGTCCCATTGTACACATAAATATTGTCAAGCGCACAGTAAATCGAAAGGAACGGAGTAGTACTAGTACTCGCAAGAATATAACCAATTCCTGAAACAAATTCATTGAGTTTGGTGCTTTTTAAATCCAGATTTCAAATATTTTACAAAGAAAATTATGTAAGTGCGTATTGAATGAATAAATATTTTTACTGTATACACATTTTTATACTGAATTTAATTTTTAAACGCTTTTGTCATTTAAATAGTGAAATCTATTTTTATTTAATAATTTTCAGAAAAATGTCTGACAGCTCTCAAAATGATCAGCCTGGAGAGGTAAACCGCCAAGAAGAATATGTCCCAGAGCCAGCTGTCCTTGAGCCACAAAATGATCCTATTCCTGATCCAAAAGATAATCCTATCACTGAGGCAGCTGATGTCGGTCCTATAACTGAGCAACAAGATGACGATGTTCCAGGGCCTTCTCGTCGCAATCGTTTACGAAATCATCGCAATAGGTGTCCATACCGGACGCCTGGAGAAGAAGATCAACCAAGACTATCGACTTTTCACCAAATCAGAGTGCGATTCACAGAGCTATATTTTCGCGCAAGTGTAAGTGAACAAGTGGAGATATTGGAGAAACTTATTCAGGAAGCTCTTCGTCGCTCGTCGTCGTCGATCACAAGAAAGGCGGCGCCGGCGGCCACAGCCATCCGAGTCCGATGATGACTCTTCAGATTAAGTTCGTCGCAACTGAAAAACAAATTTTTATTTTTATTTCTTTCCTTGTATCCTTTGTAACAGAATTTAAGAAAATATTTTCTTATTAAAAAGCTGGAATAGAGGCTCATATGTGGATTCGTGTTTTACTCAAGTTCGTTCCTACAGCTCGGGCGATGGGATTTTTTTCTCCTTCTTTCGTTTTCAGATGGTCCGCTTGAGTTTAGGATATGCGACTCCTTTGATAATTGGAATATTTTAGACCAGACCAGATTGTGTCTCTTCCTGACACTTCTTACCTTGGATGGGACTTTCCCATCCAAGGAATCAGTCCTGGATTTGTCAATAGGCCGTATAGGCTGCGGCCTAGGGGTGGCAGCGTCCTAGGGGCGGCCGATTTCAGAGGACGTTCACTCGATTTCAGAGGATTAAAGTCAAACAAGTTCACTGTTTTTCTCATAGTTTTTTATATTAATAGGTACCTACTGTTATTGTACATATTTTATCTATATTACTGCGTGAGTGATGGATGAGAGTAGGGATGTGCCAAACCGATAATTTCTCTGGAATTAATAGCGGAGTTTGACCCATTACTAGCCAAACACATTGAAAGATACGCAAACCAGGGATCAGAAACAGCTAGCTAGCTATCGAAAACTGTCCTGCGGGGAATTCATTTATTTAATAGCTGAAAAAGTACTGGTATATACATTAGTGATGAGATAAAAAAAGCAAAGTACTTTTCTTTGATTGTGGATTCTACACCGGATGCAGCACATATAGATCAGCTTACACTTTTGATTCGATATGTTTTAGATAACGGAGAACCATGTGAGGGATTTCTCAAATTCTTACCTTCTGTAGGACACAAGGCTCAAGAAATATTTAATCTCAAAGATTGCCGTGGTCGCACTCTTACGATAATGCCTCTAACATGTCAGGGATTTACATGTTTACAAGCTAAAATTCAAGAACAGCATCATTTGCTATGTTTGTTCCTTGTGAAGCTAATTCATTGAATTTGGTGGGAACCTCGGCCGCTGAGTCTTGTACAGAAGCCTGCCACAGGAAGAGGAAAGACACTCAGAGTGAACCTCACTCGTTGCGTTGGTCGGCTAGAGCAGATGCCTGTAAAATTCTAAGAGATTGCTGAAATGAATAATCACAGTTTTAAAAATGATTGAAAATGACACTACACTACAGAGAAACCTGTCCCGCGAAATGAGGCAAAATGAATTCGCATAAAATTAGAAAAACTTGAAACTGCGTTCATGGTCGTATTTTGGAATGCTATTTTGGAAAGGTTAAATAAAGTTAGTGTTCAGATTCAGAGCTCATCTGTAGATGGTATCTGTTCTATATGACTCTCTAGTAGAGTTTACAATAGCAGGAGAGGAAACTTTGACTATTTCGAAGAATAAGCAATTGAGATGAGCGCACTTAAGCAATATCAAGGTGAAATAAAGAGGCAACCTAAAAGAAAAAAATGACGTTTTTGAGGAATCAATCTCTGTCTAATGTTTACCCTAACTTGGACATAGCTCTCCGCATCGCACTTTTGGTAAAAAAAGCACATAGGTTACTTTGAGGAACATTTATTTTAAATAATTAGAAGATCAAAATATAAAATTCTTTCACCGGCGAAATCTTGACACCAAGTCCCGCAATGGTCTCCGCATATGGGACATTTACAGGAGGTACAAAAAAATCTGGTCTTACGCATCTTTGTGCAATCGTAGAAAATCCAATTTTTTTCTGGGTTGGCTATTACGTACGTGGATGGCAAAAAAGTTGACTATAGACATATTTAATATGTCAAAAAAATAACATAAATAAATAAATAAATAGGTGGCGCAACAGGCGGTAGACACCCTAGGCCTAGCTTCTCGCAACCATTCGTTTGTGTGAGTTTCTATTTTTGGGACGAATGGAAGGGACCTACAATTTTATGCCGAGTCCGAACGGCTGAATTGAGAAGCTTTTTCATGACAGTTATACTCTCGGATGTTTGTCAGACGTTCGCGAGAGGTGGCGCAGTAGAAAAAAACCTTAAGATGTAATTTGGGTTTTTCCGGGGATCGAACCTTGGATAGTGGGATCCCCCGCACAGTAGTCCAGCACACTAACCACTGCGCTACTGCGCACACTGCGCAAAAAAATAACATAGAGGCCACGTAACTATAAAAAATTGTTACACTATTCATAAATATACGTATACCTCAGACCCCTTGCACGTAAAAAATCGAAAACTAAACGTCTATGCACCAATGAAACTTGCGCGGCACAAAGCTTTCTTATTTTTAGGAAGGTACTGAAACTGAAAGGTACGTGTTTGTATATCTTTCACACCGAATGCTATGACACATGGGTTTCACAGACCCTCTCAGTTGATTAATCAGTCATAGTTATAGATAGATATTTTTATTACGTTCATAATATTACATTTGCATGTTGTCGCACAATTTACAATTACAGAGATATGATATTAATAATCATACTACTGAATAATTATTTAAGCGTATAATGAAACTTGAATTTTTTTAAATAAATATTATATTTTGAGGAAACAACGAAAAAAATAAAAAAAAAGTTAAGAAGTCAAGTAAATAATTGTAATTCTTGTTTCTTTTTTACATACACTCATAAAAAATATAAATCTGGCACTGCAAGGAATTTTGTAACAGGTTGTAGGTCTGACCGAGGACTATGTGTGGGAAAGGATAGAGGCCCTGCAACATCGAAAATTCAGCGACATCGAGCTGCTATGACCAGTGTTACCAGCACGGGCTATTTATCGCCAATTAGTGTTATGTCGGTGGAATTTATTCAAAGCGCCAGTAGTCGAATTACTTTTTATTTTATTTTTATTTAGAATTCACGAGGCTTAAAATTAAAGATTTACAAATGGTTGCTTACTCTCTACTCGGCCGGCGTCTGGATGAGAAGTGACACACCTAGTTACAAAAAATACAATTCAAGGAAAAACTGTGATCCAGAAGCTGTCAGTGGTTGGAGGACGGTGTTGCCAACTGCATACATTACAATTAGGCTACTCGGATTTTTCACCGCTTCAGGAATTTGCGATTTGGGATTTATCCAAATTTGGGCTATTTCATTTTAAAATTGGGCTATTTGAAACTTTTTAAAAAGAGTCATACATCCTTATATTTTTTTTTTTCATTGCGAACTCGTAGAACTGAAACTTTTTAAAAATGTAATTGTGAATGAGTCAACTCCAGTTTCCATATTGTGCTTACACTCTCACTTCTGAGTAGTAAAATCAGCTCACAAGACTAATGCATGAATATGAAAACTCATTATTTGCCCAAGTATATATCCCCTTCCAGCAAAAAGGGGTATGGAGCCCAACTTTAAAAATCTTGTAGCCAAAAATAGCCCAACACGAATATGAGGAATAAAAATGCGCACCTATTTGTTTAATTGTTTACGCACATTTATTTTGATTAAATTGATTGAATTCAAAATTAACAAAAAATAACTATTAGCTTCTTCATTCCATCTATATACGAACTCGTAATTGGAAATTAAAGTAATAAAAACAAAAAATATATATTTATGTGTTATGTTAACAAAACAAAAAATAATTCCAATAAAAATACAAAAAATAAAACAATTAAAATATCAGCCTCTTCGTGACAATTGCGCATTAAGGTTTGATTAGAAACATAGAAACAACAACAACCTAACGTTTTAAAAAAAGAAACAGACTAAAAATAATAAATCATAAAACTGTAGGTATTCAAAAGAAAAGATATTAAAAGAAAAATAATTTAAAAATATATAAGAATAACATTTGGTGAAAGTAATCAGTTAATAAACGCAAAAAACTCAATTAAAAATCGCAAGTTTCCTCCGAAAATTCTTCCTTTGTGGAGGATGATTCTTCGGTTGTTTCTGAAGTCAAATTTGCATAAATGTTAACATTAAATAAATCTACAATGTTGTACATGTTGTACAAAAAAAAACATTTTCCTGGAAGGGAACATATACATGGGCAAATAATGAGTTTTCATATTCATGCATAAGTCTTGTGAGCTGATTTTACTACTCAGAAGTGAGTGCGTGTGGTTAAAATAATATCGAAACTGGAGTTGACTCATTCACAATTACATTTTTAAAAAGTTTCGGTTCTACGAGTTCGCAATGAAAAAAATCATTATATTTTTTCATGATGCATGACTTTTTTCAATAAATTTCTAAGGAGCCTAAAAATAGCCCAATTTAAAAATGAAATAGCCCAAATTTGGATAAATCCCAAATCGAAATTTCATGGAGCGAGTGAAAAAATAGCCCGTGCTGGCAACACTGCCTGGCAGTCTCTCATACTGGGTAAGTCTAGAGCGAGAGGTCTGTGACATATTTGGTTGCTTGCAATTTCACCCAAAGTTTCATCTATGCGAGTTCTCTCCTAGATGAGCTATTTTTTTTTCTCATGACATTGTTGTCTCTGATCTCTGATGTCTGATCATTTGGGCGGTTGGCGGTATTTCCATTTATCATTTTTGTCTAGGAACTAGCGCTCTCAGTTCTCAGAGGTATTTTGTAGCGATATATTTTCGCTCTTTGGGGTGGAACCACAAACCACCCACTCATCCAGTTTGTGTAGCTGAGGTGATAGTTGGGGGCGATTGATCGTTGGCATTGGTCTGTCTACTCGATATATGCGCGGGATTTTGATGATAGCCATTTCTGATCTCTAAGTAGTTGTTGGTAGGTGACAGTAGCTTATTCAAAATATTTCTAGTTCGTTACTCTGTAGGTGGACATCAGCTGTTGTTAGTCTTCGCTGATCCAGTATAATTTTTTTTCTGTGTAATTGTACTCTAGAAAAATAGAAATGTTATCAATTCCAACCGAAAATAAGGACTGCTTTATTGATGCTATAAATAACTGACAACGATAAGTATGCAAACGCTATTCCCGGAGAAAACTCAACCGCATATAAACACATAACCTGGCAATTGCCAGGATCAGCCAGTCGTATTGAAATATGGAAAACCCAATTTGATCGCCAAAGTGTGTCCAGGTCCTGCTCCTGAAAACGAACCCAAAACCCATCCCATTGATGTGCTTAGATGCAAATCGACGAAAAAAAACAGTATTCTCCTTGGAGCCCCACCAACATCTGCAAATTAAATTCTTTCTGCAAGAACAGCATAAAAAACAAATAGTCTCCTCTAGTAGGCAACAAAAAAATCTTTATTTTAAATCTACGTTCATGAACATGTTTTACATGGAAGAAGATGGAACTTAAGTCTTACAGCGGGCGGATTTTAATTGCAAAAATAAAAAAATAATTCAAGTTAAGTGAATTCAATGTACTTAGTCAGGATTCTAGGCGGTACACGTCGCAGTGGCGCGCGCTGCCGCGGCCGTTCTCCGCGCGACAAACCGCACCTCGCACCTCGTGCCATGCGCCCGCAGTGGTCACCACACTTCAAATATCAGTAGGGATCAGACATCTTTATCCTATAGTAATATTCACATTCACGTATGAGTAGCTACTTACATGCTCTTTCTCAGACCCGGAATAAACTTACTTCTTCTAGCTGCTATGCAAATACATATTTGCGAAAACGCAAAAACAAAGAATGCAAACAAATATTAATAATATAGTTTATATATTTGTCTAATGAATTCCACCGAGCATTGTTTATGTCTTATTTACAAACAGACAAAATGTCCTTTGAGATAATGTCCGTTTGGGACAGAAATAATGTCCATGGAATGAAATTTAGGGAATGGACATTATGTCACCCCACCACAGCTTCGTACTTCATCTCGCGATGTTTGGCTTTATTTCGCTTTGGAAAAGTGAAATAAGGACATATTTTCCCATATTTGGTCTTATTTCACCAACTAGATTGGCCTTATTTCACTTTACTAAAGTAAAATAAAGCCAAACGTTGAAATATGGCTTTACTTCACTGGTTCAAAGTGAAATAAGACCAAGTTTTCAGATTTGGCCTTATTTCACGGCACCCTTCCAACCATATGTAAATTTCCATTTAACTCGACCGGTCCATTGGCGTTTTCAGCTTCTATATCAGGTTCTTCATGGGGACCAGGTTGCTTCAAGGCATGCATTACGTCATGTAGACTTTCGTAGCATTGTGTGTCTTCTGTTGCAAGATCACTACTTGGGTGCACTGGGTCGGCAACTACACCTTTTTCTGAGGCTGAAGTTCGGCCAACTGGTTCAATTTGAAATGTGCCACATCTGGTGGATCTTCGGGATGAACAGCAATTGCAGCTTCTTTTTGTGGCTGAATTGCCAGTAGCTTTTCGGCTAAATGGTATAATATTTTAAAAGTACACCCTCTGTTAAAGGTTCTTTTCTCATTAGGCACTGGGTCATCTAGGTGCGCGGCAACCAGTGGCGTAACTATAGGGTGGCAGGGCTGGCAAAATGCCACGGGCCCCCGCCCCGAGAGGGCCCCGTCCCAAGGGGCTGCGAGCTTAGAAATAACCTAACATTTTTACAAAAATGCTGTACCTAAGTATTTAAAAAAATTATAAGCTCTAAGGCCTAGGCCACGCACTGAGCGGCAAGCGGCAGAGCGGCAAAAATCTGAGCGGCAATCATAAGCGGCAAGTGGCCATTTTTTAAGCGGCAATTCCCATAGAAGATATTTTTTTATAGGAGGTATAAGATATAGAATTTTGTATGGGAGGTGCCATGCCCCTTTGTCCAATTTTGACCAATATTCACAGGAGCACTCCAGGGCCAATACCTAAGGTCATCTGTAAGTTTGAGCTTAATCTATTTCGTGGTTTTCGAGATATACGATTTTGAATGTTTTTTGTATGGGCGGAGCCACGCCCCTTTGTCCGATTTTGACCAAACTTAATAAAATAGCCTTTGTGCCAAAAACACAGATTTTCTTAAAATTTTAGCTCAATCGGTTTTGTGGTTTTTGAGATATACCATGGTTTTTGTATTGGAGGTGCCACGCCCCTTTTTCCAATTTTTTTTACATACAAACCTGCTACAAAAGAATATATACCTTGCCAGCAAAAAAAGAATTATAAAATTTGGTGTTGCCAAACTCGAGATATAGACGTTCAAACATACACGATGATTTCTTGCCGCTCAGCACTACACTAAAATAATAGAACAGAATTGAAAGCTGAGCGACGCCGCTCTGCCGCTCAGAAACGTCGATATCGATTGCCGCTCAGCGACCGCGTGGCCACACCCATACAATTTCGTATGTTTGAAATATTTTTTGCCGCTCTGCCGCTTGCCGCTCAGTGCGTGGCCTAAGCCTAACGCACTTCAGCCTAAAGACACCGCTCTTTCAAATGCTTTAAAACGTTTGAAAATTTGTGTAGAAGAATTGGAGAGGTATAGACATGAATTTGTAAATTTAACAATGGAAGCAAATAGTGTAGCAGAAAAATGGTCCATCAACCCTGAATTTTCTAAAACTCCTCAGAGAAAGGTAAAACGCCATTTTGACGAACTTTGCGAAGATAAGCGTCTCCCAGATCAGGAAAGTTTGTTCAAAGTGCACATATTTTATCGAGTATTGGACATCATTATTAATCAACTGAAATCGCGTTTCCTTTCAATGAATGAAATTGTTTCCAATTTCAGTGTTTTGCAACCTTCCACTTTACAAATGTTAAATGACACTGATCTATTAAAAAAGCTTTAGAATTTATTGATTTCTATAAAAAAGACATTTTCCAAGGAAATTCTCAGTTTTCGGTCCACTTTCAGAGACGCAATAGATTAGACTGATTTATTAATAATAAAACATCATTTTATGTCGTGCAGCTTTCCTGAAGTATGTACTGCATTAATGTTATTTGTTACAATTCCTGCGATCTTAATGGCCCGATCTTAAAACTTTGATGATGTTATAGATACTTATGCGGAACAGAAAGCTCGTAGAAAAGAATTTCAATAATAAATATCTTATTAAAGTTATACTGTTAATTTTATATATAATTAAGTGGTTTATTAAAATTAAGTAAATTACAACGCGACGATTTTTACTGGGAGGGCCCCATCCAAATAAATTGACACGGGCCACAGATGGTAGGTATAGTTACGCCACTGGCGGCAACACTGTTGACATCCTCTAGGGCTTTTTATTTTAAAAATATTTCTTTTAGTGGAGCTTCATCGTCGGGGTCTTGGGCAAAAGTGTTCTTGTGATGCTCCCACGGAATAACATACACATACTCATCGGATTGGGCACTATCAGTTTCTTGCTCAGGTTCAACTGGATTGTCCACATGTCCACTGTAGGGATGAGCCTCGGGTTCCATTAGCTGTCCAGAATAGTTCTCATTCAAATTCGATTGATAAAATTCATTCTGAAAGACGGGTTCGTATTCTGCGGGTACCACTGGAGCAGCATATACTGGATGGACCATATAGAAATTCCCACCGTAGTAGGGCTCGTACTGAGGGTAGAATAGCTGGCCCATATAACAATAAGTTCCAACATGCTTGCTTGCCGCATTTACAGAGGGAACTGGAAATTCCTCCAAATGGATGGGCGGCAGCAGTCTATTCTCCTGCTCGATGGGTATGCCTTGATTTGTAGCAATGCGCACGGGGCTAGCCTGTGGTCGAAGAATAGCCTCAGGGTTCAAAGCCAACCAGTCGGCTGGACGCGGCAGCAGTTCGTCGTCTTCCTCGATGAATATCCGCACATCAGGCGGCTTCACCGTTTCGGGATATGAAGACGGAGGCAACACCAGCCTATTATATTGCCCTTGATTTGTAGCAATGCTCACTGGGCGCACGGAGTCTGCGTGTATATGCTCCTGGATGATATGTCTGTACTGGAACTGGGATTGTGCAACAGCATTAAACTCATTTGTAGGGCGATTGCAAGGCAATTGCTGCATCAAATTGTGTCCTGGTGGATATTCCTTCGGAGCCGTTTCAAAGGCCGGCTCGTGCCAATAAACGCAAACTGTTTCATCGTCATCCAAGAGTAACAGTATCTCACGGTAAAGTCTCTTCAGATTATTGTGCAAGGTCCATTGTGCGTCTGGATCACAAAATGTGTCATCTTCTTCCAAAAGTTGCGCTAGTCGTCGTTGCAGTCTCATTAGATTTGCAACTAAGGTCCTATCTGGATCGTCTTCGGGCATCGTCAAGTCTGAAATGATAGAATTTTCTCGTATCCTTGCGAATGTTTTGTTGTCTCTTTTCATACCAATTAGAGGAGATCGGTTGTCAAATTATCCAAAATCAGTCGACGTAACGTTGATGAAACGAAACAGTTCGGCTAACTGTAACAAAGAAACAAACAGAAAAGTGGTTGAAATATTTTTTTACGTTACGTCATTTTACACTAAGATGGCAAAATATATTTATATTTTTATAACACTTTTCGCACATTTAAAATTTACCTGAAATTTACCTAAATCGCCTGCCAAAGGTTGTTGCTTCACCGACTATCCGTGACGTTCTGCTTGTGTGGCTGGCGTTCTATGTTACAATTGGAAGTGAATTGCACATTCCAGTGTTACAGTAGTGTTAGTATTAACTGTAAATCTGCTGTTTGGGAAAACCTTGAGAGTCAATTAGTTTCCTTATGTATTATATAGAGACAAATCACTGTCCTAACACATCTATACGTATGTGTAATTGTGTGAGGAGATGGTTTGCCTTCAATAAACGAAAACAACTCAACGTCACATTTGAGATGGAAATATCATTCAATTTATACAGATAGATTAATCATCATCAATCAAGGTTTTCTAATTTTGCCGTGATCGTGATGTGTCGCTTCAATCGAGGTTTTCCTGATGGATATGAGTGCATTCTTTTAGTTGAGTTTTTTTCTCAAAAGAACGAAAGAAGAAAGAAAGGGATGAACGCCAATTCCAATAATGAGTAAATATTTATACTTTGAGATAAATGCAAAAAAAAGTGAGTGAATGATCACTATTTTGGTTGGTTTATTTATTTTCCGCATCTTGCTGATGTGTGGTGGTTGTGCTGGTCTCTGCGCTGAATTCCGAGTGTGGATGGGGTGGGTTATTGTAAATATTTCTTTCTGTTGGATTGGTGACCAACTCGGCCCCTTTGAAAGTGCGAAATCCGCCTTAAGTTCACATATCAAAAGTCTGGCACTTTTTGGAGAGAGCAAAGTCGCATAAGTGTCTCTCACATTGGGTAAGTCTAGAGCGAGAGGTCTGTGACATTTTTTGTTGCTTGCAGTTTGCTTATCACCCAAAGTTGCATCTATGCGAGTCCTCTCAAAGATGAGATATTTTTTTTTATCATCACATCTCACATGATGTCTCTGATCATTTGGGCGGTATTTCCATTTCTCATTTTTGTCTATGAACTAGCGCTCTCAGTTCACAGAGGTATTTTGTAGAGTCACATCACAGCGATAATTGTTGGGAGAGCGTTGGCAGCTATCCAATATTTTCGCTCTTTGCGGTGGGACCACCCACTCATCCAGTTTATCTATAGCTGAGGTGATAGTTGGGGCGATCGTTGGCATTGGTCTTTCATATGCGACATATGCGCCGGCTTTTGCTGATAGCCGTTTTTGATCTCGACCTTAATTAGTTGTTGGTAGGTGACAGTAGCTTAGCCAACATATTTTTAGTCCGTTACTATGAAGGTTGTCAGTGGTTGTTAGTCTTTTTTATGTCCTTTTTTGCCGTCGCGTAGTCAGGTTGTTATTGAAAATGGGATATATCTGTCGAGTGGTTCTGGTTACTTCCATTCATAACCAATATTAGATCCATGTGTATTTACTAATTCACATGTCTAACATTTTGTATGACTTGTATTCAGTGGAGGGCATCAAGGCCCTCTTGATAAATTTATAGTTAACACGACAAATGATTAATCCTTGTAAAGTGTATCTACTGTTTAAATGGTCGCCAGCAGCATGGGGAATCTCCTCATCTAGTAGGACCACATTAAGGATTAGGTACTCCGCTTCGCGTCGGCCCAATTATTGCGTTGCGCGCAAATGAATTTAAATGCCTCCGTTCGCCATTTGTATTTTTTGGATCTTCTCTATTGAAAAGAAACCATTTCATTACCTATTCAAAAGATTCTCTAATTTTTAACACAAGTTGAAAAGTCAATTGAGGTGAGGCGCATGTCTCTCTTTGGAACACCAACCTGCAAAGCAAGTCGACTCTGAAAACCACCACTGAAATGTCACCCCATAGTGATGTGCCAATTAAATTTGAGTTTAAGCTTATAACCCAATCTGAAGCTGGAAATAACTGGCACCCTGCTCCAGTATTGTCTGTACTCGTACGTCTACCAATCGCATTTCCCAAAGCTCCTTAAGATATTCGGCAACTCATCTAATCGATGATCATCTATGCCAGATGAAAATGTCTCGAATATTTTACGCCACACCCTACTTGTTGCTCGAAAATAATTTGGCTATCCTATAGAAAGTTGTTCCTTGTATATTACAAGGATTTATTGCATTTTAAGGTTGTCACGCTTGAGTGCTGATTATAGGCATCAGTTGTGTCAAACGATTGCTGCTTGTTTTTGAAAGTTCCTATTAAAATTGGTCCACTTTTGGTGAAGTTCAATTGGTGGTCACCAGACTATCAGTGATCCATGAAGGACTGCATCATCTGTCAGCTGATCTTGTTAACCCGATACATGAATCCCAATTAATTCAAATGCTCACTTGTACACTTAGTATCCTTTCAATATTCCTGTAGAGAATTTCCATCAGGAAGTAACAACACAAATGTAGGTATATTTTCTTTATAAATTTATTTTTCCAGTTCAATTGAAATATTAGTACATTCCAAAGTAGATGTATCCAAAAAAATCTTTTTTTTTTTAATTTAAACTTCATTTAATTAATTGGAAAAAAATCGTAATTAGATCGCGAACCAGAATAAACACACGATCAAGTAAATTACGAACATGACCGATAGAACTTGGAAGATAAATGTTATGTCCGTAAATACCCTTGTATCAAGCTTCTTGATGGTACGATTCTTCCTGCGACCGCGCTTGGCACTGTGACAGGCACCTACACGTTTGTA
The DNA here is from genome assembly GCA_955612985.1 of Cheilosia scutellata. Classification (NCBI taxonomy): domain Eukaryota; kingdom Metazoa; phylum Arthropoda; class Insecta; order Diptera; family Syrphidae; genus Cheilosia; species Cheilosia scutellata. Next base: position 3,359,769 of record OY015315.1, on the reverse strand, counting down.
TTGATTTTTTCCCATTTTAATTATCCTTTGCTCTCCAGTATCCTAAGATGGGAACTTTTTATTAGGTTTACACAATTGTTTATTTTAATTTGCACACAGCTTACTTTCAGCAACGTGTTGACGGTAGCGATTTGAATAATTGACTATTCTGGGCGTGCGAAAATGAATATCTGGAGGTACTGTTATCGAGAAGGCGATCGATCGCGCATTTTGTTCTGACCATAGCTTGCAATCAAGTAATCGCGAAATTCTGTGCCGGGGCAGTATTTCTGGGGCATTAAAAAATTAATCTTTATTTTCCTGGAATAATTGAAATCCGATATACACCAATCACTATCGTGTTCGTGACAAATAAAGCTTCCTCTGTATTGGCTAATTTTATGCTATCGCCGCATCCCTACAGAGGACACGTTTTTTTTTTCTTAGAGCGAATTAAGAAAGCTGCGAAGATGGCAAACTTCCACATTCTTGATGACGATTCCATGTAGAAAAATTCGATTTCATTTGCATTTCAATCGCAAACGGCGCTAAGGGAACATGTGAAATAAGGCATTTGAAACCATCATAAATGAAACGGACTATTCTCAGAAATCGAATGACAACGCGCTTGAATGGCAACGAGTGTAATCCAATTTAAAAGCGGTGAAGGTATTATCACCATCACGATACATGGTTGACAGGATTAATACCTGGCTGGGATTCTGTAAAAAATGAAACGAAAACCGCTTTCGTTTTTACTAAACATGTCTATGTCTGTGGCAATAGACAGAGACTGCTATGGTCGAAACGAAAGCGTTCGATCGTTTTCGTCTTACATAATCTGCCCCCGAAGCTTCGGTCCATCCAGATACATCGCCAAAATAAATTCCCCCCCTTATCGGGGTAAGGCACCAGATGCGAGATGACTTATATCAAGGGCAACTATCAAATATTGCAACAAATGTAAATGATGTTGGATATCTGTAATCTCTATGTAGGTGAGTTGGAATTGAGGTGCAGATTCAAGACGCGCATACCAGGGTGCTTAGCAGATCGACCAAATGCCATTTTGGTGAGTTTGATTCAACACAAAATTGGGTGTCAAAAGTTTTTACACACAATTCCATGCAGCGCAATCTAACGCAATGTAATGATAATGACTATGTAACGACATCCATAGGCGCCCACAAATTATAGTTGGTATCCGAAATGCTCATATAAATAATGACAAATGTACCTACTCAACTGAGTCTCTCAAACTCGAGTCGTATTTTCATTGAAAGTTTGGTGGGAAAAATTAGCATTTCTTCGGAAATGGAAACATGATATACTCGCATGGAAATTAATTCTACCGAAATAATGGCAACTTTTTGGGGTAGTTTTCGGCACATGACGCAAAATTTAGAAACAAAAGTTAAATAAATAATTTAATTTAATAAACTAATATGAGTTTTATTTAAATAAATCAGTGGACATTTTAACTTTAAACAAAATTAAGAAATCCTCGCTAAATTTTGGAGAAAACACAAAATTAATTTCAGTGAATTTTCGGACATATGTATGACAATTTAGCACAATATTTTTATTGAAAACTATGAGCAAACAAATATAATGTGTGTGAGTATTAATAATTATTTTAATGAGCGCTCACTACCACCACCAAAGGCAGAGCAACAATTATATTGGAATTATTTAGGAAAGTTTAAATTTGTAATTCTTCTAAATGAATCGTCCAATTGTAATGAAATTAAAACTAAATGTTGCTTCAGCAAGGCCTTTGTTAAGCTTGCGAAATTCATAAGGATTTGTTGAGTAGTCATATTGCGATGCCGGCCGGGTGCATGTCATAACGCCCGGTGTCATAACGCCCTGGGGCGCTATAACACACATTTTTGTGTCACAAGGTGGGCGCAGTAGCGCAGTGGTTAGTGGTTGTTGGACTACTGTGCGAGGGATCCCAGGTTCGATCCCGGGAAAAACACAAATTACATCTTAAGGTTTTTTTCTATTGCGCCACCTCTCGTGAACGTCTGACAAATATCCTGATAAAGCTTCTCAATTCAGCGTTCGGACTCGGCATAAAATTGTAGGTCCCTTCCATTCATCCAAAAAATAGAAACTCACACAAACGAATGGTTGCGAGAATCTACCTGTAGCGCCACCTATTTATTTATTTATTTTTAAAAGGCCCTCTGGCGCTATAACACTTTTAAAAGTGTCATATCGCCCACTCTCAATATGTGCGCCCGAGGGCCCCAAAAAAGGAAATAACACCCCAAACCTTCATCTGAGAGTAAACCCAAGCAGGGGGCAGCATGCGGACTGAAAGAAAGCAAACAATTTCTTTCTATGGCCAAAGCGTAAAAGCGGTTTGGGGAAATTCGAAATCCAAAAGTGGGAAAGGGTAGGGTCACATTTAGTATAGGAACATTTCAGCCGATTGACTTGAAATTGCGATTTGCGTATTTTACTACTCTAAATAAGAAGTAGTAAAGTAAAGAAAATCCGTTTCTCTGGATTTTGGAAATTTTTCCTGGGACCCGAGTTATCAGGGACAGGGAAAGGGGACGATTCAGTTTCAGTTGAATGGGGAATGCTAGTAATTTATATATAGAAAAAACTTAGTCACGACCCAAAGTCAAAACCAACAAAGAAGACATATCTACCATACTTCCACGAATCGGACGGAAATTCATTAAACACCGCTGTATAGCTTTGAAGTTGTTAGGAACTGTATATACCTCAGCAATTTTCAATTCAATTAAACGTTTAGCAATTTTTTAAATAATTGTTTTCTTTAACAAAGCCTCATAATAGAGTTGAGATGATGTTAATAATATTTTCCATTAAAAAAAGAGTTAGCTAAGCTTGCTTGCATAACCTATTATCAGATTCTAAAAATAAAGGAACAATATCTTAATATTTGACCCATCATTCAAAGTTCTTTCAACTCCTTTAAAAATTTCACTTTCACAATAAATTTTTTTTTCTTTTATTTTAGGAAATTATTTTGTCCCATTTCAAATATTTTTCCTTGTCTGAAACAATCTTAAAAAAATGTATTAAAATCAGCCTTTCTGCAGGTGGTTTGCTGTATAATCAATTAGAATTTGATCAGCTCCACTGAATTCTTTCCTAGAAACGAGTCTAAAGATATTGCAAAAGCTGTGTATAATTCACCGGAATATGTAAATGACTCATCGTCACCATAGCCACTACCCACTACACTTGACGAAGCTCCCGGCTGTAATTCTCTCTCAGTTTAAGTTGTAAGTCCATCGGCGATAGGGCGCGACGTTAATTTTTTGTGCTCTTAAAGGTAAGGGAGTTTTTCTGCAATAAATGTGAAATTTTGTTTTAATATTTAAATTCTGTTTCGTTGTGTTGTGTAGATATTGAAAAGTTCTCAAAGAATGCAAATAAAATTGTCGGAACAAGCGAATGGATCGATGCTGTGCAATGGAGCCTTGCGTCGACCACCTCCTGTTAAGCCGGTTCGTCGGAATATTCCGAGACCGGTACTACCACCCCCACCACCACCACCACCACCACCACCACTATCACCGGAGATAGAGCTCTTAGAATCCGAAGCTGAACCGATTATTGTTGAGATTCCATCTCCTAGGACCGATGACGGACCAAATCAATTCCGTGGGCGTCGTCGTTTTTCAACTGTTGGCATAGTTCTGGTGATCATCGCAGTGATTGTAATCATTTGGGTGAACTTACGTTTTAATCAAAGATCTTAACTGCAGTTGCGTCCTTGCAAATAATGTATTGCATTTGCCAACGCATACGAAATGTTCTTCTTGTTCCACTAATAAAAACTAAGTATATAACCACTGTTGGCATTCAAAATAGTTGTTTTCTATCCCGCACAGGTGGCGAGGAAAGTTCAGTTTCTGTGATGACATCGCTTGATTTTGTTGACAGGTGTCGAAGGAGCCAGCATGCTCTTGAGAACCTCCTAAGATAGCTACCAATTCACTGGATCGGGGCCGGCACCTTCCAGGGTTCATATAGAATGTTGCAAATGACCAACTCTAGCTTCTAGCCCTACTCACGCTGTTTCATTGAAAACCGCTTCTCCTCTGAAAACCACCAAACGATATGGTGGCACTTTAGGGTAACTTTTGAGGAAGATGTTGCGTCCGCGACTCACCGCCTTTAACTCAGCCAGGTGGAGCGACATGCTGAACGCACTCGAAAACACTTTCAACAACTCAGCCTATCTCTTACGGATGGTGAAAGACTACCTCAGGGACCGGGAGTTGATCTATAAGACCATAGAAGGCCAAAGAAGAATCCAAGTAGCCTCAAGAGCAGCCAGCCCAAGGATCAATTTTCGGGCCTGACCTCTGGAACATCTCGTATGATGGCATCCTTCGCATGGAGGTGCCGCAAGATACCTTCCTGGTGGGGTATGCAGATGATATCGCCGCGGTCATAATGACAAAAGACACCGAAAATGCGCAAATAAAGCTAAACCAAGTCCTGCGACGAGTAACATCCTGGTTGGATGAACACGGTCTCAGTTTGGCAACAGAAAAAACCGAGATAGAATGATCCCGATTTTAATCGAATTCCCAATCGGCCAGGAGGTAATACATATAATGCAAAGACGCCGTGAAGTATATGGGTGTGACCATCAACACCAAACTTACCTTCTGGCACCAGATAAAGAACGCAGCGAAACGAGCCTCACTGAGCAGACTGATGGCGAAATTAGGCGGCCCAACGGCCAGCAAGCGAAGGCCCCTGATGTCGATAACGCATGCGAGATTTCCGGAGACGCACTTCGGCAGGAAAAGTACGGGAAACAGATGGCAGCTGTGCAGAGACGCGGAGCCTTCTGCGTGGCAAGCGCCTACCGAACGGTGCCGGAACCAGCCGTTCTAGTTGTCGCAGGGGTAACCCCACGTTTACGACAAGAAGACGGAAGATGGAGTGGAAACAGCAAGGGAAAAGGCCAAAAAGCAAGCAGAGTGGCAAGAACGCTGGAGCTCGGAAAACAGAGGACAATGGACAGCGAGGCTTATCAGGATAGTGGCTGAGTGGAATTACCAGAAACACAGTGGGGTTAACTATTACGTCACACAGTTACTCACCGGACACGGATAATTTAACGCCTTTCTTCACAAGATCGGAAAAACGAACAGTCCAGCCTGCCAGTACGGTGACTCTCAAGAAGATGACGCGCATCATACCTTCTTCGCCTGCAGCAGGTGGGGAGGTATATCGGTCATAGCTGAAAAGATGCTGCCCAGCGAGCGACTGGAACCAAATCTACGCCTACGTCCAACGCATTCTCAGAAAAAAGATAAGAGAAAAAAAGCAATCCCGCGAGACAGAGTGAGCCCGAAAGGGCGTATGATTACAGCCCCCCTGAAGTAATGCGAACAGTGGTCCCGGGGGGGTGGGTCCGAAGGAGGAGTTTTAGTCTACGTAAACCTTGTACAAATGCACGTTGTACAAATGCGAGTCGGACACACGGGGACCTATTTCATCCTAATTTCATCAATTAGGCAGTGGCGCCGCATGGATAAGGTTTAACATTAAATTGCGTCCAGTTCGACTCCTTTGCCCACTAGTAAAGTTCCAGAATTATATACTATCTTGTTCCAAAAGATTCTGTAAACACTCCCTACCTACCCACAGATGCAAATATAAAACCATCTCATATTATAACGATTCTAGAAAGTAAAAGCTAACTCAAAGTGCATATCGAACTTGAGTCATACCTATTGCCGCGAAATAAAAATTCGATACAACTGCACCTGGGCATTGCAATGAATTAGCTCATGGAGCCCCATACAGTCGCGCCAATCAACTAGAAAATGATTCAGCCGGCTATCGCAAGTATGTAGTCATACTCATACCTAGCAAATCGCAGCAATTGCAACTCGGTTCAGTTACAAATAACCTACCAATCGTTAAGGCTGTGCTTCTGCTCTCGTGCTTTAGAGTAATTTCCCAACTACCTACAATTGTGAATTGTTTTTTCTGATTTCCATTTTTCCGCTTGTAGATTCACTGAAAATTTCCTAGAAGTGTAATATGGAGGAGATCCTTCCTGCTCGCTCGATTAACTGGAGGGATACGTCCGACGACGACGTCGAGAAAGGGAACCCGAAGCCTAAACATGGGTTTCCAATGAAGAGACCCAATCGTCGGTCTGCACCCATTAGGAAGCCAAGATCCAAAGCAGTTGACCGTGCCGCCACTGTACATTCATCTTGTGCTACAGCACGTCCTGGTCAATATAGATGTATACAAATGATGGAACTAGAGCGCGAACAAATTCCGTTGTGTCCCTGTAATCGCCAAGTGGTCATCACTCTCACTGGGATCCTGTTGCTCTCGGCCGCTGGGATGGCTTACCTCGTTTGGCGCTATTATGATTTAACTAACCACTGACTTGTGTAATTTGTGTTTTACCAATAAAGTCTGTATGGCCCACAGTTTGCTGTAAAATTGTTTGTTTCATTGAAGTTGGAAAATTCACAGCTTTTAGTTGGCAAGTATGGCGGCATCAAGTGTTCCTCTGAAAATGAATGTGCTATTAGAATTTGTCGTCTCAGATGGCTCTCGTCGATCGCTCAAATGACGCACTTCTAGAAATAATCTCTTAAGTGAGTACACATGCTTACTGATAGGAGGACATCATGGCACTGATTTGGAGGGGCTGCCATTTCATCAAGTTAGCTCCGCGTTTCTTTACTTCCGACAGGAAGCACCACGCTTCGTTGTATTGTCGTCCTTTCCTTCAGAGTACACCGAGATCTTTGACTCTGTCCGGTCGTAGGTACACTTCCAAGTTCACCAGTAGCACGGCTGCAATGGCTGTCATGTACTCATTGAAAAAAATTTCGATTAAAATTGAATTTTTACGAATATTTTCGTTTAATCTGCTTTGCTCCCCTGAATGGGGATTATGTAGACAAATAAAGAAATATTCAATTGTTTATCAGAATAAGCTTTAGGGCGAAATTTGAAGGCCAAGATTGACGTGGTAAGGGGGTTATTTCGAAAGATGCTCAAGCAAGTGGCCAATTATTTATTAAGTATACAAAAAGCTCCATATTTCTCAGCACCAGAGGTATCCTTTATAGGATAACCCTCCACGTTCATAGTCAAATTAAATTAATTCATTTCATCCATAACAGTTGAAGCAGTCGAAAGCGTCCGCATCGCAGAAAGTAAGTCCATCCACGTCTTTTTTGCAATAAATAAAATAAGTTTAAAATTTCAGACATGATCCTGAACAGAAAGACTTCTGCATCCAGACAACGTCGCATACTAAGGGCTCGGACAGCACACAAGTATCAGCAGAGGATGTACTTCCTTCGCTTTTTGGTGTTCATGTTCATTGTCAACTGGATCTTGCACAACACCTTTCGGCCGACGGACGATCCTAAGCAGTATGCATGAGCTGAACAAAATGCGTGTCCGTGTATCTTGAAATTGTGGCGATAGTTATATTTTCGAACATAATAAAGCGCGCAAAGTAAGACGTAACTTTGATTTTTATTGCCACCATATCGTTTGGTGGTTTTCAGAGGAGAAGCGGTTTTCAATGAAACAGCGTGAGTAGGGCCAGAAGTTGAGTCATTTGCAAAATTCTATATGAACACTGGATATCTTAGCTATCTTAGGAGGTTCTTAAGAGCATGCTGGGTCGCCTTCGTTACCTGTCAACAAAATTAATCTTTGTCATCACAGAAACTCGACTTACCTCGCCACATGTGGGAGCACTAAAACCTCTAAGCCACCATGTCCCCAAAGAAAACAACTATTTTGAATGCCAACAGTGGTTATATAGTTTTTATTAGTCGAACAAGAAAAACATTTCGTATATGTTGGTAAATGCAATACATTATTTGCAAGGACTCTATATATGACTCTAGATCACCCAAATGATCACAATCACTGCGATGATCATCAGAACTATGCCAACAGTTGAACGACGACGCCAACGGAATTGATTTGGTCCGCCATCGGAGATAGGAGATAGAATCTCAACAATAACCGGCTCATCTTCCTCAGCTAAAAGTTCGATAGCATCTGGTGCTGGAGCTGGTCTTTGTCTTGGTCGTGGTTGATTGAGTGTTTGTGGATGATTGCGGCGAGCTACCGCATCCCCAATTGCTTGGATCAGTTGTCGACGCGCTAATGCTCTAGCTATAATAAATTTCCAGCGAAAAAATGCCATGTTCCTTTGGCTGTTTTGACAATCCATTTTAATTGCTGAATATCTATAAACAAACAAAACGAAACAGATTTAGAGATAATAACCGAATTCCATGTCTACCGGACGCCACACGCTTACCTAAGAGCACGAGAAACTAAGCACGTCGTCGTATGCGATCAGCGATTGACTTACAACTGAGACGAAATTCGCATTTAGCTCCAGCATAATGTCGGGACTCTCGAGCTTTTCCTGTCTCCAAGTCCAATCATATTTATATTCCGATGAAAATGGCTCTTAAGCAATTGTTTGGACCACCCATTCCTACCCCGAATAACCTTACTTGACATTGACATTGTTCATGCCTTACGGATTCCTTAAGGGTGTATCTATATCAATATCCCAACAGTAGATATGCCATTCCGGTCTGATTATAGTTTCCATGAATATCAAGTTTCAATTTCCGAAGAAAAACTGAGTTTTTCCAGTAAACATTCACTGAGAGTATATGACTTGAGTGAAGATCCCATCGATGGATGGGATATTTTTCAAGTTTAAAATATTAATTTTCATTTTATATGGAATCTGTCTGACTCTACTACTCTGTTCTTTCAGTGCTGACAGTCTTTTTACATGAATACTAAAATTTCCCTCCTTTTTTGACACTATTTTAGAAAATTCCCTACTAACTAAAAACAACCAAAAGTCAATGAAATATTGTTTTCTTAACAAAAACTTGTAAAAAAAGTTTATAATTTATAAGTGTAGCCTTTGAAAAAAATTTAAAGAGCGATTTTTCTGAATCTCTGGGTAGGGAAAGGCTTTTTACCCGTTTTAGAGTTGTCTTAAATTGTTTGGGAAGTCTGTACATATAATAAAACTGTAGGAATTTTCTTTGTCAGTTAAAAACTCGAAAACTACTGGACAGATTTCGATGAAACTTTCTTTAAAATGATCCTTAAGACTGTGAGACTGCTATAGGCTATCTCGTTTATAGACATGCCTTTAGGAACAGTTTTTATCCAAAATGTATTTTTTGAACTGAAAATATATACAGACACATATACCTTGCTACAAATGGATGTTTATACTTTTGCGATCGTGCGACATGACAAACAAAAACAAAACCACACTAGTATACGTATACCTCGCATTCGAAAAGGTTTGATTTGTTTTCGCAGTGAGTGCTATGGTCAGTTGTATATGTAGGTTGTATATTATGATCGTATACGCCCGATGCCGGATGGGGATGGGGTGCGTGCTGCAGTATGACATGGGGTATATTAATAATCTTCATAAGAAAAGAGACGTATAATACAAAACAGGTTTCATTTCAGAATTTCATTCTGATATGTGGTATGGTAACAGTGTAGCGTTGGGGTAGGTAGTTGTTTACATTCCATAGGAAGAGGAAAACAAAGGAAAGGAAAGTAAATGCAGTATTATAAACAAAGAGCAAGATCATGGAGGAGGTGGAGGAGTCTATGACCCACTCCAACCAACTCGCGGATATTGAAAACATAAAAAAAAAATGCTAACCACACGCGACTTCACTGAATGGCTTAACTAACTGGTTTTAAGTGCAAGCTTTGGATCAGTATCACTCACCTCCAGGGTTCCCAGGTTTTAAGAAAAAAAAAATCCCCTTTTCTTAACACCAAAATGATTTTTTCCCCCTTTAAAAAAAATCCCTTTTTCGTCCCGGAAGAAAAAATCTTAGCGTAACCAGCATTTGAACTCGGGCAATGCTTCCAATTGCTTGAGATATTTGTATTTTTTTTTTCCTTCCTTCATTCCAAAATCCGTTAAAAAAAAAGATTATTTTCACTTATTGTGCCGCGCGGCGTTTTCTAGAAATTCGCGTAATACATATTTTGAATTTAGAATCCTGCGTAGTGCATTTAGACACACTATGTTCTGGTCCACACATGGCTTCCCATGAAAGTCGTGTCGGGCGAGACGGGTAGATTTTTAGGTTAGTTGAGAAAAGAAGCATATATATTACACTGAAAATCCCTTCTCTCTTTTCTATACTCACTTAAAATCGACCTGTCTCGCCCGAAACGACTTTCATAGGAAGGGATGTGTGGCCCACTGCACGGGCATGACTTTCATTCACATGAACGACTTGACTACATACAAAAACAATTGCAATGAAATAAAATTTGGCAAGTACGGGAATAATGAAATCGAAAATACAAAAAAAAAAAAATGTATGGTCCTGACCCTACCAACGCAAATACCAAATAAAGATTTGTATCTAAAGCGCCATGGTTTCGAAAAAGAACCTTCATGAGCATGCGGCATGACATGCCCTTGCGAGAATTCTTTCTGAAAGTGGATTTTTGGTCCATCTACCTGTCTCTCTGGACACGACGTTCGTGGTAAGGAGTGTATGGCCAGCAGTGTTGTGCCATGTAGACTAAAAATGTAGACTACACGATTGTCATGTTAACAACGTAGACAATGTAGATAATTATTAGAACAAGTTTTTTATTAATTTTTCCTGTAAAGTTTCCTAATAAATCATTAAAACAGAAGCAAGTTTTGTATTAAACTTTTAATTCAATATCGTATATATTTATTTAAAAACAAAACAAATTAAGTTTATGATGTTTAACAAAAAAAATTGTTCAGCTCTATATTATGATTTAAAAAAAACAAAACAGAACAACTTTATATTAATTTTTAATAAGCTTAATATCAAACTTTATTATTTTAGAAGAATTGCCAATAAGATATAAGAACCCAACCGAAAGCGTTCTTGGAGCTGTTGATAATGCTTGAATTGAATTACTTCTCAATGGGTCTTCTTCCTTTAGGTACAAATTTAGAATTAATTCAAACTAAAATGTATTAAACCAGAAAATACTCACAAGAGTATTGATAACCATTGCGTTCTGATTGTCACCTTCACCAATATTTGTAACAGAAACAGCCATCTAAAAGAATAGTTTGTGTTGGTCATTAATTTTTTGGTAAATCAATGGAAATTAAAATACTTTTGAAGATTTTTCCTGCAAACTGTGCAATGTGCTGAGTATTTGTTGTTTGATTTCACCAAAACAAAACCTAGCTCCTCAAAAGCCTTGTTTTTTGGTCGACCAGACATATTTAAAGTTTTATATTTATGATACACAGGATTTTAATTTTTAAGAAAAGAAATTCTTAATTAATTCTTAAAAGTGTACTTTCTCGATTGAAGTTTACAGATGAATGACAGATTGATAGATCTGAAAGCTATTGATGACATTGTCGACATATTGTTGACATTGTCGACATTATTGTTGACATTTTCGACATTGTTGACGATATTGTCTACGTTGAAAAGTCGACATGTAGAGGAACAACACTGATGGCCAGGCCATGGTAATAGTTTTATTAAATGTCAAAAGAATGAATGCATTCAGAAACCAAACAAAAAAAGTGAGATGTTGCATGAGCACATTCTGGAGCATGGTTGTTTTTTGTAGGTTGTTAACATTATTTATTCATTCAAAAAGATTTTCTTACAAACTGTTTTTGATAGGATTTTAAGATTTTTCCCCATTTTGGATTTTTTTTCGCCTTTCGTCTTAAAAAATCGGAACAAAGGGCGATTTTCCCCTCAACCTGGGACACCTCACCAGACAGATGGGCATGGGAGTTATAGAGAGAAATGGCAATCGATCGATGAATTGTTGTTGTTCCTAGAATATGTAACGTACACCAGTGGGGCTGATAAAGAGTAAACAATGTTTTTCAAATTACTACGGAAAAGATGACCCCCTCTCAATGCTATTGAAATTTCACAGCTAATCTTTCTCAATCACATGGGCGTCACCAGTCTATAGATATTTGACAGACAATTTGACACCCAATTTCAATAATTTGTGTCCCCTAAAAATTGGCAATTTTCCAAAAAGTCGCCAAAATATCTGTAGACACGGTACCTATATTTACAAAAATTACGGAACCAGTAGCGATTTTGACAGATCCTGGATGAAAACTTGCTTGAGCTTCTCTCTGACACTTTGATTGACATTTCAAGTTCGAAATATTTTGTAAAATCAGGTAAATAAATTAAAATTTAACGAAAACGGATCAAGACAGATCAATATAAAACAACCTTAATTTCGGTCTCAAGTTTCGAAATTCTGTCAACTTAAACTTTTTCGTTTTCTTTAACATTATATTTTTCTAAGCAAACTTTTGGAAAAAAAAACTTTTACGTGAAAACAGCCTTTCATTCATATTTGTATTATGTCAGCTTAAGCAATTGACGAAAATTCGCACTTTACTGATTTATCTATAAAATGTTTAGTAAAAAAAAAAACCGTCGATGCAATCGTACAATATTGGCTTAAGCTGGATTACTCATATGCCAATTATGAACCGATCACATACTGAGAAAGCCAAATGACAACATCAACTATAATCCATCGATTAGAGTCCTGAGAAACCACAGTGTGTATGGGTGTATGGGTGGTAATGCCGAATGCAATATTTTAAATGACAACAACAATTGGATTCTGTCGACTTAAGCCAGTGTAATTGATGAAAATCTATCCAAAGTGTGATCAAACATTTTAAATGTTCCACACCATTCCTATTATGGTCACCAGACGTAGGTATCATTTTAATGTCGTCGCACATCAGCTTAACGCGTTGCGTACAACTCATCTTTATGGGGTCTCCGGTGACTTGTACTTGACGTTAAAAATGTATATAAAAATGGAATGAAAGTAGAATTCCGTTGACAATATTTTAAGCCATTTGGTACCATAAATGTAACATATTTTATATTAAATGTCACGCACTGATTAGATTTTTATTATACCCTCCACAGGAAGGTATATTCACTTTTTCATTACATTTGTAACGCCAAGAAGGAGACCCTATAAAGTCTATATATTCTGAATCAGGATCACATTCTGAATCGATTTAGCCATGTCAGTCTGTCTGTCTGTCCGTCTGTCTGTCTGTTGAAAACACGATAGCGTCTAAGCGAATTGACTTAGGTGAATGAAATATTGTGAGAGGACTTTTTTTTGGCGCAGGGACATAAGTCCCGAAGACATAAGTCCCGAATTCTTTTTTCGGGACCTATGTCCCACTTTAGTGGGTCATAAGTTCCTAATTGAATTGGGGACCTATGCCCCACCCCAGCGGGACGTAAGTCCCGCATTTTTATTGTCGAAAATGGGACGCAAGCCCCGAATGAAACGCAAACAAGTCAGTGGATATTTTAGATTTTAATAATGTTCGTGTAACATTTGCGGTTATATGCATCTAGCATGCTTGTAGTGCGCATAATGTGTCTTATAAATTCAGAACTGTTTTGTTAGGTGCTGACATAATAAAATATAAAATAAATGATTGCTATCACTTTATATTTATACATTGTGTAGTAGTATATAATATTGTTTACTTAATCTAATGCCAAGAAAAAATAGTTTCATATGCAAATCCACCCAAACTAAACGAAAAGTTGCCCCAAAATAGGAAAATGTTGAATCGAATAATAAAAAATCACCCCGAACTATATAATATTATTGCTTTTATTAAATAATTTATGTAGCTCCAGCTACACTTCGATGTTAGATATCTTCTACACTTTATGTACACTAGCAAGGACAGCTATTATTTTCCTTTCATTTTCTTAAAGCATCTGCAATTAACTTTCTTTAAATGGCACTCCAAGAGTTTCAAAAATGCAATCTATCTGCAAGGTAAGCAGACTATTATTGGGCAAGTCCTGGAAAACAACGAAATAAGAGGGATAAAGTGAAGAACCTAAAGGCGTAGCCAAAAAAAAATGTTTGAGCAAGGGAGGATCGATTTGGGGTGTGAAAATTAAAAATTCGCGCGAATTCGCGATCGATCCTCCCTTGCTCAAAATTATTTTTTGGCTACGCCTTTAGGATTTTGAAACTGATCCTCCCTTTCTTTGATATCTACGCCTCTGGATTATTTGCATGCCCAAGTTTATTTCTCTTACTCTGTAGAGTGCCAGAACTTACCAGGAGATATGCATCATCTTGAATGAATAAGAAAAATAAAAAGAAAAGGTGCCCCAAAAATTAAATATGTATTTCCAATTCAGCAAAAAAAAATTAATCAATTTTTTGTAGTTGTTGGTTTTTATATAATTTTTTGGTACCGTACTTCATTTTCGTTTGGGCCATTTTTCAAATTTCATGCATCCATTTTAAACTTCTCAAAATGGTCAACGGAGCGTATTTTCTAACTAATCATTTAAGCAAAATCGGATATGCAGTGGAAAATGACAAAGTCTAAATAGCCTAATGTTAATTTACCAAAGCGTCATACTGCCAAATTAAAGAATTTGGCTTTATGTCACCTTCACAACACGACATATATCCAGATTTACAGATTTGGTCTTATGTCGCTGAGCCTAATGTCACGGCACCATAGCTCTACGAAAATATGTTTGGTGGGACATAAGTCCCGACTTTTTTTTCGGGACTTATGTCTCGCTGGGCAGGGACATAAGTCCCCAATTCAATTAGGAACTTATGTCCCTTTATGCCTTTTTTTACCGTCGTTAGGTTGTTATTGAAAATTGTCTTTGTCCGGCAAGTAGTTCTGGTACCTCCCATACAAAACCAATATTAGACACATGCGTGTACCTGTACAGTACATGGCAAACATTTTGGCATGACTTTTATGCAGTGGAGGGTTGATTATTTTATAGATCGACAACATTTTTTTTTATAATAGGCACGCGCTAAAGAGGGTACGACTACTCTTTTAATGTAGGGTGAACTACACAGCGCGGGCGTTAAGTAAATGAGGATAGATATGATAGGAGATACCGATGCACATTGGTTTTAAATGTCTGTAAATTGTAACAAGGAGGAAAAACAGAGTTTGGTAAAGCATTCCACATTCGTGCTGTACGGTATATGAATGAATCTCTATATTTCATAGTACGACCGAAGATAGGCTGAATGGTAAACTGATGAGCATTCCTAGCTTGGCGTGTATTGCGGTTGAATTGCTGAAGGGGTGGAATGCAGCTGGCAATTTCGTTTGAGCACTGTTTGTTAAAAAAGCGAAAGACACGTAACATTTCTGCGATGTTCAACCGAATTAATAGAGTTCGCGATATTTATGTCTCCAATAAGTTTTAACGCGCGATTTTGGATCCTATCCAGTAGGTGCAATATGGTTTTCGGCGCACCAGACCAGATATGGGAATTGTACTCAAGTTTGGGGCGAATGAAAGCCTTATATATTTGTAGTATCGGCACTGTGCGATGCCAATACTTGACTATATAAAATGTAAAACAATGAAAATAAAGTCGCACTATATAAAATAAAAATACGGAAAATAAAAGTCAATTGATAGTAAACTATAGAGAAATCGGTCTCTACAATTGGCGACAAGGAAAAACTTATATAAAAAAAAGAAGGATGAATAAGAAGAAAGAAAATAACAACCAAATATTAGTAATTTTAAAGTGAACAAAAAGGAATAGCTAAGTGCATTATAATAAAACAAATAAAAAATAAAATTGAATGTGTAAACCAAGAAGAATTAAACGATTTTTTCTTTTCCAAATTCAATTTTTCCTTTGTTCACAAAATCACGTGTGGACTCGTTAATTTTCTTTATTTAAGTGAAGTTGGCTCTCTTTCGAGTGCTGTCATAAGCGAGAGGTTACATTTCCTATTTCTAAACCTACCGATAGATGGCGGTATACTACTTTAAAGGACAAGTTACATTTGGTATCTTATAGCTTCGGCCAATCTACATAACAATCGACCTCGATACATATCTACAATTACATTTTTGCTTAAGAAACTAACTTATCAACTACCCCGGTGTTGCTTTCAATACTGCTTTCAATTTCATCATCATTTTTACTTTCAACCCACTTCCGCATGCGAGCGGCTTCAATAATGTTATTGTATGGCCGCTGTGTTATTTGACAGTTCTCAACATCGCGAACTACATATCGGTCATTTCCCAATACTTTAGAAACTACATACGGACCGCGATATTTCGGAATCAGTTTCTTGTTTGTCCCGGGGGTAACATCCACATTTCGAATAACAACATATTCGCCTACCGCATACTTCTTCGCCGGTGAACATTTCCTAGCCAAATACGCCTCATTATAAGATTGTGATTTTTGTATAGCCTCATATGCATCTGCGCGCATTACCCTCAAATCGCGGACAGCTGCCGGGCCAAACTCAGCCTGCAGGTATTCGGAAAATTCATCAACAACCTTTCCGCGCTGGGCCACCCCAAAGAGCAACTCACTTGGCAAATGTTTCGTCGAGCTGTGCCTCGAGTTGTTCAAAGCAAACTCTATTGGTGGAAGCATCTGGACCCAATCGGCATGACTAACTGGCTCAGATAATTTACCTAACATGGCTTTTAAGGTCCTATTCACACGCTCTACTTGCCCGTTTGCCTGCGGCGACCCGACAGCAACCTTAACATGCTCTACATTGTGACTCTTAAGGAAATCCGCAAATTCTAAACAGGTGAAACACGTGCCTTGATCCGTAATAATGCGCCGGGGCCGACTGTAATATGAGAAATATTTTTCAAGACAAGCTAAAACCTCCCTGGCACTAGTAGAGTTGACAGCGTAAAGCTTGTTAAATTTTGTGAAGGCATCAGTGACCAGTAGAATGTGTTTTCTTTTTGAATTGATGGAGGGAAGTGGACCAAAGTGGTCTAAATGAAGCGTGTCGAATGGCTCTGGTTTTTTTTTCAATACTATATAACGTCCGTTCAGACAATCGAACAGGGGCTGCATACAAAATGCAGCGAATGCAATTACGAATAAAGTTGCACACTTTATCCCTCATATTCGGGAACCAATAATGCCGTTGCAAACTCTCAACCGTCTTATCGACACCTAAATGACATAGCTTCTCATGCATTAACCTAATAACGTTTTCCTCCATCTCACTTGCTACGTATAACAACCGTCTACCTCTTTCGTTTACCTTAAACACAAGACCATCTTTCATCTCAAACCCATCTACGGGGCCGTCCTCTAATTTATCACGAACCTTCACAATGTGTTCATCACGACTTTGCGTGAGTTGAACCCGGAAACAGACCTCATTACCATCAATCGCATGAATGGTGCGACAAGGAATATCAGAAGACATCTCGTCGTCCCAAATGTCCGAATCAACGATGGCTAAAACGTCTTTGGAACAGCTGGGCTCATTCATGGGCCCCAAATTTCTTGCAGGATTTGGATGCAACCGACTCAAAGCATCTACATGTCCCATAGCAACGCCATGGCGATGTTGCAGGGTGTATTCATAGGCTTGCAACTCAAGGGCCCACCTAGCAATCCTGGCGTTCATCTGCTTGCGTTCCAACGTCAACTTAAGTGAATTGCAATCAGTAACGATTTTAAACTTTATCCCCTCTAAATAAACCCGATAGCGCCTAAGGGCATACACAATAGCCAACGCCTCCATCTCGAAACTATGATATCGCTGTTCAGCCGGGGATGCCGTTTTCGAAAAGAATGAAATAGGATGAAACTTCCCATCACTTTGCCGCTGCATCAGTACTGCCCCGAACCCTAATGAGCTGGCATCACAATGCAGCTCGGTCTCCTTCGACGGGTCATAAATCGCCAAAACTGGACTGTTTATCAACTTATTCTTTAAGACAATGAAAGCATCTACACGCTCGGCAGTCATGGAAAAAGGTATCCCTTCACGGGTCAACTCCGTCAATGGTTTGGCCATTTTACTATGACCCTCAACAAACATTCGGAAATAGCTAAACATGCCCAACACAGTACGCAACTCCTTTAAGTTACGAGGCGGCTGCAATCTTTTTATTGCTTCAATGTGGTCATCATTCGGGCGGATACCGTCTGACGTAACCGAATAACCAAGATATTCTATCCTGTTGTAAGCAAACTTGCATTTGGATAAACGCAGAACTAAACCCTTCTCCGTCATGCGACGCAAAACCTTCTTCAATAACTGGACATGTTCATCCAAAGTTACAGTGGCCAAAACTATGTCATCGATGTAGACCGAAATCTGCCCAGAAGAAATCAAATCAGCAAAAATTTCACATATATATCGCTGGAAAACGGCAGGGGCATTTTTCAAGCCAAACGGCATTCGTATATACTCGAACTGGCTATGCGGCACAACAAAAGATGTATATTGAATCGAGTCTGGTGCCATAGCTACATGAAAAAAACCATCTCGTAGGTCTAATGTGGAAAAGTATTTTTTTCCCCCAAAATATCCTAGGCAATCCTCTATGAGAGGTAGCGGGTAATTATCCCTAGCTGTTACCTTATTAAGCGTCCTAAAATCAACGCACATACGAAGCTCACCCGATTTCTTTTTGACCAGGACTACTGCAGATGCATATGGAGATTGGCTTGGCCTAATGACCCTCTGTTCTAACAATCTGTCTAATATCTTTTGTACCTCTATTCTCTCAAAATATGAGAGACGTCTAGGACAAGTGTGAAATGGCGTCTGATTTGTTAACCTAATTTTCATTTCGAAGTCATGCGGCTTAATATCTATATCTGCGGGACACACATATTGTTCATAAATGGTACGACTAATAGCGTCAATATCTTGCTTCGTTAGTGACTCATTGATAGCTAACAACAGCTCCTTCTCAACATTGTCGCTCAATTCGACTGTGTGCACCTCGGGACAAACCAGAATATCTTCTTTAACATTTACACTATCACCACTGTCAAACAACACGGACGACTCGACTTTGGCCTCATGGGGCTTCTTAACGGTTATAGTTTCGATTGGTGGGGGTTCACCTGATTTGACGCAAAAATACGAACTTTTGTTAAGAATGTTTTTATTGGCCATATCGCTGCTTACATGAGCAAACTTTTTATTCAACTGACATAATTCAATGTTATATTTTCTTAAGAAATCTCTACCCAAAATAAGTGGAATATTTGTTTGTTCATCAGGAAGTATTATTAATTTATGCTTAAGGCACATCTTTCTAAATCGTATAGTACAGTCGATACAGCCAAATGACATAAGGGTTTGGTTCCCCAATCCACGAAACGAAGTCTTTTGCTTCTTAAGAAAAATGCGTTTGTTGATTGATGAGTAACGTACAAAACTAACCGGACTACCGGTATCAAACAAAGAAAGGAAATTCGTAAAATTTCGTTCGTCAGCAGATTCAGAATTGAAAGCAACACTTACCCAATTAACAGCACCCACTACATCTACTTCAGCAACCCCAGCATCTAATGCATCTACTTCACGATCAGCAACCTCAACAGCAGCAACCAGATTTCGACGGATCAGGAACTTTGACGGATTCGGGCAACGTCTGTGGTCATGGCCCATTTTCCAACACTTGAAACATGAGCCCGGCGGACGTACTTCATATGGGCACTTGCTTTGGTAGTGCCCCATCTTACTGCAGTTGAAACATCGAATTTGTTCAGTGTCCCTCTGCTCCGGGACTGGAGCTGCGGCAGCAGACCGCATCTGTGGCCAAGGTTGGATTGCAGCCAGTCGTTTGATGTGATCTGTGATGCGCTCCCGATGTATTCCCACCGCGACCTTCAGTTGTTCGATTGTAGATGTACCACTTAACAGCAAAACAGCGTCCTCAGGTGGTAGATGCATCTCATCTACGATTATGCCCACAATTTCATGTTCTCGAAGTTGACTATGTTTTGCCAAACCGTTCATTATAAGTACATAATGGTGCATTTCCTCAGCGTTCCGATTCCATTTACGCCTTCGAAGGCGATTGATTGTCTCGGTATAACTCATCACGTGGTCGAATTCTTGGATCAAAACTGCTCTTAAACCGCAAAAATCTCGTACATCACTCTGGTTGGCACAGTCAGCGGCAGCACCTGTCAACAAACTGCGTAGGCAGATATATTTAAATGCGTCATCACATTTGTATGTTTTGCAAATCTGTTCCAGGTCGTTGATGAAATGTTTGACATCATAGCCCGACGTGCGGTCACCGCAAAACTTTGGTACTACCCGCACGATGTCTTCCACTCGAGCACGGCTTACAGGTTCAGGCGACATTTGCTCTAATTGGCGAGTGAGCTGAATGAGCTCCTGTTTCCTGCGAAGTATGGTCAACTGTTGCTCCAAAGCAGCCAGCTCAAAATCGGCAGCGTTTGGTATTAACTCTCTCTGTGCAGCGGGCATATTGGTGGTGCAAGCAGTGGCCGTACTCAAAGCAAATGCCTCGGCAGCATCTGGAACACTGGGTATTGCAAATACATCGGGGTCAGCGGTAGCGATGGGCGTAGCAGTGGCCTTACAGACATTAGTGGCATAAGTGGCAGCAGTAACAGCAGTAGAAGCGGTGGCAGCAGCAACAGCGGTGGAAGCAGAAGCAGTGGTAACAGCGGTATCAGAAGAGCTAACAATAGTAGCACTAGCGGCAGTAGCAACAGCAGTAGTAACAGCAGTAGTAACAGCAGTAACGGGCACGGCGTCATTGGCAAGAATTTCTGCATTGCCAGACAGCACATGGCAAATTGACGTTCCGACACCAGACGTGTTTGTGGAAGTAGCATCTAGTGAATGACCTACCTCTGGGCACAACTCCTCATCAGTTTGAGACAGCGGTGTTGGCAATCCATCATCTTCTTGCATCGGTTGAGTATGGCATTCGCTCGTCAGTGTGGAATCCAGCAGCGCCCGTAGTTGAGACACGGTAGCAGATGCAGGAAATTCCACATCATGGCCTCGTAATGCTTCCATCAAATCGGATTTGTTGACTTTTGGCATTTCAAAATATTTTACGAACTACCCCACATCTGATGTTGTAAACCAAGAAGAATTAAACGATTTTTTCTTTTCCAAATTCAATTTTTCCTTTGTTCACAAAATCACGTGTGGACTCGTTAATTTTCTTTATTTAAGTGAAGTTGGCTCTCTTTCGAGTGCTGTCATAAGCGAGAGGTTACATTTCCTATTTCTAAACCTACCGATAGATGGCGGTATACTACTTTAAAGGACAAGTTACATTTGGTATCTTATAAATGTTTTAAATGCTGTGTATAAAAAAAACGAGAAAGTTAAAAAAGAAAAAGAACTTGAAGTGACTGTTCCGTTTTGCTTAAATGCAGTAGAAAAAAAAGAAAAGAAGAGGAAGAAACGATTAAATTCGAATGTTTGCTTAAATGCTGTATTGCTTAAATGCTGTATAAGAAATTCATAGATTAAATTCGAATGATCTCGAATTTGATGTTTTGCTTAAATGCTGTATAAGAAATTCAGGATTGAAATAATATGGAATTGTTAAAACTGTTTTACAGTTAAAAAATAAAAATAAAATTAAGAAAGTAAATGTAGTATCGGCACTGTGCGATGCCAATACTTGTCTACATAAAATGTAAAACAATGAAAATAAAGTCGCACTATATAAAATAATATTGTAGCCAGATCAGAAGTGGTAAAATATTTCTTGCACCGTTTGAGAAAACCTAGATATTTCGCAGTATACTTGGCGACTTCGTGTATATGGTCATTCCAACGAAGGTTGTCATGAACGCACATACTGAGAATGGATAGTCTTTCGGTTTTTGTGATGCAAGTGCCATTTATGGATAATGGCTGGAGGTTTAAATTTCGCTTTAGAGACAGCGGACAGCATTGTGTTTTCGAAGCATTAAATTCCACTCTATTGGGTGAACCCCATTTTAAAATGCTGTCAAGGTCAGAATTTAATGAGCTTAACATACGTTGCTGTTCCAGTTCTACGGCCGAAGAGCAGGGACGTGAGTCCTGGAAATAATATGAGAAGCTAAGAGTGCTGTCATCAGCGAAGAAATGGATTGGATTATAACTAGAAGTTACAGACTAGAGATTATTTATAAAAATGAGAAAGAGAGTTGGAGACAGAACGGAGCCTTGGGGAACATCAGCATTTATATGGTGAGTTTCAGACTTGAAACCATCCAAAACAAGTTGAATTGAACGGCCAGAAAGGTAGTTTCTAATCCAAAGAATAAGAGACGCATCAATCCCATAAGCACGCATTTTCGACAAAAGAGCTTGGTGCCAAACTCTGTCAAATGCCTTTGAAATATCAAGCGTAACAATCTTCGATTCACCGAAGTGATGGAGAGATTGGTTCCACTTCTCGGTGAGATAAGTCATCAAATCACCAGTGGACCTGTTGCCACGAAAACCTTACTGCCGGTCATTGAGGAGTTTCCGAGATTCAAGATATTTCATAAGCTGACGATTTATCAGCGTTTCCATGACCTTAGATAGAATGGACGTAAGTGCTATGGGTCGGTAATTGGTGGGAGAAGCAGATTAGCTTTTTTAGGGACGGGCTGGACAAATGCTGTTTTCCACCTACTCGGAGTGGAGAAGCTTCTAAGTCCGCTCCAGTTGACTTTCTCGTATTGCCACACGGTTCTTTTCGGAGTTTTTTCTTTAACTTTGTTGTCGGAGTACGAGAAATTAGCTGATATTGTACAGTAGTCTGACGAGCCTAGAGGCGATAATACTTCAATAGAGTATTTATTAGGGTGGGAGGTGAGAAACAAGTCCAGGGTGTTGGCATTTTGACCGTCAATGTCTGGTACACGTGTTGGCGCTTTTACAAGCTGGGTTAATTGGTTTACCTCAGCAATGATCTGAACATTAATAAATAATGATTCATTATTTGATATTTCAGTTGTTTTTCTACTTTTTCCGCTTAAATTGTGATTTTTAGACCACTAGTTGGTAAAATTAAATCTTACAGCCGACGAATAATTCAAAAACTTTTAACAAACTGCGTTCTTATTATATTTAATAATCTAAAATAGATTTTATTAGATAACCAGAGATTGCGAGAGCAATTAATACAAAAGTATTTAAAGGCATAGCAAAACCTATTGTAAATAGTAGTGTAAATTACTTCGAATGGCAGTACTGGTATGAATTTGAATCGTTGTTAGCTTTTAATAAGCTTTAAAAAAAAACCTTTGGCAGGAATCTGTTGAATGAATTTAATTACGTATAGAATAATTTATTCGACATAAAAATTATCAGTGGCGTTGTTTTCATCGAAAAATTGAATTCTACGAGATTGTGGGGGTTTCTATTCGCAGATAGCTGCGGCGGTGGTTGTGCTGTCATCTACTGCGACAAGGTAAAGGTGTGGTGTGAAGATTAGACTCAGCTTTACGTTCACATTTTTCTATATTTTTTTTTACAAAACAATACAATTATCGAAGACAACAACCAAATAGACAAGTTTATGCAAACACGTGCATACTTTCAGATGTTGAACAGAACAAACCTATTATTACAGATTGCAACAGTTTTAAAGGAGCTCATTGGAATGAGGGGTACAAGGACAGAAGAGCTATATTCTTCTTGATAAATTTGTTCCCACTGATTTAAAACAAATTTCCAACAATAGACATTGCAAATTTCTATAGAATCATATACTCTGTGCCATGATTCACCATTAGTAATATAAATCAGCGATTTTCTCGACTCTGTCGCTTCAGTTGTAACTCAATCATCGATAACTTAAGACGTCTGTCTATTATTCCCTGCTCTCAAAAATTAAGGTGGGGCTTTCCCAGAACTGTGAAAATATGTATATAATTTATTTTTTAATTGTGTGTAGATTTTCAAAAGTTTGTCAAGAGAACAACTCCTAAATGACTCAACAAATAATTACAATAATTGCTGAAACCCATTGGACTGGCACAATTGAAGAAGATGTGACTCCCTTACTGACTGGTTCGGTGGAAGAAGAGGAAGATTTAGCAACCAATGCAGGCACCAACGCACGGAAGGACCTAGTTCGTACGCTGGCAGCAAGGCCAAATCGTCGCCATCATTCACCACAAGTTCCAGATACAGACCTTATCCAGCTATTAGATACTCAAGATGATGATCCACCGATTGCTGATATGAGTGCTCCATCATCATCGGGTCGTTGTACATTTTCAAGTTCTTTTGTCATTCATATTGTTATCATTCTACTGCTCTTTTTGATTGCTGTCGGTTGCACACTTTTGGGTCACTACCTTGGCCACCATGTGTATGACAATTACCATATTTAAACACAATTGCGTTTGTGTTTGTTTTACCTATATTGTGTTAACCACTACTCGATGTATTTCTAATAAAAACTATATGACCACTGTCTGCATTCCAAATATTTGGTTTGATTAAGGACCTGCTGAGGGGTTGTACTGCTCCAAGGTGTCAGCCAAGGCATCGTAATCGAGGTAAGTTGCGATCAATTCAGTGACATTTCTGCGTTGACGTCGTTATCGTTACTGCTGTTGGCTCGACGCCGACGTGGCAGTGATCGATTTTCTTCAACATATCTCTTGCTTTTTTTTTCTACGAAATGACAAAAAAAAATCTGTCCTCAAAAAACCATCACATATCACAAGACAATTCATTTGTCCTGGTTCACTACTTTCAGAGATCATTCAATTATGCGTGAGTGTTTGTTTGTTTTGTTTTTTACGCATGTCACACCTCACACACTCATCGGAGTATCTAACATCTTCCACTTCCATTGCAAAGTGTCAGTGTTGTCACTTCTACCAAAATTTTTGAATATTTTTTTAATCTACCACTGCACAAATTTTACCACGATTTGTCATTCTACTGGTAAACAGCTTTACACTTTAAATGGATTTTTTAATGTCCTTATTTGTGTCTTGTTGATAAGATTCTCATTCCTCAGCTTCTCATACTAGCAAAACATACAATTCGCACTTCGCTTTGAGTTCTCCTGTAGAATATTCCACTCCCCGATGAGTTCATCAGAGAATCAGAGACGATACCATGTATCAAACGAAAGCATTAAATAGCGTTCTATACAAACTAGCAAATAAAAAATTCATTCGAAATTAGCTTCAAATGACAAATTAGATTGGATAAGCTGAATGCTAGAATTCAAATGAACAAATTGGAACTATTTACACAAGACACGAACACGACCATTTCATTTCAAATTCGGTAAATTGTATTTCTAATGATGTGATGACGATGTAAAGTTGGATTTTTATTCCAAGTTTTTCGCGACACTACATTTTTACGGATACAGTTCATATCAGGCAACAATAGGAAGCAATCACATTTTTGGTTTATCGCAGATTACTGACTTGAAATAGAGTTTGCCAATTGGATTTTGCTCCATGTAATAGAAATATATTTGTTTTTGCCTTGTCGTAGTTTTTTGTTGCCTTTTTCCTAAAAAGATGGTCCAGTATTTATTACACAATTATTTCGTTTGTAATAATTCAAAACATAATCTTTTCAACCTGCATTTTAATATGTTTTCTGCACAAATTTGATCAGGTGCCTACCGTCTATGCATACAAAAATGTTGTGGTTTGTTTTGACAGCTTCGTAACAGATTTTCAAGTTCCGAAGTTCCAAAACAGAGTTTCATAAAAGTTCGAAACCCCGAATACGATTTATAAAAGATCTTTTATGGTCGAGATCTTTTATGATTCATAACAGAATAAAAGATTTTGCTGAATGGGACTGATTATCGGATAATTTTCTGACATTATCGTGAGGGGAAATCGAAAGTTTCAGCTGTCAAAAAATTATTCTGCTCCGGGAGTAAGATATTATCCTATAGGCTATTTTTTTTTTTTTTTTTTACTTTTTCTTTTGCTTGAGTTTTGCTAGAATGTTGAAGAGGACAGAAAACATTTAATTTCAATCTATTAATAGCGTAAAATTCGATAAATCTCTGTTTTTATACCCGGTACCACACTATGGTGAGGGTATATTCACTTTGACATTCCATTTGTAACTCACATAAGGAGGCGTTGTAGGTATGACAAACTATATATATTATTGATCAACATCACTTTCTTAGTCGATCTAGCGATTTCCGTCTGTCTGTCTGTCTGTCCGCACGATTACGGCCGTAATTTAAGATCTATCGACTTGAAATTTGGTACGTAAGCTTTTATCCACCAAACTGAGGCTAAGTTCGAAGATGAACAAGATCGGATCAAAACTACTATGTACTACCTCCCATACAAAAATATCCGATTTATATAGCTTTTTGATGTTCAAATTTAAAGGTGAATAGCTACAGTAAGGATAGCAAGTTTAAACTTTGCACATATTGTCTTAATAATATTTAACATTTTTTGACAAAAAATGAGCTTGGTCGAATAAAAACTACCCATACCTCCCATACAAATATATAATTTTCTAATACTAAAATATTTTGGCTAGATTTTACTTTACTGCCCATTCGAAAAAAAACAACGTTTTTTTATTTATTCCGATTGTTTTTAAGGCGCTGAGCTAAAATATGCAAAAAGAAGTTGGCGGTCTCTTACCGTTTGGGCGTGGCACGCCCCCAAAATTCAAAAAATACCATATAAAATAGTACCAAAATTTCAGGAATGGAGTGTCCAATTTTTGTAAAATTAATTTTTTTATATTCCCTAAATGTGCAGTTATATTATAAAAAAGTTTCATCAAAATCGGATCATAAATACCGGAGATATAAAATAATAAAAAAAGCGCATAGTTTTTGGCGGTCAAATTAAGCAAACAACATAATAAAAATTTGCATAGACCCAACCTTGCACGCACTCCAACTCCTACATTGACCACAAGCAGGGGGGTTGCAGGGGGGCAGCATGCCGCCCCATATGTATCTCACTGTTTATGCAGTTTTTGTAAGAAATAAAATGTGATAAGTCAGTAAAAATAAGGTTTAAATACAAAATATTACCCCGTGCCCTTGAAAAGTACAAAAGAGCAAAAATTCAGTGGTTTAAATTTAGCTCTTTTTAATTACCTCATATCTTCGGCCTTTATGATCCGATTTTGATGAAACTTTTTTATAATATAACTGCACATTTAGGGAATATAAAAAAATTTATTTTACAGAAATTGGACACTCTGTTCTTAAATTTTGGTACTATTTTATATGGTATTTTTTTAACTTTGGGGGCGTGCCACGCCCAAACGATGACAGACCGCCAACTTTTTTTCAGATTTGTGTTTAGAGCACTGAAATCAATCGGACTGTGCAAAAAAAACCGTTATTTTTGAATGGGCAGTAAAGTAAAATCTTGCCAATATTTTTTACAATAATATAGTACCGGGTATTTGAGCTTCGGCATAGTCGAAGATAATTGTCTTATGCCCAGTTGCACAGTCAGAGTTTAAACTGAAGTTTAACTAAACCTGACCGAGAGTTTAAACTTTTGGTTTAACTCGTTCAGTTTCACAGTTCAAAATAATCTGCCAGTTAGCTAAACGCAGTTGTGGAAGCGCAGATCAATTTCCCTTAAGGGGATATTTTTCTACCAGCGCACTTTTGATCAAATAAATGGTTATTGCTTTTCTCTACTTTATCTATTTTACCATTTGTAAATAAAAGGAAATGTGTGCAATATTATTATCTACATTATGTATTTAGGTAATAACGAATTGAATTGATTTATTTTTGACACGTGTTTGAACTATCATCTACTTTCACCAATTAATTATTGCAGTAATTATTATTATTATTATTATTATTATTTTTTTTTCAATAATAATAATATGTAGTTGTTGAAATGTAGTGGGCATTCGGACGGATGCGATCACAGGTACTGCTTCTTGTCACTCGCTGGGTTTTTACCACATCCGATCACCCGTCGCCAGTAATGATAATGAATATTGAAAGGGTTTTATGAGCCTATAATTAGGGTCATTGTCTGGTAATAGGTACGCGCACAGTTTTTTGCTGGTGTTTCTGCGAAAATCTGCGCTATCTTGTTCCGATTATACTTTTTTTAAACAAAAATGTAATCTAGATCTGTATACAAAAATGGTATGAACTCCGAAACTTTTAACTGAACAAACTCAAATTTACAGGCATTGACCCGAGAAGTGTGTTCAAAATACAAAAAAATTGTATTGTACCTATAAAGCATAGGTTAGGTAGTGTCTTGTTTCAGCCAAAAGAAAATGTGAAAGATTTG
The DNA here is from genome assembly GCA_955612985.1 of Cheilosia scutellata. Taxonomy (NCBI): domain Eukaryota; kingdom Metazoa; phylum Arthropoda; class Insecta; order Diptera; family Syrphidae; genus Cheilosia; species Cheilosia scutellata. Next base: position 3,331,641 of record OY015315.1, on the reverse strand, counting down.
AGTATGTATAAATATATTTTGTTCGTCAAGAATCTAAAGAAATCGCTAGTTTATAGCATTACAAAAAAATAATCGTCGTTTCCACACACTAAAATAATTAATTTGTATTGAAAAAACCTCAATACAATTCACCCTTGCCTACATTATGTTTGGGCTAAAATCTACCTACCTCCATGAAAAGTATATTGGTTGGAAATATATTGAAATTTTCTGATGACATTTTTTAACAGTGGGTTTACCGCAGTAATGCTGAAACTAATCATAACTCTAGTTTTCACTCATATAAATTCAAGAAGTGTAGCACCCAGGCAATTTATCTCTTTTATTCTCTCTCTCATCTCTCTGTATGAAATGGCAGCAGCTGTCAAAATAAACCTCAAAATGCGAGACGAAAGTTTAAACGGCAGAATGCAGGCGTTTAACTTAAACCGAGAGTTGAACACCAATTTGGGTTTAAACGAACACAGTGAAACCGAAAATTTGTTGAACGAAGGTTTAAACCAAAACGAGAGTTTAAACTCTGACTGTGCAACTGGGCATTACTGGTTAGATTGAAGTTTGGTGAACTTTGAACACTTACAAAAGTGTCAGAAAATGATCCGATAATTATTTAGTCCAATTGGCACACGGCCTTAATGTCGCACGCATTTGAAAAACTCGAAGATGAATACGCACACCTTAGAGAAAAATACAAAGATCACTGTTTATCTCTTTTAAATAAAATGTAATTCAACTAGAAAGACGCATTCGGTCAGTGAGTGGTTTTCTAGGATCACACATTATATGATGTTATATTGTGTATGTGTATGCAACTCGCTATGATTGTATTAATTACTCACATTTTTTTTTTAATATTCGATTCAGATAAAAATTAAATGTACCACCTACTTTTTTTAAATTCACCTCTGTTTTTCCTTTCAATCTACCACATTTCGACATCCTAAGTGACAGCACTGACTACAATCACTTCTGTTTGAAAAGCAAAGAAATCAAAGAGAAGAAAAAAAGAGCAACCCATGATGATAATTGTTACTATATACATACATGTCCATTGTGTGCATGAATAAAAGAGTTCTATGCGCTATCATTCTATTTCTATCAGGGCTACCACCCTACTCCTATAGCACTGCGGTTTGGTCCAAACAAAAATCTACTACGCAGCAAAATGAATCTACTCCTCTTTTTATGTCTTCGTAAATCCTTTGTAAAGGTGATAAAATTCATCATATTTAGTAAGTGATTTTTTAATATCTTGAAGGGACTGTTTTTTATTTTTTCAAACAAAGAATGGTTGAAAAATAAATTATTTATTAGAAAGTTTTCCTCTTCTGACGAATCTATTTCCATAATTCACGGATGTTTTTTTACGTTGATGCACTTCCGAAGCGTTAATGTGCGTTAATTCGCATTGCGTATAGCTTAGAATCTTTAGCTTTAGCTTTCGCTCAGCTTCTCACGTTCACTCTGTCCGTAGCCTACAATCTACTGCGCTTTATTTTCAAACATACTGCTCTAAATCATCCGTAGGGTGGCAGCACTGATATCTATTTGACACTTCACACCGCACACGGACACTATTCAACTATTGCCTGAATGCCGGGAGGGATTCCAAAAAAAGCAAATTAGTATTCAATTAGTCGTTGGTCTCATATGTGGGAACTGCACGCAGTAGTGAAAAAGGAAGAAAAGTTTTAGTTTTTTCTTACGAATTTTAAGTAAGAAAACCTTTTGTGATCTAAAATGGACAATGATGCTGATTTTGATGGTGCTGTTGGTGGCAACCTGCAACTAGAGGCAGGCGAAAATGCTTGCCATAATGTTAGTGAAAATGTGGAAGTAGACCATATGGCTGAGCGTTTCGAGCAAATTACCATGGATCCCGATCCGGCTTTAGAGTACAACGTCATAGCTGAAGAAAGAGCAGCAGCTAATGCTGAAATTGTTATAGGTTGGCGCCGTGGTATGCCGATTATAGTTCCACCGGCAGTTGCGCACAATGAAGGATATGCCGTTGCACAAGGAGGAAATCCAAATATAATGGCAATTGTGCAAGATCTAGAAATGGCACCGCTAAGGCGTAGACGTCAGTCACAGAATCGTCCACGAGGACGCAAGCCAAAACGCGAACATGGACGTTTTTCTTAATAAAATTAAATTTCATTAAAAAAAATCACACCTCAATTTTTTCAAAGTGCTTTCTTAATTTATTTACTTACTATGTACTTGTTTAATGTTTCTTTTTGTTTTTTTTTTTGTGTGCACAAAATTCAATAACTGAACAAGAGTGATCATCGATCCGGTCAAAAGTCTGTGAGAATTCTCGCAAAATTCAACGGAAACGGCATATCGATACTCCACGATCTCTTTTTACACGCGCGACATTTGTATATTAATTTCACAAGGTATCTACCATACGGTCCAGTTTTGAATAAGTCACCGTCTCGATAGGATTTCGCAGAGAAAACATTTTTTTTTGTTTAATTCAAAGCAGACTACATACAGACAGACAGAATCATCATGAACACCAACTATTTAAACTATCTGCCCGAACGTGTTTGTCCTCGAGGCAGTGAAGGTCCCGGCGATCGGCGGTATATGCATGCCGAAAATATACCACCGTGGCATCCATACCATCGATACCAACTTCAGATTAATGCACATCATCAATACTCTGAATCGCTGGCACTGAGAATAATGGTAGGTCCTATTCTAACACCTCGTGAAATTTATTATTTAAATCGACTCCGTGGCAGGATGAACGACAACAAGGATGGTATTCGTTTCTAAAATAAAATTATCCACGATAAATTTTTTATTTTCTTAAAACGTTCACAGTCCCCATACAAACATGTATTTTAAAATTGTTAATTTTACTAAATTCAAAATCTGTTTTTGTATCAATAAATGTTATTTTTGTAATTGTTGTGTCTTAATGTTTGTTTATGGTTTACAGTTCGCTTTCCTACTGCTCATTTGTGTCGGTCTCGTGCGTCTTGACTGATGTAAAATTATTCGTCGAGTGTAGTAACAAAAACAAAAGAGTCTGACTGAATTTTAAGAGGAACAATTCAATTGGGAGGTTTATGATTATTTTCAACATCACAGAGACAGAATGACATTAGAGACTCGTTGTCTGATAATTCACTCTTGTATATATCAAAGTGACATCATCTCATACTCATACACCCCGTTAAATAAGGACGCGTCACGACTGAAATCCAAATAGATGAAGGACCTTTTAGGCTAAACCATCCTAAAGTTTGCCACTCATACAGATCCATGCACTGGCTGCTAAGCCAGCCAAGGCAGCCACTTCAACGACGTTCTATTCCATAATTAATGGGAATGTTTGCTCTTACTAATAAAGTCATAACACATGGAAAAAATTTGTTCATTTTATTGCATTTTTAAAAAGAAACTTGTTATAGCCCGGAATCTGTTCTTTCATATTATTTTTAAATCAAGTTATTCCTTTAAATAGTTTTTGAAAAAAACAATTTTAAACTTGAAATTTAAGGACAAAAATTGGGGTGAGTAAAATAATTTTGGCGATGAAAACTAATGACGGATTTATGTAGAGGAGTTAAATACAAACATTTTTTACTAAGGGAAGGGGGTCTATCTCGCTCCGGTTAGGCGGGAGGGGTAATTAAAAAATAAATTATAAATAAAATTAAAATAAAATATTAAAAAACAATGGCAACACTTATAAATTGTCTAAAATGCAAATCAGCAAAATTTTGTCTACCAATGTTAAATTTCAGGCCAGAGACTGTATCTGAAGAATGTTGTTGACATTGGGTAAACTTATATAATTTAAAGAAAGTTAGCATATACTCAGCCTTGCACCCATCCCAAAATCCAACAGTGACCCCAAGCAGGGGGGTTGCAGGGGGCAGCATGTCCCCCCATACGCATTTCAAGGCGCAAGGGTAGAAATTTGTACTCTAAGCGGAGCGACATATAAAAGTAATTTTCAATTTTCTCAAAAATTAGAGGACATAAATCCATCTGGTTTTCAGTGTTCGATTATGAATTAATTTAGGCAGTAAAAACTACAAAAAAATTAAGTATATATTTTCTCAATATTGAACAAAATCAGCATTAAACATTTTTTTTTTTAATTTTTTTCCTTAAATTTCAAGTTTGAAAGTATTTTTTTCAAAAACTATTAACAGCTATAACTTGATTTAAAAATAATATCAAAGAACAGATTCCTGGCTTCCAAAAATCCTAAAGTCCTTTATTGTAAGTGTTGCCATTGTTTCTCAAATTTTTTTTTTTTTTCATTTTAAGTATTATTTTTTTTAAAATGTCCCTCCCGCCTAAACGAAGCCAGATAGACCCCAGATAGAATTTTTGGCGCCGTAGTTATCGTACTCGTGCCCCTTATCAGTATTGGCGTAAAACTACCCTTATTATAAAATCATTTCTATGTGCTGTGTGTGTAATATTTTATTTAAAAAAACAACTGTACCTCTAAGAAAACCATACCCTTTTCCATACACAGTATTAAATATTGAAAATATAGATTATATCCAATTCTGATACTGTTCTTCGAAAGTCAAGTGACACCATCGCAAACGAACCCCAAAGAAAAAGCAAAATCGATGCCAATGCACCCGGTACTCCTCTAAGAGGTTTTTTTTTTATTTTATCTCTACTCATTAAAATTAAGGAAATAACTCAATCAACCCCTTCCTTCCCACCACCTTTCAATAAAAAAAAAGTGAATTGAGTGGCTTTCAATAATAATATAATTGACCGACACATATAAATATTTTCCTTAAAAAAGAGGCACTCAACGAAGAGAAACCCCCACCTCACAACTCACACACACACAGTCACCTTTTAGGCAGATATTTCGCTCTAGTTTTGATTGATGAATTCCTGTGAAACTTCGATGTTCCTGTGTGTTTCTGCTTCGCCGACTCAATCTACTTAGCGACGTTGTAGGCAAAGGAGCAAGCAGACGAACTTGCATTAAATAAACGATTTAATCGCGATTTTTATAGCTTCAAAGTCAGAAAAAAAAGGAATTTTTTATTGGTGAGAATATTCCTCAGAAATGTGTAGAAATAGAAAGAAAACAATTTTTTTTTTAATTTTTTTAGATATGCCTGCGGAAATTACAAATTTAAGGGATATTCCCGAGGATTCAAACACGAAGAATATGTGTGATTTGGATGCCGAAGGCCAGCTTCAAGAAGCAGGAGAACACGTACACGTACCCGTACCCTTACCAAATCATCCAAATTTGTTAGACGACGACGATGACGATATTGGCGTGCCCATATTGCAACCGCTGGGCGAATTGCCACCACTTGTTGGACTGGAAGACGAACGCGAAGAGCAACATGAAATGCTAGACGAATCGGAGTCTGACGAACCAGAGCTGGAGCTAATAGGTATACCATCAGACGACGACGACGATGATGATGTGCTTGTTGCTAACGGGGCTGCAGGTGAGCCGAGACCTCCCGAAAATGCGCCATTCATTCCAGTAGCTTTAGTGCGCGAAAATTATCGTCGGTTTGTCCTGGCGCAGAACGCCCCATTGGAGAATCCACAGGTCGAGGAGGACGGCGAGCCATCGCGTGATGAAGGTGTTTAAAAACAAAAAACAATTTTGAATTCTCCAACTAACTTATAAAATGAATTTTTAAATAAAGCGATGTTGATGTATTTTTATTACTAAAGTGGCTTGTTGTTTCAATTACGTCGCAGGGTATAGTGTCAAACAGCTAGCTGTATGGGGAAGTTGGTTTTTTTTTTTCTTCTTTTTTAGGGACATGAGACGGAAAGGAGACCTGTTTGAAATAACTTGGCACTTTAAAATTGGATTGGATTTTTCACAAGGGTTGAAATATTTTTTTTAGTGAATATAGGACGCATAAGAGGTCTTACGTCTTTTGAGTCTGAAAACATCGAAGATTTTGGTCATCAGCGAAAGTTGGATGAATTAAAAAAAAAGTGTTGCATAGGCGTTTAGGTCAAGGAGCGCAAAAACAGGCCCAATTCGTGGCCAATCAGATTTTTTAATGCATTTTTCTCTACAAAGGTGTTACATAGATGTTTAGGCCGGGTCTACCACGATATCTCAAAAGCAAAAATCTCGAAAAAAAATCTAGAAAGTATAATCTCGAATAACAAAAATCTCAAAAAAATAATCTCGATAGATACGTATGGGAGGGCATGGTGCCCCCCCTGCAACACTCCTGCTTGGGTTTACTGTTTTAATATGGGGTGGGTGCAAACAAAAATCTCGAATTTACTTTTTATTTTCGAGATTTTTTCGAGATATAGTCTTTCGAGATTTTTGTACATTCGAAATTTTTGCATTAGAGATTAAAAAAAAAAAAAACTTTTCGAGATTTTTGTCATTCGAGATTACGTCATCATCCCGATTAGGTCAAAAAGCGCAAAACGAGTCCTATGGGATTTTTTAATGAAATTTTCTTTACAAAGGTGTTGCATGTTTATTGTTTAGGTCAAAAAACGGGCCCAATGGGATTTTTTAATGAATTTTTCTCTACATAGAGGTTTAGGTCAAAAAGCGCAAAAAGGCGCAAATGGGTGCTTATTTTCGCAGCATCTACATTCTATGGAAAATGTGTTCCAAAGCGAATATAATTCTAAAACTTGTGCACCGGCTACGATATTCTTCAAACTTTCGTCATTGTTTTTAGTAATTGTTTTTAGTAATCGTCATTTTTTAGTAATTTTGAGTGTCCAAGTCTACAAATTCCGAGTGGTTTATATGTCAATGGACAATAATTTACCTACAATAATTGGAAAGTGAAGGCTACATCAGCTATGCTATGAGTTGTCCTCAGATGCGCAGAAAATTCGTAAACTTTGTTTAGATGTTTATATATGAAATATGAAACCGGACATTGTCGTGACGGCTGCCATTAAAAAATGTATGTGTGTATATTGCAAACAAAGTTACTACTTGTACAAATAGGTACCATCATTGAAGCATTGAGAGGGAACAGTTGGAAAAGGAATACGAGTATTGTCACAATTCGGCCACTCAATCGACTTATAATTAGATCTCGAAACAATGCAAGTGAGCTCTGTACAGGTCCAATATAGACATGGGGGAGAGTACGATAACTACGGCGCCAAAAATTGATAACGGTATTTTGTAGAGGGGTTAAGTACAAGCACTTTTTACTATGGGAGGGGGGGTCTATCTTACTCTGTTTAGGCGGGAGGGGTAATTTAAAGAAAATGATACTTTAAATGGAAAAAAAAATATATATTGAAAAACAATGGCAACACTTATGATAAAAAAAACAATACCATTTTAGAAAGCCCGGAATCTGTTCTTTCATATTATTTTTAAATCAAGTTATTCCTTTAAATAGTTTTTGAAAAAAAAACAATTTTAAACTTGAAATTTAAGGACAAAAATTGGGGTGAGTAAAATAATTTTGGCGATGAAAACTAATGACGGATTTATGTAGAGGAGTTAAATACAAACATTTTTTTTACTAAGGGAAGGGGGGTCTATCTCGCTCCGGTTAGGCGGGAGGGGTAATTAAAAAAAAAAATTATAAATAAAATTAAAATAAAATATTAAAAAACAATGGCAACACTTACAACAACGAACTATAGTATTTTTCAAAGCCAGGAATCCGTTATAAATTGTCTAAAATGCAAATCAGCAAAATTTTGTCTCCCAATGTGAAATTTCAGGCCAGAGACTGTATCTGAAGAATGTTGTTGACATTGGGTAAACTTATATAATTTAAAGAATGTTAGCATATACTCAGCCTTGCACCCATCCCAAAATCTAACAGTGACCCCAAGCAGAGGGGTTGCAGGGGGCAGCATGCCCCCCCATACGCATTTCAAGGCGCAAGGGTAGAAATTTGTACTCTAAGCGGAGCGACATACAAAAGTAATTTTCAATTTTCTCAAAAATTAGAGGACATAAATCCATCTGGTTTTCAGTGTTCGATTATGAATTAATTTAGGCAGTAAAAACTACAAAAAAATTAAGTATATATTTTCTCAATATTGAACAAAATCAGCATTAAACATTTTTTTTTTAATTTTTATACCCGGTACCACACTGTGGTGAGGGTATATTCACTTTGTCATTCCATTTGTAACGCCCATAAGGAGGCGTTGTAGGTATGACAAACTATATATATTATTGATCAGCATCACTTTCTTAGTCGATCTAGCGATGTCCGTCTGTCTGTCCGTCTGTCCGTCTGTCTGTCCGTCTGTCTGTCCGTCTGTCTGTCTGTCCGCACGATTACGGCCGTAATTTAAGAGCTATCGACTTGAAATTTTGTATGTAAGCTTTTATCCACCAAACTGAGGCTAAGTTCGAAGATGAGCAAGATCGGATGAAAACTACTACTACCTCCCATACAAAAATATCAGATTTATATAGCTTTTTGATGTTAAAAATTAAATATAAATAGCTACAGTAAAGATAGTAAGTTTAAACTTTGCACATATTGTTTTAATAATATTTAACATTTTTTGACAAAAAATGAGCTTGGTCGAATAAAAACTACCCATACCTCCCATACAAATATATAATTTTTTAGTACTAAAATATTGTTTTTTTTTTTTACAATAATATAGTACCGGGTATTTGAGCTTCGGCATAGTCGAAGATAATTGTCTTACTGGTTTTCCTTAAATTTCAAGTTTGAAAGTATTTTTTTTCAAAAACTATTAACAGCTATAACTTAATTTAAAAATAATATCAAAGAACAGATTCCTGGCTTCCAAAAATCCTAAAGTCCTTTATTGTAAGTGTTGCCATTGTTTCTCAAAATTTTTTATTTTTTTTTTCATTTTAAGTATTATTTTTTTTTAAATGTCCCTCCCGCCTAAACGAAGCCAGATAGACCCCCCTTCCCTTAGTAAAAAATGCTTGTATTTAACCTCTCTACAAAATACCGTTATCAATTTTTGGCGCCGTAGTTATCGTACTCGTGCCTAGACATGCATTCTTTAAAATATCTTCTATCTACTGCCCACCACGATGCAAAATAGAGAAAAATGATTATACAAACCTAATCAATTCCCTTGGACAACATTTTATAATTGGCGGCGATTTTAACGCCAAACATAGCTTCTGGGGATCTAGATGCATATCACGGAAGGGAAGAATGCTTTACGATGTGTGTATGCAGTAAAATTGCGATTATCATTCGACAGGCAAACCAACATACTGGCCGACTGATGTCGCAAAAATACCTGATTCGATCGATTTCTTTATTACAAAAGGACTACCCGCCAATCGTGTTAAAGTTGAAGAAAGTTTTGATCTTTCATCTGATCATTGGGCTTGGGCAAAATCCTCATACTTCAGTCCTTCTCGTGGGCGCCCGCCTGAAAATGGCTAATCAACTTGTCTGGTTAGTGTCAGCCAAGGGTCTCACTAACATATCAGCCGTACGCTGTAATTCGTTGCAACGTACGACTGATGTGAAAGCGTGAACCATTAGATGAGGTGGGAGACAACCCTTAGGTCGTCTGCTGATGCGACTCATAGCGATTTGAGCTCTACTTAGATTCTCATTGGGAGCTTTTGCAAGGCATAACATGGGAGTTTGTGTGGAGCTTAAGTCCTTGTGTGCCGTATCAGCAAACGGCCCTAAATCAAGGCCGAACCAAGGTGTCATACGACCCGTGCCGAGGGTTAACCTGGCTGGGGGCCATAGCTCAGTGGCTAACGGAGTATCCGGATACCTGGCGACCTCCGGATCAGCTAGCCTTATCTGCGTATTGCGGATCTCTGCGCAGACGGACATTCTTTTCTCCGCTACTCGTGGGACTTATCTATGAATTCGAACAAAACAAAATTAACAAAACAACAAAAAACAAGTGAGACCGGTTCTCCTTTAAAACCGGGCGGTAGCACGGCGATTCAGCTGTTTACCGGGACAGCTCCAAAGGCGCTGGGAAGTAGGGGGATTGTGGATTCACATGGTCCAACTACCTCCAGTAACCGTGAGGAGCCTAAGGGTAATACTACCCTCCCACTTTCCACCAGGGACTCTTCGGGAACAAGGCAAATGCGTGCTCCCTCAAAGAAAAGCTACAAAGAACGTCGTACAGCTTGCCGTCTTCTGGAGTACTTTGGTAATATACCGGAGTGCAAAAGAACCGACAAGATGAACGCCCGTTTAGCATGGGCCAAAAAGATTGTCAGCGAAGAAGCTGGGACTAGCGGCGACTCCACGTCAAAGCGACAGCGATCGTTGGAGGAGTCCGTTTCGGAACCGAAAAGGGCCAAGGTACATAACACCAGTACCTCTTCCAGGCCATCCAACCCCACATCGAAGTCCTATAGCGAAGTCCTTAAAGACAAATTAGTGCTGGCGGTCATCGACAAAAGCGACGTGGACGGATCAATCACCTCAGACAGGTGGAAGATGATCCCACCAAAACTCTCTTCGGTCTTTCTGGAGATAATGAAGGAGAACCCAGGTCCTCCTCCCCGATGTTGCGATGGCGAATGGCATCAAGGCCATGTCAAGCTGATCGCCTGCGAAGAACAGAGGTCCTACGACCTATATAAGCTTGCAATAAGCAAATTAGGGGAGGTATGGCCAGGCGCTAAGCTCGAGGTGGTTGCGAGGGAAGATATCCCAAGCCGACCAAGAACTCGCGTTTGGATCCCAGCCGAACCCTCCGATACCACCGAGATCCTAGAGATCATAAAAACTTGCAATTCTGAGCTGCCGACGCACAACTGGAAAGTCGCAAAGCTGGACGAGCCTAGGGGTCTTTATAGAAGCGCAATTATCGTCATCAATAAAGAATCTCTAGCTCCTTTGGCGAAGACTGGAGGTGTTGTGTACTACGGCTTCGATACCATTACCATCAAGGTATACAAGAAGGACGAAGAGTCTGACTTGGGAAAACTTCCATCCCATCCATTCGACCCTAATCCCAATCTCACAACCGACAAAACGGAGCCATCTATCTCCTTTCCATCTTTGGAGAGCGATGACTCTCAAACATCATTCAGCGGACAGCATCCGTCTTTAGTCGAAGACGACGTAGTGTCGGACATGGAGACGGATGAAAAGTTCAACAAAATGCGTCCAATACTTTTGAGTGAAGACGAACTACTCAAATCGTCCTCAGACTCGGAAGACCTGAACTCCACTGTGAGGGAGATTTCTCTACCTGATTGTAGCGCCAATGCTGCAGTTAGTTCAGATTAATCTCCACCACTCCATTACGGCATCTGCCGACCTTCTTCTCCGTCTATCAAAAGACAGGGAAGATATAGTCTTGGTCCAAGAACCATGGGTTGTCAAAGACTTGGTATGCGGACTCAAGACTCCAAACTACTTTAACCTGTACAAGCCGGCAGCGGGTAAGCCCAGGTCGTGCATACTGGTGAAAAGGAACCTAAAAGTAACTTTACTCCCTCATTACAGCGATCGAGATATAACGGCGGCGAAGTTGGAAACACCATAGGTGGCTCCTACTATGTGGTTTCGGCGTATCTCGCCCATGAAAACATGGACTCTCTTTTTGGGGAAAACCTGGAAAGATTGGTCGCTGATGCGGGGAGGCAGAAAACCGGCCTCGTTATAGGCTGCGACGCTAACGCTCACCATACTGTATGGGGTAGCTCCGACATCAACAAAAGAGGTGAGTTACTGTTTGACTACATTTTAAGTACAAACCTTATTTTGTGCAATATAGGCAACGAACCAACATTCGTGACCAGAAGCAGGCAAGAAGTGCTGGATATCACCCTTGCTTCCGATAATATCGTGCAGCGTATACGGAACTGGAAGGTATCTGACGAACCCTCTTCGTCGGATCACAGGTATCTCCAATTTTCTTTATATGTAGACTCCATAAGCCCTCCAGTCTTTAGGAATTACCGCAAAACTGATTGGCTCAAATATAGGACAACTCTGATTAATACAGTCTCCTCCGATAACGTTAATCCTCCCTGTAACCCCCAAGATCTTGATAGCATGGTTGAGACCCTCACCTTCGCTCTCAATAAAGCAATGACTTCTTCCTGTCCGCTGGTTCAACCCAGAGGTAAGAAGAAGCCGCATTGGTGGAATACAGGTCTAGGACCTCTTAGAACTAATTGTAGAAAACTATTCAATAATGCCAAAAGTACGAGAAACGCGCTAGACTGGGACTTGTACAAGGCATCACTAAATATATATAAAAAAGAACTGAGAAAAGCCAAACGCAACTCCTGGAGACTCTTCTGTGACAAAATAGAAGAAGCCTCTGAGGCCTCAAGGCTTAGGAAAATTCTCTCCACGAATCCAATAACACCCAGTTCCCTCAAAAAAGACGATGGGTCCTGGACGACCTCCAGCGAAGATTCGCTCAATCTACTGCTTGATACACATTTCCCAGGCAGCTCCCATGTGGTTAGCAATTCGAACTTCAACAGTCCATCGCAACCAATAACCACCCCTTCAAATATAATTACACAAAGAAAACTAAACTGGGCAATCCATAGCTTCAAACCATATAAATCCGCGGGACCTGACGGCATAATACCTGCCGAATTGCAGAAATCATCGGACATAATCTTGCCGATGCTTCAGACAATCTTCAAAAGTTGTCTCGATTTAGTTTATATCCCAAAGATATGGAGAGAAGTTAAAGTTGTCTTCATACCCAAAGCAGGTAAATGCTCCCACACAAATTCTAAAGATTTCAGACCTATTAGTCTATCATCATTCCTTCTTAAAACACTAGAACGACTGATTGATATCCACTTACGCAACAGTATCGATAAAAAACTACTGTCTGCGGCCCAGCACGCATACTGCAAAGGTAAATCAGTGGAGACGGCATTACACACTTTAGTACGTAATATCGAATACTCCCTGTTCCATAAGGAGTACACGATGGTTGCCTTCCTTGACATAGAAGGCGCTTTTAACAATGTCAATACATCAGCGATAGCAGATGCGCTTTCAGCTCTGAATGTCGACAGCTCACTTGGCGAACTGATCAATCTACTGCTCAATGGCCGGATTATCAACTCAAAGCTGGGTGAGGTGTCCGCAAGAAGATCTGTTAGTAGAGGCACTCCGCAAGGTGGTGTTCTATCCCCTCTTCTTTGGAATTTGGTGGTCAATGAACTATTGATGATCCTGGAAGGTGAAGGATGCACGGCGATCGCTTATGCAGACGATGTTGCTATAGCCGTCTCAGGAAAGCACTTAAATACTCTAAAAGAACTCCTACAAAATGCTTTAAATAAGCTAGCCAGTTGGGCGAGTCGTTGTGGTTTAGGTGTGAACCCCCACAAAACTGATCTGGTGCTTTTCACCAGGAAATATAAAATTCCGACAGTCGACCCTCCCTCACTCAATGGGATCAACCTAACTTTCTCTGACAAAGATAAATATTTGGGGATTATCCTGGATAGGAAGCTTAGTTGGAAACTTAAATCCAAGAAAGAGTCAAGAAGGCTACAGTAGCACTCTTCTCTTGTAAAAAAGCTATTGGGAATAAATGGGGTTTACAACCTCGAGTAACCCACTGGCTCTATATCTCAGTTATAAGACCGATACTCACCTATGGGATAATTGTCTGGTGGACAGCCTTGGAGAAGGCCACAAACCGCGACCATATAAGCAAGGTCCAGCGCACAGCTTGCATGTGCATAAGCGGTGCACTGCGCACAACACCCTCTGCGGCACTAGACATATTGTTTCATATATTACCCCTTGACATATTTAGCAAGCAAACGGCAGCGAGTGCAGCCATTCGCCTTAAAGCCATCTCACAGTGGTCAAGCAAAGACTTTGGCCACGCCTCTATTCTGAAAAAATTCGAGATCTCAACCGAAAACACTGACTACACCACCCCATCTCTAAACTTTGACAAGAATTTTCTCGTCACAATCCCATCCAGAGCAACCTGGGATGGAGATGCCTTCCCGGAAGATGAATCAGTTCACTTCTATACTGACGGCTCAAAAACCAATGATGGAGTTGGTGGGGGTGTTTTCTCGGAACGTCTTAATCTTAAGCTCTCCTTCCGTCTACCAAACTACTGTAGCGTGTTCCAGGCGGAAATTATGGCGATTAAAGAAGTCTTATCCTGGCTCAAGAAAAACGTCATATCCGTTAAGGATATCTACATATTTTCGGACAGCCAAGCAGCCATCAAATCCTTGGATTCGATCTCTATAACTTCTCTAGTAGCCCTCGACTGCCGATCGTCTCTTACGGAGATGGCCGAACAGTTCAACATTCACCTAATTTGGGTGCCGGGGCATAGAGACATTCCAGGGAATTGTAAGGCCGATGAACTCGCTAGAATAGGAACAACTCAACCCATTCTGCCGGATAAAGGCACCATAGGGATACCAATCGCTACTCGTAAACAAAAAGTGAAGCTGAATGCTATCGAGAATAAAAATCTTAGGTGGACGAGTTTAACCACTTGTCTAGCGACAAAACAAATTTGGCCTAAGCTGGATTTGAAACGCTCTAAGAAATTGATCTCTCTCAATAGATTGCATATCGGCACCACAATAGGTGTCATTACTGGACACTGCCTGATAGGCAAACATGCCGCAAGGCTGGGCCTCTTCGCAAACGACTTTTGTAGAAGCTGCATGGACGAGGAAGAGGAGGAAACTATCTCTCACCTTCTTTGTTCCTGCCCAGCTCTCTCCCGCAGAAGGAAGCTTCACTTAGGAGCCTTCTATTACAACGACTTGGGCGATCTGACAAGCATAGACATCAGAAGCCTCTTACGCTTTATAAAGAGCTCAAAATGGTTCAACTAGTAGGGAGATCTTAGATCCTTCATCGTGGCATCACAATGGACCTATACTGGTCTAAGTGTGTTGGCGTTTTTAGCCGACAGCCACTTTCAACCAACCAACCAACCAACCATCTGATCATTCTCCGGTAATTTTAACAACGACTGAGGCACCTATAAAAAATGAAAAACCGCCGAGGCTAACAAACGGCAAAACAGACAGGAATGGCTTCAAAAAAGATGTCCAAGACAATACTGAACTGAGTGTATCACTCAATACGCCTTACGAATTGGAAGTCGCTGTCGACATGGAATAATACTCCTCACCAGCAGAGAACACCTGACTATAACTACGCCAAATACCCGCAAGAAATTATAGATATGGTCAAGACAAAACGAAAAGCGCGTAAAAGATGGCAACACACTCGAGCCCCGCAAGATAAAGCGCACTTAAATCGACTGTGTAACTTGCTAACAAAGTTGATTAAAGATTATAAAAATGATGAGGTCAGAAATTACCTCGAAAGCCTAACAGCTGGAAAAGAATCCAATTACTCGCTTTGGAAGGCTATTAAAGCCACTAAAAAGCCGAAGATCGCAGAGCCGCCTATCAAGATACCCATGACGTTTGGGCAAAAAGCGATAAAGAGAAGGCGGACGTTTTCGCCACCTATCTAGAAGAAACTTTTAAGCCGTTCGATGGTCAGGCCCTTAATAGAAATATTATTGCGTCGGACAGAACATCTGTGAATAATGCAGTAAGAAACGCTACACTCAGCGAGCTCGTGCAAAAAATAAACAAACTTAAGCCCAAAAAAGCTCCGGGTTACGACCTGATAACGGGTGAAATCCTAAAAATGCTACCTCGGAAAGCAGTAACTAAGCTTCTTCACATTATAAACGCCGCGATCAGATTACAATACATTCCGAGTCAATGGAAAATCGCGGAAGTTATAATGGTTTTAAAACCAGGCAAACCACCGAATGAAAAAAGTCTTATAGACCCATCTCGCTTCTTACAATAATTTCGAAAGTTTTTGAGAGGATATTACTCAAACGGTTACAACCGATTATAGAAGAAAACCGTCTTATACCTGACCACCAATTCGGGTTTAGAAGCAAACATTCGACGATCGATCAACGATCGGCACGAAGGTCTTAAGTGCAAATTAAGACAAGTTCTCCCCGAACGGTTGTGGAAAATCCTAGAATCGTATATAGAGAAAAGACTCTTTCGTGTCAAACACGGAAACGAATATTCCGAATTTAAAGAAATAACGGCAGGTGTGCCGCAAGGAAGCGTCCTTGTGCCACTCCTATACCTATTATTTACGTGTGATATACCGCAAATAGAAGGTACTACCGTAGCCACTTTTGCCGATGACACTGCCATACTACTAGCAGTTGGTACAACTACTAAAGAAACAAACAAATTATTACAAGGCGCGCTTAACCGGGTCAATGAATGGACAAAATCATGGAGGATCGCTCTTAACGAAACGAAATCGGTTCACGTGGGTTTTACATATAAGCAAACAAATTATTTGCCCGTTTTTATAAATACGGCCCAAGTTCCGTTTGCAAATGAGGCCAAATAAAACCTCGGAACAGTGTTGTTAGGACTCTCTCTTCCCACAAAATTCCCACGATGCATTAAAATAAAAAAAACAAAAAATGTTAAATTCATTTTAATATATTGAAAGAAAATCACAATGGCTGCGTTCCATTGACCGTTAATGACTATCGGTATGCCAAACTCCATATAAAAAACTGACATTTCAGCATTTGCGCTAGAGCTCTAACACATATTGTGAAATATCCTTTTCTGGGAAATGTTTCAATCTAGCGCAAAATTAACAAAAGTTAGTGCAACAAGTCCGTATAGGCACCCTATAGGTCTAGCTTCTCACAACCATTATTTTGTGAGTTTTTATTCTTTGGGCTAATAGAAGCGACGGACGTACCATTTTATGCCGACTTCGAACGGCTGAATTGAGAAGCTTTTTCAGTACATTTATACTATCGGATGTTTGTCAGACGTTCGCGAGAGGTAGTGCAGTGGAAAAAACTTTAAACGTAATTTGTGTTTTTCCGGGTATCGAACCTTGGACCTCTCGCACATTAACCGCTGAGCCACTGCGCCCACAAAATTAACTGGTAAATTGAAAGAAAAATAACGAACTGCCAAAACAAATCTATCAGGTTTAAATTAATTTAATAAAAAACAAGGAAAGTGGAAATGTAGAAGTTACACAAAATACATTTTTGATGCTCAAGAAGATAAAGTAATAAAAATGCAAACTGGTTCCATTCCAATGTCACTTTGCCGCTGGCGCTAGAGGTCTAGTTACATTCGCTGTCTCTACGCCAACAGATTGTTTTTGTACTAGAATGTTTTTGTTAAGAGGCTATTTACATGAGCGTTTTTAATTTTTCCTGATAATTGTTGTGAATTTTTGAATTAGTTTTGATTAAATTTCACATAAATTAGGTTTTATAATTTTTTTTATCAGATTCCTGAAATTCCCACGATTGTGGTGCTTTTTCCCCTTTATCCCACGGAAGGCTTTTCCGACATCGAAATTCCCACAAAAAGGGATAAATCCCACGATATAACAACACTGCCTCGGAATGACTCTCGGTCTCGACACAAAGTTGAAATGGTAACCGCATATCAGCGATGACACTTTACTCCAATTGGAGTAGATCTACTTCACTTTTTCACAAATTTCAGAAATCTACTCCCTACTCCACTTATTTCTAATTTTCCATTTTCTACTCCAATTTCAAATTTGTAATCCATTTCTTTATTTTGTTTCATAAAAAATATTTCACAATTTTCTAAAATGGTTTTTAGGCCATTAATGACAAGTAACTGGTATGAAGCCACTTTATGTAGCCACTTTATGGTATATGGAACTGGTAGCCCCAGGTAAAACTATGTATGGCGACTTTGTAGGTAGAAAGCATAATGATCAGATAAATAAGAACTCGGAGCTTCGACAAAATTTGAAACATTGGTAGATCCAATATAGAATAGACATATCTTTTGGGCTCTTAATGTTAAACCAAGAGTACCTTACGTCTTACGAGGACTTGCAGTTTTCACCCTACAATAAATTTCCGAACTACGACTGCTAAAAGCAGGTATGTATAAGATATAATATTGCTCGGTCTTAACAGAAGGCATATCAGCGGCACAATAGGTGTCATTACGGGGCACTGTCTTATATGCAAGCATACAACAATGCTTGACGTATTCTCAAACGATTTTTCTAGATTTTTCATCACATATGGTATCAGAAGACGGGACCTAACCTGACCATGTATGAAATTAGTTTTAGTTATAGTTTAGAATAGTTTGGGGACTTGGTCATGTCCTATCATTATACTCGCAAAATGCAAACATTTCGGCGATCTACCTTGAAAAAGGTATGCACATTGATGCTTTCTGAAAATCTACTCCCGTTTTTTCCCATCTACTCCACTTTTTTAGGCAATTCTACTCCAGACAATTTTTCAGAAGTGGCATCGCTGCCGCATATGGTGTCCAGTCCAGTGGTGCCATTTTAGCATTTTTTATGCTAGATCTAGCATATTTAATCCTTAAATTGCATATTAGTATAAATAAAATATGCTATATGCAATCTAGCATATTTTCAACATTCAACATAAAAAAAATCAAAAACTTTATGTTTATACCCATCATGAACATATTCGTGGTATATTCATCCATCAAAATTTTCTGTATTTGGCATTACTGAATATGTGAATGGCAATTATTCAATTGGATGAAATCAAAGCTTCTCAATAGTACCTAGAGGTCTATTCCTTTACTTTTGCAGTAAAAATGGAAAAGACTCTCAAAATGACGGTGTTGGGGTAGAATTACTTTCTCACAGTGAGAGAAATTTACGAAAAAGTTACGGAACGCTTTTATAGTACCTAAACTATATGCAAAATAACAGATGCATTTTCTTTTCCATAAATTATAGTATACGATGTGACGTTTTTGTTTTTCAATTAGGTATTGGTGATGGGCTTTAGTTCCTTAAGGGCTACAGACCACTACAACAATAATTAATAATTGCAGTAGTAAAAAAGTAGGTAGGTATTTCAAATGCGTGATAAACGCGAAGAATTTGCTAATTTATTACCAATATTAGCTGAATCATCCAGGGATGAAATTTATTCTGTATTAATGTAACTTCTTTTAATGAAATCAAAACTGGTAATAGTAATAGCACGCATAATACCAAAATCCCAAATAGGTCGACAAATTTCAAATCAGCTGTCAATTGTCAAGTGTCTGACAGTTTTTTTAATTGTTAGGTAGGTACTACAAGAAAATTGTTGAATAAAAAATAAAGACTCGGCAAAATATCAGTACAATGACGAAGACGGGGAAGATTATGACCTTAAGCCCGTATGACACTAGATTTTTTGTTTGCATATTTCACGCGTTTAAAATGAAAATAAAACAGTACGAAAAATTAGAAAGAATATTCCCGATAGGTGTGATTGCGTACACATACAACAACTTTATTAATGTATTTTTTTTTGTTTGACATTTTAACATGATTTGGCATTTCTCCTCCCGGTACTTTGAAGTCTAACTTTTTGGAAATAAATTCGTTTGAAAATTTGTGTTCCTTTGCAAACAATTGCTACCCCTTTCATAATACATACCTACATACATACATACTTTTTGTCTCTTTTACAAGCAGCTGATTTTTTAAGATGATTTAATGTAATAAAAATGAAGAAAAATTGAGAGAAAAACGTAGAGTCATATACGGACTTTAGTTTTAGTTCTGTATCTACCTAATTGACATGCTTTTGAATAAATAAATGTAAATTTCATTACAAAATACAGAATTCCCCTTTTATTCCTTATTATAGATAGACATCATGTTGTGTTTATATTTGTTCCTTTTTTTTTTTTGTAATAAAAAAATTGTTTTTAAACGTTGGCATATTTTGCTTAGTTCCTCCATACAATTTAGCATATTTTTTTCTTAATTTGGCATATTCTCTTAGAAAATTTCTGGCAACACTGGTCCAGTGCCAGTCCATCTTATCTCTATAAAAGAGAACATGTTCTCTTTTTTTTGGTCCGATCTTTTTTGTTACGGATCTATTTTTGTTCTCTTTTTTCAATTAGGTATCTACATAATTTTTATTTAATTTTCCCAAACATTTAGTCTTAGTTGTTTTTTAAGTTTTATTTATTTCAAAAAATTTAATACAATGTATATCATTATTTAAATTCAGGTTATTTACAGACATGTACTAAAAAAGCAAAATGAAAACTTTCAAGAGAGGTAATCACTTATTCAGTTTTAAAGCGGACTATTTCAAATGCTATCAAAAATCGATTGTATTTGAAAAGAAGACTGTTCAACTCAAAGAGTTTTTAACTTGAGAATAATTTAAATTGGAAGGATGTCGAAGATTCCATCGTTTATCTTAATTCTAAAAAAGTAAATAATGTATAAATGATAGCAAATGTTTTGATGTTTTTGCGAGTTGCAAAACTTTTTTTAAGGAAACTGAATTGCTGAATTGCGTTCGCAAGAAAAGTGTTTTTTTTTAAAGACTGAAATATCCTGAACATGCGTAATAGAATCCCTGAGCAGAATGTCGAAATCGAAAGAACATTCTTTCTGATTGGGCCCAATGGACACAAGAGAGAAATAGACTAAAAATTTCAACAGTTACCATGTGAACCTGAACACCAACCAACGTGACTAAGCGAAAGTGATTTATAAATTACAAAAAACGTTCCCACCGAATATTGCGTATTTTATTTTGCATTTCTGTCTTTTCCTGAAACGTGTCTTACCAAACTAGGTACCTATCTTTTTCGGACCAGATTGCACTATTACTGCGTACTTCTGGCTTTGGGAACATATCTGACAATATGGCACTATGTTGGTGGGAAAGTGGTATATTATTACCTAGATACTTTCATTCGTTCCAAAAATAGAAACTCACACAAAACGAATGGTTGCGAGAAGCTAGGCCTTGGGTGTCTACCGCCTGTTGCGCCGCCTATTTATTTATTTTTTTTTTTTTAAATCAATCGCCGATGGTTTAAAAAAAACCCCTTAGTTAGTACTTTTTTATTGGGGAATGTGAGTTTCGTTTTTAGTCTTGAGTTTGGGTGTTGGTGGATCTGCTGATGTGACAATTTCGGATGCTTTTTCTATCATCTGACATCTAACATCTGAATGACACGACACGCCTTGTTGAATAGCAATTGAGGGCGCCGGGCACCGCAATCGACTTAATTTGAACGGACTGATAGTGAACGCACTGCTATACTTACAACTCCTTAACTGACCTAGCGACAAGGATTCACAAAATGGTCCTCATACAACATGTCCAAAACATAATATTTTTGAAATCGCTACCAAATAGACATCTAGATAAACTTCGTATACCCCATGCATAATTCGTACTAGTTCTCGGAGTACCATCGCAGTCTCATAATAGCAAACTGTTTGGGCCCGCTCATTGTGATACCTGTGGCAGTGTGGCCTATTTCACCTACTTACAAATTTGTATTTACAAGTATTTTTCCATAAAATTTGTGGAAACATTACAAATTTGCTTTAAAAATAATTTTGGTGAAACAGAATTTATCTGTTTTTCTAACAAAATTGTCAACAAATAATTGTAAATACAAATTTTGTACGTTGGTGAAATAGGCCACTGTCCTATGCTAAAATGCTTGTCAAAGAACACGCTATAATTTCCGTGCCGAAAAACATATTTTTCAAATTATCAGCCCCATTAAGATAGTGAAGAGCCAAAACAAATAGTTTGACTTGAGTCATTAAGAATTCCACAACTATATGCTGAATTCCTATCGGCATAACGAATTGCAAGAGAAACGCACTAATTTCAAACTCTTCTAGATGTTACAGTGCTCTTGGACGACTATGCTATTCAGTGTGACCACAGTGGAATATAATATTCCACTTGTGGAATATTTTTAAGCTGGAGGGAATATATTTTTGCAAAAAAATATTCGCATATAAAAGTGGAATATTTTGTTCTCCAAAAGGAATTTTTACATAACAAAATATTCTCCGTAAATTAGAATTCAATTCTTAACTGAAGTTGAATTTATTACTTCTAAATTGCAAAATTCACGAAGTTTTGAGCTTTGGTAACACTATTTATGCTTATTTGCCCATATGTATATGTAGTCTGTTTCATACCACCACCACATAATCCGTCGTAACAAGGGATTCTGTGATAGTTCTTTCGGGGTTCGTAGCAAAATTCCGAATACGACGGATTCTATGATCACCCAGTACCTACATTTGTAACGCCAAGAAGGATTCACCGGAGATCCCTTTCTTAATCAGGATCACATTCTGAATCGATTTATCCATGTCCGTCTGTCTGTCTGTTGAAAGCACGATAGCGTCCAAACGAATCGACTTAGGCGAATGAAATTTTGTGACAGGACTTCTTTTTACCGTCGTCAGGTTGTTATTGAAAATGCGCTAGTCAAGTCAAGTAGTTCTCGTATATCCCATACAAAACCAATATTAGACACAAGTCAGGTACACAGTAGGTACATACTAACTCGCATGGCAAACATTTTACATGCATTTTATGCAGTGGAGGCCAGGCCGATGATAACACTTTTACTTGTTTTAATACTTACTTACTTACTTAGATGGCGCTACAGTCCGGGGTGGACCTGGGCCTCAACCAACACGCCTCTCCAGTTAGCACGATCTTTGGCTAACCGCCTCCAGTTGCGCACTCCAAGTTGGTTGAGGTCCCCTTCCACTTGTGCGCGCCACCTAAGGCGAGGTCTTCCTCTACTGCGTTGTCCCTCCGGGTTGGAATCGAAGACTCTTCGGGCCGGAGCGTTGGTGTCCATTCGCTCTACATGTCCTAGCCATCTTAGTCGACTGATACGTACTTTTCTGACCAGATCGATGTCGCTGTACAGCTCGTAGAGTTCGCTGTTAAATCTCCTCCTCCAAAGCCCGTCAACGCAAACGGGACCGAAAATCACTCGAAGAATTTTGCGTTCGAAGCGACCAAGGAGATCTTCATCCGCCTTTGATAACGTCCATGATTCTGCGCCATAAAGCAGGACTGGGATGATGAGGGTCTTATATAGAGTCTCCTTGGTGTTTCTCGACAAGGCCTTACTAATCAATTGCCTTCTTAGGCCAAAGTAACAGCGGTTGGCAAGTATAATTCTTCGCTTGATTTCTGATGTGATGTCATTTTCAGAGTTAATAGCGGAGCCGAGGTAGACAAAGTCCCGAACTACCTCAAAGTTATAGCTGTCTATCGTGACGTTCTGTCCGATTCGTCGATGTTGTGTGTCCCTTCTTGTTGACAGCATATATTTTGTTTTGCCCTCATTCACCACTAAACCCATTTTCGCCGCTTCTGTGCTAATACCTGCAAACGCACCAGTGACAGCTCGCTGTGTTCTGCCAATGATGTCGATGTCGTCAGCGTATGCAAGTAGTTGCACAGACTTTTGGAAAATTGTGCCCCTGGTGTTGACTTGCGAGTTTCGCACAATTTTCTCAAGAATGATGTTGAAAAAGTCACATGACAGCGCATCACCTTGTCTAAATCCTTTTTTGACATCAAAGGTCTCGGTGAGATTATTTCCGACCTTTACGGAGCAGCGAGCGTTCTCCATTGTCATTCTGCACAATCTGACAAGTTTGGCAGGGATGCCAAAACTAGACATGGCTCTGTATAGCTCGTCTCTATAAATGCTGTCATATGCGGCTTTAAAATCGATAAATAGATGGTGAGTATCGATTTGGACTTCTTGGGTTTTCTCCAGGATCTGTCGTAGTGTGAATATTTGGTCGGTTGTGGACTTACCGGGCCTAAAACCGCACTGATAGGGTCCAATCAGTTCGTTGACAAATGGTTTCAGGCGTTCACACAGTACGGCAGACAGGATCTTGTAAGCGATGTTAAGGAGACTGATGCCTCTATAGTTGGCGCAGTTTAGAGGGTCTCCTTTCTTATGGATCGGGCAAACAATGCTGAGGCTCCATTCATCAGGCATACTTTCCTCTGACCAAATTTTAGAAACGAGTTGGTGTATGCTCTCTACCAAGTCATCTCCCGCAGCCTTAAAAAGCTCTGCAGATAAACCGTCCGGTCCTGCAGCTTTGTTTGACTTCAGTTTGGATATTGCTATCCTTACCTCATTTTGGTCAGGTGGACGGAATTCTTGGCTTTCATCGCCCAGGTTGAATGGTTCATTCTGCCTGACAGCGGAATATGTGTCGTCTTCGCCGTTTAACAGTCTGCAGAAATGGTTTTTCCATGTCCTCAGCACCGACTGTGACTCCACTATTACTTGTTTTAATATCTAATAATAATTAAATAATATTTTTTGTTGCAATAATTATACATAGTTTTACATTTTTTTAAAAGGGGTACCTAATAATACTTTTTTTTAACTTTGTTTGAAACAAAAGTTTATTTGTTTTGAATTATTCATGTCTTAAAATACGTTTTATTTGTATTACAAAAAAAAAATGCTGAAGTGGAATATAAATTTATATAAATATTCCACTTTTCAGAGTAAGTGGAATATTTTTGAGAGAAGCTGATGGTCACACTGATGCTATTGATATATCTAGAGCTTTTACACGTATCAGCTTCAGATTCACTTGCACCTTGCTGTCGCAGCAACTGTAGCTCTAATATTCAGTTTCGGTTTTCAGTTACAATTCAACCACCGAACGTTACAGCCGTGTGTTCTTTTGTTCGTTCTTTCAAGTAAGGAAGTGACTATCCAGTGTTTGAATTGTGTTTCTGATTTTTAAATTTATTTATCTGTGTTTAGGTTTTTACAATGGCAGCAGAAGGTAATCATAGCACCACCCGCAATATGACTCCGATTACACGCTCGGTGCACTGGAATGATACATTCGATGTCGCGAGAGGGTGCCCCAACCACAGATGTGTACTCCCAGGCATGAGGAATAATCGTGGTCGGTATGCAACTATACAACAACGACCAACTATAGTGATTCACCGTAGTGACGACGAGGTTATGCGTTCAGCTATTGCTATGGCACGTGCTGGTCCGCATAGACGCATCGAAAGGATGCAATTCCAGCCCGAACCAATTGACATGTGTCGCTGTAATCTTCCGTTGGCCATCACTATTGCTGGAATTATTTTGTTCTGTTGCGCTGGGATAGCTATCATCTTTTTGGATTACTACGGCAAGATTTAATTTTAAGTTCATAACAAGCCCCTTCGCTTGATATATTTTTGTAGCCAGTGACTTGTGTAATTCGTATTTTACCAATAAAATGTGTAGGTATGGCAACTGTTTGCCTTTGAATCGTTTGTTTGAATAAAGTTTTTTGGTGATCAGCTGACCATCTCTATGTGCCGATATACGTGAGAAGAGAGACGTTATATTTTTCCGCAGCCCCCACTCTGTTTTGATGTACAGTTCACCCACTGAGCATGAGCACTGATTGTAGGCTAATCAGTGCGGTACCTTGTGTTTAAAAATAGCTGCTCGCTTCGACGCAGTCTTGAATAGATAACAGGTTCAATTGGAAGAAATTGGACGATTATTCACGCCCCAGTAATGGTGAGAAAATGGTGTTCGTCACTTGATATGGAATTTGTGTAGATGAGCAGCTAAAAATATGGTTTTCGATTGAACCTGTGCGAAGGAATGTTTGCACGCTAGCGACTTGCGACACTACACCCAAGTGAATGACTGTATGAGGACCATTTCGTGAATCCTTGTCGCTGTGTCAGTAAAGGAGTTGTCATTGAAATGTGACTATATTCAAATGAAGTCGAGGAGAATGCTTGCGATCGCTTGAGTTAGTACCAATCTAGAATCAAAGGGTGGGCCAAACACAAATTTCTTTTTAAAAATGCAATAAAATGAACAAAATGAAATTTTTTCCATGTATTATGGCTTTATTAGTAAGAGCAAACATTCCCATTAATTATGAGAAACAACGTCGTTCAAATGGCTGCCTCGGCTGGCTTCGCAGTAGCGCATTCTGTCACTCCAATTTTCCAAGAACTTGTTGATGGTTTCGGGTTGTAGCTCACTGATCGCTTGGATGATATTGGCCTTAAGTGCTATCCGGATTGTTAGCATAACATCGGTCCTTCACGATGCCCCACAAAAAAAAGTCCAAAGGGGTCAAATCGCAGCTCTGAGGCGGCCAAGGCTGATAACACGATTTGAGAATTTGGTGCGCAAAAGATCGATTGTGGCATGGGCTGTGTGGCATGGCGCGCCATCCTGCATGAACCAGATGTCGTCCAAATCCATGTCTTCAATTCCAGTAAAAAAAAAGCAGGCGGTTAACATGGCTCTGTAACGCCCACCGTTGACCGAAACCTTGTTCCCAGCCTCGTTTTCGAAGAAAAATGGTCCAATGGTGCCACCACTCCACATCCACAATCCACCCCAAACTGTCACTCTCTGTAGATTCATTGGTTTCTCGACAACAACGTGTGGGTTTTTCGAGCTCCAGATGCGGCAATTTAGTTTGTTAACGTAGTCGCCGAGATGAAAATGCACCTCGTCAGAAAAGATGATTTTTCGGCCAAAATCGTTGTCTAATTCAAGCTGCTTAAGGCCCAAACAGCGAAGCGATATCGAAGCGGATGGTCGTGCGCCTTCAATAGCTGAGTCAATTAGAGGGAATAATCTGAGTCTTTGTGCAGAATTTTCTTCAGGCTAGGACATGAAAGGTTGTCTTACACGTTACACTCTGGACCAGCAGTCACATTCTCGTCTGTGAGCACCGTACGACAACGGGGACCATGAGTGTTGTCCACTAGCACGTATCACGAACTTCTTACAGCAGGCGCGGTGGGTGCTTCATTTTGGCCAAGACTTCCTTTCAAAAAACTCACTGTTTGGGCTACACAGCACTCAGTTTGAAAAATATATATTGACCAATTTTCAAGTGTTTATTACACGATTTCTAGCACAACTCCGTACTCGCCCTTCTAAAGTGCTATTGTTCCTAATGGATCCTCTTGTTCTACACGAAAACATCTAAATTTTTGTGGAAACAAGTCGCTGAAAGTGCATTTTTCAACCACCCAAACAAACTCATTCCCGGCCGATTTTTGAGCAACTGTCATGCAATTTATGTTATTTGAATCACTTATTAGTTTACTGATCTGAAAATCATCAAAGATACGTTTTGAAGGTAAACGGTTTGAGAGGACAACAACTTTGTTATTACTCCGCGAGCAACATCAATCAGAATGCTGTAAGTTGTTTGTATAGTTGAACTGTGACTATGTCAATTCTTCGTATATTTTGTATATTCCCCTGGCAAAAATTGAAATAACTTTTCTGTACAAAATATTTGAAATGTTTTTGAAAAATTTATCAACCAGTTTACAAAAATTCCATTTTCTCAAAAACTGATCCAATGAGTTGACTAAATTTGAAATCACCACTAATAGACTGGTAGTAGTAAGGAGACAGTGTGCTCAGAATTCTCGAAAAAAACCTGCTATGGAATGAAATAACAATAAAATTGCATATACTAGAGGTTTTTGGAAATTATTTTACAAAATCGACACAGTTACCGAGAATCCTATTTTCTCAAAAACTGTTCCTACGATTTGGACAACATTTAAAATACCTCTAACACTGATAGTAGTAAGGAGACAGCATACAGTCGAGTCCGCTTAACTGAAACACCAATTTGCCATACATTTTTTTCAGTTAAGCGATATTTTCACTTAAGCGATCTTCGAATAACTGAAAAAAAAAACACACTTTACCGGAGTTTAGATAACTAAAATACAATTTCACCAATCCAACCTAGAATCCAAGTAGGTAGGACTTCTAATTTGGTAGGTAGGTACAGATTTTTTCTTAAATCCTTAAAATAATTACAAAAACTTTAGCTATTTTAAATAGCAATATGTTAAATATTATTAATTTAAGTTTAAATATTCATATTATTTGCTAATATATTAAAAAAGAGGGGTGGCAATAACAATTTTGAAAATACCTAAAGAGAAGAAAACTTATGATGCGAATCGGTATCAACTAGCACTTTCGACAATAAAAAAATACCGATTTCAAAGAAGGGAGCTTCGGAAGTTTGCAGCATACTGAAATCAGCTATTCAATATCGACTTGTGCTATTTATAAGAAACCCGGTCGGAATATTTACTTATTTTTTTTTTATATTTTTAATAATAAGTTATCAAAGTGCCGTATTTTTTATTAATTTCATTTTTATTAATTTCAAATAAAGGAACACTAAATGCATTTTAATAAATCGGTAGATATTATTTTATCATAATTTGTGGGTACCAGGTAGGTAGGTAGCAGTGGCGGTTCACCTTGAACCCAATTAGCAATAAGATGTGCCGTTTTGTTACCACGACTCGTGTGACCTATTTTTGGTGATTGTTTAGGATGTGGTCCGGTCGGTGCCTATAGCCAACCTGTGGAATTGAGAAAACGGATAAGATCCTGTATCCCTTTGCCCGAGATGTCGCTGAGGTCGTCAAAGAATGACTGGTTTAGTGCGCGCAGTCTGGCTCTCGCTAGAGCTGGACATTTGCAGAGGAAGTGAGAGAGAGTTTCTTTTTCATTTGTATTACCGCAACTGCGGCAATGCGGGTTGTATGGGATACCTAACTTGGCCGCATGGTCTCCAATTGGCCAATGCCCCGTGATTATTGCCGTGATTCTGGCGATATCTGGGCGGGTTCTGTTTAGTAGGTTATTTGTTCTGTTTTGGTTGTAGGTAGGCCATATCTTCCTTGATATGGTACAGTTTGTCAGCCCCGACCATCGGGAATTGGCTATCTGCAGAAAATGCGAATGTATTTGTCCCTTTACCGCTCCTAGCGGAATGTGGACCCTCGTTGAGAGCGAGGCGTGTAGTGCTGAACCCTTCCTGGCCAGCTCATCCGCGCGCTCATTGCCAGTTATGTCACTATGCCCTGGAACCCAGAGAAGTGTGACCCTGAAACGCTCGCTCAGACAGGCAAGTTCGTTCCGGCACTCCTGCACCAGTTTAGAGGATATGGTAGCCGAGTCGATGGCTTTGATGGCGGCTTGGCTATCTATAAGGATGGTAATGCTTTGTTTGAGCGTAGTGTCACGCCCTAGTTGCGTACAAGCTTCTCGGATGGCCAGTAATTCCGCCTGGAAAACGCTGGCAAAATCCGGTAAGCGTACTGAAATTGATATTTGAGGTGATTCCGAGTAGACGCCGGCCCCTACACCGCAGCTCATCTTAGATCCGTCGGTGTATATGACCGTGTCGAAGCCCTTCACTACTTCGTCCCTCTTCCACTGATCTCTTGTTGGGAAACCAACGTGGAAGCCTTTCGTGAAGTTTAATTTGGGTGTTATGTAGTCGGTTGGAGACGTGACCATGCCGTTTGGTAGCGAATCCAGGATGTTGCTATGGCCATACGGCCTTGCAGTCCAGCATCCCGACTCCTTGAGTCTTATAGCACTGCATAATGCGGTATATTTTGTGTGTAGGTGTGGGTACCAACTACTGTAGGTTTTGAGAGGCATTTTTTATAATCCATTTAATTACAAATTGCAACCCTATAAACTCAAAAATTAAATTTTTAGTAAAAAGAAAATTCCTTGGAATATATAAATGTATAATATTTTTTTTCCGAGGGTGGTTGGATGTGTATGAATCGGGTAGGCGCTGATTGGCATCAACTTGGCGGTGCCCAGCTGTTGCAACTTTTTAATACACATCAATTGTGCTTATTTTACCTCCGCGTGGTAACCACCGGGTACTGGCCTCGCCCACCTGGGCTTGGCTTGCTAAACTTATAAGCGCGAGTGTTGAACACGAAGAAAATAGCAACACTATAATGCTCTGTCGGAACTGACTGTCTGTTCGAGTCTCAGAAGTCTAACATGAGCCCCTCAGAAAGAGGACGTGCGGCGGAAGAATTCACGCGATTGAATCAACGGTGACGTCAACAGTCGGCATGGCAGATACCTTAATGAGCTACTTCGACGTATTTGGAGCTGAGGACATTAAGGATTTTTCAATACTAGTCAGGGTGTTGAAATAGAGATGGTGGCGGAAGAGCCCTTAATGGGCCAACGGCAGCACTCAAATCCCCGAAGCGGGTTACTGACTCCGGAATATCCGGCTCCTTTTGTCCAAGGGGTCACAGAAAGGGCCTGGCCCTCCAGGTTGGGGTTTGTGCGTGGGGTTAACTACCCAACCACGGAAAACAGCACCGGTTACGAAGCAACCAAAAGCCTCGGATATGGATGGATTTACTGTTGACGACCCTGCAAAACGAAAAAAGGACAATGACTTTCGGATCTGCACATGGAATGTTCGAACCCTGAACAGACCGCGTGCAGCCGAACAATTAGCGGAGGCCCTAGGCTGCTACAATGCAGATATCACCGCCATCCAGGAAGTACGGTGGGATGGGCCCGGCAAAAGAAGGATGAAAATCTGTGACATCTACTACGGTGATTGCTACAGAGAACAGAAGCAGCGCCTATCCGGATGCGGATTCGCTGTAAGCGGCAGACTTAGGCAAGAAGTCTTGAGCTTTCGACACGTTAGTGAACGTTAGTAATGTGCAAAAAGTAATTATTCGGTATTTAGTATTCGATACTTGAATTGAGTATCGATACCGAATACTACTCAAAATAAGTATTCGATACTAATACTCATTTGCTTACTACTAACATGCAGCACTAACTCCATAAAAACAATCAGTATCAGTATTTAAAATACACATACATAATGTTACCTGCAAATACAAAGCAACATACACAACACACCCAGCAAACCTCGTCTCCCTCGTTCATTATGTCTCGCAGATGCAGTCACATACTCATATGATCTTCCATTCTCTTACAATGTACTTGATACTCATACAGTTCCAATTTGATTACTTTTCTCCACACATATTCTAGTATTCGATGCAGACTCAGTAATCAATAGGTTAGGTAGATAGGTATATACATACTTTGATTACTTTGATTACTTGACTACTGAGTACTGATTCCTAGGGAAATATGGTTTAAAATATGTGTGGAGAAAAGTAATCAAATTGGAACTGTATGAGTATCAAGTACATTGTAAGAGAATGGAAGATCATATGAGTATGTGACTGCATCTGCGAGACATGATGAACGAGGGAGACGAGGTTTGCTGGGTGTGTTGTGTATGTTGCTTTGTATTTGCAGGTAACATTATGTATGTGTATTTTAAATACTGATACTGATTGTTTCTATGGAGTTAGTGCTGCATGTTAGTAGTAAGCAAATGAGTATCAGTATCGAATACTTATTTTGAGTAGTATTCGGTATCGATACTCATTTCAAGTATCGAGTATCATGTACCATTGTAAGAGAATGGAAGATAGTGAGTGAGTATGTGACTGCGCGACATAATGAACGAGGGAGACGAGGTTTGCTGGGTGTGTTGTGTATGTTGCTTTGTAATTTGCGAATACAAAGCAACATACTCACGCAGTTCCAATTTGATTACTTTTCTCCACACATATTTTAAACCACATCACAGGAATCAGTAGTCAAGTAATCAAAGTAATCAAAAAGTACCTTGTACCTAATCAAAGTATTGATTACTGAGTCTTATACGAATACCAGGACTCGTTGTATGCAAGCATTCAAGTAATTATGTATATTAACTGATCTTGAATACTTTTAAGAAACAAGATTCAACGAATTTATTGATTACTGATTACTGAGTTTACTTTTTTGCAGGTGAGTAGATTTGAGTACATTTCATTTGTGAATATGTAGGTACAAACAAACATTTAATTAATAGGCTTAACAATCGCTGATAGATGCGAATGTGTATAAAAGAAAAAGATGTAGCTCTACATGTATACCTATAGCCTATAAACATTTGACTGCGAGACAAAGTACTAGGTATCGAATACCAAATACCGAATACTGAACTTGAAGTAATCAGTACTCATTCGTTACTCAAAAGTAATCAAATTGCACACCACTAGTGAACGTCTTACAACTATCCGCATCAAGGCTAAATTCGCCAACATCAGCCTGATATGCGCTCACGCCCCCACAGAAGATAAAGACGATGCTACCAAAGAATGTTTCTATGAGCTCCTCGACAAAACATATGAGCAATGTCCTAAGTACGACGTTAAAATCGTCTTAGGTGATTTTAACGCCAAAATAAGGAAAGGAGGACATCTTTGGTAGCACAATCGGAAAGCACAGCCTACACGACACCACGTCTGGAAACGGACTTAGGCTAATTGACTTTGCTGCGGGACGTAATGTTACTATAGCTAGTACACGGTTTCCTCACCTCAACATTCACAAAGGGACATGGCGGTCACCAGATCAACAAACCGTCAATCAAATTGACCATGTTGCGATCGACGCAAGGCACTCCTCCAGTATTCTAGATGTTCGAACTTTCCGAGCGGCCAACATAGACTCGGATCACTACCTTGTTGTAGCCAAGGTACGTATGCGGATATCCCAGACACCACAACAACGAGGAAATACTGTGAGGAGATTCAACGTTGAACGGCTACAAACGCAACAAACCGCCAGAACTTTTGCCGATCGCGTCTCCCTCAACCTCTCGAGAAGTCCTTTGCAGCCTTCATCAAGTGCTGAAGACCAGTGGCATCGATGCCAAGAAGCCGTCAGAAAAGCCGCAACTGATGTGCTCGGTTTCACCCGACCACCACCACGAAACCCTTGGTTTGATGAAGAGTGCCGGCAAGCACATGCAGCGAAGCAACTGGCCTACAAAGCGGCGCTGCAGAGAAGGACGAGAGCAGCTCGGGAGCTCTACGAGCAAAAAAGGAGGGAAGAACACCGGCTTCTCCGGAGGAAAAAGAAAGAGCATGAGAAGCGCTCGATTGAGGAAATAGAGAGGTGTTACTCCAGGAACAATGTTCGGAAGTTTTACCAAAAGGTAAAAAGAACGTGTCACGGGAACAAGACCCGAACAGAGACCTGTAGAGACGAACAAGGAAACCTTGTAGTGGAGTCACAGTCGGTGCTGAGGACATGGAAAAACCATTTCTGCAGACTGTTAAACGGCGAAGACGACACATATTCCGCTGTCAGGCAGAATGAACCATTCAACCTGGGCGATGAAAGCCAAGAATTCCGTCCACCTGACCAAAATGAGGTAAGGATAGCAATATCCAAACTGAAGTCAAACAAAGCTGCAGGACCGGACGGTTTATCTGCAGAGCTTTTTAAGGCAGCGGGAGATGACTTGGTAGAGAGCATACACCAACTCGTTTCTAAAATTTGGTCAGAGGAAAGTATGCCTGATGAATGGAGCCTCAGCATTGTTTGCCCGATCCATAAGAAAGGAGACCCTCTAAACTGCGCCAACTATAGAGGCATCAGTCTCCTTAACATCGCTTACAAGATCCTGTCTGCCGTACTGTGTGAACGCCTGAACCCATTTGTCAACGAACTGATTGGACCCTATCAATGCGGTTTTAGGCCCAGTAAGTCCACAACCGACCAAATATTCACACTACGGCAGATCCTGGAGAAAACCCAAGAAGTCCAAATCGATACTCACCATCTATTTACCGATTTTAAATCCGCATATGACAGCATTTATAGAGACAAGCTATACAGAGCCATGTCTAGTTTTGGCATCCCTGCCAAACTTGTCAGATTGTGCAGAATGACGATGGAGAACGCTCGCTGCTCCGTAAAGGTCGGAAACAATCTCACCGAGACCTTTGATGTCAAAAAAGGATTTAGACAAGGTGATGCGCTGTCATGTGACTTTTTCAACATCATTCTTGAGAAAATTGTGCGAAACTCGCAAGTCAACACCAGGGGCACAATTTTCCAAAAGTCTGTGCAACTACTTGCATACGCTGACGACATCGACATCATTGGCAGAACACAGCGAGCTGTCACTGGTGCGTTTGCAGGTATTAGCACAGAAGCGGCGAAAATGGGTTTAGTGGTGAATGAGGGCAAAACAAAATATATGCTGTCAACAAGAAGGGACACACAACATCGACGAATCGGACAGAACGTCACGATAGACAGCTATAACTTTGAGGTAGTTCGGGACTTTGTCTACCTCGGCTCCGCTATTAACTCTGAAAATGACATCACATCAGAAATCAAGCGAAGAATTATACTTGCCAACCGCTGTTACTTTGGCCTAAGAAGGCAATTGATTAGTAAGGCCTTGTCGAGAAACACCAAGAAGACTCTATATAAGACCCTCATCATCCCAGTCCTGCTTTATGGCGCAGAATCATGGACGTTATCAAAGGCGGATGAAGATCTCCTTGGTCGCTTCGAACGCAAAATTCTTCGAGTGATTTTCGGTCCCGTTTGCGTTGACGGGCTTTGGAGGAGGAGATTTAACAGCGAACTCTACGAGCTGTACAGCGACATCGACCTGGTCAGAAAAGTACGTATCAGTCGACTAAGATGGCTAGGACATGTAGAGCGAATGGACACCAACGCTCCGGCCCGAAGAGTCTTCGATTCCAACCTGGAGGGACAACGCAGTAGAGGAAGACCTCGCCTTAGGTGGCGCGCACAAGTGGAAGGGGACCTCAACCAACTTGGAGTGCGCAACTGGAGGCGGTTAGCCACAGATCGTGCTAACTGGAGAGGCGTGTTGGTTGAGGCCCAGGTCCACCCCGGACTGTAGCGCCATCTAAGTAAGTATAATATTTTGAAATCGCGTTTAAAATAACAAATCTACGCTTGTTTAAAGTCAAAATTTCCTTATGGGTGCCAACTACTGTACCCGTTACGCTATAAATAAAGAAAAAAAAAATAAATGGTAATTCACAGCTCAGTTTTTAATATGTATTTCAGTACTTAAAAATGGATTTATTGCACCAACCGTTTTCTTATATATCTGCATATCTACGTTTGCTTATGGTTCCGGATATTGGTTAAAGATATTTTGTCTTCAAGGTCGTCAATTGAATCGCATGTCCATATGTCCATTATTTACGTTTTTGTTCTGAATAATTGCTTATCAAGAGGTTTTTGGTAATTTTGTTTTGAAAACAAATTCTGAATGACGTAAAACAGCTGTGCAAGGTATATTGGGATTAGTAAGAGTATATGTGTAAATCTCAAAAAATATCGAGATCTGCAAAAAGTGATCCGGATCAAAAAAAAATTTATTTTTTTGCCCAATGGAAAACCACATAAGTGGTGGGCGTATTCAGCTTTTTTATTTCAGTTATGCGGAGCAGTATCAGCATAAATGAATGATTTTCATTTAACCGAAGCTTTCAATTAAGCGGGTTTCAGTTAAGCTAAGTAGTTTGTATGAAAGTTGTGAAAAAATGCTGTGTGACAAATTTTGTGTTTCAAATAACCGAATTTTTCAGTTAAGCGTATTTCAGATATGCGGACTCGACTGTACTCAGAATTCCCGAAAAAAATCCTGCTATGGAATGAAATAGAGAGTCCTGCACATGACGAAGAAAATAGAGACATATGCATAAATCACAAAGTAAGATGCTTGCTCTCCCTCCAATAGATATATGACATCCATGTATTGCAAATGCGACTTCCTTCTGTCATAAAACAGCTCTTAGATAAACGCTCTTGAAAGAAAGTCTTGCCATATCAGGTTGTTACCGTCCTTGCATATACCCACCACAGTCTTCACTAGAACTCATTCAGAAAAAACATTTAAGACAAAAACCCACTTGTTTGATGAAGAATTTCATGAAAAACATATTTATATTTTTATTTGCTTTAACACAAACAGTTATACATCTATTAAACAAAAATTAAGACTTCAAAGAAATAAGAAAAATATTTTTTAAAATTTTATCACTTTTTCCCGTCGTTGTTAGGAAATTTATCCCAACGAAACTGGATAATTTTGTTGTTATAAAGCTTGTGCACATTGTCGCCCCAGTCTTCATTTGGTACATCCTTTGGCGGGCTGCCATGTTGCGCAATCATTCCCCAACTCTTTCTCCTTATCAAAAAATTCGAACCAGTATGTTTATGTTTACCATCCGATTTGAGAATATGTTTGATATTTTCTTTTTTAATCGCTGATGGTGTAAATGT
Source organism: Cheilosia scutellata (assembly GCA_955612985.1). Classification (NCBI taxonomy): domain Eukaryota; kingdom Metazoa; phylum Arthropoda; class Insecta; order Diptera; family Syrphidae; genus Cheilosia; species Cheilosia scutellata. Next base: position 3,295,787 of record OY015315.1, on the reverse strand, counting down.
ACGTCGTTGGGATATAGTGTTTTTAACCTTCGCTGCCCGCATCAGGATTGGTCTGGTCCTAAATGTCACTCTCTTTTTCGGCTTAATTTGAGTGTCCTTAATGTTTGGGGTTGGTTTCACGTCCATCTGAAATTTAATAGTTTCTTTGCATTCACAAATAGGACACCATGTAACAATTGTAACGAAAATTCAAAAGAAATTTGCAGTCGATTTGTAATTATTTTAAAAAGAATCCATTCAGACATTTTGAATATTTTAATAAACCGTGCACCGACAGATTTACTACAAAATTTTTAAAATAAATCTACCTATACAAAAAAAAGCAAAATAAGAAATAAAATAAACAACACACCTTTATCTTACGTTTAACTACTTTCATCAGCACGGGACTGGTAATCCTTTCTTTTGTAAGTTCTATTTCGCTTTTGATGTCAGTTACATCAGTAGACCAGTCCACCTGAAAGAAAATTAAGAGTTTTGCTTAAATTCACAATCACAATCACACATGGGACACATGATTAATTTTCTTTACTTCACAGTTCACACTATAATAAAAATTGCAACATTTGTAACGCAAATTGTAACGATAATCGCTATGGATAATTGTTGGGGAATCCGGCTCGAAGGACCAATTTTGTTCGAGATTATAAAATGTCCAACACGATGAATAAAACCCGAACTGCAACGTTATAAAATTGGCTTTATTCATATAATAATCTCATTAACAAAGCGCGAGCAAAGATGTTTTCGCGTTGGTAGTTGCTATTAGAAAAGAGACTTGCAATTGCAATCAACTCACAAGTCACAAGCTGACACCAAAGTACCGCTTCGATCCCACACACAGCACAAGTGAAACCAACAGAACTGAGGCATATGCATTGCATAGGCAAAGACAAGGGAACAAACCGTAGGTTTGAACCGCTAGCCCTTGTGCTGCAATAAGCATAATGCGTGTGCTGTACTTTGGAATCATAGAGGCAAATGCACAAGTGTACATAAAATGGAAAATTAACTTACTTGACATCTTTGCTCGTTGTGAAAACAATATAGGAAAGCTGTATACCTACAGTATTTTATGCAATGTTTTGGGTAAAAGTAAAAATGTAATTATATAAATTCAATTAAATTCATTATTTTTGCATTACATTAAATTCATTTCATTTCATTTCTTAACATTGCGCCAAAAAGAAAATATATTCAGACATTTTCAATATTTTTTAAATCGTAGACCGACAAATTTACTACAAAATCCTTTTCAAATTCACTCGGCACATAAAATTAGATTTTTTAAATAAATCTACCCATACATAAAAGCAAATAACACACCTGTGCTTTAGGTTCGGCTACTTTCATCGTCACGGGGCTGGTAATCACTTCTTCTTCCGTTTCCTGTTCATTTTTTATGTCAGTGATATTAGTTGGCCAGTCCACCTGATAGAAAATTAAGAGTTTTGCTTAAATTCACAATCACAAATGGGACACATGATTAATTTTATTTACTACACGCTATAATGGAAATTGTAACATTTGCAACTAAAATTGTAACACAGATTGTAACGAAAATCGCTATGGATACTTATTGCGCCAAAAAGAAAATCCATTGCGACATTTTCAATATTTTGATAAATCGCAAACCGACAAATTTACTACAAAATCCTTTTCAAATTCACTCGGCAAATAAAATTTGATTTTTTAAATGAATCTACCCATACATAAAAGCAAATAACACACCTGTGCTTTAGGTTCGGCTACGTTCATCGTCATGGGGCTGGTAATCACTTCTTCTTCCGTTTCCTGTTCATTTTTTATGTCAGTGATATTAGTTGGCCAGTCCACCTGATAGAAAATTAAGAGTTTTGCTTAAATTCACAATCACAAATGGGACACATGATTACTTTTATTTACTACACGCTATAATGGAAATTGTAACATTTGCAACTAAAATTGTAACGCAGATTGTAACGAAAATCGCTATGGATACAGACATTTTCAATGTTTTGATAAATCGTAAGCCGACAAATTTACTACAAAATCCTTTTCAAAATCACTCGGCACATACCTAATATTTGTTTTTTTTTTTTAATAAATCTACCCATACATACTAAAAGCAAATAACACACCTGCGTTTTGGGTTCGGCTACTTCCATCGTCACGGGGCTGGTTATCACTTCTTCTTCCATTTCACTTTTGATGACAACCACTGTTGACATGTCCATCTGAAAGAAAGTTTTTTCAAAACCACAATCACACTATTGGACACATAATTAATTTAATTTTTTTTCTGCGCACTGTACCTTACGAAATTAAAGAAAAAGCTTGGAGATACTCTGCAGATAAAAATTATTGTAAAATCACAAATTTCCTTCAGTGGGTCTTAATCTTAATATTGGATACCAATATTCTTTTCAAGTATTGTACGTAACTTGCACTTGTGACTTCTAATAAAATCGAACAACTCCACTTGATGTGTTGGCTCTTAACCGACTGTTTTGCGGATACCAATACCACATTTCCATTTGCGTAATTATTATACCCAAAACAAGGCGAAATTTTCGGAGAAATGTTTAAAACGTGCTCCGAAGAGTAATAAAATTTCTTCAAGAGAATTTTTATAACAGTTTCGTTGCGTTTGCTGCTCTAGTCCTCTGTGTGAGGATCTCTTTCCAAATTTAGCAATATTATGTATTTGGTGTGGGCGCAGTAGCGCAGTGGTTAGTGTGCTGGACTACTGTACGAGGGATCCCAGGAAAAACAAAAAATTACATCTTAAGGTTTTTTCTACTGCGCCACCTCTCGCGAACGTCTGACAAACATCCGAGCGTATGACTGTCCTGTAAAAGGTTCTCAATTCAGCCGTTCGGACTCGGCATAAAATTGTAGGTCTCTTCCATTCGTCCCAAAAATTGAAACTCACACAAACGAATGGTTGCGAGAAGTTAGGCCTAGGGTGTCTTCCGCCTGTTGCGCCACCTATTTATTTATTTATTTTTATGTATTTGGTGTACAAAAGAACATTATGAATAGTTTAATTGGCTGACTAGTGTATACAATTTTGGTCGTTTTATATGACTACAGCCAATTATAGCAAATTTTTCATAGATAAGTATTGGCCACATGTGATAAATTTGCATATAGCAACTTCCGGATGTTGTTAATGGGCATTCATTAGGAAACATCATTTTTGATTTGAAATTCAATGTTTATTCTGAAAGGATATTTAAAACGGTTGCGGATACAAGCTAGCGAAATGAGATTCATTCGTGGTATTGCTCAGTAGGTATTCTATATATTTTGTAATCCGTGACAAAGGGCAGGGGCCTAATAAAACTACAACACTAAAAATAGTAGCTATTCGTGAATTGACTTGTAACTTGTAAACTATGTGCAAATTTTTGATTCATAAATACGGTCAATTTACTAATAGGCTTATAACTACAAGACAGACCCGTAACTACGTAAAGTGAATTTCTTAGAAGAGTAGAGAGACAAATAAAATCACGTAGGTACAGGGAACATTCGCTTAAGCAATATTGTGCTTAAGAAGTTTAAAAGATGATAGATATATAGATAGAAAAGATGATAGAGCTATCGTATCCATTATCATATTAAACACTTTTATTTAAATCACTTTTAAAACAAATTTTTCATATACCTCCGATGAATGCAGCTAGGTACACAGATTTGTATTGACAAATGAAAGACAGCCGTTTGACAGTAAAACTATACCTTTCCCAAAAACGTGTCAATAAGGAAACGTTTCCGACGGATTCCACTAAGGTAGTAGAAGGTGAATAGGTGAAGTGAAACTCAATTCCGAGGTGTTTATTTGCGCTTATAGTTATACAAGTCTACATGTACAACAGTCTTGTAGTTTTATGCAATAGGCTCCTGTTGTAGATCTATTTCCACATCTCTACCCTTACGGGATGGGGATTACCCTTGATAGAAGGTACCGAACAGGCGGACGTTTTCGACAAGAATGAATATTTTTCCATATAACAATCATTTCACTTTATTTCATACCAGTACATTAATCGTATTGACAGCCAGGCAGTGGGGGGTGAAAATAAAACCAAAACGGATTTACTTACATGGGTTGTTGCGCACATATGTAATTCCACAGAACAAAGCAAAAAAATGCTGTCAGATGCAGTGTGGTAACAGGAACAAATTGGGGAAATACAATACACTCGCCTAAATTTTCTTCTTCCTCTGCCATTGACACACGTTTCATTTTTTTTATTTTTATTTTTTTATCCACTCTTCCATATACAATACATAATATCTACTAATGTCAGTGGCAGTAACAGATACAGTTTAACAGTTTGATTTTTTTATAGGTTTAGATACATCATCCTTGAAAGGGATAATGATTTTTTGTGAAAAATTTTTAATGCATTAATGCATTAATTTTTATTGAACTGTTATATACAATTTGACTTAAGGCTAGTTTACAAAGTGGTTATTAATATTTTATGTGTTGGCTCAACAACAGGGGCCCAATGGTTTACATTGATTTTTTTTTTTTTAATTCTATTTACATAAATTGTTATTGTTTTCTTAGATTCATACTCGTATAGTATTCATCGTTGTCAGGGTTGACCTCAGTGTGTTCAAATCCGGGTGTCGATGAAGGGATAATGATTTCTGAATGCTCGACATTTATATAGAACCTTGTATTGTGCGCTTTGAGGAATCCTGCAACTATGCGCAATATGTAAAAGTCGATTCATAATTCAATAAATTTATCGTGAGATATTTTGGACCGTCCAAATTGATAAAGAAATTTAAGAAGAATAGAAAAATTGATGCGCCTATAAAACGGAAACAATTGTTGACAATTTTTACGTTCCAACTTACAACTCCCAACTATCTTCAAAAATATTTGGTAAGAAATATCGCGCTAAAAAAATTATTCCACATTTCCGGTATACGTGAACTACTTAATGTTAAAAAATCTGTCAAAAATTAAGCGGACCAATGGGACTCGTCATTTTTTATAAGGATTCAATGCCAGTTGTGGTATTTAAAAAAAATACAAAAGGATATTATTTTCAAAATTTATTACATATTAGTGCGACACTTGTGAATGTCTCGTAGGTTAAAAATGAAGCCTAATTTTTATTGTCTTCCCAAACCGTAGAACCAAATTTGACATGGCCATGAACCTTACCACGACAATGAGTAGTGATACAAGAGTATTTTGCCTTCGAATTTTATATCAATAGTTCAGCGCATATTAAATAGAAAACAGTTCATAGGGGAGACTGGGGCACATTTGAACACTTTTTGCTTTGAGGTCTCATAAAATCCTATTTGTTTAAAATATTGGACTGGAAAGTATTCTCACTTTAAGAAATGCAAATAAACTTTGATTTGGACAAATAACTACGTAAATTGAAAAAGAGCGTATAGTTCATTTTTATTTAAAAATGAAGTAGGTCCTTATGTTCAAAGGTACCCCCCATGTGGGACAGGTTTGAACAAGGCTGGGGCACTTTTGAACGTATTTGTAATTGCTTTTAGCAGCTAATAAGTTACTACAAGGTTTGTATTTTTTTAATAAAATAAATTAACTTTATTTTTTTAATAAAAAAAATAACAAAAACGACTTAACAAAAGCAAAGTGAAATTTTGAAATTACTGAAATATTTTACAAATTACTGAAGTAATTTTTTAAAAACAAAAATGAGTTATTCTATTAGCCGAAGGAAATTTTGAAAAATTAAAGGCAAAAATCATCATCGCAGCTGTCCTCGATGTTCCCGGAGCATTGATTGGTGGTGCAGGTGGTAGCTTAGCTTTTAGTTCAATGCCACTTACAGACCCCTTGTTCAAATGTGCCCCGACTGCGTTTTGTTTAAACCTGGCCCAATAGGTCAAGCGACAGAAAAATGTGCGAAAATATTTATATTTTTCATATTTATCAAAAAACGTACCTCTATATGTTTTCAAATGAAGTTGTGCCTTAAAAATGTATTTTACACAAAAAGAAAAGCTCAGCATAAAGTTTGTACACTCTTACAAATAGAAAAATTAAAATATGCAATTTAAGCATAAAAACCTCCTCATGCGGCTACTCCAGGCGACGACTGCAAAGATATCCGAAAGTCATTGACGACTAAAGAACACGGTATTACCAAGTTTAAATTTTGGTTTATATGTACTTTGAAATATTTTCTAAATGTTGTTTTATTAGTAATGTTCAAATGTGCCCCAGTCTTCCCTAACACTTAAGACGTGTTGTTGAAATTTGATTCAACTACTCAGCTTATCTAGTCTATACCTACATCAAATTGCACTAATTCAATTTTTAAACAGAATTTGTCTGAAATACTCGCTTGTGTGTGCCAGAACACGTTGGAACATTTCAAAAATTATACAAAAATTCAGGGATAGGCATCAACTCATCTCGACAAATTGCATATCTTTCATTTTTGGTGATCTAGATCCTCAACTAAATTTGCCAGCAAACGAAATCAACATAAGGCGTTGCTAAAATGCTCAGGGTTACTCTGTTGTCAATGGTCAATGTTCTACCTTTATCTTTTCCTCACAAACAACAACAGCTTACGACAAAGATCATCGGTTACAAAATTAAACCCAGCTAACACTAAAATAGAATGATCTTCATATCAGTTGTAATTTTGAATTTACATGATCACATTCTACTACCTACACATAGTACCAGATTGTCTAGTTTGAATTCGTGCCTTCTAACGAATTTTTGATAAAATGTCGATGATCTTCGAGTCGCACGATCGGTCACACTATTCCACATTTGAGCGATCAGATTACATCGTTAAGGTACAAGATAGTTCGCATGATAAAATATTTGTAGCTGCCAACACAACTTCGTTTACAAGCGATAAACACAGAAATTCACTGATCTTCAAGTAGCACGATCGGTTACACTGTTTAGTATACTATATGCAAGATCAGCAAGATTGCCTTGATTATAAAAGGATTGATGCCTTTGCAACTAGATACTTTCTTTACAAGTGATATAAGATTTACATAAAAATCCACCGATCTTCAGCAGTCGCATAATATATAATACACGATCAACTCTACGCCACATAAAGTACCAGATTGTTTCGTGTGAAAAATAATTGCTGCCAAACAAAATTCTAAGTTTAGATGTAGATAAGAGATAACAAATCGATGATCTACATGTAGGACGATGGGTGACTCACACTCAATCCTAAATTTACACGATCAACCTAAGGTACCAAATCATCTCGCATTAGAGTGTATTGACAGCAATTTAGTTTACATGCAATCGGCTTCACAGTACTATATATATACACGATCGACATACCAGCGACAAAACACCTACCGCTTCGAATCGCTGCATCCGTGAGCGATTTCTTTACATGACGAAACTGATTTTTTGCCTATTAAATTGGCATACTTCCGAGACGTGTCATTCATCCATGAAACGTATTCAGGCAGTAGTTTTTCAACTTAGTCTTAATGCATATGAAAGCCCATGGTGTATGATGTGCTATACAAAGTACAACAGTACAGATAGCATTTTATTTAGGCAACAACTTTGTCCATGTGGTTGGCTTTTAAGTATAATTTTGTCAAAGTAGCAAGTCGTCTGTCACCTCAATGTCTTGCGTACACAAACAAAAATTTGATTACCTCGACTAAGTATCCAACTTTAACTTAACTTATATATTTTAGCTTTAAAATTGTTTCGATCGATACAGACTATACATTTTGTTTATATTCCACTTGAATTGTGTGTTGCTTTTGTTTATCAATTTATCTAAGAACTACAAGTGATTGTCAGCAAGACAAAAAAACTTTGCCTAATAAACATATCGAGAGTATCGGTCGGAATCTCGGTCCCGTTTAAATATACGCATTTGTATCTAAGCTATACACACTGGACCTATGGTTGGGGGTCCCATAAAAAGCCAATAAACTTAAAGAACGTAACATCGACATCTCAGCACATGTAGTGGTGGCGATTATAATAAAAATTCACTCGCTCAGGGTTTGTCCCACTGAGAGAGAAAAACAATAGAAACCAATAAACCGAGATATGCGTTCGACTTTGTCATTGTTTCAATGAAATGTTTTTGTTTTTTTTCGAGCAGTTTTATGTTGCAGAAATAAAATGTGTTTCTTTATGGATTTGTCCTTAAGACCTTATGAGGTAAGCTCGACTTTATTTCATTGCGGGGCTAAATTTTAATGAATTGGATCTTTTAGGAACTAATACTTTATTAAATACAACGAAAACGAAATAATAGTTCGGGTTTCGCATAACATCAGTCCTTCACGGTTTCCCACAAAAAAAAAGTCCAAAGGGTTCAAATCGCAGCTCCGAGGCGGCCAATTGAGATCGCCAAGACGGCTCATAACACGATTTGAGAATTTGGTGCGCAAAAGATCGATTGTGGCATGGGCTGTGTGAAATTGAGGTCCTCCAAATCCCATGTCTTCAATTTCAGTAAAAAATAGTCGGTTAACATTGCTCTGTAACGTCCACCGTTGACCAAAACGTTGTTCCCCAACCTCATTTTCGAAGAAACATGGTACAATGATGCCACCACTCCACAATCCACCCCAAACTGTCACCTTGTAAGCGAATAATCCGAGATGTTTGTACAGAATTCTCCTCAGGCTAGTGCGTGAAATGTTGATCTGTTGTTATCAATGGCGAGTTGATGTTCGTAAATTGAGTCTCACACTCTGCTGCTGTAGCCGAAGCAGCCACATTCTCGTCTATACGCACCGTACGACGACGGGGACCATGAGTGTTGCCCACTAGCATTCCAGTCTCATGAACTTTTTGCACAAACTTGCGTACATCAGGCTTGATTTCGGCCAAAACTTCTTTTCAAAAAACACACCGTTTGGGCTACACACTCATTTCGTTTGGCGGAGATGATACTGGCTTTTTGTCAAAATTTGGAGCGGGAAACACCTGTAAGTGTCAAAATAACCTATGTCTCTGTAATTTTAGTAACACAAACACCGGTCACATTGATGAGAGTAGCATGAGTAGCATCGCCCCAATCGACTTCTTATCAAGAATTACTTTCACTAACCTGAACTTTGTAGACTATTTAGACTGTGATGGGAAAAGCTGTCATCCAACTTGCTACGTCAGCCAAAAATCTAAGAAAAAAAAATCCACTTCTCGAGAATCTTCCCCACGTCCTCAGTATCCAACCAAAACAACACAACCACATTCAAATAATATTTATTTGAAAAATTAAATTAAATGCAAATTTATTACATAAAATATTTTTTTCACTTTAATTAAAGGAAAAAAAAAAAGTTTCTGCATATTAATATTAGAAAACTGCATCTCAATTGTTGTCATTGTTTGGCTCTGGCTGTTCATTTTGTACGCCCTCAGCTGCGTTCTCTTCGTTGCCTTCCTCTACCTCTGCTAATAATTCCATCCAGCGATTGACAAGTCTATAGCGATAGGGCAAGTTGGCGAATTGGTTCGCCCCATGCAATCGGATTTGCTGCTCTATATGCGAATGCAAATCCAAAATATCTGTAAATCCATTTTGCAACTCCTTTGGTATTAGATTGTTGTTGTCTGCTGGATTCATGTTGCCCGCTAAGATCTGTAAAAATGTCAAAATTGCAATGACGTTCAAAAAGTATTTTTTTATTGACTATAGGTACTTGAAATATTGTATCCGCACTTGAATAGAAATTTTGACTTACTGATGGTGTTCGTACCCAGTACCGGTATAGCCAACTGCAATGGAGTAGCCGATGCTGACGTAAGACGAGCTTTTTATTGGACGAACGAAGAGAACAACTGCGAGAGTTGATACTAAGATTGCACTGCAAGCACTCGGACTCCTATTCCTATAGCATGTGTATGGATGCAGTTCGATTTATAGTAATAAAAAAAAAGTATTATGTACTTATATGCAGTAAAGATGAAAATACAAGTGCAAGCTAGAAGCTGGAACATCCGTCGATGAGTATGATACGCTTGTTGATATAATCTAAAAAAGAAGAAAGAAAAACACATCAAATAAGTGCATTAAATAGAATGTTGTGTGGATAGTAAGGCACGTCCTTTTGTGGAGTATGAGGGGTTGAAACATAGAAGTACCACTGGAGCATGCCCCCCCATACGAATCTCACTTTTTAACACCATTTTTAGGTGTCGTGGCGACAGAATTAATAAAACCAAATCTAAAAATGGGAGATGGGACCCTGGGGAATTTCTTTTATGATATTTTGGAGTAAGGGATTTCAGCACAGGAGATTTTGGAAAAGGGAATTTGGAAATGGGATTTTGGAAAAGGAGATTTCGTCACCAACCTTAAAATTCAACCTGAGAACAATAAATCTATCTCTAATCGTGGGATAGACATTTTCGTCTAATATAGTTATGCACTCGCAAGGATAACTCTGTCGTTACGAAGTGTCAAACTGCGAGGGACAATAAATGAAGCTACACTAACATCAAATCTACAAACGCTGACAGAGAGCAGACTAGTCACTGAACTCGAAATGCGCCCTACAAGCCAGATAACGAATACACTCACCTCAACTACAGAACACAGCTAAACTTTGTGACTTGTTTCCTGGGGCCATATTTCGAGAGGACCAGATCCTACAAGCATTAAAGTGCAGAATTAACACCTATCTGCAAGCAACTCGAAGCGTAGTTGAAGCGTTTTAGGTTCGCCTTTCCCGAGAGAAGTATTTAAAAAAATCGTGTACAACAATATTTACACCCGTTCATTGTGTATACACATGTCAGGGCTTTGAGTTGAGTGTGATGCACTCACATGGAAAATTGTATGCACACTGATAACAATTTTCAACCCTCCATGTTGACTCGCAGCTGTCAAAATTGATTCGATTACCATTTTTATCAATTTCAATTGTCAATTTAAGCGCCACACAGCAAAAACAAATTTATTGGTGCTGGTTATAACCAGCAAACATTTGCCAAAAATTATACATCACTTTCAGAATTGGCTCTTGCCAATAGGTTTCCCCATAAAACCACTCAATATAAGCTCACATTTGCCAGGCGCCCTTATCTCTAATCAGATTAAATTTCACACAATTTCGCACACCGCGCTCTGCAAGGGTGAACGACAGAGAAAGCTATAAACTATAAAGACTCTTTATGACTTTCTCTACCACTAACCAACCACCCATATGCGCATCAAGTGGAAACACTTGAAACCCGCATTTTGAATTAAAATCCTTATCACGTTTGTAAATTGGTTAGAAGACACTCCCACACTTAGGCAACACGTAAAATTATTCACCGCACAGGCGTCGAACTTAGAAGGGTGTTTTCAGTTTTTTGTTGGGTTTAAGAAAAACCTATTAAGGCTTCATTGAGAGCAAGGTTCGTGCATTTTGTTCTATTGTTTGCGTGTTGTTCTAAATCACATCACATCAGAAATCAAGCGAAAAATTACACTTACACTACTTGTGAACCGCTATACCTTCATCATCCCAGCCCTGCTTTATGGCGAAGAATCAAGGAGGCTATCAAAGGCGGGTGCAGATCTCCTTGGTCGCTTGGAACGCAAAATTCTTCGAGTGATTTTCGGTTACGTTTTCGTTGACCGGCTTTTGAGGAGGAGATTTAACAACGAACTCTACGAACTGTACAGCGACATTGACCTGGTCAGAAAGTTACGCATCAGTCGTCTAAGATGGCTGGGACATGTAGACCCGAAGAGTCTTCGATTCCAACCCGGAGGGACAACGCAGTAGCGGAAGACCTCGCCTTTAGTGACGCGCGCAAGTGGAAGGGGACCTCAACCAACTTCGAGTGCGCAACTGGAGGCGATTAGCCAAAGATCGGGCTAACTGGAGAGGCATGTTGGTTGAGGTCCAGGTCCACACCGGACTGTAGCGCCATCTATGTAAGTAGGTAAAACAAAATACGTAAGGTAGAGAATTTTTCTATCAAAATGCATATGCTCTTCAGAAATTTAAATCCTGGACCACTCAGACCAAATTCAGTCCATTCCTGACGTTTCTGAGAGCACATTGTTCTTTTACTGATAGTAAAAGTTGATCGCTCTGTTGTTGTTCCCTTTTAACAAGATTCTTTAAAGTAGCTTGGTGATATTTGCCCTTAAATCAAATAAACAGATTTATATAGAGTCACCTTTCCAACAGGACGGCCGACACAGCTGATTGATGCCAAAATGAAAATTCTGAACGAGCGATTCGAGGCATTTTTCTTTTTGGATTTCCTTAAGTCACAGGTCTATGCCAATAAGCCGCAGACGTCCGATGCCCTAAAAGTCAACATAACCCGTGTGATCGGGCAAATTCAACACGATACCAAAGTCATCAAAAATTGGAGCGGTATATTTCACAAATAATTTTATTGACAGGCATTTCAAATAAAAGAAAAAAAATCGTTTACATCTCATACACAACTTATCAAGTTTAACCTCTACCCCATTAGTGAACACTTTTTGATAAGTTTTTAAGACCTGGCAGGTAATTCACTGTCAATCTATGGGATTTTAAGCTCGATGGAAGGCATTGTAAATTTGCCGCCGTTTGTGTCATTTCGCCACTTCACATCTAAGTTGAAAAATTCATTTTCGAAAATAAAAAAAAAATTCCAAATTGCCAAAGACGCTAAGGATGGATAATTGTATATTTCACTTGCCATATCAGCCTCTTGAATCGATCACCTATTCGTTGGCAAAAAAAAAATCTATTATAATATTAAAAGCCGACCCGATTTCTTGTGATAGTCATTTACCCTACTTAAAGAATACAAAATCCATTTTTCTTTTTACCAAATTGAAGCTTACCACTCATAGATGTGTTATGAAGAATTATTATTTGAAAAAAACATTTGTAAAATATGTAAATTAATATTTTTAAATTGCATTGGTTACAACAACAATAAACAAAGAAAATTAATATTTCCCCTTCGCTCAGTCGAAATTATACTTTTTGCGATCGTGCGACAGGACAAACAAAAACAAAACCACATCGTCATACTTGGGGTTTGGTGTGTCTGTGTACCTCATTCGAAAAGGGTTGATTTGTTTTCTCAGTGAGTGCTGCAGTATAGCATGGGGTAGGTATATTAATAATCTTCATAAAAGAAGAGACGTACAAACCAGGTAACAGGGTAAGGTTGGGTTGGGGTAGTTGTTTGGATTTCATATGAAGAGGGAAACAAAGGAAATGAGAAGCAGTATTGTATGAACAAGTACCATGGTCATCGAAAGGGAGGGCGGCACAGAGGGTGCACATTATATTTGTTGTCTTTCATTCTCCATTGGCGTAGGTATATGGCGATCCGATACTTTTTAAGAAGTTTCACTTCTTTCACGCGTACGGACTTGCACGGTCCCTGGATGGTTTAACTTTAGATTCACAATTGGACCCGGTAGGTGGCGCTGCAATCGGGTTCTAGGAATTTTATTTATTTCTTTCTAAACGCCTGGACCGATTTTGCTGAAATTTGGTGTATGTGTTTGAGGGGATTCCTGGATGGTTAAGGACCCTGTAGGTGGCGCTGCAATCGAGTTCCAGGAATTTTATTTATTTCCTTCTAAACGCCTGGACCGATTTTGCTGAAATTTGGGGTGTGTGTTTGAGGGGATCCCTGGATGGTTAAGGACCCGGTAGATGGCGCTGCAATCGAGTTCCAAGAATTTTATTTTCTTTTTCTAAACGCCTGGACCGATTTTGCTGAAATTTGGTGTGTGTGTTTGAGGGGATTCCTGGATGGTTAAGGACCCTGTAGGTGGCGCTGCAATCGAGTTCCAGGAATTTTATTTATTTCCTTCTAAACGCCTGGACCGATTTTGCTGAAATTTGGTGTGTGTGTTTGAGGGGATCCCTGGATGGTTAAGGACCCGGTAGATGGCGCTGCAATCGAGTTCCAAGAATTTTATTTTTTTTTTTTTCTAAACGCCTGGACCGATTTTGCTGAAATTTGGTGTGTGTGTTTGAGGGGATTCCTGGATGGTTAAGGACCCTGTAGGTGGCGCTGCAATCGAGTTCCAGGAATTTTATTTATTTCCTTCTAAACGCCTGGACCGATTTTGCTGAAATTTGGTGTGTGTGTTTGAGGGGATCCCTGGATGGTTAAGGACCCGGTAGATGGCGCAGCAATTTTATTTATTTCCTATTAAAATGGATGGTTTATAGTGGGTCAAAACAATACAAACAAAAACAAAGCAAAGCAAAACAAAGCACAGTTGTTGTGAAGTTTTACCTCAGTAGAGTGCTTATGTACATAATGAAGGTGAAGCACATACTCATTTTTTTTTGTCGTTCTGCATGCATGTTGCGTTGCTTTGTGTTTAAATGTATGGTGGTCGAATTTCGACCACTGGGTGAGCCTAGTAAAAATTAATCTACACTCGCTGTTCATGTAAAAGCACATCACTAGATCATAAGTTCCCATACTTGAAATCAAACGAATATTTTACGTAAGAGGACGCTTTTTAGACCAACGTTAACATTTGTCAATTCCAACCAATTATTGTTTCCTCCTTCTTATATTAACTCTCGTCGAGGTAAGGAAAGGAAATGAAATCCATCCTGAAAATTAGGTTAGGTTAGGTTGGGTTAAAAAGGGGTATGAGAGAGATGTCTCATAAGGTACTATGCACCATAAGGGCCCATCGCGATCCCTGGAGGGAACCAATTGCAGTGAACTACAATGGAAAAACATCTAAACACTTGCCCTTGAGAAAACCCCAATTTCCCTGCAAAAACCAAGTTACCCCTTATAGTTGGTATTGTCTATCTCCTCTAGATGTTGGAAGAAGTACCTGCCCAGAAATTTCCTTCTACTGCGACGTATTGCCTCATATTCACATAGTATATGTGTTATGTCCTCTTCGGCTTGAAGGTCATCGCAGAATCTACAATTGTCCGAGTCTGCCAGCCCGACCCTTTTGGCATGTTTTCTAAGAAGACAATGCCCTGATAGTATGCCGATCAGTGTCTTGAGCTGTTCGCTGCCTAGTTTGAGGATTTCCCTAGATCTTTTACGGTCGTATTGCGGCCAAAGTGCCTTAGATACTGCGTGACCGGTGAGGCCCTCCCACCTCCGGTCGGCTTCCTTAGTTATTTTATTCCTAATATCGCTTTTTATGATGCAGGGAGGTGGTTTAATATCTACATCTCCTCCATCTAATATTTCCCCGCCTCTTTCCAGCTATACCGCAGTGTCCTGATACCCAGCACAGCCTCACTCGGTTCTGACTGCATAATGCCTTAAGCATTGTGCGACAAGTCCTGACTAATTCAGAATTGATGTTAGTAGATTCCAGTGCCTTGAGTGCAGCCTGGCTATCGATGTAGATGGCTATATCCCTTCCAGATATAGATCTCATCCGCATTAGCTCTGCCCAGTGGCGTAACTATAGGGTGGCAGGGCTGGCAAAATGCCACGGGCCCCCGACCCGAGAGGGTCCCGGCCCAAGAGGCCGCGAGCTCAGAAATAACCTAACATTTTTGCAAAAATGTTGTACCTAAGTATTTCAAAAAAATATTATAAGCTCTAAAGCACTTCAGTCTATAGCCATCGATCTTGCAAATGCCTTAAAACGTTTGAAAATGTGTCTAGAAGAATTGGAAAGGTATAGACATGAATTTGTGAATTTAAAAATGGAAGCAAATAGTGTAGCAGAAAAATGGTCCATCAACCCTAAATTTTCTAAAACTCGTCAGAGGAAGGTAAAACGCCATTTTGACGAACTTTGTGAAGAGGAGCGTCTCCAAGATTTGTTCAAAGTGAACATATTTTATCTAGTATTGGACATCATTATTAATCAACTGAAATCGCGTTTCCTTCCAATGAATGAAATTGTTTCCAATTGGTTTCCAAAAGGTAATTGGAGTATTTTAAATTTAAAAAAAAATGTTCAATTGTGTTTTGAGCCACCTTCTGCTCCAAAATTCACACCTCTCCGATTTGTAAGGGATGCATACACATTGGCCAAATAATTTACCGAAATCGAGCTCCAAGCTAATTCGATGATTTGGACTAGTTTAGATACAGTCGAATAATGTTGTCCCGATTGCCAAACATTTTCGATGATATTCAAATCCGGTGAGTAGTCCGGTCAGCATTAATAGCTCCGCATTTTGGCTCTATAAATACGTTTTAACAACCCGGGCTGTATGTATTGGCGCTTTATCATGTTGTTAGATCCATGGCAGATGTCCAAAAAGGTTATGAAAATATGTTAAAGCCTTATCAGTAAGACAACGCATTCATTGTGGTTAACAAAAATTTTAATTTTCGGCTGCCATAATACGAAACGGCCCCCACACCATCACACCTTCAACTTCAACTCTGCTATGCAGCCGGTCCAAAAGATGAGTTTCTTTGCGGAGGTTATGGAAATAGTACCTAGCTATAGCCATCGGGGCCTTCCAAATTAATTATTTTTCGTCGGAAAAGACCAGGCCACAAAATCGAAGGCGTTGCGCTTTTCGAACCGGGTTAAGGGGTGTCTTTTTTTTGATTTTTAGTCTTTTTATATCCTTGGCATTCGAAATAATACGACGAATAGTTGTGAGACCATATTTTTTCCTGATTTTTGGAAAAGAGTCGTGATAATCTGCCGCCTTTCCTAATATAAGTCGCGTTTCCGCAGTTGTAAGCACACTATGCATGCGGCCTTTCACGTTTATATCCATAGTTAGACTCATTACTTAAAAATATGCATATAACGTGTCGGCTCCTCTCGATTTTCTTAGCTAAATTGGCAGTAAATAGGCGAGCGTCCTTTAAGCTTTGATTTGTCCTTTTTCCGCCTCGGTTAAGCTTTTTCTCCACACATTTTTTAACAAAAAAAATCTATCAAAGAATAATATGAGTCCACGTTTTGCCGGTTTTTAGTTAAAAATTTTTTGTTAATACATACTTAAAGCTTTAGTCTTAAATCTTCGTCAAATCACAACAATTAATTGAAATTTAATTTAAAAACAAAAATTAAGTCTCTAGCATGCTTGGTTTGGGACCAGTGGGCCATAGAAAACCGACCTTAGGGGTTGTGCTATTCAAGTGGCGCGGAGTATTTATAAAAACGACATATCTTAATCACTTGCCAGGTAAATTCTCAGTTTTCGGTCCATTTTCAGAGACGAAATAGAAAAGTCTTCGTGTATTAGAGAACTTGATGATTTATTAATAAAGAATCATTCTATGTCATGCAGCTCCTGAAGTATGTACTGTGTTAATGTTATTTGTTACAATTCCTATGACTATAGCTAGTGCTGAACGATCATTTTTAAAACTAAAATTAATAAAAACCTATTTAAGAAAGTATATGGGACAAGACAGGCTACGTAACTTGGCTATTCTATTGAAAAATTTAACTGTTATTTCATTATAAATATGTATGTATAAACATATGCTCTTGAAAATAAAATTCATTAGATATTTAACTAAAATGCATACAATATTATTAATAGTGTTGGCTAACTACTTAAGTGGTTTATTAAAATTAAATTACAACGTTACGATTTTTACTGGGAGGGCCCCATCCAAAGAATTTGCCACGGGCCTCAGATGGTATAGTTACGCCACTGGCACTGCCGCTTTCAGAACAGCCAGAACTTCTGATTGGAAGACACTGCTTGTATCCGGCAGTCGTATAGACATATTAAGGTCTACGGAGTAGATTCCAGCACCAGAACCTTCCGCTGTTTTTGAGCCATCTGTATAGACTGCTATTTCGCAATGTTTAATTACTTTATCCCTTTGCCATTCGTATCTTTCCGGGGATGATGCCTCGTACGGAGTGTCGAAGTCGACCAGAGGGATCCTGAAAATTAACTTCAGAGTTTTTTTTTTTATTTTTTAATTCTTTTCCCTCCCATCTCAACCATCGGCGAGACCCAATTCAACACCAGCGAATAGGAGCTACCCGAACGAATCCGAACAGTCGCTCAGCACTGCATGGCACGTGCCACCCACTCCCCCTTTAATTACAGAATAGCAATCGGTAGAAGACCTAGCACCAAAGTTATATGGATGGGTACCGTGCACCCTCATCGAATACCTACCTACAGCACGAAATTTGATTAAGACAATGTCATCGATTGTCGCCTAGGAGTCCTTTCAAAAAAATCAATTATGAAGACCCAAGTAGTCGATGTTATTTTATTTTTTTTTTTTGTTGTCATGCTGCCACCAAAACAGATTCCGTTTCAACGACAATTTCGCTAGAATGCAAACACCCGCTCTGGCAGCCGTAACAAATTAAAAGGCTGCTGTGTAGATGGCCAGATTTTATGAGATTGTATGGTGTAGCTAAACTCCATCGGCATCACTATAATGGAGTGCAACGAACGACAGAGTATGAAGACAAAAACGGATACCGATATGGACGCGACTCAACACTTAGCTATATACAGGGTGGGCCAAATACAAGTTTATTTTTAAAAATGCAATAAAATGGACAAAATTTAATTTTGTATGTATGTATGTATGTATTATGGCTTTATTAGTAAGAGCAAACATTCCCATAAATTATGGAACGGTGCCATGAAATACCGCCAAGTGCAATAAGGCCAACTTTTAGAAATTGGCCTTATTTCGCTAAGCAAAAGTGTAATAACAAAATTTGAGTAATAAGACCAAGTTGGTCTTATTTCAGTTTGCTAAAGCACAATAAGATCAAAGAAAACTATTGAATTTGTACAAGACAGTAACCTGTTTCTAAGATCATAGAAGAATTTAGCGTTCTATAAATCGACATGGTGATAGTTTTAAAGTAAGAATTGAGGTCATTTGATTAGTAAGTGAAATCTGGGCAAGAAGGAAACATCGGCGCGCGCAGGGACATAACTCCACGGGACATAACTCCTTAATTAATTTTTTTTAAGTGGGACATAGCATAAGACCACCTATTTTATTGGTAGCATAAATAAGTATGGCGACATAAAGCCTAGTTTTATAATTTGGCGTCAAGACGCTTTGGAAAGCGACATAAGACCAAATTCTAGCATTTCGCAAAGCGACATAAAGCCAAATTATTTTGAGACATAAGACCAAATTTTATTTTTCCATAACAAAATCTTGTTTATACCGTTTGAATTAATGCTAATCGGCCATGAATTTTCTAATGAACTGAAGTTCATTAGAAGAAAATTTGAAAATTAGATAGCTAGGTATTTAAATTTTTACTTTATTATAAAAAATTATAATTTGGGCGAAAACTAAATGAGATATTGAAAACATTAGGTAAGCTAATTTTTGTTGCTGAATTGGAAATATTTAAACTTTGTGGACCCTCTTTCATTTTTCTAATTCATTCAAGATGATGCATATCACCCAAGACATCACAAAGAACCATTCGTCCCAAAAATAGAAACCCACACAAAGCGAATGGTTGCGAGAAGCTAGGCCTAGGGTGTATACCTGCCTGTTGCGCCACCTATTTATTTATTTATTATTATTATTTTTTTTTTTTGTATAAATTTGAATGCAATGAAGAGTTGTGTAGGAATTTAAAACTATTATTTTCTCAAATTAAAAAAAAAAGATTTAACATAACTTGTGTTGATTAAAATTTAATATGAATGTTAAAAGAATTTTTGAATTTTAGAAAATAATAGCTTTAAACTCGAGCAGTTGGCCTTATTTCATTCACCTAAAGTGAAATTAAACCAAATTCATATTTTGAAAGCGCAATAACACCAACTTGGCGTTATTGCACTTTGTCGAAGTGAAATAAAGCCAAAAAAAACCTAATAAGGCCAACTTTGAGAAGTTAAAAAACTTTGAGAAGTTGGCCTTATTTCACTTGGCGTTATTTCACGGCACCTTATGGAACACAACATGTCGTTCAATTGTTGGTATAACATCGGCCCCTCACGGCTCCCCACAAAAAAAGGTCCAAAAGTGTCAAATCGCAGCCCCAAGGCGGCCAATTGACATCGCCAAGACGGCAGATAACACGATTTGGGAATTTGGTGCGCAAAACATCAATTGTGGCATGGCGTGCCATCCTGCATGAACCAGAGGTCGTCCAAATCCATGTCTTCAATTTCAGTAAAAAATAAAAGTAGGTTAACATGGCTCTGTAACACCCACCGTTGACCGAAACGTTCTTCCCAGCCTCACCAGTCTCACGAGCTTTTTGCTCAAACTTGCCTACAGCAGTCGCGGTGGGTGCCTTAATTCGGCCAAAACTTCTTTTCAAAAAACGCACTATTGGAGCTACACAGCACTCACTTTTTTCAATATTTCCCAACGTTGTTCAAGCGTACAGTGCCTTATTTCCGCGGAGGTATGACACTGACTTTTTGTCAAGATTTTTAGCGGGAACCACCTGTCAGTGTCAAAATAATCTATGATTTAAAAAGAAACCACTAGATGGTCCACCCTTTATTCAACCTGTGAATTGCAATAGCTTGCTACTTACGAGTACATCGCTCTGGTGCGGATGGAATTGATGTTCTCGGTTGAAATTGCAGGAAAGTAAGCTGGTGTCACTCCTCTGAAGCTAATGTATTTATTTTATCGACAGACGTAGTTAGCTACGCTAATGTGAATTTTGAGGCGCTAAAGGTGTTGCGTATAGAGACCATCCGGTACATGGCATGCTGTAGGTGGTCATAATATGCGGTGGTATCTTCATCGTACATAATAACATTATCGATGCTGTTTTAGCGTGAAAATGAAACGATGTATGGTATAACAAGAAGTAATAACTTTTTCTTGGAATTTTAACCGAATGTTGATAAAGTCGCCTGCCGGTACAATGTACCATCAATAGCGGGATAATAATGACAACGAAACAATAAGTTATGGTCTCCAGCTAATTAAGACATTTTATTTAGACTCGGTTGTGCGGTATTTTTTACCAACATGGTGCATTAATTTGTCCATCAACCAGAACTTTATATTTTTCATTCCAGCAATACATTAGGTGGGAGAAAATTTTTGCTTCAACAAAGAATGTCAATATAGGCCAAGGGTAATGAAGAACAAACTCCAAAATAAATAAAATACAACCAATCTATAGACAGACAAAGTTATAACATATCCAAATAGTGAGCTCTGAACGTCTCTTCCTTTTAACTTTTAGTGAGGGGAAACATATATATGTAATGTATATGTAACCCACTTACGGATGCAGGCAATCGAACCAAGCCTTATACATCTAAAAGAATTTTAATCGGGACTGACTTAGGATGGGCCTCTTATTGATTACCGGAAAACTATACAAGCAAGTAATAGTGCGCTTCGTCTAACTAACGTAGGGGTCTTTAAAACCAGACAAATAGGGCATAGCTCCATACTTAGAGAATCCTTCTCCAACATCCCTGATAAAACGGATGAAAGTTTGGATGCGATACACCATTGACTCGGATACACAATATACCCAGATAGGGAGGACTGGCAAAAGAATACAATTTCGAATAAAAATGAAATTTCGATTTATACGGATGGTTCCAAAACAATGGAGGGTACAGGATCTAGTGATATAGACCTACACGTGTTATTAAGACTTCCGGACACATGCAGTGTGTTTCAGTCAGAGGTTCTAGACTCTTTTATTTAAATTTTCTATGACCGTTTCACTGAATTTCATTAATATACCTGCCAATTTCCTATTTCAAGGCGTTTGGTGGTCGTGGGCTCGGCCAATTCTGTTCGCAAAAACGGCCGATTACACGATTAGGAAATGACTCATGCATTAATTGAATTGTTTCTCTGGCTGTGGCACTGTCTTGTTGAAACCACATGTTGGTCACATCCATATCTTGTAATTTAGGCAATAAAAACTGGGTTATCATGACCAGCCGCATTTTCGAAAAGAATCCTCACCAAACAGTCACGCGTTGTGGATGCATTTGTTTCTCAACAATTACTCGTGGGTTTTCTGAACCCCAAATATGAAAATTTTGACGATTAACCATCAAGATGGAAAATGAGATTCATCACTGAAGATGATTTTGTTCGAAAATTGCGTACTGTAGCTGACAGACCTTCATTATTTTCTAAAATATTGCTCTCACAATAAAAATGTGTTGTTCTTTCGTTTAGCGCTCCGTTTTTACTAACCCCGAACTGTCAGCTGTCACATTGTTATCTGTTTTTCCGTTGACATCACTGTACTATTAAATGGCGCAAAATTAAAATTTTGCCTGCACCCTTTAGTAGATGGTGCATCATCGGACAGCACTTTAATATCATACTTTTGGAACAGTGTCAAAAATCAGAACCAATTAATTCTCCCAATGAAGATTTTAAAGTGGGGTAGGGAAAACTTGGTCGCATTGATAACCCAATTTTACAAATAAAAATGCTTGGACTGTAGCACAGAATAATTAGGACGAAAAATCCATCTCTCGCAGGGAATTTATGTACCTTCTTGGAGTCTCGGGACTTACACAGCAGAACTACCTTCTGCGTCCTCAAAGTTAGAAAAATGAGGTACTTTAGTACAAGACAATAGAGCTTGAATATTGCTCCCGCGTATATGGAACTTGGTCCGAAAACATTCATACCAATCAGAAACGAGCATCGACTACAGCCGCCGCCGCCGGCCGGCCGCCACACGGAAAGCTAGTCGCTCATCTATATGCCTATTTATATGGCAAATGTGCAAAATAAGTCTCGGTAAACATCGAGTAAATAGTGCGTCTAGGCAGATGTGGTGGTTCGTCTACTGATGAGCCCACCCACCACATCGGGGCGAAACGCATTTGGAGTTGAGGCCACTTGAATATTTTTTATAATGTTTTTTACAAAATAGGTAAAGTTAGTTTAAGTTAAGTTAAAAAAGGAGTATGATACGGCACTAGAAACTAGAAAGTAGAAACCCATCGCGATCCATAGGCGGGGGGGGACTTTCATTTTTACTTGTATTCGTTTCAATTTACTAACCATCACATTTCAGCATTCACAATTTTCTTCAAAAAGGAATTATTTTTTTTGGGGACCAATTTTTTATTTTTTATTTTTTTTTTTTTTTTTTCAGAAACACCTTACACTATTTACTATTTACACAATCTACGCTGACCAGATAGATTATTAGAACTGACTAATGGAATTTGTGAAGCTTTTTAAATGTGTGAGTGAGTTTTTTCTCATATTTTCTAAAATTTTCAAATGAAAAAATAATTAAATTAAATGAATTTGCCGTCGCAGATTGCTAATTTATTTGTTACATTTTAATCTGAACTGTCGCAAATTTATGTAATGCAAAATATTCTCAGCTTGTTTTAAAATCTGTTCCAAACTAATCAACGAAGAATAGGCATCTGTCACTATAGCAAATTTCGATTTCAATCAAGATTTCAGTTTCTTCCACCAAACTGGGAATTTGTAGAATTTTCGCCCGACTAGAAACACCATCTATCCAGAGACGAATTTAATTTTAAAATTAATTAATCCTACTTACATATGGTTTTCATTTTTCATTGCAGTGTATCGTATATTCCATTTGCGGGTGAGTTTGAAGCAAATTATGAAGAAACACTATTTCTACACACATATGAAAAAATTATCTTTATACTTTAGTGACAGTTCACAGTTTAAATACTTTTTTCGTTAGTCACAATATGAATATAATATATATATTTATTTTATTATTTTTTATTTTTTTTTTGAAAATATTATTTGGAAAGATTATTTAATTAGTTCGCGGTGGCTCGTCATCTCTTTCGTCTTCACTAGAGTACGAGAAAAATTTCATGTCCGACACTGGAAGACCATTATTCTGAGCGTACTCTGTTAACCGTTTTCGTATGTAGTTCGCGAGGTCGCCGGGATGTGGTCGGCCCGGTTTAATCATGTAGGCTTCAGGAATTTCTTGAGGGAGAGTTGACAAAATCTCTAGATATCCTCTACCGTAAGAGGGTATGTCGTCTGCTGACTTGGATGCGGCATGAGCCCCTTCAAAATCATCAGCAATATCGACGAAATCGTTAACAGGATCTTCTTCAATGGGCTTATTCATTACAGCTGCATCTATTCCGTCTGCCGGCTTGGGTACGGCATGGGCCCCTTCAACACGATCTTCTTCGACGGACTCATTAATTATATATGCTTCTATTCCCTCATCTGCGTCCAAATGCTCCTCTAAGTGCTCGTTCTCAATGAGCTGTACCAAGATTTCAATTCCTTCATCTTCCTCATTATCGACTGGCTCATCGATTTCAATGGGAACTGCAACTGGATATTCAACACCATTTTGATCTTGTATATTAATCAACAACATTTTATCACTTGGACACACTAACTGTAGGTAGTTTGAAGGAGTTGGTTTAATTAAAAAAAAAAAAAGATCCACCACAATTGCGAACACGACCGAATACCGTAAACGACACTTTCCGACTGCGAACTTGCAAACAGAGCTAGAGCGTATTACTGCAAAGTGCTAATGTCCCTTTTACAATATTCTCATGTATATAAAAGGGGGTGACAGTGGAACAAAATATGTGCATATATGTAGGGTAGGTATTGGTAGTAACTCTCTTTTTTTAAGGATTCTTTATGTAATACTCTATGACCAAGATTGTCACTTTTTAGTTTTAGATTGTGGATTTTTTAGGTCACAATAGATAAATACTGTAATTCCGAGTTAGTGAAATTTTATTTGAATTTTAAAAATTGGGTTTGGGTCCAAAATTCAGAACATTTTCTATTGTTGGGATAATTTCCTCAAAATTTGAAGAATGACTGCTCTTACGAAATTTCCTACACTATAAGAAATTTTTTGTAAAAATATCAAGAATATCAAGCTTTTGACAAGAACTGAGAATAGTTGTCTCAAAATACCTGAATATTTATCTACTATTTTTAGTTACTTCTTAATTTAAGACTACCTTCGATTGGACACCGACCAAATTGTTGCTTAATCTAGTGTCACATTTTTTTTTACAAAAATCCACTTAATTTATGTCACACGTTTGAAATAAATCGGTAATTCTATAATGGTTACGACATAAAAATTCATTGTGATTGCATATTAGCTTAAGCTGAATTATCTAGTCATCGTTCACACTTAAATGACACTTGATCTATCAGACACTGAGGAAGTCAAATGCCAACACATCAAAATGATCCATTAAAAAGCGTGTTGAAATATTGCGTATGCCGTCTTAAGGTAGGATTAGGTGAGCTTAAGCGAATATCACAAAAAATGGAAATGGAACAGTAATACTAATAATAATTTGAAATTTACCTCTAGTTCAATAATGGTCACTACACAGATTGACTTACACAAACCACACTTTACAAAATTCACAAAAATGTGTACTTATCACTGACAACCTGTAAGTTATCGAATTCAGTGCTGTCACTTAAAAATTTCACACAAAAGATTGCGAGTGGTAAATTTCTTTTATGCACTTCTCATCTTTATCTACATACGTGAGAGTTTCAAGAGCAAATATTGTCCGCTCGCTTTGCATGCCGACAATTACATACTAAAGGTATAGAAAAAAAATTACAAAAAAAATAAGAGACCGCTTCTCTTCTATATATCCTGCGCATGTTAAAAAACGCTACTTCCCCTTACAAATATTCAAAACCTAAATTTACCCTTATATCATATGCTTCCTAGGGAGTTTAAGTTTAATCCACACTTGAACAAGTAGCGAACAGAAAAATAATCGAATCAACCTACCCCACCTACTCACCGACGGGTTGGCAAATATCATAATCATTTCGATAGCTACATTGAATAGAGAAAAAAAAACAATTCACAGGACAATGATCACATGCAGGTAGATACAATTAATGAAAATGTGTGAATGTTTTTTTATTTTGTGTTGGGGTGGGTGTAATTTTCCCATTGCAAAATTGGACCTTTCTACAAGGTTCTTCGCATCTGTATAGTTATTGTTGTTGTGGGTTGTTTTTATGTTTTTTTTAAACACAACTTTTGCGGTTTAGATGGCTGCCCGCAGGATTGGAAGATGTCCATCTCTTCTGAAATTGTTCATCCTTTGTGGATGTGACAACAAGATGTTAGACGGATGACATCAAACTTCAAAGTTTTGATTTAGTTAAAGATGAGTGATAATTGGAAACACACTATAGCGTGGCCGATACCTATAGCGCATTTATATTTCTGAAGTAAAAGTACAAAATATGTTGATATTTTATTTCTCAGCGCCCTACACACATTTTTATTTTTTTCGCATGGCATTCTATTTATAATATTCCACAAGGAATTTCCCCATTACTCCTGAACACAACTGAACTGGCAGTTGAAATTCGGCCCCTCTGCCTTCTTGGCAAAGGAAGGATACATATTTGAAAAGGGGAGCAACGAGCAAGAACTGGTTAGACAACCAACATGTTTGTTTCTACAAGTCGTAGAGACAGATAATGATGTAGATGTTCGAGGCGAAATTCTTCAGAAAAAAACACCTGTGATAGATAGATAGGTAGCTGCGTAGTATCTAAAGCTATTCGAAACGATTTGATTCAAATGAATGGCGGCCCACTGAACAAAGGGGAAATAATACTCATTTCCAAATAAATCTCTAAAAGCTATCCTATTTCGTACAGCTTGAAACAAAGGTGAAGAAATTGACGAAACAAGGTATAGGTGGGTAGTCAGACCTAACTATACAAATTGTCATGGAAATGTATCGGTTCAATCGATTTTATTTTGTCAAAATTTACACGCGCTGAAAAGGTTATGACTACTGAAATATTGAAGGAATATGAATGATGATGATTTTTGAAGCTAAGTTAGCAACCTAAAACCGCGCGTCGATTTGGTTCAATTTTTTGCAACTATGCTTGCATAGCAATATTTGGTTTGGTTCGGTCACGAAATCATGTCAATTTTACATGCAAAACTAAATTAAATTTCGTCTCATAGTGTAGGGATGCGGTCCTGAATTGGAATTTCCACACCCATTGAATCAAGTCAAAAGAAAACTCTCTATATAAATTCAACTGGGCCGACACGCGACGCCGACGCGACGTCCGAAATTTGGCTGAGTGCCAAAAATTCACCCCAGACAGGTAGGTAGGTATAGGTACTCTCCAGCGCAGAGTAGTTTTTTTCTAATTTCTTCCACCAAAAGATGGGGAAAAATGGGCGATGTCAGTATTACCTACAGTGAGTAAACACCGACGATTTTTTTTTAGTTTTCTTTAGGCTCTGGAAAGAGGTCAAAAAAACCAACAATCTGTAAAAAGTTTGATGACGAAATAACAATAATTTAACACATTTCATGTCGACAGCAAAAAAATACTATATACAAATATTTAAAACAAAATATATCCAAACTCCAAGGACAAATGAAAACCGGACTTACTTTTGACGCTCACTGTATATCTATCTATGCCGTTGCTATCGATTTGTTGACGCTTTGTTAAATGAACATGGAAAAAATTGTAAAAAATCATTGACAAAATTTCGCAACACAAATTGTTAGGGTGAATCCCAACTACCTAGCGAGAATCGTTGTTACTCCTCGCTTCCCTACTCCAGTAACTACTACTTCCATCAGTATACATAATTGAGAACCTAAAACGTACGCGATAAACCTATTCCTGGGGTGGAATCGGCTAAGGTGATTTGTGATTATCACAAATGTGACAATCATTTGTGATCAAATAAAATTATCCGTCTGCGTAAGGTGATCACAAAAAATTATTTAAAATTTGGCATCACTTGACACTGACATGTGTCATTATTTGTTTTTTTGTATTGTTTTTGATTTGGGCAAAAGAATTTGGGTATGTTATGCACTTTTAGGAAATAAAAAATTACCATTTTAACAATGTTAATGTCTAACATTATTATTTATTCGATTTGCGCAGCCAATAAAGCTCAAACTACTAACGACGTTGAAAAGCACCCGGATTTGGCCAAATCTTTTTCTGCCAGAGGCGCTATCTGCCGCGATGCCTATAGGGTTTTCTGGGAGACAGTATCCCTAAATATGAACGAACCACTCACCTATGGGACAGAATTTAAGTGTTCTCGAGGTCACCTCACACAGAATATTTTGGCCTATTGGTGCTGACGAGTCATTACCAACTTCTTGTACTTGTAGCTAATTGTAGCTAGCTAACAATTGCCGTAGGGGTAGGATATACCTACTACAAAAATAGCTATAACCTTTTTTTTCGAACATTTTTAAAGAATTTATTTTTAATTTGCAAATAGCAGTTAGTTTTGTATATATACACTTTGAATTTTTCAGCTCCATTATGTTTAGCTTATTTCAGAGATTTAATCTAAACATTAATTTAATTTAATTTAAACAGTCGGACAAAAAAACACCCCTATCGTTATTTTTATTTTGTTCCTATTCACTTTCAGATCCTAAAAATAGTTGCAGAGGTACGTACAAACACGTCCATTTTCGCTTAACACATCAAAAGATAAAAAAGCACTACTGAATCAACATGCAAGTGACAACTAAATTGCTGTCACAAGAAATTATCACAAAAATGTGATTGTCACCGGTGACAATCACCTTACGCAGACCAATTTTGTTGATTGTGACTATCACTTATCACAAATCACCTTAGCCGATTCCACCCCTGGTCATTGTCAAAGCTTGTCACTGTCGCGAAGAGCTACGCGCGCAGTTCTTGGCTATTCGCGGGCACAGAGGTATATCTGGAAATGAAAAAGCGGCTGAGCTTGCAAGAAATGGGTCCTCCCTTGAACTAAACCAGGCCAAATCTCAAACAGACGATTGGGAACGAAATATGTACTAATGGCGACAAATGAAAGATAGAGCAAGCTCGACTCCTGTGGCATAACCAGGAAAATGTGGCCAATCTATAACACGCAGAAAACAGAAATAATCTTACAATTGAAACAAGAAATCATTGTCCTCGATTGTGGGTATTATTCCCGGACACAATATGCTGAAATTCCGGACCAATAAATTGGGAATCATATACATATGAACTGTGCAGAGGATGACGTGAGGAGCAGGTGCATGAGGATACCCCACACCAGTGCTGCCAGATTGTGGGAAATTTCCCTTTTTGAGGGAATTTTTGTACTCGAAATGAGCTAAAAGGGAAAAAGGGAAACTTTCTGTTTTCCAGAACAAACAAAAGGGAATTTTTGTTCTTTGAAACTTTACTTTAATTTATACACCTGACTGATTTCATGAACAAGCGCTTGTATTGACACAAAAAGACAGAAGACCTGGGGCCAAATAACGTAAAATGAAAACGACCGATCGATATCGTCTCTGTCTATTGCCACAGATATGTAAGAGCCATGTTTACTGTTTAGTGAAAATGAAAGCGGGTTTCGTTTCTTATTTTACAGTATCCCACCCATGTTTTTTGCAATAACTAATGGAGACTGACTATCTTATCCTCGCCTTTTATCCTAGCCTATAAAAGCGGCACGTCGACCTGATTAAGATCTATATATTGTACCTACCATTCCTATATATAGAAAGAGGGTTTCGGCTAGGAGGTTCCCCACTTTTTTTGTAAAGTGATGATACTGCTGCAGACGATTTTTTCAAATCTTTTGGGCCAAGTTGGTCCCTGGGGAAGATCTTCCTTCCAAATTAGCATAAAATGTTGTTTCGTCTTCTTCCATACATAGCCTGCTCTCCGATGAGTTGGCTGGATTTATTTAGCTTAGGTAGTATTGTAACACATGATACCCTATAAGGCATCCTATACGAGGTTTCTGATATCATGTCTGCTATGGGCACCTGGGATATTCTCCCAGCTTTTTATGTCTAAGTTTTTATCCAATTTTTGGTTTCGGAGCCTATTCTGGCCAATTCGTCTGCTTTTCGTTTCCTTCGAAGCCTTCATGGACAGGAACCCACCAAATTTGCTTCTGTTCCCGAGGTTAAGGCCAATTTCAAGACTAGCTGATAAAGTCCCGAATAGCCTGTCAGGAACTTATCTGCCAAATGAACATCAGCTTTTGGTTTCAAAGGTCTCGGATAGTGATATCTAACAGATAAAGTGTTTACATAGGATAGCCTATCATAGTTTCAGAGCATTTTTTTGTTGACGAGCGTAGATTGCAGCCACAACATAGATTTATTTGAATTTTTAGAAAACAAATTTCTACATCAGTCTCTATGTGAAAAGTAGTTGGAACAATTTTATCATGAACACTAATAAATATTCATAATATATAAACACTATGACAAACAAGTTGTATATAAATAATTGACAGACAAGAATCTGAGAAACGAGTATCACATTGATTTTATTGCCACACTCCTTTCTCTGTTGTATAGCGTTATGTGTCGGTTAATATTAAATTTTTCCGGAACCTTTGAAGCTGGCCCTAAGTCTTTGAAGGGTGTAGAAATAGTCATATTGTAATTCTGATTTGGATCCAATGATAGGTGAGCTAAGGGCCTTTATAGCTGCTTGATTGTCCGGGAATATATAGATGTGAACGGCTTTGATGTTTGATGTGGAGCTTTGCCTGTAATACACTAAAGTTTTTCCCCATAGTTATTGAGACTGTTTTTTTTTTTGTTTCGTTAATTTTTTGTTTTCCTTTCGTAAACTATGTGTGGGAAAATTTGAGGTACTTTTTCGAGCCAGGCGAGGGAAAAAAGGGAATTTTTTGGCACTTGTGTGGGAATTCTTATGACAAAACACTGGTAGCACTGCCCCACACTTTCTTTGTCACTGCCCAGCGCCGTACCACGCAAGCAATAGAATCATTGGTAGTTACTTTTTTCGAGGATTTAGAGGAACTTTCCAACACTACCATTAATGATCTACTTATGATTGGAAATACATCAGGTTGATTTACGAATCCGTAGGTTTTTCATAGATTACCAGTGTGTATGGGAGTCATAAAACCCTAGAGAATCACAACGAATCTACAATGATCAAGTGTGGCCCACTAACCTAACCTAACCTGTTCATTATTTTGACCAACATCAAAGCCTTTGGCATGGCACAGAGTTCGTCATCTTAAGTAGCTATCTCCCTGAAAGAAAGAGTGTATAAAACATTTTGTGTCCAGACCACCTCCACCTGCACTTTACAGCAACTGTTGTCTCATGGGCTTGCTCCAAATAATTCTTGGAAGCTCCAAATTAAAACTCTATACAGATCATTCAAAGCTTGTCAGCTGTGCTAATACGAAAGATAGGTATAGGTACTCTTCCTACCTACTCTCCATGGAGCAAAATTGATATTAAAATGATTTCATCGCCGGTCACTGCGATCAAAAACTCGACACATTTTCCACTCCAGACTCTTCCTATGCGAATGCAAGGCAATTATCAAAAAAAAAAAACAAAAAGACTAAAACCCTTCAATTCGAACACATCAAAAACTCAGTAAAATCATGGGGCGCCTTGCAGACCTTGATTTAAACGCGTGTCCACATCAATCACTACACCCACTCAGGTCGTCGCAGTTCTGCGCTGAATAGGTACCTATTTCTTCTATCAACCTAACCCACCCCTTACCAAAAAATCCGAAAAAAAATCCTTCACTTTTCAGAAATGTCAGCACAGACACTAAATTTGTATAAGAACGTACATAGGTACCTACTTACCTATCAATATAAAATAGTAGGTACAGCTGACACATCGAGAAGCGTCAATAGGTATGACTCCTTCAATGTTTTCAGGAAATCTATCTGAATATCCTCCCTTCGCTAGGGGCAGGGACCTTGACGTGTGCGCCTTTTTAAAAAGGGCCGGTGCGAAGGTTTAATGTTGCAATGACTCAATGGGCTATGCTGTCGGAGGCGGTAGTCGTCTGAAGGGTCACCCATTGCAGACAGGCCGTTGAGGAGCAACTAACTAAGAACTGCCCATGGGGAGTAAACCGCATTATCAAATCTCTAATCCAAGGTGGAACAGCATATGCTGAGGGATGCGTGACTAAGATAGTGCTTAGTCGCTAATATGCGGACTCCGAATACCAGGCGACCTTCGGTTTTAAACCAGCCTTCCTGTGCCGTACCGGGCTCCGGCATGGGTGATGTTTCTTTCCCGGATACTCGTGGGATCAATATTTCAAAAATAATTAATAAAACTGTACAGACAGATGCCTCTGCAAGCGCATCAACCTCTGGTTCTGCTGTTGGGCAACCAGAAGAACAACAAAGTTGTGCAGCCCCTGGGCTCCCTATGGTCGACAACTTCCGTGCTGTAGAGCATGACTCGACCCAAACTTCTCGGCCTGCCATTGGGCAACCGCACCCCCCGCAGATGGTAGTGTCATTTGGACCACATCCATACAAGACTGCGTCAGAAAAGGAGATGTGGAATCGTCCACTTCTGACTCCGCCACATCCACTCTAGTTGACAACTGTAGTCTAGTATCCGAGAAATCGGGATGCTCTGCAATTGGCAAGAGTCTCGCTGGGCTCCAGATTCAACAGGGTGGGTGGGTGAAGCTCAGTGGTGCTGCAAACAGACGCTTTAAAAGTGCCCTGCGGAATGGGTTGGACAGAGAGAGTGTTCTCATCCTAGCCAAAGCCGCTCAAAAAGACAGGCCGAACACCAAACGGGTCAGATCGGAAGATCATACTCCACCTGCGTCGGCTGCCAAGAAGGTCAAGAAAGGTCCTATACCTGAGGCCCCCACCTTTAGCCAGATGGCAAGGCTAGTTAGGTTAGGTATCGTTCCGACCGACTTGGCAAATCAACCTCTCTCGCCGGAGCAAATGGCTCTCGTTCAAGAGGCTGTCATTGACACCTCGATTGAGTTGAGTAACCGTGGCGTATGGCCCAAATTCTCAGGCTCACATTTAAGATCGGGGTGGTTAATGTTCATCTGCACAGATAGTGCCACCGCTTGTTGGATGCGCTCGAACTTTGAGAGTATCAGAGCTAAATGTGGATTGGACCTGATGCTGGTGGAAGAGGATACTTTTCCTAAGCCACACATCGTCCGTGGTTTCTTTCCACAAAGTCTGGAACTCTCAAATGAGAAAGTGCTTGCCACCCTTGCGGCTCAGAATGCCGATCTAAAGGCAAACACCTGGAGAGTCATCAAAAGGGGGAAGGACGGTGCACTCCTTCACCTTGTGTTCGCAATTGATGACGCTTCCATGGCTTCCAGGGCGCGTCCGCTACCCTCAGTAAGAGGTTCGCCGAGGAGACCGAGGAGAAGATAACTCTATGTCTCATCCAAGAACCTTGGGTTATCTGCGGACATATAAGGGGACTTGGAAATAGGACAGGTGAGCTTATTTATAAACGCGATGAGCCAGTGCCAAGGGCGGCCTGCTTAATCGACAAAAATATCGACTTTCTTCCCATTCCAGAATATACAACAAAAGACTTAGTGTCCCTACTAACGGAGGTACCGACCGACAGAGGCACTCAATACATCGTGTGTGCCTCGGCGTACTTCCCCGGCGACGACGACAACCTACCGCCTACAGAAGTCCAGAACCTAATTCGCTACTGCCAGAAGAACAACCTACACTACATCAACGGTTGTGATGCCAATGCGCATAATATGATCTGGGGAAGCAGCGACAACAACAAAAGAGGTGAGTGTCTTTTAGATTATCTAGTTAATAGTAATGTTGATATTCTTAACAAAGGTTCTAAACCAACCTTTATAAATGCGATACGCGAAGAGGTAATTGACCTCACTCTTGCTAGCCCATTTATCTCTAATTTCATTGTAAATTGGCATGTGTCAGATGAAGCCTCGATGTCAGACCACCAGCACATTAGGTTTGACATACCAGGCCACTCGACACAGGCCCCAAACAGGTACGATCCCAAGTCGACGGACTGGAAAATGTATCGAGGACTTGTCCTCTCTAAGACGGATATGCTTGTTTCGTCAATTGAGTCCACGTGGGACCTTTATGAAGCAGCGTACCAGCTAAATAAAGTGTTGATAACCTCCTATCAAAATAGTTGTGTCAGTAAAACCAGCTTGTGTAAACGTAAGGTTCCCTGGTGGAATGACCAACTTGCTAAGCTCAGGAAGAAGGTTAGAAAACTCTTTAACCGAGCTAAACAAACCAAAATGTGGGACGAATATAGGTTCGCTCTCACAGAATATAACTCAGAACTGAGACGATCGAAAAGAGCATCATGGAGAAAATGCTGCAAAGACATAGCAGACATGCCGGTTGCAGCACGTATCCATAAAGCTCTGCGTAAAGATCATACCAACTGTATAGGTTTGCTAAAGAAAACAGATGGTACCTACACGACGGACCGTACGGATACAATTAAAACCTTACTTCCGGTTCACTTCCCAGGTTCGTCTCTCCGTGAAACACACGATAACTCGAACGATATTGACACTAAGGTCTCTATTACAAGCAGGGTTAATAGTCTATCTGGCAAGATTTTCACTCCAGATAAGGTATGATAGGCAATTGGCTCTTTCAAACCCGGAGGTGACGGCATATTCCCAGCCCTAATTCAGAGGGTTATAGACGTTATACTTCCTGTGGTTATTGCCTTATTTAGAGCAAGTTACAACTGGGGTTACATTCCATTCTCCTGGAGACAGGTGAATGTGATCTTCATCCCAAAAAATGGCAACAGGCCAAGCGAACTGCCTAAAGCCCTAAATCATACCGACCTATCAGTCTAACATCCTTTGTTCTTAAAACCATGGAAAGACTTATCGATGTTCATATTTGAGGTCAGTTAGAAAGTTCTAACTCTCTCCACTCAAGTCAATTTGCGTACAGAAAGGGTAAATCCACTGAAGGCGCTCTTCATTGCCATGTCAGAAAGGTAGAAGAAACTTTCAGATCCAAGGAAATTGCCCTTTGTGCCTTCTTGGACGTTGAGGGCGCCTTCGATAATACCGGCTATGACTCGATCGCTAAGGCAATCAGAAGCAAAGGTATCGAAGACCCGACCAACCAGTGGATCAGAGCCATGTTGGAAAGTCGGATAATTACATCCTCCTCCGGAGTTGTGTCGGTGTCTGTGACAGCAGCAAAAGGCTGCCCTCAAGGGAGAGTACTCTCTCCTCTCTTGTGGTCACTAGTCGTCGACAGTCTACTAGTCAGTCTGCACAGCCTAGGCTTTAGTGCCATCGGCTACGCTGACGACCTAGCGATCATCATCAGTGGCAAGCTCAGCGCTACCATTACCTGTAGGATGCAGAACGCGCTTCTACATGTCTCAGAATGGTGCAATTTGGAAGGTCTTTCCATAAATCCTAGTAAAACCATTCTAGTGCTTTTTACAATGAAGAGATTGATTAATCTTAACACTATAACCGTAAACGGCACTACCTTGAGTTACTCCAATGAAGTCAAATATCTCGGAATTGTCCTTGATAAGAAGCTCAACTGGAACTCACAAATCAAGTCCGCCACAGAACGTGCCACTAGAGTCATGTGGGCCAGTAGGCAACTGTATGGCAGAACTTGGGGTCTAAACCCCAAAATGATACACTGGCTGTATATCATGATGGTAAGGCCCATTATCACATACGCGGCAATTGTCTGGTGGCCGAAAGTTCTTCAACGGACAACGGCAAATAGACTACAAAAACTACAGCGTATTGCCTGTCTCGGCATCACGGGTGCGATGCGCACTTGCCCTACTACAGCATTAGAAGCTATTATAGGGCTTTCACCCCTACATATATTTATTAGGAAAGTGACAGCTAGATGTGCTATTAAGCTACAGCTAGAATACAAGTTTAAACCAGCTGACCATGTGGGACACCTGGAAATACTTAACTCAATCCCAAATATGGACATGTTCTGTTCCACCCCTGACATTATGGTTAGGGAATATAGTTTTGGGAAATTATTTGAGGTAGAAATACTGGACCGCACGAAATGGGACAATGGTGTCGCGACACTAGATCCCAAAAGTTTGGTCTGGTACACTGACGGATCGAAAATGGAATCTGGAGTTGGTGCTGGTGTCTCTGGACCCAATATCAAAGTCTCGATACCTATGGGAATGTGTCCCACGGTTTTTCAGGCTGAAGTCCACGCCATTGAGGTCTGCGCCGTTTTAAATTCCAACAAGGGAATCAGATAGTCAAGCGGCCTTACAAGCTCTCTCGTCCAACACGACGGACTCAAAAACAGTAAAGTGCTGCTACGATGCCTTGCAAGTTCTATCCAAACATAACAAGGTTAAACTTGGTTGTGTACCTGGTCATCAAGGTATTGAGGGCAACGAATCGGCAGACCAACTAGCTAGGGCTGGTTCCGAATCCGCGTTCTGTGGACCAGAACCTTATTGCAGAGTCAATTGAACTACTGCTCTGGGTATAATTAACAACTGGGAACATCAACTCCGTCTATGCCACTGGGAAAATGTCCCGGGTCTTAGACAATCCGAAAGTTTAATTAAACCTTACTCCTATAAGGAAATCCTCAACTTAAATAAGGATAGTATTAGAAGGCTGGTGAGCTTTCTCACAGGCCATTGTGGCTTGAGATATCATCTTAACAAAATGAATTTGTGCCCAGAGATAGAATGCAGGTTCTGTCTTGAGGATGAAGAATCCTCCGAACACATTCTCTGTGATTGCCCGGCACTTCATTGGTTAAGAAAACGTGTCGTCAACAGGGAGACACGTACACCAGCAGAGCTTAGGAACTCCGCTACTAAGGACATATTGGCCTTCGTTAAGGAGGTCACACGTCTCTTAGAATAACTAAATCCCTTAGATACAATAGATCTTCCTAGGTCGCAGTGTCAGCCAAATGGGCAGGGAATGTATACCTATAAAAAAAGAAAAAAAAAACCTAATTATCCTCCCCAACTTTAACACATAGGTACCAACCCGTCTAAACTGTTGACTGGACACATAGGTACCTAGCTCATTAAAATATCTTATAAAAGTCAAACTAGAATCGATGCCACTTTGACTAGGTATATCAAACATAGGTATCCGTCATATCATCGAGCTGTAGGTAGGTACCTACCTAGTAAATATCAATAAGTATCTAGCAACTGTTCATGTGATCAATCTACGACAATAGGTATAAAACTCACTATATCACATTAGAAACCTGTTAGACTTAGAAAAATAAAGTTTCGAACGTAACCACTCTGAATACCTAGAGTCCATGTGCAATTTCATAAAACCAGAAATATACCTAAAATTATACCTGGCCTTGAAAAAATCACAGAAAACCGTAGAACCGTTAGAACCGTATTTGTTGTTTCAAATACCTAGGTACTTCTAGAACGACACATTAGTGGCCATTATGGCGCCGTTGAGGTATTTGCAAGCTTGACAGCTGTACCTAAATTCGCAGAATTTTACACACATACCTAGTTGAGGCTAGCTTCCGTTGTTTCTTTTCGTCGATCTTTTCCCACTCCGAACAGTACAAAGTTCAAATCCATAACTACCCACATACACATTAAAATGACAAGAAAGAATATCTATTTCTTGGCTCCATTTGGAGTAAGAGTTGAATTGTTCTTCTCAAGAGAGTGGGCTACATTGCTGATGAATATCAAACAACACAACCACTAGCACCCATTTGCATCTGCTAAACAGTGATGCAATTCTGACCGGATTCCAGTCATATCTGACGGGAATCTTTATTCTGACCGGAGAAAATTTTGAAATCCGGCCTAACCGTTTTTTGACCGGAACGAAAAATGTTTTTAACCGGAAAACCCTTTTTGACTGGAAAAATAAAATTGCCCTACTGACTATAAATAAAGATAGATTTCTATAATTTGAATATAACTTTGCCATACATTACGAACATGCTCCCAAGTTCAAACAGAAACCAATTTAATGCGAATAATGGGACTACAACATCACGCATGGAATTCTGCTCCGGGAGCAGGATAATAGACTACCTTATAGGCTAATTTTTTGACGTTTTCTTTTGCTAGAATTTTGAAGAGGAAATTAATCAATGAATTTCAATTAATTAAAGTGTGAATTTCGATAAATCTCAGATTGGAGTTTTAGTGAGGCGGCATAGTATAAAATTGTATACCAATTGTGCACTTTGTGATGAAAGCATTTACGATGGAGGACACATTATATGAAAATGATTTTAAGATATTGGGGCACTTCAGATTGCGCCCTAAAGGGGTAAAAGGGGCGTCAAAGTTTGTATGGGAACATTTTTATTTTTCATCCGATTGACTTCAAACTCGGTTTATGTACTCTCTATGAAAAATAAAGAAAACTATTTTCTTCGATTTTGGAAATTCAACCTTTAAAGGGGTAAAAGTTCACAAACTCAAGATTCACATATTATTAAAACGTTTTCTAAACATCGATAATGCAGGTGAACATAAAAACTCGTAAATTGTATAGGTAGGTATAGGTATTTTCCCTTTTTGACCTGGTTTCAGGTCAAAAATTCTCATTTTAACTTTTGACCGGAATTTTTGACCGGATTTAGAAAATAAAAATCCGGAAATTCGGTCAAATTTGACCGGATTTACTTTTTTTAGTGGAAACACTGCTGCTAAACCTAAACGGTGTTTATTTTATTCTCATGTTCACTAGCTGTTCATAAACGGCCGGCAGCGCTTTGCATACAGCGACACTTTATACACAGTAGATGCGCATTTTATTGACACAAACAACACTCTCTGATTTTCTCTTTATGTTGATCTGATCGTCGCGTCCACGGTTGCCAGATTGAGCGCTTTGTCGTATTTTGGG
This sequence comes from Cheilosia scutellata, assembly GCA_955612985.1. Classification (NCBI taxonomy): domain Eukaryota; kingdom Metazoa; phylum Arthropoda; class Insecta; order Diptera; family Syrphidae; genus Cheilosia; species Cheilosia scutellata. The sequence goes on along the minus strand of OY015315.1, from coordinate 3,257,251 downwards.
CTATCTTTTTTCTTAAAAAACGATAGAAATTTCTTCCATGATCGCCCAACTCAAATTTGGGCTATATTTCGTTTTACAAATTTTGTCTTAATTTTGTTTGTTTTACTCTTTCACAAAACTAAAAAAATAAATATTTTGGAACAAACCTGCATTTTTAAAACTTAGCAGCACTCTTGCAGTCAAGTAATATCGAACAGTCATTTAACTTGCACGCACTCTAATTAATTTTGCAGACCTTATGATTTGACACAAGCCAAAATCCTGAAAATTTTTGGGCTTACTAACGTAAGAAACGAGTCAATGAAGCAATGAAGAAACTGGGCGACCAAACATCATTGCTTTAAATTTGATCGAAAAATGCTACCGATTCTGACATTAATGATATCTGACATCACAGAATTCATTAAAAAAAAATCAAAGCATTTGGCAAAAATATGCCTATAAATTACCGAATTTTTATTTTTCCGTGCATTTTATATGTTTATAAATTTCTTTGAATCGCGTATACCTAGCGTAACGACTACAATTATTGGCACCCCTAAGGAAATTTCAACTTTGATCAACTATAACATTTTTGTTTATAGATTTATTTGAATCTGTTGTATACAAATATATTTAAAATGCCCATTTAGTAAAAGCTTATAAAAAACCACAATTATTGGCACCCTGACATAATTATTGGCACCCCAAAAACTACAATTATTGACACTCTTTAAAACAGAAAATCATCATGTTTTCCTAAGGCAAATAACAAAAATCTTTTTTCTTCGTTGGAAATTTAATTAATTTAAATAAGTATAATAAAATTAATATTTCTTAAAGGAAACAAACAAAAATTTGTTTTTAATATTATTTAAATCATTGTAGAATTTAAGAAGAAAGTAAAAGTAAAATAGTATGTATTTTTCAAAAAAGGCAAACTTAATTTAGATACCGTTAAGCAATATGTACCTATGGATATCATATAAGATGTTAGATCTTTTTGCTCTGAACAAACCGGAAATTGGTGCAGAAAAACGCATTTACCACAAAAATCAATGAATAACGGTTGCATGATACAACTATTGGCACTCACAAAAGTACAACTATTGGCAATGCCAATAATTGTAGCTACATTGAACCCCCTGCCAATAATTGAACCCCAGTTTTTTTTAACCCAATTATTGGCACCCCTTTTATTAATAAAACAATAACTTTTTTAACAAAATATAACTATAAACGACTTATTTAATGCATTCTTATAGTAAATAAAGAAAGTTCTCATTAAAAAATATAAAAGAAAGTAGTGAAAAAAAGGTTACAAAATTATAGGTCCTTAACCAAAACATTGAAAATTTTGAGAAGTTTTGTTTTTTTTTGTCGCACGTGATTGTACTTTCACTTATAAAACAGAAACGGAAAGGAATGTCTCCAATCCAAACTAAAGACACAGAAATATGAGAAGAATGTGCAAATTCAAAATAAAAAATAAATTATTCGAACAAAGGATTATTGAGAAAATCACTGTTGAATGATGGGGTGCCAATAGTTGGGTCAAAAATTGGGGGTGCCAATAATTGTAGTCGTTACGCTATAGTGGTTGTGGATTTGTTTTTCTTTTGATTTTTCAGAATTTTTTTCTTTTTCTTATGTTTTTTTTTTTTTTGTGAGTGACAATTTGCGAATTTCTATGATAGGACTGCTGCCAAGCTTTTATGAAGAAATAGCTCAGGCCCGATAATCGCTTTTTTTTTTGTAAAGCTATATAGAATAGCCAAAAAACACACCTAATAATAACTAATTTTTGATGTATTTGTTTAAGTGTTTGTATCATAATGATATTCATTGTTATATTTTGTTTTTTTTTTCTTTGTTTAAGTTTCGTTTACTTTAATAAACATAATACATGTGTACCTGTTTTATAATAAAATACAAGAACGGAATTACTTTCAACGATTTTTGGGCTTCTTTCTGGGCAACGATATTTGGGCTACATGCCAACCCGGCGTCGTATCTCGTATGTTTCTTCAGCAAAACTCACCCATGCGCAATTATGGTGGACAGTTTTCTTCTCTTAACATTTTGTTGTTTATGCTCTTGTTCTCTTTTAATTCTCTTGATCTTTTCGGAGTAACTGTATTTGATTCATTTCCATCTTGAGTCAGAAAATGGAGCAGCGACCTGGATCTTGGGGAAATGTATCTACAACTGAGAGTCAATCAGTCACACACCACACAAACACAAACACAATAATAGCGCGTGTTCTCTTGTGGTTTTTCTCCACATCACCTTATCTTGTCGGCAGCGGTGCCAGATTCCACGATTTATCGTATTTTTACGATTTTAGGGCTTAAAACTTATTCCAAGATTTTTGAGCTAAAAAAGCATAAAATTCCAAGATTTTTTTCAAATTTATTGAATACAAAAATTCATTTGCAATTTTCCAAATATCTTCTGAAAATATGAAGGTGAACGAGCAGCCACAAATACATAAAATGTATTATGAAGTGAAGCAATTAGTTTTTACAATTTTAGATTTTTTTCTTAAACCCGATATTTTAAAGGTGGTAAACATAAAATAGGTACCTTAATGATGAATTTAAATTGCCTTCGAATATTGTTTCAAATTGTATCTCCGTGTAGAAGTTCAAGACCAATTGGATTCTTTAAATCTAAACAGGAACGATGTTGAAGCATTCAAACAGGCTTGCTTGGGTTTCTATATAGAGCTTGTCCATCAAATCTTAAAAAAGATTTGACTTCAAAAACCAATTGCTTCAAAGTTTAACCCTTCTAAGTCCACTACACATAATTGAAAAAAAAGTAGATTATTTTTATCCATTATTCAAAAGTTTTCCAAATTTAATTCTAAATAAAGATATTCAAGACGCCGATGCCGAATTTCGTGAGATAAGAAACCTCAATTTTGAATATCTTTTTTCTGCACCTCGATCTTCAATAGATGTAACATTTTTTTGGAAAAACGTTTTACAAACAAAGCATGGTAATGAAAGTTTACCATTTCCGTTAATGAAAAATTAAATTTTTTAAGTTTTATCACTTCCGAAGTCATCTGCTACTGTTGAACGTATATTTTCTATATATATTTTTATTTTTTTTATTTCCAAAAAATCGTATTTCCACGATTTTGAAAGCTAGTAATTACGATTTCTGGGGAAAAACATCTGGCAGCACTGCTTGTCGGGTATCTGTTGATGTTGTTCATTTTATTGTGGGAGTGAACCCCACTACCAAAACGTAGTATGAAAACAAAATGTTCCATAGGACAAACACACATCTATGCATTTCTTGTATCTGGCGAATTCAAATAAAATAGATATTTTCTTGATCACAGGGTGGTGCAGAAGGCTTTTATATTTTTTGGTAAAATTTTTTTTTTAGGTAGCATTTTTTGAGTTGATATTGTTGCATTTAGGTGGTTGGGTGTGTATGAATCGGGTAGGCGCTGATTGGCATCAACTTGGCGGTGCCCAGCTGTTGTAACTTTTTGATAACATCAATTGTGCTTATTTCATCTCCGCGTAGTAACCACCGGGTACCGGTTTCGCCCACCTGGGCTTGGCTTGCTAAACTTATAAGCGCGAGTGTTGAACACGAAGAAAATAGCAAAACTATAATGCTCTGTCCAGGCACGTAGCCAGGGGGGGGGGGCTTGAGGGGCTGAAGCCCCCCCGAAACGCTAAGCAAAAAATTAAAAACTAAAACTTTCTAATATAAATTCAAATCTTCCGCAACCATTCAAATGCAAATATAACTTTAAAAAATGTCATTAAAAAAACACGCACCAGAGAGCCGAAAAACTCGACTTCTAAGCCTTTGTGAAACGCAAGATTCATTGAAAGGTATGACAGTATTATTTCCTTTGTAGAGCTCTTCAAATGCATCTCAATAAGTCTTGAAGAAATAACCACCAGAACGTGGGCGATGTCTTCGAAAGCATCAACACTTTTGGCAGCGATCCAAAAAAGTTATTTCCTAGTAAGCCTCATTGTATGCGAAAAACTATTTAATTTAACGCTACCCTTATCAGTTTTCCTACAGACCAAATCCTTAGACTTCATTTCTGCTATCGACCGCAAAAAAAAGTTCTGAATTCTCTTAAAAACATCAGAATAAATGCCGAAAATTTTTTCAGAGAGGCTTTTCAATCCGAATCCCAAATTGCCGAGGACTTATTTGAAGTTGAATTAAGAGCCCTAAGAACTTCATTGAAACAAACAACGCGTTCCAATTCAGAAACCTCTTCTACTGAAGCCTATTTTAGAGTGTCTATACTGATTCCTATTTTATTTCTCCAGTCGATAATTAAAACACGCGACTACAATTCAAAATTAATTCATTTATTTCCTTATCTAATCTTACGTCTAATCTGTTACAGGGTCGAGAGTCAAGAGACCGGAAAAAAACTTCCATCTTCTTTTCCTATCTATCTCAACTTCCATATTCTCCTACCAACATTTGAGTATAAAAATAGATACAATTTTGTAATTCACAATAGTAGATATAACCATAATACTTATTTGCTGAGATATTTCTATTATAGTAAAATTATACATAACAATATTTCCCCCTAAAAAAAAAAAACTTCACACGCTCTTATGTCTAAGCCTTTCCGAACGTCTAACTTCTTTTGGCCAATTCCATCTAAAGCGATTTCTCATTTTATTGCGACTTGCTCCTGTCTTATTATTTTCCGTTTCTTTTGTCTTTGGTGAAACTATCTGATTCTTAATTAAAGGATTTACATTTGGATGATAAGTATCTGACAAATTTGAAATTCTTACTTGACTAATATGAACGTATTTGATAACATTATTTATTTTAATTAACATTGTTGCTGGACTTAATATTTCCATCACCTCACCCGGAATCCATTTAACATAGTTATTACGAAAATGATTTAAAAATAATATTTTATCTCCAATTTTGTATTTCATTTTTAGCATATTCTTATTTTTCGCATTATCATAAGTACTTTTCTTTGTACTGACTACTCTCTGCTCTAAATTAAAATTATTGGCAATTTTGTTATTAATTAAATCTAAATTAGTTCTCGTCTTGAAAGAGAAAATCAATTCTGTGGGGGTTTTGTTTGTAGGGAAGGTAGGAATATTTCTTTGGTTGAAAAGAAACTTGGAAACAGTGTGCAAAATATCCATATTTTTGTTTTCTAAATAGTATTTTTTAAAAGCTTGTTTTACCGTTTGTACATTTCTTTCTGCCGTACCGTTGCGTTGAGGGTGATAGGGCGGTGATTTTGTCACTTTTATGTTATATTTTTTACAAAACTCAATAAAATGGGATGACCCAAACGGAGGCCCGTTGTCAGAGACTATTTCTGACGGTAACCCAAAAACAGAAAAGCAGTTAAACAAACTATTAACCACCGACTCCGCGTTTGTATTTTTCATAAGCACTACGTCAACATACTTAGAATAGGAATCGACTAATATTAAAAACGTAAACTTCAAAAAATGAAAAAAATCCAAATGTATTCGTTCGAAGGGGAAAGAAGACTTCGGCCAAGCCACAAGTGGTGAATTTTTTGGCACATTTGCAGTAGTTTGACATTGCGGACACTGGGAAACGAAGTTTTCAATATCCGTATCAATATTGGTCCACCATACGTAACAGCGAGCCAAACATTTCATTTTTACCATCCCTGCGTGGTTCATATTATGCACCTGACTCAAAACAATATTTCGAAGGGCTGCAGGAATCACAACACGATTACCATAAAAAATACAATTCCCCTCCGTAGATAAACTATTTCTTTTGCGAAAATATGGCAAAATTGACTCATTAACTACTTTAGGCCAAGAGTTTTCAAAAACACATTTGAAAATATGTTTTAAAAACTTATCTGATTGCGTATAGCTGCTGCCACTTCCTCTAAAGTGATTTTACATTCTTTAGATAAGTCTGAAACATTTTGCACCATATGGATCATTTTAACACTAGTTTCATCCTCTAGCGGCAGTCTTGAGCACGCATCCGCATTGGCCATTAATTTACCCTTTCGATATTCCACCTTGTAATCATACATCGACAATATGATTGACCACCGTTGAAGACGCGCAGCGGCGACTCCAGAGTTTCCTTTTCTGGGACTAAAAATCTCTTTTAAAGCTTGGTGGTCCGTATAAATGATAAATGGTTTCCCAAATAAATATTTATGAAATCTCCGAACAGCGAATACTATGGCGAGAGCCTCTTTGTGGAGTTGCGAATAATTTTTCTCTGCACTGGAGAGAGTACTAGAGATAAACATCACGGGTTTTTCTACCCCTTCACATAGATGCGATAGAACAGCCCCCACTCCATATGGACTTGCATCTGTAGCAATTACTATTGGTTTTGTTGGATCATAAAGTTCCAAAACGTTGTTATTAGTTATTAAGGATTTTGTTTTATCAAACGCCCTTTGGCAATCTGATGACCAGACGAATTCAACATCTTTTTTAAGCAACTTATATAGATCTTTTAAATGAAAAGACAAATCAGGCAAAAACTTGCTGTAATAATTTAACAACCCCAAATAGGATTGCAATTCTTGTAAATTTCGAGGTGCTGGGGCCTCCGTAATAGCACGTATTTTTTCGCTGTTGGGACGTATTTGTCCATGGGAGAGAGTATGGCCTAAATATTGAACCGTATTCACGAAAAAATTACACTTATTTTTATTAATTTGGACACTGTGTTCGCTTAAACGATTAAGCACACGCATAAGACTACTTTTGCAGTCCTCATAGTCACAGCCCCCTATTAATATGTCATCCAAAAAACAGAAGACATTCGTAAGATTTTTCAAAATTTGATCCATGACTGATTGGAAAGCAGACGGGCATTTTTCAACCCAAAAGGCAACCGCTGGAATTGAAATAAACCCTTGAATGTGTTTATCGTAATCAATGGCCGACACGATTCCGACACTATTAATTGCTGATATGCACCAGATAAATCAATGACACAAAAAATTTTGCAATTTGCAAGGGACGCAAAGATTTCTTCAATTAATGGTAGTGGGTAGTGTTCCGTTACAACTACTTTATTTAAAGTGACACTAAAGTCTACGCAAATTCTTATCTCTCCCGATGACTTCGGAACGCACACAATTGGACTGGCCCACGAACTATATTTGACAGGTTTGATAACACATGTTTTTACTAACCGATCTAACTCACTGCTCACTTTGTCTTTAATTCTAAGAGGGACACTGTAGGGCTTATGAAAAATTGGAGTCACGTTTTCCTTTAACACAATATCAACCTCAAAACCCTTTATCGATTGCTCTTTCCTCGGCTCAATGATGTTATTAAAGTTTGCACTTATATACGGTAAAACATTACTAGAATCTAATTTGATGGACTTTACCTCTCTGTTTCCAAATAACTTTTCCCTCCAATTCGGTATAAGAATATTGAGCCACGACCGACCAAGAAGTGGTATAAACTTTCTGTTAGATTCAATGACAATTAGGTCTAAATTGTATTCCCTCTCCTCAAACTCCACACAGACCTTGATTTTTCCTTTGCAGACTATCCCTTCTCCTGTAACAGAACACAATTTATTATAACAAGATTCTAACTTAATATACGAGAAATATTTCTTATACTCTCCTACTGCAATGATGGATGAACAGGCACCAGTGTCGACTTCCATATCAATGTGCTGCTTTTCAATGACAATTGACTTCATTACTCGATCAGATTCGACTGGCTGAACTTGATGTACTGATTGAACGGCGAACCTCCGATTACTATTGTTTGCAGTATTCTTGCATACCACCGACGTGTGACCCAACCGGCTGCATCGAAAACACTTCCAATTTACCGCTGGACATTTGTTTGGATCGTGCTCTCGGCCGCACCTAAAACAGCTTCCATTTCGACTTGGGGTTTTTGATTTATTTTGCCATTTCTTACGCTCTCCCAGGAACTGTTTGGTATTCTTATCAACTCGATGGCAAACTTCCACTGCCGAGACATTTGGACGAATAGCAAGAGCTTCCTTGTGAGACATTTCCATTGTTAGGGCTACGTTGCAACACTGTTCGAAATCATAGTTAGCATCATTTAACAATGCTCTCTGAATTTCCTCTGACCGAATTCCAGCAATAAAACGATCTGTTAACGCATCATCCAGCGCTTGCGATTTTAACTGTAGAGGAGATGCTACTTCAGGGTCTTTGTAGTCATTACAACACTTCACTTGCGGGGCCTTTAGCAACATTTTTGGCGCTGTAGCGAGGTACGACCCAAAACCACATGTACTAGCGAGAGCTTTTAATCGAATAATGAATTCTGTGATACTCTCACCTTCTTTTTGATATGACTTATTAAATTTATATCGCTCTGCACGTATATTGACCCGTGGAGCGAAATGTGATTTTAAAGCCGCTAATAAATCCTCAAATGGTAAGTCTTTCGGATTTCTTGGCTGCACTAGATCTTTAAGTATTTTGTAGCAACTTTTTCCAATTAAGGTAAGTAATATAAGTGGTTTGTTTTCCACTTTAACCTCGTTTATTTGAAAGAATATTCGTAGTCTGTCTTCATAGGATTCAAAATCCTCACCAGGTTCAAATTCTTCGACTTTTCCCACAAAATGATGCGATGACATTTTTACACGCGACTACAATTCAAAATTAATTCATTTATTTCCTTATCTAATCTTACGTCTAATCTGTTACAGGGTCGAGAGTCAAGAGACCGGAAAAAAACTTCCATCTTCTTTTCCTATCTATCTCAACTTCCATATTCTCCTACCAACATTTGAGTATAAAAATAGATACAATTTTGTAATTCACAATAGTAGATATAACCATAATACTTATTTGCTGAGATATTTCTATTATAGTAAAATTATACATAACAATTCCTTGCATAGGAAACATCGTTAAAACAAAATCTTACGGACAGATTCATGGTCAACGAAGACGTTCTACCATCATGTCATGTCAAAAAAAAAATCAAGACGTCTTTTGCTTTGAAAAAAAATAATTTTAGTATGTTCGTTTAGGTGCATACGATTTAAAAAGTAATAAGAATCAGTGAATTGGAATATACAGGGTAAGCAGTATAATCCTTTAAGGGAAGATTCCTAAAAACGCGACAATAGACAGAGACTGCTAGTATGGAAACGACGTCGTTTGATCGTTTTCATTTTATGTGATCTGGGCCCTGAAGTTCCGCCGAACAAAAAATTGTATGGCAGGGATGTCTATTTTCATCATATTTCCCGTTTTATTTTTTTTACGGAATTTTTATCCTTGAGAATTTTTCTAAAAATTATGCTAAGCAACTTGAATTTGTAGTATAAGCCGTTTTCTTGTCAGACAGAAATGGTCAAAAAGAGACTCGATATTTCTCTAAAATCAACTTTTTCTTTCACAGCACCACAGAAGAAAAAATCCATGGGTGTTAGGTAAGGAGATCTGGGTGGCCAAGGATTAACATCTTCAAGGAGCTTCGGCCTTCGTTCTCTAAGAAATTCAAGAGAATTAACTGTTTGTGGAAGAACGTGCGGGCCTACTAAAGTGTTTTCAAACATTTACGCTAAACCTCCTTTGAAATAAGAACACATTTTGAAGAAGTTGTTCAAAATAATTAAATTCTTACCATTGAAAGGATGTTGTGTGTATTTAATGGGTCTGACCAATGGCGCAAATTGTGGAGGTTTGTAGCTTTATAATATAACTTTGTTTGTGAATTGCGCTCCGTCAGTCCACAGAATGTTCTTGAGGAAGTGTCCGTACCGGTGCTAAATGGGAAGGGTGTAACCTATTACTCTGGAGAGTTCTGGGAAGTTCCAATTGCACAGCTTATCCTCGGACCTGACTAAAGACTTAACTTCCACAGAACCCAAAACCCCACCCTCAATTTCTGCCGCCGCTGGGTCTTAATGTCGTTTTTTTTTTTATTTCGAAGAGCTCACCCGGTATCAACAAGGCGCCGATACGCATCAGTACCCGGCTATACATGGTGTACTACGATTTGGGTATCGGCTTTGGAATCCTATCTTGCCAACGAAGCGTTTCCATGACAGAACCCGTTTACAAACACATGTCCGCGTAATCACGTTTTGAATACGTTTTGTGGAGATCAACTTATCAATGTTAAGCTTTTTTCATATTCGACAATTAACTGTTAACCATTGCACATATTTACGTTAGTTTATTATTCTGACTTAATTTTGTTTGACCATTTTTTTGACAAAAAACGGCTTTTACAACAACTTCTGTTGATCGTACGTAAAAAAGTTGCTTAACATAATTTTCAAGGATAACAATTTCATAAAAAAAAATAAAAATTTATTAAGTAAACATTTTGAGAAAAAAGCATTTTAAGTAAAAAAATATAACAACAAATTTTCAAAATGTTGAGTTTAAGGAGCCATAAATCTTTTGCAGCTGCACATATGTACCTTATGACTTGTATGCGCTTCTAAATTGTCTTTTCAAAATGCACAAAACAATTTTTGGATCTCTAATAGTTTTGAAGTTATAGCGTTTTAAGTGGTAACTCCTACAAATTAGAGGTCACATGCTTTGAAGGGCATAACGGGAAATATGGTGAAAATAGACCCCCCTTGGCATAAAATTTTTTGTTCTACGGAACTTCACGAATCTTCCCTTAAAGAATTATTCTGCTTAACTGGGGCACCCTGTATATAGTTTTTTTGTTTAAAGAATTCCTCGTAAGATTTGGAAGCAAGCCCCCTCCGAAACAAAATCCTGGCTACGGCCCTGGCTCTGTCGGAATGACTGACTGAACGAGTCTCAGAAGTCTTACATGAGCCCCTCAGAAAGAGGACGTACGACGGATGAATTCACTGGACTGAATCAACGGTGACGGCAACAGTCAATTTGGCAGATACCTTACTTGAGCTACTTCGACATATTTGGAGCTGAGGTCAGTGAGGATTTTTCAGGACTAGTCAGGGTCCTGAAACAGAGATGGTGGCGGATGAACCCTTTATGGGCCAACGGAAGCTCTCACATCCCCGAAGTGGGTTACTGACACCGGAGGAATCCGGCTCCATCAAGGTCGGTAAAGAACTCACCGAGACCTTCGATGTCAAAAAAGGATTTAGACAAGGCAATGCGCTGTCATGTGACTTCTTCAACATCATTCTTGAAAGAATAGTGCAAAACTCAAACGCTAACACCAGAGGCACTATCTTTCAAAAGTCCGTCCACATACTCGCCTACGCCGACGACATCGACATAATCGGCAGAACGCAGCGTGATGTCACTGGCGCATTCGTGAGCATTGAGACAGAGGCGGCGAAGATGGGTTTGGCGGTCAATGAGGGCAAGACAAAGCATATGCTGTCATCAAGAAAGGACACCCAACACCGACGTCTTGGACAGAATGTCACTATAGACAGATATAACTTTGAGGTGGTAAAGGACTTTGTCTACCTAGGCTCCGCTATGAACTCAGACAATGACATCAGCGTTGAGATTAAGCGAAGAATAACTCTTGCCAATCGCTGTTTCTTTGGGCTGAGAAAGCAATTGAGTAGCAAAGCCCTCTCTCGAACAACTAAAGTGACCCTTTATAAGACCGTAATCATCCCAGTCCTACTTTATGGTGCAGAGGCATGGACTCTATCAAAAGCGGATGAGCTCACTCTTGGTTGCTTTGAGAGGAACATTTTTCGAGTAATTTTCGTTCCCGTCTGCATAGACGGTGAATGGAGGAGGAGATACAACGACGGACTGTACAGCGACATCGACCTAGCCAGAAGAGTGAAGGTCCAGTGACTGCGGTGGCTGGGTCATGTAGAGCGAATGGACGTGAATGCTCCGGCCCGGAAGACGGCGCAGTAGAGGAAGACCGCGATACAGGTGGCCTCAACCTCAACGTAGCGTGCGAAACTGGAGACAGCTGGTCAAAGATCGTGCTGGCTGGAGACGCTTGTTGGTTGAAGTCCAGGTCCACCCCGGACTGTAGCGCCACCTTAAGTAAGTAAGTAAGTACATATATTGTTGCATTTAAAAAAAACCTATATAGGCAACAGCAACAAGGGCATCAAACATAGATTGTGATAAAGAAAAAAGATAATTTTTGGTAAGGAAAAGCTACATGCATTTTGAGAACAAGGCTGCTCGGTGATAGACAACTAAGCTGTCTTATTAAATTAGGAAAGGGACTAATAAAGTTGGATTAATAGGAATTCCCCAACCTTTTTGTGATGCAATTCAATTATTTACTAAGGAACAAACTGTAAGGCTTAGTTTAGTCTCCGATTCTCGCAATTATCTTGAAAACTAGCAAAGCACTAAAATCAGAATAACTTGGCACTAGTGTGGGGCGATGAGTAACAACTTATCTGACTATATCTAGTTACCTAGGGAGTAGGAGTAGTCCCTGCTGAAAACTGAAGCGTATAAAGTTCCATTTGCAGCTGATATAGGGACTCTCAACATGACTGTAGTATACGCGCTACTAACCTCGAGAGAGATTGTCATTTTCTTGTTATTGCTTCCGATTATCAACCCTCTTCTCTTCAGATTTGAGCGAGCAGCATGTACCTGTGGTTGTGGATTTAAAACACACTCAAACAATAAATCACATCGGCCACTTCAATTCACACCTGCAGGTGTGCTGGATCCCCTCACTTTCAATAATTGTTGTTTGCGTTCGAAGGGTACTCCCAAGTCACAACTAACAACAACAATGTCAACTACAAATCCACCCCATGTCATTTGGATGTGCTGATTTCAACATTGCACCCTAATTTGAACCGGCGCTGTGAGGAATTGTGACTTTTCATGGAGGGGACTCGGCACGCGTATACATAACAACATTATATAGACTTGAGGATGTCGTCCTTTTACTGTCGCACACACCGCGCCGCCCTAATTTATTGACTGGTTGACTATTGTGATGGGCAAATATTTAAAGAGGGATCTACTGAGTAGGGTAGTCGGTGACAATTGAACCAATTGGTCGGTTAAGTCCATTTAAAGTGTACACACACATAAATTGAAACAAGGGGTTACTGAAATACCCTCCCTGGTATTAAGATTGGTTGGGTTTGCGATTTTAGACACAAAAAATGGGTATACTCTGGAAGTAGGTCAAAGTTCTGCTTGGAATTTCCCTCACTCTACTATTCCTATATCGAAGTGATGAAAATCCACCTGCCATCACAAGAGCGTCCTTCCTGTTGCCTTGGCTATCCATCAACACATCTCTTCGATCCAATTAAAGTATCACCGAATTTTCCCCATCAGAATCTAAATCAATTCAATTAATGCTGTCTTATAGATTCGGTGCAAATAAAAACCAAACGACTATACGAAGCGCATCCCTTAATTTCATCACTCAATTAGGTATGCATCGCATCAACCAGGACAGTTCACTATTTTATTAAATTCATCAGAATGCAAGTACAATTACAGTTTGCTATTTATATTTGATTGACACCTGCATTTTGGCTTCAAAGTTGAAAACTTCCATATCCAGCAGACACAGTATATCAACATCATCAGGGATAACACGCTAAGAGTACGTGTCAAGTATTTCAATGCATTTCGATCCTTAGCAATGGCACTGTTGCGTCGTAGCTTCCTACGTTGCAAACATAACATTTTCTATCGATATCTATGCACAAGAATAATATTTAGAAAAAAAATGCACAGTGTGGATGTAAGGACTCACTTGTCACCGCGAAACACTTGTTAACACTCTGAAGATACAGACTCAACTAAAGCTTTCCTCATTAAAGTTCAAGTCCGATGGCGGCACAATGTCACTCAAGAGTATATGCCTCCAAAAGGAATTCAATTTAAAATAATTGAAAAATAATGAGAGATGAGCACTGGAGCAGGTAAGCGTTCTGCAGGATTTTTTTTATACCAACGAAATGGACCAAATGGATGGAGTGAGTCCACCGATGGATGTTGGTCTACTTAGCTTGTACTACGAGTATTAGAGGACTAAATTGATTGTGTCCAAATTTTTAGACTGTACCAGAATTAATTATGACGGTAGAATGAAGTTTGCGTATCCTGGCGCTGGCAATTAAATGCATCCCTAAAATTAGTATCATCACATATTTGCTTTATTTTAGTTGCGGCGTTTAAATAGAGCGGAGTATATTTTAGGAAGGACTACACCTAAAAGCCTCTTCAGACAGTGCGCCTGTCAGTTACGCACATCAAATTGGTTTAAATCGCTCTGCAATATGTGCGCGCCACCTCAGGAATAGACTTGTCGTACTAGTTGCTTATTGTCCATACCAACTATCTCGATTTTAGTCGTTTTATCCCAAACTTCTTGTAGGTACATATATGGAGGCAGTTGTTTTACTGAAATTCCTCCTAGTGCTAGTAGCCAAAGTAGTAGTAGGCGCAGTAGCGCAGTGGTTAGTGTGCTGGACTACTGTGCGAGGGATCCCAGGTTCGATCCCCGGAAAAACAAAAATTACATCTTAAGGTTTTTTCTACTGCGCCACCTCTCGCGAACGTCTGACAAACATCCGAGAGTATGACTGTCCTGAAAAAGCTTCTCAATTCAGCCGTTCGGACTCGGCATATAATTCTAGGTCCCTTACATTCGTTCCAAAAATAGAAACTCACACAAAAACGAATGGTTGCGAGAAACTAGGCCTTGGGTGTCTACCGCCTGTTGCGCTGCCTATTTATTTTTTTTTTCTAGTAGCCAAAATAAAGTCTAAGTCAAATTAAGTTAGCTGACAGAGTCGAAAGTTACAATTATATTTGAGTTTATGTGCCTTATATGTTTGGTATGCGAATTGGTAAGCAAATTGTTTAGCCCTGCAGAAAAGAAACAAATTCATCGTGTAGGACAGATGCGATCCGGCGAGATTAAGAATAAGAGTACAACGGTGTTTTCTATAGAGCTTTCTTTAGAGCTATTCCGGATAAGCTAGAAAAATTAGCACAAATTCGGTTGACAAGTGCCAAAAAATCAACACGTTGGGTTACCATCTCAAGACAAGGCTTTCGATAAGCTTGCTGAAAATGCAAAATGAAAATGAAATAATGAAGTTTCGATAATTTTTTTGGCTGAAAAACATTTGTTTTTTGTGTTCGCTCGCCGATACCTTTCTTTAATTTGGAGGTGCACCACGGTCTCAACCAACAAACCCCTCAAATTGGCTTGGTATATAGGTAGCTACCTGAAGTTACGCACTTCAAATTGGTTGAAATCACACTAGCCTTGCTTAATGTTACACATTAATTCGCTCTTTCACTAAAGATTGCTTTAATAAAAAAAATCTTCTTGTTACTTCGATGAACAGAAAAAGAAGAAAAAATGTTTTAGAATTTTCATCTGGAACACCCTTTATATCTGGTAAAATTTAGATTCTTCATAAACTGCTCACTGGCAATGCCTTGCAAATACCTCTTAGCATTACTCATACTCACTGAATATGAAATTAACCCTTTCCGTTTCCTGTTGCCCAATTTGTATTGTGTCTATGTGTATGGACGTGAAAAAGTACTTTTGATTCCCTTTTGTGTCCAATAGTTACCTATAGATATAAGTTGATTTAGTTGTTCATCGTTTCCTCTTCGCCTCAGTTCGAACTATGTATTGTGTTTTGTGTCAAGTATCTACAAAGTGAGTTTGAATAATTACTTGTTTCAAAGTCACTAGTCCTATAAAAAGAAAAAACAAAATGTTCAAAATTCGATATAAAATTGTTGCCAATTTTCCCGCTTAAAAAATTTGTGTGAAAAAAGTTGCCTAATTATAAAGAATAGTGTCAGTATCAGAAATTGATTGAAGCCATAAGTGTTACATCAGTCTGGCGAGAATAAATGGTTAATTGCGAAAGGAAATTCGTCCTATGAAAACGATCACCTGCGAAATGAAATTCCTTTAATTTTCCTTTACGTTCGGTTTTTATTGTTCAGTATTTCAGTTCAGTATTACATTTAATTTCAATCGAATTGATGAAACGCACACAATCGACTTTTGATGAATTTCTGGACAGAAAATTGCACATTTTACTATTTAATTAATTACCCCATAAAAATGTTAATTAAGAAAACAAGTTTAAAAACACAACGAAATTTCGAATTCCCTCCCTCTCGGCGCGAATTGTCAAAGTTTATTCTCAATTCACATCATTAAACTGCGTTCCACAAACTAGCGAATAAAACATTCGTTAGAACTGTAAATCGATTTTATTCTTATAATCAAAGCGAACACGACTTTATATTATTTTTCCTCTACGGAAGTGACCTCCATCTTTATTTCTTTTGACATTTATCAATCAGGCATTGCCAGACTACAATTAGTTGGTTACATATGTTTAGTTCACAATTGATTCATAGATGGCGTTATAAAATACAGAACTTAACCTCAAATTAGAAATTGCTGGTAGAAACTGATGGCCAAAATTCGCGAACTGCCGTGTTCATATGAACAGACTGTCGAAACTCGCGGATATACGTTTGATCGTAAGTAGTTGGTCCTGTAAATATGTGTGAATAGTCTTTTAGGGATTTTTCTTTAAATATTTTATTTAAGCATGACAACGATTGGGCGCAGTAGCGCAGTGGTAGTGTGCTGGACTGCTATGCGAGGGATCCCAGGTTCGATCCACGAATAATTTCGAAATTCATCGAATAATTTTTTTTTTTATATTCATTTGGAAATATTAATTGTGATATATCACGCTTTCTTTAATGAAACACAGTCCGACATTTGATACTTATTTTATGAAGCAGAAAAGCGAATTAGACATTAGAAGGTCTGAACTAGACTGATGTAATTTATTTCATACTGTCATTAAGACAGTCCGTTTCATGCTTATTGCTGAGTGCAAATGTGTGTGTGTAATACATAACCTGCTAATAATACTAATACATTACATTAATACTCTAAAAATATAGATAATAATTTCAGATTGTTAAAAATTAAAAGAAATTCGAATAGCGTAACGACTACAATTATTGGCACCCCCAATTTTTGACCCAACTATTGGCACCCCATCATTCAACAGTGATTTTCTCAATAACCCTTTGTTCGAATAAGTCAATTTATTTTTTATTTTGAATTTGCACATTTTTCTCATATTTCTGTGTCTTTAGTTTGGATTGGAGACATTCCTTTCCGTTTCTGTTTTATAAGTGAAAGTAAAATCAATTGCGACAAAAAAAAACAAAACTTCAAAATTTTCAATGTTTTGGTTAAGGACCTATAATTTTGTTAGCTTTTTTTCACTACTTTCTTTTATATTTTTTAATGAAAACTTTCTTTATTTACTATAAGAATACATTAAATAAGTCGTTTGTAAATATATTTTGTTAAAAAAGTTATTGTTTTATTAATAAAAGGGGTGCCAATAATTGGGTTAAAAAAAAACTGGGGTTCAATTATTGGCAGGGGGGTGCCAATAATTACATCCTATGAAGCTACAATTATTGGCACTGCCAATAGTTGTAGTTTTGTGAGTGCCAATAGTTGTATCATGCAACCGTTATTCATTGATTTTTGTGGTAAATGCGTTTTTCTGTACCAATTTCCGGTTTGTTCAGAGCAAAAAGATCTAACATCTTATATGATATCCATAGGTAGGTACATATTGCTTAACGGTAAATTTAGGTTGCCTTTTTTGAAAAATACATACTATTTTACTTTCTTGAATTTATTAAATTCTACAATGATTTAAATAATATTAAAAACAAATTTTTGTTTGTTTCCTTTAAAAAATATTAATTTTATAATTCTTATTTAAATTAATTAAATTTCCAACGAAGAAAATAATATTTTTTGTTTATTTTCCTTCGGAAAACATGATGTTTTTCTGTTTTAAAGAGTGTCAATAATTGTAGTTTTTGGGGTGCCAATAATTATGTCAGGGTGCCAATAATTATAAGCTTTTACTAAATGGGCATTTTAAATATATTTGTACACAACAGATTCAAATAAATCTATAAACAAAAATGTTGTAGTTGATCAAAGTTGAAATTTCCTTAGGGGTGCCAATAATTGTAGTCGTTACGCTATGTCCGAGCCACTTAAAAAAGTTCGAGCATCAATGATCGTTGTACCCTCTGTCGAAGAAAGCTTGGATAATTCAAAACCCACAATCGATTCATCCACCGATTCACAGTCTTTGGATGCAAAGTTTTCCGAAACTCCCGATTCTGAAAATTCTTCCACAGGAAGCCAAACTAATTTGTACCCGGATAACAAAGACTCCGATGAAAAATCAATGCCGATGATCAATAATGCAAAGCCTTCGGGAGAAATCAAATCTCCGAATAATGCTGAAAATCCCGATGACGTCACATCTACGGCATTTAATGAGGAACACCAAATTTCGGTTCGTAAGGAAGATTTGAAAAAAAATCGCCCAATCTCGAGACTAAACGTACAGCAGCAGGGTGGCCACCCAATATTGGAACCCAAAGCGAATTACCATCGTCCTCCATTTTTTAACCCATTTAGGAATTACAATCGTCCTCAATTTATGAACCTGTTTGCGCAGTACCATCGCCGTCAATTTATGGACCCGAATGCACAGTTTTATCATCATCCGTTCATTTGTGTACCCAAATCCGCAGTACAATCGACGTCAATTTGTAGACCCGAATGATGCGCAGTACTATCATCGTCAGTTACCACCGCCGGTCGTCCAAATGTCAATGCCATACATTCCGTATTCAGGTCGTTCATCTGTGGACTCGAATCCAGAGTACAATCGTCGTCAATCTGTTGACACGTATGCGCAGCACCATCGTCGTCAATCTGTTGATACGAATGCGCAGTACCATCGTCGACCATCTGTGGACTCTAATGCAGAGTACCATCGTCGTCAATCTAAAGACCATAATACTAAACCACATTACAGCCGCCGACTGTCTTATGGAGAAAGAGAATCTTCGCCTCGACCAACATCTAAGTCTCCCAACCGAAGGGAAAGGAAGCGTTCCACTTCATCTGAATTAAATCTGTCGGGTTTCAGTGCACCTAAACGTAAAGCCGCCCAAGGAGACACCACTAAAGTTGAAACTATTACAAGCGTTACAACCAAGCGCAAGCCTTCACGATGGACCTCGAAGTAGACTTGAAGAAAAGGACATGAGTGGTAACTATCCCATAACTGTAGCCTAACAGTATACATATTCAGTAATTGTTTTTTTTTTTATTTCAAGATCATTTTTGAATCGGGTCATCTCTATCCTGTCAGCAAGCTCATTGATTTCTATTTTTAATTTAATTTTTTTTTTTAACATAGGGGAGACCGGGGACAAAAGTAACATTTTTTACATTTGGGGTTCCTGCTCTTGCGATTGTTGGAATAACAAAAATCAAAATATGCCATCTAAGAGATGGGCTATTTATCTAGGAAGGGATGCAGTTAAGTTTTAATAAATTAACGAATTCACATAGCTGTCATGGGTTTTCTAAGACTCTGCCCTTGTTACTTTTGTCCTATATGTCCAGGACGAAAGTACAACAATGATCAAAAACATAGTTAAGCAAAATAATGTAATTGCTCATTTATTATATTTATTAAACTGTTAGATATTTATTTCAACTTAGGAACATAACAAATACATATTTTTTTTTTTTGAAAATTCAAAGAAAAAAAATCAAAACAAGATAAGAATAGGTAATCGAGTAAACATAAAAATTCTGCAAAATAGGACGATGCTCATTTCGCGAGTAACATAAAAACATAATTTATGTTCATTTCGTCTTATAAATTATACATAAACATGAGATCATTTTAAAATACGAAATTTTCTTTACGAGAGAAGAAATAACAAAAATAAACTTCAAATTCATACTTTAGTAAAAAACATCAAAATAAGAAGTTTTTCATTCCGAAAGACAGTATTGTGATATGTAAAAAGCATCACCCTTTGTGCAAGCTTCATGGGCCCAACCCCAACCCTTACCTTCATCTCCACTTCATATCTACTAAACCACTCGCTAAGCATACCAAGTATAAACAATCGTTTTTATCGTCACTTGAAGAAGTGTCGCTTTCTGAAGTCTTCCTGGATATTTTTTTTCGCCTTCTTTTTGGTCTGCCCACTCGGCCTTTTCATTGCAAGAACAGTTTTCTTAGCTTTGTTTCGATTTTGGAATTCAAGCTCGATTTAAAATTTTTCTGGGGTATCTGTGAGGATAGCCGTTTTGCGCTTCTTTCTTCCCCGCCTTGTGTTGAACCTTGGTTCAGCTTCAGGAAAAGGAAGAACTGATGTGAGGTGAAAAAGGGATCGGTACCGATGTACTTGGCAACTACATGGGTGATGAAGGTAAAACGCCATTTAGTTAGTGACAACCCATGTTTAAAAAAAAAATTATAACTTACATTGACCTAACTGGATGTTGATGGTAAATTGGGTTCAAGATTGGAACCAGTGTCAAATGAAGGAATGATCTATAGAAGGTAAATATTTTTAATTTGTATGTAAACTTCTTCATTTGGACATTCTCAGCGGCCTGTTTATAAACAGACGTGTCAATCTTTCCCCGGTTAGTTCTTTTTACTCGAGTATGAGGCATTCGTAATATAAAAAACAAAGAATAACTTTTCGATAAAAATTTAGATACAGAATAAAAGACAGAATTTTGTGACTTTTATCATAAAAGATTTTTATTAATTATAAAGTTTTGGATTGAAAAGGATATCTATATAATTGTCAACTAAATGTTTAAAAAAGAAGAGAAATGTAATAAATGTGTATAAGTGGGTATGTAATTGAAAATAATTTCGCAATTTATATTTTTGGTTTAGCCGAAAACACCGATGACCGATCACTTTGGCTGGGCTGGAAATAGGATTAAATAGTAATCTATTTGAACTTCCTGATGTACGTTTTGCTCAGCTCTTTAGATTGGATAAGCTGATTGCTAGAATCCTAATGAACAAATTGGAACAATTTACACAAGACACGAATACGACCATTTCATTTCGAATTCAGGTAAATTGTATTTCTAAGGATGCGTTGACGATGTAAAGTTGGATTTGTATTCCAAGTTTCTCGCGACACTACATTTTTACGGATGCAGTTCATATCAGGCATCAATAAGAAGCAACCACATTTTTGGATTATCGCAGCCCAGTACCTACCGCAAGAAAATTAATTGCTTTATAAAATTGCCATATTTTCTTTCTTTTTAATAAAATAATCAACATTTTTTGTACTTTGTACATGTGTGGAGTTTTCCTTTTTTAAACGGTTTTGTTTAGAAAATGAATTTATATTTTAGAGATCCTTTTCAAAGGTTTGGCAAATGTTTTAATAATTTCATCAATACGAAACAAAACGATAACATAAAGGTTAGACATATTGAATTTTAACAGGACATCACCTGGAGCAACTTTTCTGCGCAAACTAAAATTTATCATCTTCGATTTCTACCGCAGCACTCCCTCCCGCTCCCATATAGATAAAGGTATAAGAGAGAAAAATACCTCACTTCATCCCCAATACATCCCAAGTCCTTGCATATAAATCTTCGACTCAAATTCTAACGTGGAGATTTACCACGTTTCCGCTTCCATAATTGCTGAGGAAATGGACCATAAGACTGAAAACACTCACCAAATTTAATTACCACTTTATTTAAATTTCTGTGAATCACAGAACGACAAAAAACGAATTACAAGCCACACCAACATAAAAGAGAAATGACACGTCGTAAACTTTGCTCCAATTGAGCCGATAAACGATTTCCCTCAATTCCAACGCTTGAAGTCAGCAAGCAACACATATACGGCTCTGCCAGTGACTGCAGAGGAAAGCTAAATATAGCTTCAAGTGATCTTTAGGTGCAGCATAACCGCACCTAACCCAATACGGTTGTCTGGACCATATTTCATTACATGCCTAGAAGTAGGTACTTAAACACGATTTTTGCGAACGTCAAATTAACAAGAAACTCTGAAACAAAGACGAACAACTCACAGATTTCACTTTGACACAAGTGTCATTTTATTGACCGTGCATAATAGTTATACATAAAGCACATGTCATTACGTTGGCTAATTGTTGCAAAAAATACTGAAAACCCACAGCCATATGGCACAGTAAATAACAAGCAACAGGATAAGGGTGATGAACAGCCTTATGATGAACCTGAATCCACTTTTGTCTCGAACTTTGTGGCTTCTTCGTCGTGGGATGTAGTCCTTCACCATGACATGGCGTTTTGTTTGTTTTTTAGACGTCATTTGGTTTATCTATTAAATGCGACAAAAAAATCCTTGAAACATAATTTTAAATAAAAAATTCACTGACATGAGCTTACACTAGAAGTACTCGGCTCGGCTAGGGAGTCGGTTTCCTTACCGTATCGAAATCGAATCGACAACTAAACCGAGTTAGCTATTCCCAACCGAGCGTATGGGATGTCAAATGTAGATATATAGACAGCAAGGGCTAGTCTAATTGAATCTCTGGTGTTTTAGAAATACGAATGTGGTATGGTATGGTATGGTATGGTACACGTGACATTGTCTATTGGATACGATTCTATAGTGTGAGACGAGTCGGTTATATAAAAAGGATCTATATCGTATCGCGTTAGAGCATCATCATCATATAATCATCAATCTGCGGTGGAGTGGCAAAGAATCCATCTGAACTTTTCATTTCTTTGTTTTTTTTTGTGGCTATTTTTAAATTCATATTAAAGTGAACTTTAAATGTTCCGGTATCATTCGCAGAACATGTCAGTCGTTGGGGGGGTTTTGTGCCGGTTTGGCGCTCGAAAGGTTTAAAGACACAAATATTCAATTAAGATTGACTTGCCGATTGACTAATTAACTGACTGAATGACAAACTTAACAACTGAAAAAAAATTACTAACTAACTGACTGAGTGACCGACTAAGTAGCTGACTAACTGAAGGACTGATTCGACTCATTGACTCATTGACGGATTGACTGATGCGACAAACTTACTGATTGACTAACTCACTGACTGACTGAGTTATCAACGCTCCGTCTCAAACAGCAAATAACAGATTAATGAGCTCTTAAGATATTATCCTGATGAATAGAACCGACGAAGGAGTTTTTAGAGTTCTTAAGCGGGCAAAAGATGTCGTCTTTAAAGTGCCATATCCTTCAACTCCGCAGTATGACCCACTACAAACAAAAAAGAGAAAAATTTCTTCAACGTGTTGTGCAAAATGTACAGAGGATTCAATATTCCTACGGAAAGGAGGACAAACCAAAAACATTTTCTTTCATTTTGTGGATGTGCGGAGGTTGGATAATGTTTCATCAGAATTTTTGTTTTTAAATATTTTTAAAATTTTCCCTCGACAGATATTGACTCCGGCTCACTCCACCTTTCGTTTTCATAATTTAATTAAATTTATTTGTGCACTGGTGGAGGTGTTAAACTTTTTCAGCTGATTTGGAATATCCTGAACAACAGAATGCGAACAATGTATCGGGGAAATTGATACAGTTATAATGAGAATATTTCCAATTAGCAGGAACGTTGATTTATCACTTATTTAATTAATCACTTATTTTTGGAATGCATTTTGGGGAAGAGAATATTGAGGGAGTATTGTTGCTACAAGGACATCGAGATATGGCATTTTAATTGTCATTTCTGAAATTGATAGAAACCGCCATTTGGCTGAACCTGATTGTCTGAAATTGGAAGCTTTCTCATGACCAGTTGCAATATCAAACATTCACTAACCTAGAGTGACACGATTTCATCATCAGTTTCGATCTGCATCCATCATTGCGCACCCTCGCTTGCATCGAATTTACCCGACATACCTTAGCGAATTTCCATAGCCGCGCAATTCCAAACAAACCGCAACGAATAGCTATGAACGCCTAGAAAAATTACAAAAGTAAATGAATAAAAAAAAATCCCCTCGTGCGCCGTGGATAATTGGCAAAAAAAAGCTTACAATTTCAATGCAGCGCGTGTAACACAAAGGCAATAGACGCATTAAATCGAATTTCTATCATGATCATTGGTGGCATAGATGATTTTATTGCTAGAACTATGTACGAGGATAACATGAGAAGATCACCAATCGAAAATTACACGATCATTGAAAAGCAATCTCTTTTGCTAAAGCAATTGCTTCTGTTTTCAAAAGATCACAACCTCGCATGTTTGAAGATCGACTTTGCGCCAAAAAAATACCGATCTCAGCAGATGGACTGTGGAGAAGATCTGCCATGATCAGTTGTAATATAGAAGGTTTCTTCGTTGTTGCCATAGCATAAAATTGATTTCAGCAGATTGACCATATGAGGAGATCTGACATCAGACATCTGATTGACAACCAAAAGAACATCTATATCTTTAGTCCGACAGGGTACAAATAAGAAATTCCACACAAGCTACTCCTCGATCCAGACCACATATGTCTCAGCCAAGATGACTAAACACATATGGTTTTGCGTTATATCACACGACAACCAGTCTATCCAATTCATGCAATCTATTGATTTCTAGCATATTTTCATGTCGATTCCAGGAATCCTTACTATCGAATATCATCTGTTTTTCCATAAATTGAAACCAAGATTCAAACAGTTCTAAGGTACAGTCCAATATGCCACTGCACACTCTATTTGAATGAATTGCTCACAAGTGCATATCGCAGTCGTTTTTCTAGGTACGGCTCCCTACTTCTCTTGGCATTGTGGTTCGAATTTCTACGAAATAAAAGTTTTCGTAAAAACACTCCTTTATTATTAGATGAGAGAGCGAGATTGTATAATATACCCACACAAATGTGCATTGGTTAGTCGTTAACATTTTACAATACTAATAAAGCTGGAGAAGTCCACACTGCATAGCTACAAAATCACCTGTATATCAGACTAGAACTCATAAATCTAGCAACTGCAGATACTGATTCAATCAAAGTTTAGACGCCAAATCAGTCGGACCTCGTATAATAATAATTTTTTGCTCCACATACAAATCGTTTGGTAAAAATAAAAGATAGACTAAAGCAAGTGACTAGATAATTTTAACAGTTTTTTTTAATTTAGTAGTTACTCGCAGCACCATGAGTTACATAGATTGCTTTAATCTTGACGAGATCGATGATGAAATAATAAAAGAAGTAGAACGCCAGATCTTGGCCATGCAATTGGCAAACGAATTCCCTGAAGAACTGCCAGATTTAGGAGATATTCAACGAGATTTGGAGATTATTGAGGCAGAGGCCAAACAATTAGCCAAACTACAACCAGAGCTGAAGCAAAATCCCAAGGATCAAGGTAAGACAGTGAAAATACAACTAACGAAATCTTCGAATCTTTCGGGCAACCAATTGCAGAGATGCTACAGTCAAACCCAGGACCGTCTCCATATGCTGGCACTCAAGTGCCCCAGGAATGGCACTTGGATTTGGACAACAGGTTGGCCAACTGGAATTCACTGCATCGCATTTTCCTCGAAAGTATTGCCATGGACACTGACAGCAGCGATGATGACTGAGGACATTCATAATTGATAATTTTTTATAAATTTAATCTCATTTGTATACATCTAAAAAAATATCTCTAACATGCGTAGGTACTTAATTTAATCAAATGTATTATACTACAAAAAATGTAACACGAATATTTTAAATAAAGGAGAACTTTTGCAAATGCAATTATCCCTGTGTCCTGATTGATTATTTGTCTGGATTTTTTTTTGTCAGTGTGCAACGGGGTTGGTATTTTATACAACAGAGATGACAATTCTGAAGGTTACCCTCGCATGTAGGGTTTTGTGCGAATTTTTTATTAACTCGAGTTCTAGATAAAAGCTAGAGGAGTGAGTAGAGTAGCTGATGTCGTTGTTTTCACTTATGTCGATGACGAGGGGTTGTTGGGTTATTTGTTTGCCGGATTTTCTCGATGGAGAGCTTTGACATTTAATTAAACTGAGGCGAATGAGGATATATCGAAATTTGGACATAAAAATAGTCGAGGAATTTATCCAATCGAGGGTGCGATTGTCAGCTATGAAGAGGAGGGAGTCTATAAGGCAAACATGTTCATGTGCCAGCTAAGAAACTCAACAGGCAATTGTTTGACGTGTGGATAGATGCTCGGAAGTGGGTATATAGTTATAGTGGGTCATTAAAGACAGTCTAGAAGCTGATGTAGAAATGCGGCTTGACTGACAGACTTCGGTACACATATGACGATTTTTCAAACGTCTAAAAATAATCTACTTTTTGGACTTTTAAATGGATACAGTTAATATAATAGCTGCTGGGTGTATACTTAATTTGGTCAACGATAATAACTCCCATGTCTTGGAGAGTAGATCAAAATTTTTTTAAAACACTAGTACATAGATAAATTGGGTAGCTTTTGAGACCAAGTTTTATCCCAGAATGTAGCGCCACCTAAGTAAGTAAGATACATCAGCAAATATCAATGATTAATCAAAATCAGGGAATATCAATAACTATATTTTTGAAGTTAAGAACCCCGAAATTATTGAAATTCGATGTCAAAATTCACAAAAAAAAAACATTTAAACGTAAAAATCCGAATTAAAACACCCGATTTCATTAAAATCTGAACACATAAGACTCTACAATCCGGCATAAACTACAAGTTTTAAAGCCAGTTTCCCAAGAATTAGTAAACGGTGGGGAAAATATTAATTCGAAATTTAAAAAAGCAAATTTTACTAAAATCCGGATAAATGAAAATCTTTAAAATTGGAAGTTTGTTAGAAAGAAATCATTCAATTCAGAAAATACCGTCGGGAAATACAAATCAAATCCGATATTAGAAAATTCGGAAAATACCAATTTTAGAATAAGTTCATAAAAAAAATTCAAAATCCGGATAAGAATAGACAGGAGTTTTGGAACCTTAAATTTGTTCAGAAATCTGAAAATATCAACAAAATACAAAAATCTGGAAATATTTCAAAATTTATAGGTACTCCATCTACCCAAATCCGGATTAACTAGAATCCGGATCCATGGGAGTCAGATTTAGGAAAATCCATAAGTTTGGAAATTCGCAGAAAATACAAGCATCTGTAATTTCGTAGGTAAAAATTTATCGAAACCCGGATACCTCTACAAAAATCCGAAATAAAATTTATCAAAACCGGAAAGCACCCAAATCGAAAATAACAGACAGATTTTACAAAATCCGACATATTCGCTAAATTTTATGGATAGATTTATTAAGTACGCAATTACTGGCGCACATTTATGTGTACTAGTGTACTGTACACGGAAATATATTCCACTTGCCGTACTAGTTTATTTATGACCAGCACTCAGTCATAGTTAATACATAGGTAGGTATGCATTGCCCCATTTATTCGTTTCTATGACCTCACTTTTGCATATTGCTAAAAACGTTCATAAAATGTTTCAAATATCCAACTGCAGTGCAGCTGCTATGATGTAATAATCATTCAGGGTTCGGTTTTTCAGCATCAATGTGAGTTCTCGTAGATACCAGCAGCGCCTGCGATGGAAAAGCATCGGTCATTCGGTGTGGTGATCATACATGTTTGCAGATGAACGAGTCACATAATGATTATGCTATGAGATTTAAAAAGTTAATCTAGTTGTTGATAGATTATCCAGTCGGTTAGTCCTTTGTATCTTTCGAAATTTTGAAAAGCTTTAGGAAAAGTGTATTTGAAGTGACATTGGACACATGTGTCATAGTGTCACCGACGAGTGTAATTGTAGGGCAAACCAATTTGACGTATTTAACTATAATAGCAACAAGGATTTTTTTTCGTTGATTATATATTTAAGGTCACATATTGAGATAGGACAGCCATGAGAACCAATTTGTCCGAATCTTAATTGTGGTGATTGACTTTGAAAATTGTCGAAGTTAATTTTTGCAGTAAAAAGGCGCGTTGTCCTTGTTGTGGTATTATTTTACTCGATTGTATTCCGTCTGTCCCCTACAAGCGTAGGATCCACAGAAACAATGTCCACAGGGTTAGAAAAGGACTTGATCCAACCTAGATAACATCTGCCTAATGCCACAGATTTCATAGCACGTCTGGGATTTGAAAAACTTAATGTTTCAAAAGCCGGTTTAAATGAAAATAAAATGCTGTGAACATCTGTAGTCGGTTTTGGGAACTTGTGGACTTTATTTTTTGGCTCTAAGCTCAAACGAAAATTCTTCTCTCTTCCAAACTGTAACTATGTAACTTCAAAATTTTTAGCTCGGTAGACAGTCGATAGAAAGCATCTAAACGAGACTGAGGCCCCTATTGTGAGTGTCGATAGTTGATCGTTGATCGACAACTGTGATTGTCGATTGCGATTGATATTTGTCGATTTGACAGTCGAGTAGTCGATTACAAATGTCTGGTCAATGCTTTCTCTTGGAAGTGAGATCAACTGATCAACACATTGGCTACCTAGGTACTAAAGAAAAATATAAAATTATTGAAGTGTAAAATTAATGATCCTGTGGATGGTTTTATGCAAGTACCAATATCTACTTAACCAATACCTATTTCATTTTATTTAATTATTATCACACCTATGTACGTCTTGATTTTATTACCCGTAGTCAATTTGTTGTTCGTTTCCTCGCTATAATCGATATCCTACAGATCAGCGTCAATAGTAACTTGAAATTTTATTTTTTCTTATATTTCCTAACAATAATATTAAAACCACATACAAGTCTCAGCAAAGTTCAACAATGGAGTGAAAATTTCTTCGATTTCAATCAGCTGTTTATGACATTTATTTGTAGTCAAATCGACCAATCAGAGGCTGTTGACCAGCTAGGCAAAAGCGCATTGAACGCCCCCAATCAAAATAAGGGCCTGAATCGAGGCCTGGTCGACAAGAAAATTGAAGCACAATCAATCAAAAACACCCCGTAGTCCATGTTAAAACACCTGAGCTAAAGTCAAGAAATAAATACAACACACCCACGAAAGTCACATGAATACGATTTTTTTTTACAATGTCAAAAAATGTCCTAAATGTACCTACTGAACTCGAGGGCTCTTTATTTTGTTCAACTTATTGAGATAACGCCACATAATTGACATACAAAAGAGTTCCCATTATACAGGTAAATATTGACAAGCGCCTATACATTATGTTGAAGGAACCTACCTTCGATTCTATGAATGAAATGCCGAGTGCCAGTTTATCAGGGCCTTCTTATTTATTTTATGGACGGTTTTGTTACAATCTTTCATAGTTTCAAGTATCGGTTACGGTCTTCTCTGATTCGGGGATAAAAATAGACATATTGTTATAAAAACCACTGCTAGTGTCTCTAATATTGTGACTAGGCCTTTGACCCTACGATTCGATGTGTATTGCGTAAGAACAGGTAAACTTTAACTTTATGACGTCCAAAAATGACAGCCCAGCCAGGAGGGTGATAGAATTGATGTTAAGGCAAGTTTAAGCAAGTTTTGAGCAATTGCCGGTATTCACATCTAAGAGTTTGACCATCAGGAACAAAGTTTGCAGAAGCTCCTTATCAAGTGTCCACTTACCTACCGAATTCGAAAAGTTAGCAATTTTGTTTGCGTTCCTAAAAAAGGCTTCAAAAATATATTTTTTAGGTAAAAATATTAAATGCGAGAGTTAAAATAAAATTTTAATTTTAATTAATTAATCGTTGTGTGTGTGTTTTTTTATTGTCATGATTTCAGCACAGACTATAGGCTATAGGGATCCACGAAGACGAAGTGGGATATCTAAACGAACACATATCCGATTCCACTGTGCTCTTGTCCTCAAAATGCAAAGCTACACAGAAAGTTTATATATAAACAACCAGATCGCATCTCCCAGGCTCTAAGAACAACTACTATATCTATCACAGAAAACCCAATAAAATAATTTTAAATTCATGGATAAACATCTTCAACAATGCTAAGTTATGATGTTTGTCATCAAGAGCAGCCTCAGTCTAATTTTGACCGTCCATTGAACACATCGCGTTCAGATCGATCGTATTGCGTGCTACTATCCGACACTATTTTTGTTTACATATCTCATCAAATTTTAACACAAACAAAACTCCCTCATACTCGTACTTTTGTGTTTCCGTTATCGTCAACCCAACATATAATTGCCGGAGTCAAGTGTGCGTATATTCAAAGTGGTGGCCAACTTCCCTCGGATTGTTTACCACTGGACACAGAAAAAGCAAAAAAGAAAACCAACCCAACAACCACTCATAGCTGATAACCAAAAAGGACACACAAGAACGCAACATTTTCACAGTAGGTGAAGTTTTTATTTGTAACTCAATTTTATAGAAGACATTTTGAAATTATTATTTAAAAGTATATAATATGTTTTTTGATAAATAGATATATAAGATACAGCTTCAAAGTTGAATGAAGTTTAGAGCTCGCCTCGCATGGTCCTGCGACGAATAACATCGACTAGCTCGGCCAATACTGGTCTCATACGACGTCGATGCTCTGCATAATATTCCTCAGTAGTATATTCCTCAATAGAATATTCTTCAGCAAAAATGCAATTCGTTGGTTGTCCTTGGCCACCGTTATTGTACTCCACGTATTGAATGTGTTCCAATTGAAATTGTTGAAACCGCTGAACCCAGTTATAAGCAGCAATTATCTCTTCATTGGCCCGGGCCACTAGATTATCATCATAGCTCTCCTGCTGTTCGTCGTTATCGATATTATTGTCCATGGTGATAATTTGATTGTTGAGGAACAATTTATAAACGCGGAAAAATAAATTGAATATTAAAATCCTTTACTAACGGCGACTCGATTACAACTAATTCCGAAAGCAAATCTGAAGCAAGTTCAACTGGTTGCTCTTGGATGTTGGATGGTTTGTGCTTGTGCACGTGACCGATTGGATTCAAACTTGTTGCAAGCAAGTAGGTGTATATGGTGCGTGCAACTGGTAAACGACTGAAATAGATTCACTAAGGAAAATTTAACACCCCCAACCCTCCCAATCTGTGTCTACATTGTGGGTAGCTTTGATTTCGACTTTTGATTAAGTTGCGTCGTATTTTGGGCTTAATTATTACATTCTAGGGAAATTCAAAGTGGAATGTTGATGGCAATTTTCTAGTAGGTAAACAATTTTGTTTTGAAAGGAATCTAGTGTACCTACATGTATCTGTATCTTTTGCGGGCGGTTTGTTCAGTGGAAAGGAATGTTTTGTTATAGGTTTATTTGGGAGGGATATATATCTACTGGTTTCAAGTATTTTCGAGGAATAGCACTCTGAAATGCTTGAGGACAGACGTTAATCCAGTTTAAGCCAATATGCGATTACAATATTTTAGGATAGATATAACATGAATCCATGTCCAAATTAAGATAAGCGATTCATTTCAAGGATTTGACTATAAAATTTAATGTATTTTCGTCCATTTCTGAAGTAGCAGAAGCCGGCATAATAATAATTAAGGTGCAACCATAGCACAATTCAGGTTGCTCTTGGTCCTTCCAGCCACAGTGAACACCGATGATTCAGTTCAATGTTGTTATTTGTCTCCCTCAGTGTTTGCTGAATGCAACGAGATTTAAGACAGAACCATAATTGACATATGAATAATTCAGCTTAAGGCAATATGATTCTATTAAAACTGTGTGTAATTATAATTACCATAAATAGAATCCGTCATTCTCATAATATCAAAAAGTTGGTCCTATTTCCTTTTCTACGTCCCCCGGGAAAGGCGAACGTATAACGCTTCAACAGCGCCCCGAGATGCTTGCAGATGTGTTAGTTCTGCACCTAAATTGCTGCAAATTGGAGTCTTCTGGATATTATATATCCCCAGGAAGCGAGTTCCAAAGTTTGCTTTTCCTGTAACAGAAGGAGTTTTGGAAAATTGATGTCCTCGTTATTGTCAAGTGTACTGTATGGTCATGAGCATTAGCTGCCTGTCTTGTGGGGCGCCCAAAAGTTGCATTTCGAGGGATAATGTCTTTGAGTTCCTCGGAACATCTACCATGGAAGTACCTATAGAACAAGCATAGGTCAGCGACTTGTCTTCTGTGCACCAACGGTTGTTGATTCGATGTGAGTGTAGGGTCTCCGATAAGTCGAACTGCTCGTCTCTGTATGCTGTCAAGTAGGTTAAGTGAATGTTTTGGGGCCGAGCTCCATATATGAGAACGATATTCCAGGCCTGGTCTAACCTGTGCTTTGTAAAAAAGGAGAACTTGCTTGGGGCTAAAGTACCTCTTTGCTCTAAATATGTAGCTCAACTTAGCGGACGCCAATCTTGCGATATAGTATATGTGGTCGTGTCATGTGATTCCTGAATTGACTGTGACTCCTAGAATGTGCATTGAGTCCTTGGGATGCATTGGATGGTCATCCATTTGGATCTAATGTTGGATCTAGTGTTGTATTTTTCCAAGAAAATGTTGTGAGCTGTGTCTTGTCAAGCAAATCGTTGATGCGGAGAAGAAATATAGTTCGAGAAAGAATAAATCATTGGGGCACTCTTGCATTTATAGCCAACGAATTAGATGATACACCATCTACAAAAACTTGGATCGATCTTCCCAGAAGAAAATTTTTCATCCATCCGCAGTTGTTGTGGTAATCTAATGTAACTTTTCTTAAAACGCCGTAGATCTTTTTAGAAGTCTTTATTCATTAGACGATCACTTACAACTAACTTACTTACAACTAACTTAACATAAAGCTCCTTCGGCCTACTTACTCAATGGTATTTCATGTGTATATGTTTATATAAATTATGTATGTGTATTTATGATATACATCAGTAATCCACTCGGTCAATTGCTACTTCTGGCTCGCAATTTAATGCCTGTACCTGAGTAATTAAATGCGGTACTCATTTCATAATTTAATGTGTGTCTTTGCCCACAATTTAATGTGTTTCTACCACAATTTAATGTGCACCCTTGTTCGCTATTTAATGTGCGTATTCTTGTTCTGCACAATTTGATGTGCCACATTAAATTTTAACACTATTGGAATTTGTGTTCTTATATTTTATTATGCACAGTTTTGTTTAATCTTGTTTGTTTTTGTTTTTTTTAATTAAATTTTGAATGTTGAATTTTGAGTTTTGAATTTTGAATTATAATATTTAATTTTTTTATTGGAATTTTTGTTCTTATGTTTCATTATTCTCATTTTTTTTAATCTTTTTTGTTTTAATTTTAATTTTAATTTTAATTTTAATTTTAATTTTAATTTTAATTTTAATTTTAATTTTAATTTTAATTTTAATTTTAATTTTAATTTTAATTTTAATTTTAATTTTAATTTTAATTTTAATTTTAATTTTAATTTTAATTTTAATTTTAATTTTAATTTTAATTTTAATTTTAATTTTAATTTTAATTTTAATTTTAATTTTAATTTTAATTTTAATTTTAATTTTAATTTTAATTTTAATTTTAATTTTAATTTTAATTTTAATTTTAATTTTAATTTTAATTTTAATTTTAATTTTAATTTTAATTTTAATTTTAATTTTAATTTTAATTTTAATTTTTATGTACTCTTTCTTCCTCGTCCTTGGTGACGTCACATCTCAATCTCACAATCGACTGACCGCAGTCAGGCGGATCAAGCCCTTTTATAATCTCTGGCCAGCGTTGCCACACAAATTAAATAGTATCAGATTGGATACATTTTTGTCTCAGTGGGAAAATTTGACACATACATTTAATATTTTTTTTTATTTTAACTCATCTCTATATACACTACAGTCGCACACAGGCGGATTTTCGCAAAAACATGGCCAAACTATAATAAAAAATTTCCAATTTACATGAAAAAATGTTAACATATGACATGAGCATATTATCTGAATAATCCTTAAGCATATAAAACGCAATGAAATATAGTGCACAAAAAGGTGCTTAAAGAATATTTTAGTGAAGGTTTCATCAAAATCCGTTCAGTAGTTTCTGAGAACACGTATTTTTAAAGGCTTTTACTTAACTTCGTGAAAAATTTGTTGTGTCAAAATCTTGCAAGCCAAATTTGAACCACTTTCTCAAAACTTAAAACTTTGAAATTTTCCATGCTGGTTGGGTTGTGAAGACAATGCAATATTTAGAAAGAATTTTTGGATTTAGACTTCCCTTGCCCCTTTAAGGGAGGCTTTTTCACAACACATAAGCCATTAGCCGTATTAACTTGAAACTTTATATGTCAATAGATAAGTCAAAACTATTACATTCCTAATTAATACTTTGCACCGATTCGTTCAATAAGGGTTGAATAAAGTGGGTGCAAACTTTTCTATTTCGACCTTACTACGCTCAACTTGCCATCATACTCATAAATCTACGTCAAGTCAATTCAAAAAATCCTTTTAATTGTTAGGCAATACTTCACCGAGTATTTTTCTAGTCCATTCAGAGGGCAAGATATAATAAACTGAAAATAGATCTTATTCGGCCAAAAGCGAAAAAAATAGCTATCTCGATCCCAGTTGTGCTTAGGAAGGGTAGTTTTAATGTGAGTTCTAAAAATAGAATTGTCATACGGCGGGCATTCAGAATGTATGCTCGTCATATTATAGTATGGCGTAGTTAAATTTGATGTAGGAAATGGATATGCATTAAAAAACTA
Organism: Cheilosia scutellata; assembly: GCA_955612985.1. Lineage (NCBI taxonomy): Eukaryota > Metazoa > Arthropoda > Insecta > Diptera > Syrphidae > Cheilosia > Cheilosia scutellata. The sequence continues at coordinate 3,222,706 of OY015315.1, read as the reverse complement.
TGTACATATATGCACGTACATATAAGGAGTTTCTGATGCATAAATAGGTATGCCATACTTATATTTGAGATCTGCAGCTATGGAAAGTGTATAGGTAGGTAGGTACGCGTAGAAAAATCAATCAAACCATACCTGTCGCGAATTTTCATTTATGTGGAATACATACCTTCCTATTATGTCCATTGACTTAGAACTTTGAAATTTTGAATGCTGGTTCAGTTTTGATGACAATACAATAAAATGATAGTAAAAAAAAGCTTGTTTAGGTACCTAGATATAAAACTGCACTAAAAAACAAAAAAAAAATAATAATAGTTTAAAAAACTAACGAAACGCTTTTATAAGTATACTGCACTAAAAAGCAAAATAATAAAAATTAACCAATAAATTTTTAAGGTTTATCCTGGAAGGGGCTTAGTGTAAGCCATGTTTATAGTTATGTACAGCGATGACACTTTACTCCAATTGGAGTAGATCTACTTCACTTTTTCACAAATTTCAGAAATCTACTCCCTACTTCACTTATTTCTAAGTTCCCATTTTCTACTCCAATTTCAAATTTGGAATCCATTTCTTTATTTTGTTTAATAAAAAATATTTTACAATTTTCTAAAATGTTTTTTATACCATTAATGACAAGTAAGTAAGTAGTATGTAGCCACTTTACGGATTAATTTATTGGAATTTACCTGGAAACCTGGTAGCCCCAGGTAAAACTATGTATGGTGAATTTGATCAGATAAAAAATAACTCGGAGCTTAGACAAAATTCGAAACATTGGTAGATCCAATATAAAATAGATTGTATATCTTTTAGGCTCTTAATTTTAAACAAAGCATACCTTACCAGGACTTGCAGTTTTCACCCTACAATAAATTTCCTAGCTACGACTGCTAAAGAAATATTGATCGATCTTGACAGAAGGTATATCAGCGCCACAATAGGTGTGATTACGGGACACTGTCTTATGGGCAAACATACAACATTCTTAAACGTTCTCTCAACATTCTTAGAAATTGTTTGGACGAAAATGAGGAGGAGGAAGGAAGCTCCATTTGGGAGCTTTCTATTACAACGATCTTAACGATCTAAGGAGCCTAGATATTCCTTTGCTTCTTTAGAAGCTCAAACTGGTTCAACGAGTAGGACGAAACATCTTCTAAATTCATGTGGTATCCAAAAACGGGACCTTATGGTCTAAATGTATCGGCCTTTTGTCGGCAGCCATTTCAACCTAACCTAACCATGTATGAAATATTGGTTTTAGTTATAGGATAGAATAGTTTGGGGACTTAGTCACGAGCCATGCCCTATCATTATATTAGCAAAATGCAAACATTTCGGCGTTCTACCTTGAAAAAGGTATGTATGTACGTACATTGATGCTTTTTGAAAATCTACTCCCGTTTTTTCCTATCTACTCCACTTTTTTAGGCAATTCTACTCCAAAACATTTTTCAGAAGTGGCATCGCTGGTTATGTATTGTATTATTTGGGTGTAAACTACACAAACATGGCTTACACTAAGCCCCTTCCAGGATAAACCTTAAAAATTTATTGGTTAATTTTTATTATTTTGCTTTTTAGTGCAGTATACTTATAAAAGCGTTTCGTTAGTTTTTTAAACTATTATTATATAACAGTATAGAAGTATAGATTTATTCAAATCAAATTTAAAATTAAATTTACTAAAAATTATTTTTTGTTTCCTACTATCTTTTGCTGATGAATTCATGCAATAATTAGCTATCCAAAACAAAAAAATAATTTTGGCCATGTTTTTTGGAAAATCCGCCTGTGTGAGTCATCGGCATAATTATTTACACAAGAGTAAATTTAATTCTACTCATAAATTTGAACTTACTTCATGTAAATTTTGCCATCAATGGAAAGGTCGTATAAATTCCGTTTGAATGATACAAAACTCTCCTTAACCCATTAAGTACCTACCCATTGAAAATTTCGAACTTTTGTAAAAGTCTACTTTTTCCTCGGTCTCAAAAAAAATGTTTTGATGCAAAAAGTTTCTTCAAACAATTCTAATAGTGACTACAAAAAAATGTTTTCAAACATCTCTTCGCAAATATTTTGTATGATTTTTTGAATGGGATGATCTCAGAAAAATTTTGTATGAAAAGGAGGAAAAAATGGCTAAAATAGTCATTTTCAATTTCAATTGAAAAATAAGGACCACCCTACCTATACATATAATAAAACTGTAGGACTTTTCTTTGTCAGCTAAAAACTCGAAAACTGCTGGACAGATTTCGATGAAACTTTTTTTAAAATGTTCCTTAAGACTGTAAAACTGCTATAGGCTATTTCGTTTATAGCCACGTCCTTAAGAACAGTTTTTAGCCAAAATGTATTTTCTGAAGTGAAAATGTATAGGTACATACACATATACCTACCTTGCTACAAATGGATGTTTATACTTTTGCAATACGTATGCTACAAATTCGAAAAGGGTTGATTTGTTTTCGCAGTGAGTGCTATGGTCAGTTGCATATGTAGGTCATTATTATGATCGTATGTCCGATGCATGCAGGATGGGGATGGGGTGCGTCGTGCGTGCTGCAGTATGGCATGGGGTATATTAATAATTTTCATAAGAGAAGAGACGTGTAATACAAAACTGTGGTATGGTAACAGTGTAGGGTTGGGGTAGGTAGTTGTTTGGATTCCGTGGGAAGAGGGAAACAAAGGAAAGGAAAGGAAATGCAATATACATATAAACAAGTGGCAAGATCATGGAGAGGGAGGGCGATGCAGAGGGTGCACAATATATCCAATACATTACATCCATTATCGATATCGCCACGCAACGCAGTAAGAATTTCATTCTGATATGACGTAACAGGGTAGGGTTGGGGTAGTTGTTATGATTCCATAGCAAGAGGGAAACAAAGGAAAGGAAAGGAAATGCAGTATTGTATATGCAATATAATACATCCATTATCGATATCGCCACGCCAAAATTGGACAAACGGGGGTGACGCCATCTTCTACGATTCTTTTTTTGTTTTTTTCGTATTGCTGTATATTTCAGGTTTAGAAAGAAAATTCCAGAAAATAGATTTATTCTCATTTTTCCCGTTTCATGAAAGAACATTATTATCTAAGACCTAAGCAATACAATTCCTGCACGGGCAAAGCTGGGCGGGTACAGCTAGTTATATATATATTTAGTCGCAATAAAAAAACGCAAATAAAATTGAATTAAACTTAACAAAATTGTCTTTATTAATTAAAAGTCGAGAAGAGAATAGAAGTGAACCGATCGGTTTCGTAGCTTTCGACTCGAATGAGAAAAAACCTCATGCACCGATATCGTTGCGACGTTGCCGGGTTGGCGTCGACGTGGACGATTCTGATTGGCTGGGGGCAGGCGTCTTCTATCACCCAGCTGAGCTGTCACTTGATGTGAGCGGAGTTGCCAACGAGTAATTGCTGGCGAGTCTAAAACCCCCGCCACATATATATATATATATCACAATATTCGGGTGCAATAGTGTCAAGAAATGAAAATTGTGATATATTTGATACATTTTACAGACAGAAACTTAGATACTTTTGATACATTTTTCGAAAAGTCGACGGCAACGCAGAGTTTGATCTTATTCTAATAGGTCACTACAGAAACAATAAGGGTATTCACTTAAACGCGTAAAAGCCTCATAAACTTCGTAAACTGCAGAAATTTACCTCCTCGTAAATCAACTGTCCGATTTTGTATGGAGAATAGTTTACGCAAAACTCATAATTTTCCGCGACGATTTGTTGTAGAGTAGTGAAACAAAATATCCCATACAAAAGTGACAGAACGAAATCATGAACGAAAAATTTCACTCTCCTTTTCGTATTGCAGTACGCTGCTGCAGCGAAATGATGGCAAAAAGTGAGTAATTGTAGTAGATTGCTTGGTACAATTCTCCACTCTCTTTTCGCTTACAATTTATTGTCCGGGACATTAATTGCTTGCGAAAATTAGAGTTTTTTTTATGTAATCTCACGAAGTGGACGACATTGAATTTTTATATTTGGAAGAATTGGAGCAGCAATGTCAGGAAGATGACCCACCACCATTAGCAGACCACTGGAAAATTTCGTACCAGGCTCGGAAATCAACCGCGGAAAGTTACGCAAATCACGAATGTCAAACCTTGACAGACAGTCATATCTCATATGAATTGTTTGTTTGATTCCATATTTAAGCCTAGTACGCTACTGTTGCGAAACGAAATTTTCCGGTGGTCTCCAAATGCAAAGCGAAATGTCTGCGAAAAGACTGCGGAAAATAATTTGTGGAGAGTAGCATCAGCTGCTACACAACTGATATGAACATTTAACAACAGCACGAATTTGTATTTTGTAATGCTAGGATGCCGATCAACAGCGACAAGTTCTGGATGCCAAGCAATTGGAAAAGGATCCGCACTTTTTCAAACATATAAAAATCTCAGCACTGTCTTTATTAAAAATTGTTATGCATGCCTGTTCGGGTGGAACATTGCAGGCCACGGGATTGCTGCTTGGCAAACTCCAAAATATTCCTTTATTTTCTATGAATTTGTGCCTTTCAGATCGTTATGGATGCATTTGCCTTGCCTGTTGAAGGCACAGAGACTCGCGTCAATGCTCAATCGCAAGCATACGAACACATGTCTACTTATATTGATTCTGCCAAAGAAGTCGGCCGACTTGAAAACGCCTTCGGATGGTATCACAGTCACCCCGGCTATGGCTGCTGGCTGTCCGGTATCGATGTCTAATTTTTTGTTTCAGGTACATAGAGCGTTACTTTAGTTGAATTCAATCGCTCATTGGTTTCATTATCTAGGTGGCGACGTTAACGAAAAGCGCACCGAGGACAAGCTCTCTAAGGCCACAAGAGACTACAGTCGGGCTTCGATTGAGCTGATTCATGGTCTAATGGCCCAAATCGCGAAGGACAAGCTTTTTAAAAAAATTGGAATGAACAAATGAGTTTAGACGAATTTTATTCTTAAATACAACTTAAACTGAAATAAATATTACACACGTACTTTCACAAATGGTTTTCCTATTCTATATGCTATCGACCCACGTACTCGTTTGTCGCACAATCGATCGCCGTAGCGGATCAGTGGAGGATTTCTGATTACAATTCCACGTCTCTGGGGTCTCCACACTTTGAACACACAATAGCGATTAATGTCTGCCTCTAAGAAATCAATTCGCCCCAGTCCGCCAAGAAACAATGTCATTCCTGGCTTTAGACGAAAACCCCTCGGTCGGTGCAATCATCTGAGATGGGAAAATCTTCAGCAGGTCCTCTGTAGTAAGCAGATTGTGGATCTAGAAAAACATTTCTCACAAACAATTGGTTGGATCTATTTGTGGGTCAATCTCACCTGCTCCGGTTGCATCACCCCTGGTGTGGCATGTGGTATATTCGCGACTCTTTTCGTCTAATGTTAGAATAGATTGTGTACCCGTCGTCGCCATTGAGAACGAATCAATTGGCTCAGCCCTATCAATTACAGTTCGCCCTTGAAGTGCACTCGAATGAGCTATCTGAATGGATTAGCATGTGGATGCAAATTATTTACCTATGTGTCCAATTAGAGTCGCTGCTTTGATGTTGCCTGCTTCGTTGGCTTGATCTCGCAGTTTGTCGTCGGCTGCACTTTTGTTACGCTCTGAGAAAAGCCTGCGAAAACGATGGTAGACTCTGTAATCTGTTGGAAGAGAATGTTACTGATTGAACTATGAAAACAAGTAAAAGTGTTATCATCGGCCTGGCCGATGCTTTAATACCCTCCACTGCATAGAAATCAAACAAAATGTTCGCCATGCGAGCTAGTATGTACTGTACAGTGTACACGCATGGGTCTAATATTGGCTTTGTATGGGAGGTAGCAGAGCTCCTTTACCGACGTAGACAATTTTCAATACCAACCTGACGACGGTAAAAAGAAGTCTTCTCACAAAATTTCATTCACCTAAGTCGATTTTTTTGGACGCTGTCGTGATTTCAACAGACAGAGAGACACATGGGTCTAATAGTGGTTTTGTATGGGAGGTACCAGAACTACTTGACCGAGATAGCCCATTTTCAATACCAACCTGACGATGGTAAAAAGAAGTCCTCTCACAAAATTTCATTCGCCTAGGCCGATTCGTTTGGACGCTAGCGTGTTTTCAACAGACAGACGGACATGGCTCAATCGAATACGATCCTGATTCAGAATATATATACTTTATAGGGTCTCCGGTGACTCCCTCTTTGCGTTACAAATGTAATGACAAAGTGAATATACCTTCCTGTGGAGGGTATAATAAACCGTCGCACTCCGACCCCAAATGGCTCTGTCCTCTGTTAAACAAACGTGTTAATGCCAAATTTGGTGTGGACACAGATTCTAATTTTTGATCACTACTGAGAACTCAGACCTATTTAAGTTTGTTACATTCACCTGATGGTCGTTGAATAGGAAACTTAAGCATTTCCAATGTTGTACCTGGCCAGGGGCATGTAGTTGCTTTCTTCACAAGATCGCTAGCCTCGACCTAAGAACAGAAATACAAGTCAAATGAACATTTAGCTTTTCAACAGTCAACTCACTCTGCAGTAATCCGAGTTCAACAAGGAACTATTGCCAACTTTCGTCGTTTACATCGAAGTAAAATATAAAAATTCAATATCGTTTACTTAGTTTTTTTGTAAAAACAACCCCGAAAAAAATGAAACGTCAAATTTTCGCAAGCAATTAATGTCCCGGACAATAAATTGTGTGCGAAAAGAGAGTGGAGAATTGTACCAAGCAATCTATTACAATTACCCACTATTCGCCATCGCCATCATTTCGCGGCAGCAGCGTATTGCAAAACGAAAAGGAGAGCGACATTTTTCGTTCCTGATTTCGTTCTGTCACTTTTGTATGGGATTTTTCGTTCCGAAACAGCAGCGTACTAACAGTCGATTTACGCAATGACATTTCCGAGGGGTGTTCACTTAAAGCACCGCAGAAATTTATACATTTACGAGCTGCATAAATGTGTGTTCTTCAAATTAAATTTACGACAACAAAACACTTAAGACCTAGACTATAAATTTGTTGGAATAAAAAAACACAACTTACCCTTGTGATCATAAAGTATACATACGCCACAAAGCAAAAAATAATAAATAAACATAAAAAGAAACAAAAAGTTTTGAGTGGTCGAAAAAGTCAAAACATTTGGGTATACATATCTAGAAAGCAATAAATTCGTGGACACAGTGTATTTACATATAGGCTCTCTGTTTGAAGCTAGGTTATCCGCATGAATGGGCTGAAAGTAATTATGGTCAAATGAGGATAGTCACTCGGACTGCGTTTTATGAATTGCGATTGAATGAATTTCTATTTTTCCAATGCAGTACTGCCTGTTTTAATGATATGTCAATGGAACTACCAGTTGAATGTTGAATGGAGTATGTGTATTTTAAATCAATATTATTAATTTTTCCTGGTCTGCAGCTGGATTTTTTTTTCATTTTTCTCTGATTTGGAATAGAATTTCATGAGAATAATCCAACTTAAGCTGCTGTGCGATTACATTTAAATTATCTATAATGGCTATAATGGATCTAGTTATCCATTTTATAAAACTTACTGAATTTAAGTCGATTTTCATAAATCTTTTGAAACTATAGCTTAAGCTGACGTAGGTAATTTTAAAAACATTGTTCTTGGCCTTTCTCGATTACCGCATTAGAAGAACTACTTCACAATGTAGTTATTTGTCTTCCTCAGTGGTTGACCAATTCAGCGAAATTTATTGAAAAAGCATGATTGGCGCATAGGATCGAAGACTTTTAGATACGTAAGCATATTTGATTGAAATTCTAAACTGGAACGAGTACACCATAGGCAGCAGGAAGTAAATTTATTTTGCTTTAGTCCCGGCATTTTCGCTTACAAAAAGGTATAGGAAACTTTTAATTTTTTGCTTGATTTTCCAAGAAAGTTAATTGATATGTTTTTTTTTGCAACTGTTTCAATGACGCCGATGCCCACATAAAGGTGCTAGTACACAGTATGTAGCACGCCCCATATATATGTGGATCTGACGTCACGAGAGAGTGCACAAAAAGAGATTGTACACGGCATGTATCTATTGGCTCCACACATAGTATGTGGCGTGCTACATACCGTGTACTAGCACCTTAAGTCTTTCTTCTAAGTTCATCAGTGATCTGTCATATTTTGGCTTCGTTTGAAATTGAATTGTAATCAAACTGTCAAACAAGTCTGCCTTATACAATATTAACTTCATCTGAAATTGAATTTTAATCAAACTGTCAAACAAGTCTGCCTTCTGAGTCGCTATACTTCGTCGTTTTATTTTAGGTTATTTTAAAAAGTCGACATCAAAATTGAGAAATAGTCGAAAATTCTCAATTCTAAGTGGAAAACCGTGTAAAACTATACACTATAACTATGACTATTTAAAAAAAAAATAGTGTGAAAATTGTAAATTGAGAGATCAGAGATTTGAATCGCGTGCTATACATACATATAACCACCCAACTGGACCACCCAAAGTGGACGCTAAAATCTAAGCCCATAGAAACTTTAATGCGCCTGACTAATAGAATCACCATAGTTAACAAGTGAAAGAAAGAGAAAAACGATTACTTTCACTTGCCCAGGTGTACCTACCTAATGGCCATGAGAGAATCCATTTTGTGTATCAGAGCAGCCACTCCCACATAATACTGTCTCGCATCGCACTGTCTGGCATGTTATTTGTTTAGTGAGAAATAAAGTCAACAAGAGCGTCAGGTATAGCAGTAGGTAATTCAAAGACAGGTTGGCTAACAGAAATACGATGGGTTGTTGGGTTGTCACTTTTATGAACCCCATCGATGTATATTACATTCTCTGGGTACAATAACAATTCCGCAACCCATACCGATCCGCCAACGTATGCCAGATGATGTGTTCATAAATCGGTAACTAGATACCTTTGTTTGATGATCAAGTTATCATAAGAGGCTTACAATATAAGCCATTTAAGCCGTTTAGTGTAGCCAGGTATTTACACAGGTGTGTGACTCACAAATGAATAATTTATTACCTGAGTTCGAGTTGGTTGGAATGGCGCATGCCATTTTGAAACACGTAAAATTAACGTCTTTTGTCTCTTTCATCAATTCAAGATCAATTGTTGTGGAACGAACCACTAATTTGCATTTATAACCACAAACTTAGCTATATAAATGGATGTTCTTTTCAGGTTTCGTCCATTATGCTCCAAGGTACACGAAATTCCAAACAATGCAAGATTTTCGCACTCGATGTCTCAAAGATAAGTCTGAAAACGTTAATCTCTAGATTTAAATTCAAACTGAACTCTTTCTGAAAACGAAGAGACACGTTCAATTTAAATAAGTACAAACAAATCAAAAGCAATTTCTAATGGCAGTTGTAATTCTATTTTCAAAATATTCAATTTTTTTACAGATTTGCACAGTGTCTATGAGGCTATCTGGAATTCGAGTGGTCATTCCAATTTTTTATAAGACACATAAATGTCAGAATCTAATCAATGTGACAATTCGTCCCTTAGACGATAAATTTTAGTTACTGTGGCGAGGGCAAAAATAGTGAAAAAGAATATTAAATTTATTTAAACAAAACTTTAAATTTTACTTACCTTGGTACATTTGGTATACGTTCAAACACACATAACTTCGCTGCTCCGTCAAGTAAAACCAAATTTCATGAAGAGCAATTCGTCCTAATACGGTCTAGTCTCGAACTTCCTTGTCGCCTTTTTTTAAAGAATTCTGTCACGATTTTTCGTATCACTCTATGTAGAAACAGGAAATGTAGCTATTCTGTCAAAACAAAGAGTCAAAACATAGAATGCCAGCACGAGCACCGACCACCGACTACAGGACACAGTCCACAGAAGATAAAACGTCACGGATAGTCGGTGAAGCATAACAACCCCTGGCGGAACAATTAAAATAAAAAAAAAAAAAACAATAACTAAGCTAAACATTTATAGTGCGTAAAGTTTTCTAAATTGATTGAAGTGTCAAATACAATTTTTCTGGGGCAGGTATAAGGTATGATGTTCCTTTACTTTTTAATTTTAAGGCTTTACCCCTCCACCGAGAATCTTACTAGTTTTTAACCAACTAATTTCTTGTAGGAATAATGGAAAATACTGTCAGTTATTTGACAATTGACAGATTATTTTAAATTTGTTGTCCTATTTGGCATAAGTGCAATAATTACAATTTGCATTTGTGTTTATATTTTATCAGAAACTAGTTCGATAAATTCGGAATCGCTAAATGAATTCAACTATCAGACTTTTTACAGATTTTTTTACAACAGTAATTTATCAATTTTTTGTGGTGGGTTTTAGATTTTTTAAAGCTACCACACAATCCAATTTTCATTTTTTTGTATGGATCTTTTCCATTTTTAGCACAAAAGTAAAGCAACAGCTCTTTTGTCGAAATGCGTGCCTTTGGGATCGACGCGTCTCTTCTTCAATGGACTAGAAACTACCTTTCTGGCCGTTCAATTAAAGTTGTATTGGACGGTTTCAAGTCTGCAATTCACCATATAAATGCAGGTGTTCCCCAAGGCTCTGTTTTGTCTCCGACACTCTTCCTGATATTCATCAACGATATCTTGTCTGTTACTTCTAATCCAATACACTCTTTCGCAGATGATAGCACCCTCAGTTTTTCATATTCGTTCCCTGACTCACGTCCCTGCTCTTCGGCCGTGGAACTGGAACGGCAACGTATGCTAAACACATTAAATTCCGATCTTGACAGCATTATAAAATGGGGTACAACCAATAGAGTGGAATTTAATGCTTCCAAAACACAATGCTGCCTTCTATCATTAAAGCGAAACCTGAACCCTCACCCATTATCCATGAATGGGATTTGCATCGACGAAACCGAACGACTTTCCATACTCGGTATGTGTGTCAACGACAAACTCCGTTGGAATGACCACATATATAAAGTCGCCAAAAACGCTGCGAAATGTCTAAGCTTCTTAAATCGATGTAAGGAGTACTTTATACCCTCCGACTTAGCTTCAATATACAAGGCATTTCTTCGCCCTAAGCTTGAGTACAACGCTCATATCTGGTCAAGTGCACCACAAACCTCATTGCACCTACTAGATAGAATTCAAAAGCGTGCGATAAAACTTATTGGCGATAGAAATATAGCAGAGTCCATTGACCCCCTCGAACATCGCAGAAATGTTTCTTGCTTTTCCTTATTTTATCGTTATTTTTGCCACCAATGCTCTGAGGTATTCCCTCGCAATACCCATCACACATCGAATGCGCATCAGTTCACCCGTAAGAATACCTTCGGACGTACTGTAAAATATAGAGATTCGTTTGTGAGTCGAAAAACTCACAATTGTTTAAAACCAATGTGCACCAGTACCTACCTTTTCTCTATCCTTCCACTCGTGTTGTGCATTAGCATTTTAAGGGAACAAAAACCCCTTGAGCACTAGTGAATTATAAAAAAAAAAGATATGTATATAATTATTCGTACATTAAATAAAACTTTTCTGACTCCAGTAAATCTTTCTGATGAAAAAGTACCTACATGTTTCTGACTAAAATTAAAATCGTTCTGATCGCTAATATAATTTTTCTGACCTCAAATAGAACTTTTCTGACGCAGATCAAGTTTTTCTGACTCTTTTACACACGGAACCTAATTAATTCCTATTGACGTTCGACATTTTCTCCAACAGCGATTTTCCAGTTAACACTACAGTAAAACTGGTATGCGAATTTGGTTTCCAATTATAACATAAAGCTCTATAAGCTGAATCTAAACCCACAGGCCACAAACGGAACGTCACGGATATTCGTTGAAGCAACAACAACAAAATATTAACCGTGAAAATAATTCAACCAATTCTCTGTTTGTTTTTTTGCTACAGTTGCATCAACTTTACGACTGCTTTTGGATAATTTTATAACCAATCTACTCCTATTGGTATGAAAAGATACAAAAAACACTCGCAAGGATACTAAATACAAATTCTATCATTTCAGACTTGACGATGCCCGTAGACGACCCAGATAGGACCTTACATGCAAATCTAATCAGACTGCAACGACAAATACCGAAACTCTTGGAAGATGAAGACACATTTTGGGATCCAGATCGAGATACGGGTCCAGATCCACAACGGACCTTGTATAATAATCTAATGAGACTGTACCGTCAGCTACTGTTACTCTTGGAGGACGATGACACAGTTCGCGTTTATTGGCATGAGTCGAACTTTGAAAGGTCTTCTGGGCAATATCCACCTGGTCACAATTGGATGCAGCAATTCCCTTGCAATCGCCCTACAAACGAGTTTCATGCTGTCGCTCAATCCCAGTTCAAGTACAGACATATCGCCCCCAAGAATATTCAGGTGCGCCCAGTGCGCATTGGTGCAAGTCAAGGCATACCCATCAAGCAATACGAGCGATTTTTAACTCCGTCTGTATATCATCCCGCAGAACGGTCTGATGTGCGGATATTCATCGAGGAAGACGATGAACTGCTGCCGCGTCCAGCCGACTGGTTGGCTGTGAACCCTGAGAATATTCTTCGACCACTTAATATCTCGACTAATTCTAATTCCAATGATATTGTACAGCAACGAAATGCTCACAATTTTACACCGCACCATTGTTATGAACCCACAATGCAATTGTTTGCTATCGACCAACCGCATAACTTGCCAGTTGTCTATCATGGAGATCCGAATTTAAATAAATTCCGCGGCCAACTATTCTACCCTCAGCACGGGCCATACGGTGGGAATTTCTATATGGTGCATCCAGTATATGCTGCTCAAGTGGTGTCCAAAAAAGACGAAGCTGGCTGTCAGAATGAATTTTATCCATCTAATTTGAATGAGAACTTTTCCGGCCAGCTAATGAAAACCAAGGCTCATCCCTACAGTGGACATGAGAAAGAAAATCAAAACGCACACTCCGATGAGAATGAGTATGTGATTCCGTGGGAGCATCACAAGAACACTTTTGCCCAAAACGCCGACGAAGAAGCTCCACTATGGGAAATATTCTTGGCAACGAAATCCGCACCAGAGACTGTCAGCAGTTTTGCCGTGGACATAGATGACCCATTGCCTCCTGAGAAAGTACCTTCACCAGAGGAAATACTTTTCAAATTGAACCACTTGGCCGAAAAGCTTCTGCCACAAAAGAAGAAGAAGAAGAAAAAATCTGCAGTTACCAAATACCTTACCAACGTATTGCTGCCAAGAAAGAGACGCCTACATTAAAGCAACCTATTCATGAAGGACCACAGATAGCAGCTGAGAACGCCACAGGGCCGGTCAAGTTAAAGGACCATTTAAATATTGCACAGAACACACGCGAAAAAATGGAGCGTTGTCAAAAAATCGTTGAAACCTTGAAAAGGAAGAGCTTCTGGGAGTATCCTGACTAAGTATATTAAGTTCACTTCTCACGCACTTTTTTTATATTGACTATTACATACATTTCACTTATTTATTTATATATAGATATTCTTACTTTCACTTCCGCGTGCCGTAAACCTTGAGTTAGAACTGAATTCCGCCTTCTACCATGTAAAAAATGTTCACGAACATAGATAAAAAATAAAGAGGTTTTTTTGTTACCTACTAGAGGAGAGTTTTTTTTTTGTTCTCGCAGAAAGGATTTTGTTTGCACTGTTGTGTTGGTGTGACTTCAAGAAGAACGTTGTTTTCGTCTTCGCTTCATATGACATGGACTGAGAGTGCATCCAAGCACATCGATCGGTTGGAGTCGGATGGGTTTTGGCTTTTTTTTTTAGGTTTCGCTATAGCAGGACCATGACATACTTAGGGGATCGCGTTGGTTTTCCATTTTTCAATATAGAACTGACAAGTTATTTATGGTTATTTATGGCTTCAGTAATTTTCGATTGGAATTGCGTGCCATATTGATAATAGTTCTTTTTTAGAGATCAAAAATGACTATCACCAAAAGCCCGCGCATGTCGAGTGGATCAATCATCCCGAAATATTACCTCAGCTAGACAAACTGGGTGAGTGGTGGTTCCACCCCAAAGAGCGAAAACATTGGAAAGCAGCAACGCTCTCCCAACAATTATCGCTGTGACAGTGACACACGAATGTTGAGGCGAATGCAACATACTTCTGAGAACTGACAGCGCTAGTTCATAGACAAAAATCAGAAATGGAACTACCGCCCAAACGATCAGAGACATCATGTGAGATGTGATGATAAAAAAAAAATATCTCATCTTTGAGAGGACTCGCATAGATGAAATTTTAGGTGCAAAGCAACCAAAAATGTCACAGACCTGTCTCTCTTCTAGGGTCTAGACCAGGGCGCAGTACACACGATTGTCAGATCTTACAATATTGTCAGATCTGTCAATTAAAAATGTGTCCCAAATGTCTTACAACCGTCTGAACTTACAATTTTGTCTTACAATATTGTCAGAAATGTCATTGTCAGCCAATTGTAAGACATCCATCTGACAATGAAATTGTTAGGTTGCTGACGATCGTCTGAACAAGTCTGAACACACAATTTTTTTTATTGTCAGACAATTAGGACATTGTAAGACTCATTGGATATTGTCAGATGTCGTTGTTTATGGAAGCTGACAACAGCTTACAATTTCTTCATTGTCAGTCAATATAACAACGTGCGAAATCGAAGTTAGCTTTTAAACGATGGAAAATAATTCAGAAGATATTGATATGAACAACTTTGGAAATTGGAATTTAAATTCTAATTGAAATTGCAAAAGTCGAAAAAAAAATTGTACAGGAAGAAAGTACAGAGTAAATGGGATTGTTGGATGCGCAGAGTATAAACTACCCAAAGAAGTCCTGTGGTAAGAGGTAGAGGTAATAAAGGAAAAAAAAAGTTGGGTCAAGTTGCCAATGAAACCGTCTCGATTTCCTGGATGATTGCGCGCATATTGGTGTCTTGATGTGTGGAGTCACCAAATCTAGAATTTCATTGGATTGTGTTGAGTACATTCGCAAAAAATTGCGATAAAGTTCTGTCTCCTCAGCTTGCTATTAGGAGTAGAATCCTTCCTTCTGACAACGGGCCAAGAATTTGAATTTATCTGACAATGTCTGACAACAGATCGACCAATTTTTCATATTCAAATATCTTCCGACCGTGTGAACACCCAATTTTCAACCTGCCAACGTTGGCAGAAAAGTCGGTGTCAGACCATTGTAAGACATCCATCTGACAATGAAATTGTCAGACTTTGGGACAAATTCTTACAACCATCTGAACGGACAATTTTGTATTGTAAGGTAGTTGGCTATTGTAAGCTCATTGTCAGTCATTGTCAGAGCACTGACAGATCGGACAATATTGTAAGATCTTACAATCGTGTGTACTTAGCTTTAGCTATGTCACTGTGCTGTCAGTGACTAATACGTTTTTAGTTGTTTAGATTTCAAAAGACTTAAATTTTGGAACCACGTTTCCAAACAAAAAAACCGAGTTGGGTGAAAAAATGTTTCCATTGATAAAATATTTTATTGGTTCGGTCCTATCATTTCCACATAGCAACGCGACTGCTGAAAGGAAGTATTTGGAACGGCTACCGGTAATTCAATTCTTATGTCAAAAGAATTAATAGACGATAAAGATTCCGAAAAATGGGAACCGTCACAACAATTGATAGCAAATTATAAAAAAAAAGTTAATAAAAAAAAAACTCTTTCATTCTTAAGGAGTACTGCCCGGTACTGCGCAAAAGAATCGAATTATACTCCCCAACAAAAATCTGAAACGGCAGCTCTGGTCTAGACCTACTGAGTGTGAGAGACATTTAGGCCCTAGTTATAGCTATCATTGAAATGCATCATTGGAACAAATCAGTGGAATGGTGGTTTCATATTTTTGACAAGTCGGTTATAGCAATCATTGAAAAATTCCTGTCAGTGGAAGTACCTGTCAGTGACTTTTCAACAAACAAGTCTAGGTTTTGAGGTTAGAGTTGATCATTGAAAGCAAAACTGACAGCTGAGAATAGAATGAAAATCGAACACATCAGTGAAACGATTGGGTTCCAAATTAGAGAAACGAGAATCAGCTGTTCATTGAAATCGATTTCGATCAGTGAAATAATAAAATTGGATTTAAAGAAAAGTTTTAATCAGAATTAAGTTATTTCTTTCGTAAAAAAATTCCACAATTGATTAGCTTTATCTTGATACCAACTAAAGCCAATATTGTTTGATTATTCGTCGTAAAATCGGAAAACTAAATTTTGAATGATGCATTTCAATGATAGCTATAACTAGGGCCTTACATATGTCAGGTTCAACTAGATCTCCCCAAAAATTGTTAGACTTTTGATATTATTGACTTTAGAAGGATGCACAACAAATTTGTTCGTTCCCAACGTGCCTGGAATGGAGTGGTAACGGAATGTTGCTGAATTTTCGATGATTCCTTTCCTTTTCCACACTTCATCATCGGGTAGGCCTGCAGCCTGTTCCAAAGTTCTGAATAAGAATGCTCTGGGATGTGAATGCGGCAATTGCTCAGTAAGTACTATGAATATGGTCAAAACTTGTCAGCGAAGTCACATCCGTAAGAGAAAAAAAAATCCCATCGCCGAGCTGAAGGGAGGAACTTGAAAAAAAAAAAAACGAAACCAAACACATAAAGGCTAATCAAAGCTTTATTTAAAAAATTATTTTTTGTTCAGTTATAATGTTATAAAGGATGAAGGAACACCAATCAATTAAGTTTTATTTTGAAAAAAAAAAAATGTTTAGTTACAAGAAACTCAGTCTGATGAGTAATCGCCATATGACGCCTCAGTTTCATCAAATTGGCTACGAAACCTAATAATTTCCCTATAAAACTCAGTAAAGAGCTGCCTTTGCATATTCAACATTGCGTGAAGGTAATTATCTATTTCGTCATCAACGCCGCCATCGCATGGTTGTAGATTCTCCCGAGCCCCGACTTCGACTTCACGAGGATCTCCTGCAGCATCGCCTCCATTCGATTTAGGATCGTTTAATAAATTTCCTTGACGAATAGACGGTCCTGGTGCATGTTTATTTGCATCCAAGTTGCGTTGGCTTCTTGTACACATTGGATGAGTTCTAGGACGAGACGGCCCTGCCATTTCATCAGCTTCTTGTGGGCCAAGGTGTTCCCTGCCAGACATGTTTCTGAAATTCGAAAAAATTCCATATATGTAATTCTTAAAAATATTTGTATTTATTAACTGGGCTTACAAGCAGTCGAATTTTCGAAAGTCACGCGTAGGCACTTAAACACTTTTGGAAAAATAAAACGAATTGGTGGCAGGAATATAGGGCAGCAAAATTTCCTTCTGAACGCACCGAATTTAATTTGGCAATTTCACCATATTCCCCGAGTCGCTGGCGTTTCTCTTGACAGCTGTAATATCAGCGCTTTGCTATAGTTCATAGCCTTTCCCAAAGCTTGGTAGCAGGGTGACTCCGCGACATACATTTTTTTTTGTAATCAATTCTTACTCAAAATGTATTAATCTTTCTTAAAATGGATAGAATTATACCTTCAAGACCGGATTCAATGTATAACAATTTCTGTTACCCTTTAATCGCAAAACCTCTTTTGGAAACAACTGGTGTTCCACAAGGAAGCCACATTGGGCCGTTGCTTTTCGTCAATTCGAAATTCTCGGTTTTCGGTTCGCTTATGAGTTGAAACTTTTCCATTTCAAAAGGAAGACTAGGACCTCCTAATAGACTCAACGCCACCTCTCTGACAGCCAAAGATATCAAGGTTTAACCGTCCTTCCATTCGCCCAAGAAATAATTTTAAAAATATCATTCAAACGAATGGTTGTGAATATAATACACACTGCGGAGAATCGGGCTACAAACCATACGATAAGCATGCCCTTCTTTGATGTCATTAGCCATAAAATTCAACACAATCATCGATTTCTTGTTTCATGTGTTTTCTGACAAGCAGCCTTACCTAATATAGTTGTGAGAATCTAGGCCTATTTGTCGACTAATTATTATTTATTTTTACTTAAATTCGAAAGCCAAAAGGAAATCAGTCCTTGGTGCAAAATCAAAAACCTCTTTCAGTGAACAGAGTGGGTTAGTTTTTTTATTCCAACTTTCAAATATAAATTTGCAAAAGTAATAGTTGAGCTCAATTGGAAAAATTTAAGAAAAAAAAGTCGTTAGTGTTAACAGGCTGTTAAAATGAAAATTCCCACGCTGAAAGCTAAAATTTTCCTTTTTCCCAGGCACTATTTCAAAAATTGACTGCAATTTTCCAATTTAATTAAAATAACTATTAATCAATCGAATATAGTTCTTTTTACAGAATCCCTGGAAAAAGGTCTACAAATCATCATTTCATTTGTTCAGAAGACCATATGACGGTTGACTTTAAAATGTATTTTGCAGCTATGAGGGACATCAAAAATTGAACCAAGAAGAGTGACCAATCCGAAACTAAGAGCTTTGCAAACCTATTCATCAGCGGTTTTTGGAGTAAAGACTACGATCGAATCTTAAGTTGTTCTTAAGAGCATGATATTTATTTTAAACAAATATGACAGCAGTTTGTGATTGGCTTTATTTTCCTTTTGTAAATTACAGTTTTGCCCTAAATAAATTTAGCGGGAACATTTGAGACCACATTGGTCTCACTGGTTGGAGAGTGTTGTAGTATCGTGGGAATTTTTTTTCTCTTTATAAAATTATAACGCTAACAAACAATTGTTTTATGGGAAAAAATGCTGTTTCAAAAAATGTATGAGGTATTTTATGTTTTTTTTTTGCAGGTTGTTGGTTTTTAGACCATAAAGAAAACTCACATTTAAATTATTATTATATTATTTCATCAGAAAAAATCAGAAATATTTTGTCTGTCACACAGATCCTTTCAAATGGAAAATTTCGACAATGTGAGTTTTATATAATATCTAACTATCTTTCTTTTTAAAATCAAATGCCTTCCAAGACAATGTATTACGTTACGGCCCACCCTGTACTTCTGCTTTTTTTGGGCAGATACCTAACAATTATCGCCAAAGTGACAGAGGGCAACTGGGTAGCAATTAAAGACATCAGTCGTATGACAGTCTCTCTTACTGCCTCATATCTAGACTAGATCGCTGTATTTAAATTGTTTGTGGTGATCATCGATCAACTTGTGAAATACCTCAAGATGGCTGAATCTTCAACCCCAACAAGGCCATGCAACGTTTGTGCACAACTTGAGCAAAGGATAAGCGTTGAAGAACTAATTCAGACTTTTCAACTTATCGATGGTAATTTTGGCGAAATTTCAAGTTTTTGTGTATGTTTTCAAGTTTTTGAATTTTTTTCGCAGAAGACGACTCGTATCTACGCATAAATATGCCGCGTATGACTCTAGTTGAGGCCGGGATACCATTACCAGGAATGGTATCAGTACCAACACTAACTCAAAGCGCTGAGTCAAATCCCGTGGGACTAAATGTACCAGCTCCAGCAGCATCTATTGAAGAAGAACTTCCAATGGGTTTTTCAGAATTCCGGAAACATCTCAGATTGGTTTGCCGTGCACTTGGTATTAGCATTGCGCTTGCGATGCCCATCGTGATTTACATTCTGTTTTTTATAAAATCTTAAACTAACAAATCAGTGCTAAAAAAACATTGCACAAGTGCTGTCATTTGAAGAGTGTCATAAGTTTTATGAAATATTTAAAATATTTGAAAGTATGTACTTGTGCATTAAAAAAAATTATATTCCCTTTCAATTATACAGTAGAATCTCGAAAAAGTTAACAAAATTATTTACATTTCTGATCGATTTCCGAAATCGAAAAGTACTGAGAATCAGAAACGATGAACATGCTAAATTTGATTAAATTTTCAGTACATCTATATTTAATTCCCAACAATTAAAAAAAATAATAATGCAGTCAACTCAAAAATGTACTTTTCAAAGTTAAAAAGCTAAAAATGTCCTTAACTGATTGGCTTTACTGCAAGTTAACTTTTTGGAGATTCTATTGTATTATAAGACAAATCTCTAGTTACCTTAAAAACTTTAATTGTTTTTTTTTTTTTTCAAATTGTATTATATCCAAAATAATATTGACACCGACCTTCAAAATTCAGCCCATTGTGTTAAATTTATTCTAGAAGATATGTACATAAGAATAAAAATACTTTTTTGATTCATCTGAAATTATTAAAATTTAATTTCCCATAACCCTTCCCTATATAAAAATTATCCACATAATAAGAATTCAAAAATTGTTGTCATGCCCTTACAAATTTATCTAAGCACATACTTTGAAATTTTTAGAAAGTTTAAATAAAATATATATATACAATCATATTCATGGCATTAAATATTTTTAACGTATCACAATGATTTGTAATATTTTTTTCTCGAAATAAATCCTCATGACAACGCATTACGTTTTGATATATTTTGTTTATTTTCGAGAAAAGTATTTCGGCGGGAGACACACGCTTGATTGTTTATTTTAAAAGTCGACTGCGCAATATGACTCCAGACGATTGTTTCTGACTTCTGAGACACTTGCAAATCGGTGGGTATCGTGTTACACCTCTATGAATTTAATGTGAACTTAGAGTGACCGTAGTCTCTTTGTTGTGAAAATAATTGTATGCACAGCACTTCACACTGATGTTGAAGAAGTAAGTCTAGGAAAATACAATTTCCGATGAAAGACAACTGAATGAATTCATCAACGCAAAAAAAAATAAAATATAGCTCATCTAGGAGAGGACTCGAATAGATGAAATTTCGGGTGATAAGCAAATTGCAAACAACCAAAAATGTCATACGAATTCGTCTCTTTCTAGACCTACCCAGTGTGGGAGATATTTATGTCAGGTTCCACCAAGTCTCCCCAAAAGGTGGCAGACGACTTTTTCGAACACTCGCACTTTCAAAGAACCAGAGTTGGGTACAACAAATTTGTTCGTCCCTAACCTATGCCTAGAATAGTGTTGTAGGTTCTTCGGGCCGGAACGCTACCCTTCGCTCTACATGTCATGGCCATCTTTGGCGACTGATTCGCACTTTACTGACCAGGTCGATGTCGCTGAACCTTTCATACCTACACTTCATCATCGGGCAAACATTTTCCAAAATATTAAATAAGAAAACATATATAAAGAGTCATTTAAGTTTTATTTAAAATGTTCGTACATTTGTTTTGTACATTTTTCTTAATGACCGCAGGACCTCTTTTTGGAAGAATCTTCTTCTTGGACTGGTTGTGATGGTTCTTGTTCTGCGTAAGTGCGTATACTTCATCGACGACACGGTGGGTAGCTGCCGTTCAGCCAACCGCTGGCTTTTTCTAGTGCCCTTTCTTGGCTCCATCCGAGTACTGCCTCTGATCGATGAACGCTCAGTTCGCGCATATTTGCGCTTAGGCTTGAAAGCAGGCAATGAGGTGCACGCTGCGGCAAATATGGTCGTATCCGCGGTGGACTGTCATCAAAGTTGTCATCCTGCATCATATCATCGTCGCTGTCGTCCGAAATAATCACAACATCAGATGGCCATGGCACACGTCTTTGCCACACTGTTGATACTGCAATTGGTCAGGCATGGTTCTGGAGAAATAGGAACTGCCATAAGAAATATACATATTCCTCTTAATATTGAACCTACTTTCCGAAAAAATGTTTCTTCTTAATAAAAACAGACAAAAATCCAAAACCGCGACTTCGATTGACTTGTTGACTCGTCGAAGCAAAGTGCAAGACTGGTCGGAAAGGAATCAATTGGTGGTTGTCAGTTGTCACTAGTGCTTAGTGCAGCTGCAGCAGTGGCACACACACTGTCGCTGGTCAGAGGCCGCTGTCCGCTGCTCAAGCTCAAGCTCAAGTAGCATCAGCTTTCCAATAATTGCATTGTGTATGTGACTACATGTCTTTCCACTGGAACGTAATAAATCGCAACTCCTATGGAATGCTCCTTCTATCATTGCTTCATTTTCGTTTTGACGTGTTTAAACGTTTTCATAAATATTGATATGGGGTTCATAGGATACGACCAGTTCTTGTTAATGCAAGATAGTGCAACAACAATAGCCTGCTCGTAGTCCGGACTTATATCCCCTGGAGCATATCTGGGATATGCTCAAAAGAAGGATAAAGTGCTCATTCCACCCCCCACAAACAATAGACGAGGTCGGGAACGCTTCAGCTGACCGCTTGGGAGAGCTAATCGCAAGTTGATAATATCAAAAACATCATCCAGAGTATGCCAGATCGACTCCGCAAGCTGTAAAGCCCCATTTAAACGATCATTTCAGTTTCAGTTGAGCTATCAGTTAAGCTTTCAGTTAAACTGATGTCTAAATGCAAAAATTGAAGCGTCTAACTGAAACTGAAACTGAGACTGAAACTGACGGAATTTCCGTCAGTCTTCAGTTCAGTTGTCAGTTTCTTCTAACCTCACGAGTAAACTGAAAGCTCAACTGAATACCGGACTGACGTCTAAATGCACTGTCATTTTTAACTGAACTGACAACTGAACTGATAACTATGATCTATGATAATGGGGCTTAATCAGAACGAAAGGACGGAACACACAATACTGACACCTTCCAAAAACTAAAGAATATATGTATGTGATTGTTCATTTTATGCTGCTTTTAATTTAAGCATTTTTTCTAAGAAAATGTAATATTTTAAGTTAACGTTATTAAAACCACAGTAAACCTTTGAATTCCCTAAAAAGCGTTTCAATCAATTAAAATATGCATTATTCACCTAGCTACAATCAAATCATTTAAAAAAAAAATAAAAATAAATAATAATAATAAAAATATTTTAGGGGGAGTTACAGCAAAAATCAAGAGTGCCCAAGATTCCGTGCCGCTGAGTGTATTTTCAATCAAAACCTATGTCAAAAATTGTTGACCAAAATAAAAAGTTGAATGAATTTTTAATTGATTATTTTTTGATTGTATTCAAGGTTTCCCTCTAGGGCGCTTTTATCCTTTTGCCGTTTTAACAGTAGGTAAACCCACTTTTTATAGAATTGGGTCTGGTTTGGCACCATAAATTGGGATGCAGATATTTTTCTGGATAGTTCGTCTTATTGGTATTCAAATGTGATGTTACCTGATGAAAGGCACCATAAGGACTCATCCCGATCCGATGTACAATTTAAAGGAATTTAAATGTCCTTGTTAATTGTAGTTGTAGGTATAGATCTGTCTGAATTTTCCCGAATAGACTGTTTTCAGTCTGAAAATCACAGCGCATATATTCATGCCGGCCGGCGTTAATTATATAGGTAGTCAGTCCTCTAGGGCAGACGTTTCTTGAAAAGTTTAGTGCCAGTTCAAAGCCGACAAACAATATTATTGCACCCGAGGTGGAAAATAATAATTTCTCAGTAGGTATGTACAAACATTTTTGTATTACAATTTCAACAGTTTTCTGAGTGGCAAAAATCCCAATTTATTTTTTATTACCCCTGAAATTTGAATGATCCTCGAAATAACACCGAAAATTTCATATACAGTAGACGCTCGATATAGTAAACTAATAAAAACCATGCCTGTTCACTATATCGAACTTGTTCACTATTTCGAGCGGGAGTTTTTAAATGTTCAAATAAGCTAATTTGATATAAATAAACACATACCAACGTTTTGATTACAAAACACTAAAATAACAAAAAAAAATTGTATTAATCTCTAAAAAACACTGAGATGAAGATATTTTTTTTTTAGGAACACAGAAATAAATATCATTTTTTTCCATAATTAAATTTTTAAAAAATAATTTGTCACCTTCATTAAGTGTCTTCTTCGCCATCGTCGAAGACTAACCGCCACCTGTAGGAGCTGACTACATCAGTCAACTTCATTTCGACACTAAACATCTCGTCAGAAGCCATTCGCCTTTGCTTTCCCTGAAGGAGAAACTCTAACCCTTTTTTTGGTACCAAGCATTATGGTGGTTTGCTTCAATCAAGCTCTTCTGGTCATCACCAGTCTTTGTCTAGTGGACGGGATTTCAAAGGAAATAAACGGGGGGGGGGGGGGGGCAGAGTGCTACGGTTACCCTCCATCTTTTTCTTCCAGTAGACAATCCATCCACTGACTTTTGGTCAAGCAGAAGAACAGATTGATTCAACCGCCCATTTCTGCCATGTATCAGTGCTGGACTGTCAGAGGCAATAGACAGGGGGTAGACAGCTACGGTTACCCTCCGTCTATACCCGAAGACAAACAGCCCCCAAAGAATTTCTTTAAAAGAAATTCGTATAGGTAGCATAGAGTTCCCACCTGTAATGTCCGGCCCATAATTTTTCTGGCCACTTCCTGTGTCCTGTTTTTGGGACAGTCTAGGTGGCTAACCTAACCTTCATAACTAATATATTTATAAAAAATACAAAGGAACGGTAAATTGTTCTAAAAAATTGTTGACAGGCGTATTGCTAAACTGGAACATTTTTCTTTAACTTTTGCGAAAAAAAATCTGAGTTCACTATATCGAGATTTTCATAGTTCACTATTTAGAGTAGTCTGTGTAAAATTTTGGTGGTTCACTATATTGGATAGTTCACTATACAGAGGGTTCACTATACCGAGCGTCTACTGTATGCGAGTCCTCTCAGAGATGGGCTATTTTTTCTCATTACATGATGTCTCTGATCATTTGGGCGGTATTTCCATTTCTCATCTTTGTCTATGAACTAGCGCACTTAGTTCTCAGAGGTATTTTGTAGTGCCACTGTCACCTCACAGCGATAATTGTTGGGAGAGCGTTGGCTGTTATCCAATAATTATTTTCGCTCTTTGGAGTGGAACCACTCACTCACCCAGTTTGTCTAGCTGAGGACCTAAGGTGATAGTTCGGGCCTTCGGGGCGATTGATCGTTGGCATTAGTCTATCCACTCGACATGCGCGGGCTTTTGCTGATAGCCATTTTTGATCACTATCTTAAATTGTTGGTAGGTGACAGTAGCTTGTTTTGTTTATTTTTGATGGCGCTACAGTCCGGGGCGGACCTCAACCAACATGCCTCTCCAGCCAGCTCGATCCAACGCTAGCTGCCTCCAGTTGCGCACGCCATGTTACATACAATCATAATTGCTTGTACTAAAAATAGTAAGCCAGTGCAGATGCTTTGTACTTAGGCTAAGCAACGGCATTAGCTAAACTCCAGCCAGATGTTTTGCACTTTGCACTCGCAAGCGTATCAACAAAAACAAGTGCAGGTGTTTTGCACTTGAACACAAAAACGGGATGTTGTTTACTTGTTAAGTTAAGCGTAAGCTTTCATTTTTAAGTAAAAGCTAGACAGTAAGTTAGTCTTAAGTTAAATTTGGCAAAGTAAAGTCATTTATAACGTACTTGGTTTGTTTTATTTCTTGAAATAAAAGGGAACAGAATAAAGTTTTAACTCGCGCCACCTTAGGTAAGGTCGTCCTCTACCTCGTTGTCCCTCTGGAGTAGAGTTGAAGATTCTCCGGGGCCGGAGCATACGCTTTATACGTCACAGCTATCTTAGCCGATTAATTCTAATCCGTTTGACTAGGTCTATGTTGGAGAACGATACGCAACTTACATTCCACATTGTAGAGACCCAATATTAAAGAACCGATTTTTCTATAGTTTACTTTCAATTCACTTTTATTTTCCGTATTTTTATTTTATATAGTGCGACTTTATTTTCATCATCATCATCATCATCATTTTCAAATGGTCCGCTTGTCCATTAAGTGGGTCGCGGGTGTAGGTTGCTCAAGTGGACCCTCCAAAGCTCTCGATCCTCCGCCATCGACTCCAAACCATCAAGGGCAATCCCCATACGGGTAGAGGAGAGATTATGGACTTGATCTAACCATCTCATCCTAGGTCTACCTAGAGGACGCCTGCCTGATGGTATGGATTCCATAGCACGTCGTGGAATCCTGGTCGGGGACATGCGTTTAACATGACCAAACCACCGAAGCATGGACCGCTCCGTCCGGAGAAGTAGCTGCTCGACATTGAGTTCCTCACGTATTCTGGTATTTCTAATGCGATCTCTACGAGTCACACCAGCAATACAACGGAGAAATCTCATTTCGGCAGCTTGTATTCGCGATCTTATTCTTTCGGTCATTACCCAAACCTCATGACCATAGGTAAGAGTTGGAACAAACACCGAATTAAGTACTGACAACTTAGCTTTGACACCAAGTTCAGTCCTCCTAATAACAGAATGACCAAGCTGTCTCAAAATTGACCCAGCCTGACCAATCCTACAGGAAAACTCAGCATTGCTCCTTCCATCACTCGTGAATAATACCCCGAGATACTTAAACTTCTCCACCTGTTTCAATGGGACTCCACTAACATGCAGAGTGCATTGAACAGGCGTTCTGGAGACGACCATCACTTCAGATTTGTTCACGTTAACCTTCATCTCAGCATCTTAAAATCGATGAATAGGTGGTGGATGTCGATTTGAAATTCCTGGGTCTTTTCCAAGATCTTCCGTAGTGTGAAAATTTGGTCAATGGTGGACTTTCCAGGCCTAAAACCGCACTGATAAGGGTCTATCAGGTTGTTGACCATCGGCTTAAGGCGTTCACAAATTATTGCAGACATCAGGATAATAATAATCTCGAATAACAAAAATCTCGAATTAATATTAAAAATGGTGTTAAAAAGTAAGATGCGCATGTGGGGGGCATGTTGCCCCCCTGCAAGCCCCCTGCTAGGGTTTACTGTCTGCCTATGGGATGGGTGCAAAAAAAATCTCGAATTTACTTTTTATCTTCGAGATTTTTTCGAGATATAGTCTTTCGAAATTTTTGTACATTCGAGATTTTTGTACATTCGAGATTTTTGTCATTCGAGATTACGTCATGATCCCGCTGAGATTACATTCATCGGGCATACTTTCATCCGACCAAATTTTACAGATAAGTTGCTCCTTACCAAATCATCTCATCCAAAAAGATCCGCGGGTAAGTCGTCCGCACCCACAGCTTTATTGGATTTCAGTTTAGATATGGCTATCCTCACTTCATTTTGGTCAGGTTGATGGGATTCTTGTCTATCATCATCAATGTTGAATGGCTCAAACTGCCTAACAGCGGGATCTTGGTTATCTTCGCCGTTTAGCAATCTGCAGAAGTGGTCCTTACAAATTTTCAGCACCGACTGTGATTCTACCACGATGTTCACTTGTTCGTCTTTACAAGCTTCGGTTCGGGATTTAGCGCCTTGACATGTCCTTTTTACCTTCTAGTAAAATTTTCGAACCTCATTCCTGGAGTGACATCTCTCTATCGACTCAACAGCACGCTTCTCGTATTCACTCTTTTGTCTTCGGAGAAGTTTGTGTTCTTCTTTTCTCCTCTGCCCAAAGGTGTTATAAGCAGTTTTTCTCTCCGCCCTGGTCCTTGTCTGCAGCGTTGCTAGATATGCCTCTTGCTTAGCCGAATGCGCTCGCCGGCATTCGTCATCGAACCACGGGTTTCTTCTTCGTGATCGCCTGGTGAAACCTAGCACACTTCTGGTGGCTTCCTGGCAGCACTGCCATTGGTCGTGTGGCCTAGAATCTGGCGGCATGGGACATGTCGAGAGATTAAGGGAAACACGGTCGGCAAAGTCTCTGGCAGTCTCTTGCGATCGGAGCCTTTCGACGTCGAACTTTCTCACAGTATTTTCTCGTTGCTGGACTGTACGAGTTATCCGTAAGCGTATCTTGGCAGCTACTAGGTAGTGGTCAGAGTCGATGTTTGCACCCCTGAATGTACGTACGTCTAAAATACTGAAAGCGCGTCGACCATCGATCGCAATGTGATCAATCTGGCTTAGCGTTTTCTGATCAGGGAAGAGCCACGTTTGCTTATGAATATCGAGATGTGGGAAGCGCGTGCTTGCTACCACGATGTTCCGCCCCGCCGCTAAGTCAATTAGCCTTTGTCCGTTTCCGCATGTGATGTCGTGTAGGCTATGCATACCAACAGTATTACCAAAGTTGCTTTCTTTACCTAATCTGGCATTGAAATCGCCAATTACGATTTTAATGTCGTAGGTACTTAGGACACATTTGATATGTCCTCTCCAGTAACTCATAGAAGCATTCCTTTTCACTGTCGTCTTTTTCTTCCGTCGGAGCGTGAGCGCATATAAGGCTCATGTTTGCGAATTTAGCCTTAATGCGGATTGTCACCAGGTACTCGCTCACATGTCTAAAGCTCAAGACTTTTTGCTTAAGTCTACTTCCTATGACAAACCAGCA
Source organism: Cheilosia scutellata (assembly GCA_955612985.1). Classification (NCBI taxonomy): domain Eukaryota; kingdom Metazoa; phylum Arthropoda; class Insecta; order Diptera; family Syrphidae; genus Cheilosia; species Cheilosia scutellata. The sequence goes on along the minus strand of OY015315.1, from coordinate 3,194,372 downwards.
TCCAAACAGACGCTGGTTCTTCTCCCGGTAGCAATCCCCGTAGTGAACATCACAATTTTTCATACTCCTTTTATCCGGTCCATTCCATCGCACCTCTTGGATGGCGGTGACGTCTGCTTTGTAGGCCTCCACCGTCTCCATCAGTTGTTCGGCAGCACGTGGCCTATTAAGGGTCCTCACATTCCATGTGCCTATACGAACGTCATTGTCCTTATTTCGTTTGCATGGGTCGTCAACGTAAAAATCAATCTTATCCGAGACTGTTTTCGTTTTCATCACAAGTTTAATTACTTTCGCATAGGCTTGTGAGGCCTAAGGCGACGTTAGTTGACAGTAGCTTAGCAAAAATATTTCTTTTTCTTTTTGTTGCAGCTTGAAGGTGGGATAGTGTGGTGTGGTATTTTTTTTTTTTTCTGTGCAATTGTGCTCTCGAAAAATAAAAATACCGTGATCATGCCAGATCCAAACAATTTATTGATTTAATTTTTTTTTCTCAAAAAAATTGCATTCGCCCTAAAATAAACGAGAAATTCCAACGCCAGTCGTCAGTGATTGCAGTTATCATGTAAGAAGATCACTTATCGCAGATGTCGTCAAAAAAGGGTAAACGAAAAAGAGATGCATAAAGCGCTTGGAAAATGATCCAAATGACCGTCAAGAAAGGAATCTCGAAGTTCTCAATCTTCAACCGGTTGTGGTAGACGAAACGCCACACTATAGGTACACAGAAAGATTAATCATATTTTGTACTTTGAAGTGTTGCGCTTGTAAGCTTACTATATAAATAAATTTATTGGCCTTACGAAGAAGAGTAGGTATACCTATAAAACGCATTTGAAACGCATTTCAAAAACAAATATTCACTTCTCTGCAAAGTTGCAAATTAATACGACCACCATCTCGTATGAAAAGCCCTACTAAATGCCAGCATTCGAAAACTCCGTTCTTACGGCATAATCTAAAAGAATGACGAAATGCCCATCACTTTATTTTCACTTCTCTAGATACGATTTTCATCCGAAAATCCATTCCATGCGCACGTCTACATAGAAAGGCGGTTTTAAATTTGTCATGTGAAGTCATTCAGTTGTCCTTCATCGGAAATTGTATTTTCAGTGTGAAGTGCATATCTACAATTATTCTCACAACAATGAGACTACGGTCACTCTAAGTTCACATTAAATTCATAGAGGTGTAACACGATACCCACCGATTTGCAAGTGTCTCAGAAGTCAGAAACAATCGTCTGGAGTCATATTGCGCAGTCGACTTTTAAAATAAACAATCAAGCGTGTGTCTCCCGCCGAAATACTTTTCTCGAATATAAACAAAATATATCAAAACGTAATGCGTTGTCATGAGGATTTATTTCGAGAAAAAAATATTACAAATCATTGTGATACGTTAAAAATATTTAATGCCATGAATATGATTGTATATATATATTTTATTTAAACTTTCTAAAAATTTCAAAGTATGTGCTTAGATAAATTTGTAAGGGCATGACAACAATTTTTGAATTCTTATTATGTGGATAATTTTTATATAGGGAAGGGTTATGGGAAATTAAATTTTAATAATTTCAGATGAATCAAAAAAGTATTTTTATTCTTATGTACATATCTTCTAGAATAAATTTAACACAATGGGCTGAATTTTGAAGGTCGGTGTCAATATTATTTTGGATATAATACAATTTGAAAAAAAAAAGCAATTAAAGTTTTTAAGGTAACTAGAGATTTGTCTTATAATACAATAGAATCTCCAAAAAGTTAACTTGCAGTAAAGCCAATCAGTTAAGGACATTTTTAGCTTTTTAACTTTGAAAAGTACATTTTTGAGTTGACTGCATTATTATTTTTTTTAATTGTTGGGAATTAAATATAGATGTACTGAAAATTTAATCAAATTTAGCATGTTCATCGTTTCTGATTCTCAGTACTTTTCGATTTCGGAAATCGATCAGAAATGTAAATAATTTTGTTAACTTTTTCGAGATTCTACTGTATAATTGAAAGGGAATATAATTTTTTTTAATGCACAAGTACATACTTTCAAATATTTTAAATATTTCATAAAACTTATGACACTCTTCAAATGACAGCACTTGTGCAATGTTTTTTTAGCACTGATTTGTTAGTTTAAGATTTTATAAAAAACAGAATGTAAATCACGATGGGCATCGCAAGCGCAATGCTAATACCAAGTGCACGGCAAACCAATCTGAGATGTTTCCGGAATTCTGAAAAACCCATTAGAAGTTCTTCTTCAATAGATGCTGCTGGAGCTGGTACATTTAGTCCCACGGGATTTGACTCAGCGCTTTGAGTTAGTGTTGGTACTGATACCATTCCTGGTAATGGTATCCCGGCCTCAACTAGAGTCATACGCGGCATATTTATGCGTAGATACGAGTCGTCTTCTGCGAAAAAAATTCAAAAACTTGAAAACATACACAAAAACTTGAAATTTCGCCAAAATTACCATCGATAAGTTGAAAAGTCTGAATTAGTTCTTCAACGCTTATCCTTTGCTCAAGTTGTGCACAAACGTTGCATGGCCTTGTTGGGGTTGAAGATTCAGCCATCTTGAGGTATTTCACAAGTTGATCGATGATCACCACAAACAATTTAAATACAGCGATCTAGTCTAGATATGAGGCAGTAAGAGAGACTGTCATACGACTGATGTCTTTAATTGCTACCCAGTTGCCCTCTCTCACTTTGGCGATAATTGTAGTTATCTGCCCAAAAAAAGCAGAAGTACAGGGTGGGCCGTAACGTAATACATTGTCTTGGAAGGCATTTGATTTTAAAAAGAAAGATAGTTAGATATTATATAAAACTCACATTGTCGAAATTTTCCATTTGAAAGGATCTGTGTGACAGACAAAATATTTCTGATTTTTTCTGATGAAATAATATAATAATAATTTAAATGTGAGTTTTCTTTATGGTCTAAAAACCAACAACCTGCAAAAAAAAAACATAAAATACCTCATACATTTTTTGAAACAGCATTTTTTCCCATAAAACAATTGTTTGTTAGCGTTATAATTTTATAAAGAGAAAAAAAATTCCCACGATACTACAACACTCTCCAACCAGTGAGACCAATGTGGTCTCAAATGTTCCCGCTAAATTTATTTAGGGCAAAACTGTAATTTACAAAAGGAAAATAAAGCCAATCACAAACTGCTGTCATATTTGTTTAAAATAAATATCATGCTCTTAAGAACAACTTAAGATTCGATCGTAGTCTTTACTCCAAAAACCGCTGATGAATAGGTTTGCAAAGCTCTTAGTTTCGGATTGGTCACTCTTCTTGGTTCAATTTTTGATGTCCCTCATAGCTGCAAAATACATTTTAAAGTCAACCGTCATATGGTCTTCTGAACAAATGAAATGATGATTTGTAGACCTTTTTCCAGGGATTCTGTAAAAAGAACTATATTCGATTGATTAATAGTTATTTTAATTAAATTGGAAAATTGCAGTCAATTTTTGAAATAGTGCCTGGGAAAAAGGAAAATTTTAGCTTTCAGCGTGGGAATTTTCATTTTAACAGCCTGTTAACACTAACGACTTTTTTTTCTTAAATTTTTCCAATTGAGCTCAACTATTACTTTTGCAAATTTATATTTGAAAGTTGGAATAAAAAAACTAACCCACTCTGTTCACTGAAAGAGGTTTTTGATTTTGCACCAAGGACTGATTTCCTTTTGGCTTTCGAATTTAAGTAAAAATAAATAATAATTAGTCGACAAATAGGCCTAGATTCTCACAACTATATTAGGTAAGGCTGCTTGTCAGAAAACACATGAAACAAGAAATCGATGATTGTGTTGAATTTTATGGCTAATGACATCAAAGAAGGGCATGCTTATCGTATGGTTTGTAGCCCGATTCTCCGCAGTGTGTATTATATTCACAACCATTCGTTTGAATGATATTTTTAAAATTATTTCTTGGGCGAATGGAAGGACGGTTAAACCTTGATATCTTTGGCTGTCAGAGAGGTGGCGTTGAGTCTATTAGGAGGTCCTAGTCTTCCTTTTGAAATGGAAAAGTTTCAACTCATAAGCGAACCGAAAACCGAGAATTTCGAATTGACGAAAAGCAACGGCCCAATGTGGCTTCCTTGTGGAACACCAGTTGTTTCCAAAAGAGGTTTTGCGATTAAAGGGTAACAGAAATTGTTATACATTGAATCCGGTCTTGAAGGTATAATTCTATCCATTTTAAGAAAGATTAATACATTTTGAGTAAGAATTGATTACAAAAAAAAAATGTATGTCGCGGAGTCACCCTGCTACCAAGCTTTGGGAAAGGCTATGAACTATAGCAAAGCGCTGATATTACAGCTGTCAAGAGAAACGCCAGCGACTCGGGGAATATGGTGAAATTGCCAAATTAAATTCGGTGCGTTCAGAAGGAAATTTTGCTGCCCTATATTCCTGCCACCAATTCGTTTTATTTTTCCAAAAGTGTTTAAGTGCCTACGCGTGACTTTCGAAAATTCGACTGCTTGTAAGCCCAGTTAATAAATACAAATATTTTTAAGAATTACATATATGGAATTTTTTCGAATTTCAGAAACATGTCTGGCAGGGAACACCTTGGCCCACAAGAAGCTGATGAAATGGCAGGGCCGTCTCGTCCTAGAACTCATCCAATGTGTACAAGAAGCCAACGCAACTTGGATGCAAATGAACATGCACCAGGACCGTCTATTCGTCAAGGAAATTTATTAAACGATCCTAAATCGAATGGAGGCGATGCTGCAGGAGATCCTCGTGAAGTCGAAGTCGGGGCTCGGGAGAATCTACAACCATGCGATGGCGGCGTTGATGACGAAATAGATAAAGCTCTTCACGCAATGTTTTATGGTGCCTTTGCGGAGATTTTTCTGGGAGCTATTGAAATTAATGACGAGAGCGATCCCCTCTTGGAAAACATAGAGTCACATAATGATGACTGAGTTTCTCGTTTTTTTAATAACACTTTATTGATTTCTATCCTTCGTAAACAAAAAAAGTTTAAATAAAGTTTAAATGAGCCTTTATGTGTTTGGTTTCGTGTTTTATTCAAGTTCCTTCCTATATAGGTACATTTCGGCGATGGGATTTTTTCTTGGGATTAGTTTCATTTTGTCCCATTTGGGTTGACAAATTTGTGTGTGCCAGTGAGTAGTCCGAACGAAGCGTCTCCTTACACGACTAATTGTCAATGGGGGTGGCATTCATACTGTCGAAGAACCTCCAAGCTCCAACCTTCAATAGGGATAACATTTGGACAATGGTAATCGAAGAGGTCTTGGAAAACAATCGAAATGGACGCAACAACAACGTCCATGAAGAATGTCCCATAATTTTGAAAATACATACATCCGGTCTGGTAGCGCAACGATTTTTGCTACTGACAATATTGTCGAGGAGCCACCAATTTGCCACAAATGTCACGCTGTACAGTTTTAATGAGCATTCGTCTACTTTTGCTAAGACTGAGATAGATGTTCAAGAAAACAGAATAGGATGCTCTCAAATGACTGTACAAGTGTACAAACATCGTTGCACCAACATCAGCATATATCTAAATGCACCATTGTCTCGACAGAATCGATGTTTTGTTCGCTTCATATCTCTTACCTACGTACCATAATATACCAAGCAAGCATCATAAAAAAAGAAAAGAAACCCTTTCGACTACTGTGGCTGTGTGTGCCTGTGCGCTCGTTGTAAATTGCGTGATGTACTCGACAGCCAACGACGAATGAGAGCGAATCGCTAATTTTTATCTTAACAATCAGTTTTATATCTGTTTTTAGTCCTTTTCGTCTCGTTCTATGGTTTCCTTTAAGAAAAATAAAATACGCCTCTTCTCTCCTGTTTGTTCCTACTCCAGCTCAGATCTCATTACATTACCAAATCATTTCAAAATTTGAAACACATTGAAAAAATTAAATGAATTTTTATGCATATTTGACACTCGCTTAAGTTCACTTAATGCAATTGATATCTCCTCTTAAGACGTCGTTTTGACAGCTACGCCACAGAGATTGCTCTAATTTTTAGATTGTGTGTCATCGAAAATATGTACCAAAAAACAATAAAAAAAAACCTTGATCGCCAATATTCTATTCACCGATTGGCATTTTTAATCAGCACATTTTCGAAGTCTACGCGCATGTAACTGAACCATGCTAAAAAATAATTAGGCCTATTCAGCAAAATCTGTTATTCTGTTATGAATTTTCTGTTATGAATCATAAAAGATCTCGACCATAAAAGATCTTTTATAAATCGTATTCAGGGTTTCGAACTTTTATGAAAATCTGTTATGGAAGTTCGAAACTTGAAAATCTGTTACGAAGCTGTCAAAACAAACCGCAGAGTTTTTTTTATACATAGACGGTATGTGCCTGATCGAATTTGTGCAAAAAACATATTAAAATGCAGTCTCAAAAGAGTTTGTTTTGAATTATTAGAAACTAAATAATTGTGTAATAAATAATTGTGTAATAATACTGGAATCTTTCTAGGAAAAAGACAACAAAAAATCACGACAAGGCAAAAAGAAATATATTGCTCTTACATGGAGCAAAATCCAATTAGAAAACTCTATTTCAAATTAGTAATGAATCGATCTCGATGTACTGGGCGGCGATAAACCAAAATTGTGTTCCTATTGATGGCTGATATGAACTGGGGGCTTATTCCCAAATGCGCGGCGGATCGCTTTTCATGGCGGATTGGTATATTTTGGCGGATTTATTGTGGATACAAAATAAACTAAATTCTTGTGACGAATGGATCGAATCGCTTTTGAAAATACAAAAATACCAATCCGCCATGAAAAGCGATCTGCCGCGCATTTGGGAGTAAGCCCCCTGTATCCGTAAAAATGTAGTGTCGCGAGAAATTTGAAATAAATATACCCAACTTTACATCGTCATTAGAAATACAATTTACCTGCATTTGAAATCAAATGGTTGTATTCGTGTTTTGTAAATTATTCCAATTTGTTCATTATAATTCTAGCATACACCTTACCCAATCTAAAGAGCTGAGTAAAACGCACATTAGGAAGATCAAATGGATTACTATTTAATCTTAGTTCCAGCAAAAGTGATCGGTATGGGTGTCTTCGTCTGAACCAAAAATATTCATTCAATCATTTTCAATGGTCCGCTTATCCATTAAATGGGTTGCGGGTGTAGGTTGCTCAAGTGGACCTTCCATAGCTCTCGATTCTCCGCCATCGTCTCTAAATCATCAAGGGCAATCCTCATACGGGTAGAGGAGAGATTATGAACATGATATAACCATATTGGGTCTACCTAGAGGACGCCTGCCTGATGATGGTACGGATTCCATAGGACGTCGTGGGATCCTGATTGGGACATGCGTTTAACATGACCAAACCACCGAAGCATGGATCGCTCGGTCCGGAGAAGTAGCTACTCGACATTGAGTTCCTCGCGAATTAAAGGAAAAATATAAATTTCCAAATTATTTTCGATTACATACCCACTAGTTTATGCACAATTATTACTTTTGTCTTCTTTTGTAAACATTTCGTTGACCATAAATTATATAGATTATCCCTTTCAATCCCAAAAAATTAATGAGGTTTTAAATCCATCATTATGGCCTGAAGGTATCACTTTAAGGCGTTTTAAATTTTTTCCAAAAAACGAGAATGCTCCCTCCGATCAGCTGGGGGAGAATCTTATATAATTGGCGATATTAACGCTGCTGCTGCTGGAAGTGTTGCTGTTGCTCCTACTGCTTCTCCTGTTGTTGATGTTGCTGTTGCTGAAAATGATGTCTTTGCTACCACCTCTTGCTCTTTTGTTCATAGTGATAGTACTATGGTTGCGTCTACAAACATGCTCGATCGATCTCTTGCTGCTGGCTTAAATTGTGTTAGTTCAAAACAAATTTCTTTTTATTACCAGAATATTGGAGGTATGAGAACTAAGCTAAAACAATTCTATTTATTTACCTGCGAATGTGATTTCGATGTTATAGTTATTACAGAAACTTGGTTACATAATGGAATTAAACATTTTGAATTTGTTAATGTAGATAAATACGAAGTTTTTAGAAAAGATAGAAGTGTTGAAATGACAGGTCATACGTTTGGTGGTGGAGTATTTATCGCAATCAACAATAACTTGCATTTTAGTGATGTAAAGATAAACGATCATAATAAGTTAATTGACCAAGTTGGTGTACGCTTCACATGCTATAATAATTCGGCAGAAATGTTTGATATAATTTGCTGTGCAAGCTATATACCACCTGAAAGATCCTTTGAATTATATAAAATGCATATTGATAATTTGCTCTCTTTATCGGCTACATCTAAAAAAAAATGAATTTATTTGCGCCATTGGTGATTTCAATTTAACGAATATTATTTGGAAGTTCCTCGATGATGACAAGTTGTGGGTTCCATTTAATATCTCTAATGAAAAAGAAATCTATGTAGTTGATAATCTATTTGGTATAAACTTGGTTCAATTGAACAATATATTTAACGAACATGATAAAATGTTAGACCTAATATTCTTAGATACAGAATTACTTGCTGAAGTATCTGAAAGTGATTACACTATAAGTGACTGTGATTCACACCACAAAACTTTGAATATGAAGGTTGATTGTTATAAGTACTCTGTCGCTCAAAAATCAAATCAAATATCAAGTTATATAACTTTAGTAAAGCAAATATTACTGCTCTAAAATCTCATTTGGCTCATTTTGACTGGCTAAGAATGTTCACAAATAAAAGCACTGAGGAGATGTACGAAATCCTCTTAAATACTGTACATGAATGCATGAATTTGTATGTCCCACTGAAGAAAACGATGAGAAAACATCTTCCGTGGTTTAATAAATCCCTTTTAAAGTTAAAAAATGCAAGAAATAAAGCGCATAAGACTTATATTAAATCGAAAAATCCGGAAAGTAGGATAAAATTCGAAAAGCTAAGAAAGGATTTCGAAACTCTGCATAAATTCCTATATAATAAATATATATTTGACACTGAATGCCAGATAAAGTTGAATAGTAAACAATTTTGGGTTTACTTAAATAGTAAAAGAAAGACAACCGGTATTCCAAATTTTATGGAATATAAAGGCTTAGTTTCGAAAACTTTAGAAGGTAATCTGGAATTGTTTGCAAGTTTTTTTGGGGCTGTTTACAATTCAAACAGCATAGATTTAAGTAGTTTTTCCAATGTTAATCACAATGTTAAGTCTATAGACTATCTGCAATTAACTGAATCAGACGTCATTTCTGCATTAGAGAAATTAGTTGATAATCCATCACAGGATTCTGATTACATATCCAATTCATTTCTAAAACAATGTGCTCATGTCTTATTTGTGCCTCTCACAATTGTGTTTAATTCCTCATTAAAAGAAGGTATTTTTCTTGATAGATGGAAGATATCATATATTTCACCTATTCATAAAAGTGGTTCCAAGATTGATGTCGAAAATTATAGGGGCATCTCTAAGATTCTTAAAATCCCAAAATTATTTGAGTCCATTATCAAAGACAAATTATTTTTTTCTGGTGAAAGAACTAATCTTATCAGAACAGCATGGTTTTTTAAGAGGAAAATCAACTGCTACTAATTTGATGCAATTCTCTAACTTTTTGCATTGCAATATAGAAGCTGGCTACCAAGTCGACACGGTTTATACTGACTTTTCAAAAGCTTTTGACAAAGTCAATATCTGTTTATTGACCCATAAACTAAAATCTTTTGGTTTTCACGCGAGGATGCTGCATTGGCTGGAATCCTACCTTTCCAATAGAAAGCAATAAATGGAATATCTTCTAGATATTTTGATGTCAAGTCTGGAGTTCCCCAAGGAAGCCACCTTGGGCCCCTTCTGTTCCTTCTTTTTATCAATGACATCACAGCTTCCTTATCCTTTTGTAAGTGTCTACTTTTTGCGGATGACATTAAGTTGTTTGCCAAAATTCAATCTCATGTACATGCAGTCTTATTTCAAAATGACTTGAACTCATTTTTTATATGGTGCAAAAATAATCAACTGTTCTTAAACCTTAAAAAATGTAAGCAAATTTCTTTCTATAAAAATTGCTCTCCTATTAAAACTCAATATTTTTTTGGTAATGATGCTCTTGATATATGTAAATTTGTCAATGACTTGGGCGTTACTTTCGACGATAAACTCAACTTTAATATGCACATTGATCAAATTATTCGCAAAGCCTGCTCTATGATGGGATTTATTAAGAGAACTTGCAAGGAATTTTCGGATCCTTATACTATTAAGTCTTTATATATATCCCTCGTGCGACCAATTTTGGAATACTGTGTTGTCATATTTAATCCACATTACAACGTTCATATCCTAAGAATCGAAAGAGTTCAGAAATCATTTACTCGCTACATGTTACGTAAATTTAATTGGGATGGATTTTTACCCTCATATAAGCAAAGATGTCTTCTCATCGATTTAAAAATGTTATCAGTTAGACGGAAAAATCTAGAAATTCTCTTCGTAAGAGATATTCTTAGCTCTAAAATGATGTGTCCAGAGCTTTTGCTGAAATTTGGTCTCTATGCTCCACAGAGATCATTACGCGATAGACCCTTACTGTATATTGAAACACACAGAACAGTTTACGGTCAAAATGAGCCAATAAGTCGTTGCTGCAATTCTTATAATAGTGTTTGTAATGTAATTAATTTATCCGATACCAGAGATGCAGTAAAAAAGCAATTAAATAATATTGTGTAGCTCAAATTTAATTTAGATTTAAGTTATTATTGTACTTTAGTTTTAGTGTAGTCTGTAAGAATCTTGTATTCGGTAGATGAAATAAATAAATAAATAAATCCAAAACTTTCTAATTAATAAAAATCTTTTATGATAAAAGTCACAAAATTCTGTCTTTTATTCTGTTATGATTTATAACAGATTTCATAAAAGATTTTTGCACGCAGAATACCAATTCTGGAGATCGTAAACGATTTTTTGACAGTTCGAACTTTTGTATGGAAATTCATAACAGAATAACAGGAAAAATGGATAAAAGATTTTGCCGAATAGGCCTGAATAATTAAAATGTGCATAGCACCAATCCGTCACCATCCTCATGCTTACCGAATCACTTCGCTGTGGATTCGATGGAAAAGTGTTTTGAGTTATTGGGTTTCCGAAGAAGAAACGTGAGTATTGTATTTTTTTGTTGCTTCTCCTTCTTGATTTTGCATCAACTATCGCGATATTTTTATTTTTGTTTTGCTCTCTTTGGGCGGTCAGTTACACTTTTCTATGAAACCTATATACCTAAACACAAATGAAATCGGTTGCATACAGAAAACAACACAACCCCGATCCTGGTTATCTCGCATTTACGTATAGCAAACATGTCATTCTCAATTTTTTTTTTTTTTTGTTAGTTTCCGAGTATTTTTCTGCGAGTGGCACAAATTTGTATTTTTGGTGCGTGCCTTTCCAGTTATGGTATAGTCTTCATTTGAGTCGGCTGAATAGTGGATAAAGTATATAATTTACTTCTGCGATCGACATGGATAATTTGGAAAACGTAAACAACGATAGCGATTGTCGCTACTTGGCTGAATATCACTTTGACGATTTTGCACAAGTGATGGCCGTAGCTGAAATTTCGGAAGCAAATAATAATCCATCAGGATCGTCTGGAAAAAATGGAAAGACCAGTACAACTGCTAAGCCGTTGGATAAATCACTGAACGATGTCGTCATCAACAATAGGCAGGGAACTGCCACTTCAAAACGTTTTCCAAACGGAATGGAATAATTAAGCTTATTTACCTATTACTTTTTTTTGTTTGTTTTTTTTTTAAGACTACTTTTGAATTCTCTTATTTATAATTATGTGAAGTTACTTTAATCTGTTTTTTTTTTTTAATAAAAACACAAATGTTTTGTTTTGGTAATCTGTTGTAGTTGGTGGTAATTATTTTTCTGTTAGTTTGGCATAGGGACATCGTGGGACTAAATTGAGTATGTTTTTCATTTTTGAACGCCATCACGATACATACAGCTTGGTTTTAATTTTTTTCCTGTCGTTGCGGATGTCATGTGAATTAGAGACTATTGAATATCGTTTACTATATGTGCCTCCGTAGTTTTGTGACATTCGAACATGGGAGTAATTTCATCTACAATTTGGATCGTTGTCGATTTTCTAAAAAATGCAACTGAAAGCGTGATCTCTGGAAAAAGACTTTGAATATTTGGCTCTGTATTCATGGGACATTCAAACTTATGAGAATGATGACAGCTAAAATTCGTTTTTCTAATGTTATGTTTTGTGTCTGATGATGATTTGAATCCTTTAACTCCAGCTCATTTCCTTATAGGTGAACCTTATACGGCTGTTCCAGAACCCAGTCTACTGAGCACACCAATAAATCGACTGCAGCACTGGAATCACATGCAAAACATGGTACAAGGATTCTGGAAAAGATGGCAAGTGGAATACCTCACTACACTTCAAGAGCGTTCAAAGTGGCAACAAACCAGTACGAGTTTAAAACCTGGTGACATTGTCGTGATTAAGGAGCCTAATCTTCCGCCAACCAAGTGGCTGTGGCACCCGGTGCAGATGCACTTGTTCGAGTGGCTACAGTTAAGACGAGCAATGGAACTTTCGTTCGTCCTATAAACAAGCCTGCTGTACTCCCTTGTTCCTGAAACTTGTTCCAGGGGCGCCGGGATGTTTTGTAATAATTCATTATTTATTGTTATTTGTATTTAATTTGTAACTAATTTCTTTATTTTCAATTTTGTTTCCTAATGTTTAATTCTAAATTATTTTTGTTATTTATCTTTGTATAAAATTTAATTTGCCTCACTGTCTCTAATACATAAATTCACCTGTTTGCAGTTGTATCGCAACAACAATTATACGCATTGTCTTCCCCTTGTCACACGCACCCAAAAGTGCGTGTATATTGTTGTTGCGACTAACGTTTGCTTCGATGCTGCTGATGTTGAATTATGCGAAACTCGTCCACTTGGATTTTGGTCTCAGCACAGCACGCATCGGAACAATCAAGCAGTTGGTATACCTACACACAATAAACTCTGTATCAAATGAGTGTATGATTTATTATTTTTTTTATTATTGCAACTTGTTCATTATCGTCTCGCTTAATCCTCATCATAAAATTGGTCCTTCGAGCCGGATTAATTAAATTTTAATGGAAGTTATACATGTGAATTTATAAGTGCAGCTTAGACAATTAAACATTTTGCGTATTTCCTTTAATTTATACGTCTCGATTATAAATTCGAAAGGGAGCAATCCTAAAGCATTTTAGTTTACTTAGGATTTCCATTGCAAATATCAAATATCTCCGTAAATTAATAGACTTTGACTCTTTTGAACATGAGTGCGTTAATATTAAGATTGAAGCGAGAAAATGCAATGGATCGCTTAACACGTGCAACAGATTTCGTGAACACTATCGATGAATCAAAATCGCTTGAATTATTAGAGGTTCGGTTAAACAAACTAGAAGAAACGTGGTTAGAATTTTCTGCTGTTCATAACGATTACCTGGCGTTTGTGAAACGATCTGATTATGATGCGATTGAAAACGAATTCGCAGAGTATGAAGAAAGTTATTTTATGGCGCATTCGAAGTACGTGAAAGGTATTCGTGACAGACAAGGCGCACCGCAAAATGGTTCGGACGGTTCGGTTATAGAACGTCTTGTCAATCAACAATCCACGTTCCTCGAGAAACTTAATTCTTCTGCGAACAGTAATTCTGCGTCGGTTAATCTACCACCAATCGTTGTGCCTTCATTTTCCGGGAATTATAAGGATTGGCCGTCCTTTCGTGATCTTTTCATTGGGTCTGTGGATAGCAAATCTAATCTGACTGCGACACAAAAGTTTCACTACCTAAAATCATTCCTCCGAGATGATGCGGCCAACCTTATAAAGCACATTTCCATTTGCGAAAGCAATTACTTCGAAGCGTGGGAACGCTTAGAGCAGCGATACGATAGGGTACATTTAATAGTGAAAGCGTTCATCCAATCCTTTTTGTCACTTCCCTCAAACAGTCTCGGTAATGTTCAAACGTTACGAAAAATCGCTGACGGGGCAGACGAAGTTGTGCGTTGCCTTAATGCTGTAAAGAAGACTGATCGCGATCCATGGTTGATATATCTGCTTTTAAGTAAGCTAGACCAGGATACAAACCAAGCTTGGGCAGAACACGTCGGGTCTCGAAATGATTGCACCATATCCGAACTTTTAGACTTTTTGCAATCTCGGTGCGATGCTCTCGAATCATGCCAATCCCATAATCGTCCGCTGTCATCGCGAGTAAAACCAACGATACGCGCTCATTTAGTTGAATCTTCGGATGTAAAATCACAGTGCCCCAAGTGCAAAACTGACCATATTCTAGCCCAGTGTAGCAAATTCGTGGCTCTTGACATTGAATCGCGTCGAAATTTCGTGAAAAACAATTCGCTTTGCTTTAATTGTCTCCGGGTTGGATATTCATCAAACAAATGTCGATCTCCATATCGTTGTCGAGTGTGTAAATCGCGCCATCACTCGTTAGTTCATCCTGAGAACCAAAGTAATAATCAATTACCGCCTTCATCCCAGACCGCAGATACTCATCCTATTCCGTCGTCATCGTTTTCAAATCAACCCGAACCTTCGGCACCATCGTTATCGCACATCGTTAATAATCACTCATCTAAGTGCGCTCGTTGGAAGCAAACCATTCTTCCCACTGTGTTGGCTAGGGTTAAAGACATTCAGGGAACTTTCATTGATTGCCGAGTGTTGCTAGATTCGGGGTCTCAATCTTCTTTTGTTACTGAATCTTTCGCACAAAGGCTCGGACATCCTCGTACTCACGCTCGAATTCCAATTCTCGGTCTGTCGTCTACTGAAGCAGGTTATACAAAAGGACGTATTTCTCTAAAACTATTCTCGCGCTTCAATTCTAACTCACTACACATCGATACTTATATTTTGAATAAGTTAACTTCGAATTTGCCTTCTCAATCGATAAATGTTCAGTTGTGGTCGCATATAGAACATTTAAATCTCGCAGATCCTTTTTTTAATCAATCTGCTCCCATCGATATTATTGTAGGTGCCGACAAACTCTTTAGTATATTGAAGGGAGAGCAAATTGAGGGGCCTGAAGGTATCCCACTTGCTCAAAATACTTCGTTTGGCTGGGTCATTACTGGTGAAGTGTTCGATCAGACGACATCAGACAGTATGACACTTTCTTCGCTACACTGCACTATCGACGTTGATGTCTTGTTACAACGGTTTTGGGAACTTGAGGAAGTCGCTCCGCCT
This sequence comes from Cheilosia scutellata, assembly GCA_955612985.1. Lineage (NCBI taxonomy): Eukaryota > Metazoa > Arthropoda > Insecta > Diptera > Syrphidae > Cheilosia > Cheilosia scutellata. Next base: position 3,178,984 of record OY015315.1, on the reverse strand, counting down.
AAGGATGAGTCATACATCGACGATCCAGCTGAGCAACATTTTCTGCAAACTTTCTCTCGGTCATCTGATGGCAAATACATTGTTTCACTCCCTTTTAAGACACCACCACCAACTTTCGGTAACACATTGTCGTCTGCGGTTTCGCGTTTGAACTCAATGGAACGTCGGTTTCACAACAACCCCGAGTTACATCGCTTATATTCTGAGTTTATGCGAGAATATCTAGAGCTCGGACACATGAAACAGATTCCTCCTGAGGAGATAAAATCAGTCTCTGGAAACAGCTTTTATCTTCCTCATCATGCTGTGTTGAAACCCGACAGCTCTTCTACGAAACTTGTTGCAGAATAAAACGCAAACCGTGTTCAATATAATATAACAAAAGACCTTTATTCAATTAGGTATAGAAAGCGAATGAACAGAATAATGATTTGGGCAAAAGAAAAAGAATGCGTTAATAATGTACATAGGTTCTGTTAAGATTTGAGAGAGTTAGAGTATTGTGTTGTTAGTGTTTTAATAATTAAGAAAAAGTATACAGTGATGCAAAAAACTATTTCAACACTCCCCCACAATACAATACTATGAAACGATTAATCAAACTAAATAAATGTTTAAGTTGACAAGCCCATCAAAGATACAAATTTCATATGTTTTGGTTTCGACAGATTCTTGGTAAATACATCGGCCATCATGTCTCCCGTGCATTGGTAGTTTAGCTTGATGATGTCTTCTTGAACCAGCTCTCGGACAAAGTGATACCGTATGTCTATGTGCTTTGTTCTGGGGTGATGTACCGGATTTTTCGCAAGTTGTTGGGCTCCTAAATTATCATTAAAGAGAACAGTATGATTATTTTTAAATTTGATACCCAATTCTAAAATTAAATTTCGTAAATAAACTGCCTCTTTACTGGCTTGAGACAAAGCCATATACTCAGCCTCTGTACTACTGAGTGCAACTGATGTTTGTTTTTTTGACTCCCATGAAATCGCGGCCCCTGACAATATAAAAACGAAACCTGTATATGATTTTCTATCGTCAAGATTCCCCGCCCAGTCTGCGTCAACATAGCCCTTTAGATCTTCAGATGTTTTCGTGTAAGTAAGCTTAGCATCGCAAGTAGTACTGAGATAACGCAACAAATGCTTTAGAGCAACCGCATGCTCTGCGTGTGGATCAGTATTGAATTGGGATAGCTTGCTAATGGTATAAACTATATCCGGACGCGTAGAAACAGCCAAATATAGAAGAGCTCCAATCAGCGATTGATACGAATTCGGGTTATCTCTCTTACAAGTGGAATTTGCACACTTCCTTAACTTGATACCTGGATCCAGCGGTGTGAACTGAGGCTTGCAGGTTTCCATCCGATGACGTTGCAGCACATCTATTATATACTGTTTTTGATGTATACTTATTGGTCCCCTTAATCCATTCCGCTCAACCTGAATTCCCAAGAAATATTTGAGAGGTCCCTTGTCCACGCATTCAAACTGGTCACAAATTTGTCTCTTGATTTCATGCAGAGACTCTTCATTAGAACATGCAATCATAATATCGTCTACGTAAATCGCAATAATATTAAATTGGTTCTCCTTGTTCATAATATAAACACAATTATCGCCATTACATCTTGAATAACCAATATCATGCAAAACACCGTCCAATCTTTTATTCCACTCCCGGCCTGCTTGTTTGAGACCGTATAATGATTTAAGCAGCTTGCATACCTTGTTAGGATGGTGAATGTTTATAAACCCTTCCGGTTGTGACATGTAAACTGTGTCCTCCAAATCACCGTTCAGGTATGCGGATGTCACGTCTAATTGATGTAAAAGAAGTTCCCGTTCAACAGCTAAGGCGATTATCAACCGAATTGTCGAAAAACGTACAACAGGTGAGAAAGTCTCGTTGTAATTAACAAAGTACTTCTGAGCGCAACCTTTCGCCACAAGCCTGCATTTAAATCTGTCGACCGAACCATCTGCATTCCGTTTAATGCTAAAAACCCATTTGGAGCCAATCACCTGACTGTTTTCGGGACGATCAACTAACTCCCATGTGTTGTTTCTTGCATCCATTTCCATTTCAGCATTCATAGCATCCTTCCATTTGTTGGCGTCTGTACTTGACATTGCCTCAGCAACCGTCAATGGAGCAGCTGGAACTTCCACAGAATTCACAGCTTCGATAACGTTGAACTGTTTTGCTGGACGACCGGGTTTGCCTGTACGAATAATTCTTGGACGTCCTGGTCCTCTAACGTATTCCGGATTTTGGGCCTTCTCCCCCTCTTTCTCACTGCCTTCTTGCTCTTCATTAGACTGTTGCAGCTCTGTCTGGGACTGAGGCTGTTGTATTTCAGTTGTTAAAAAATCACTTGCGTTACCATCAGACATTTTCTGAAAATCCTCAAAAAATATAACGTCCCTACTTTTTTCCACCTTCCTTGTATTTGGGTCGAATAGACGATACGCCTTCGATTCATCAGAGTAACCAACCATGTACAACTCTTTTCCTTTAGCAGAGAACTTTGAGCGACCTGATTTCTTATCTAACATCACAGCCTTAGATCCAAAAAGTTTAAGGTGGGAAATTGTTGGCTTTCGACCTGACCAAAGCTCATATGGTGTTAAATTCCCTGCGACATTTGTTGGGGATCTATTTCTTAGATAAACTGCAGTATTTACCGCTTCCGCCCACAAGTACTCAGAAAGTTCAGACCCCACAAGCATACATCTAGCCATTTCTACTAAGGTGCGGTTGGCCCTTTCCGCTACCCCATTCTGTTGGGGAGTATACTTAACTGAAAGCTGCCTCTTAATTCCGCTTCCATGTAAGAATTCGTCGAACGATTTATTTAAATATTCCGTACCATTATCACTTCGAATGGTTTTAATCTTGCATCCTGTCTGCAGTTCTACCATTGCCTTAAATTGCTTAAAAACTCCGAAAACTTCATCCTTGCTTCTGATGAAATAAACAAAAATGTTTCTAGATTTGTCATCTATAAATGTAAGAAAAAATTTTGCACCTCCTGCCGAAGTCACTCGCATAGGGCCGCAGACATCCGTATGAACCACCTCTAGCAACTCCTTGCTTCGATGTAAGGATTGTTTAGGAAACGGCTTAACAGTAATTTTTCCTTTAGCACACACTAAGCAATCAACATTGGAAATTTCTGAATTAAACTTTAGACCTATCACCATATTATTTTCCTTAAGTTGTTTGAGGCTTTGGCTATTTAGGTGTCCGTAACGTTGATGCCATTGATAAAAACTATTAACATCGCTACAGGAACTATAATTCAAAACTTCGCCCTCCAGATCCAAAATAAACAAATTATTTTTTCGGTTAGCCTTTAGTACGGGTTTGTTACATGCAGTTTTCACGATAGCCATATTTTCATTAAAATCTACGGCATAATTATGTTGGGTAATTCTGCTGACGGACACAAAATTCCCACGTAGCTGAGGAACATAGAGTACGTTCTTTAAGGTAATGTTACCGCATGACAACTTTAAGTTAACCGTTCCTATTCCGCTAGACGAAACTGATTGATCACTGGCTAGCTGTATGGTCTCTGTACTATTTACATTTAAACTAATAAAGAAATCCCTCCTGCAACACATATGCGACGTGGCACCACTATCCAAACACCATTCGTGAGACTTCAACACATTAGAATCAATCGCAGAAAACAATCCAAAAGATGCTACCGAATTAGACGGATGGTTTTTATTTTGACGACAGTGTGCAGCAAAATGTCCTCTTTTTCCACATGCGTAACATTTGCCCTTGGTCCTAACACCGTTGTTTCCGAAATGTGTACCGTTTTTGGGTGAACCCGTTTTATGATTTGATTTTACCAAAAAGACTTGGTGATTTTCTACGCTGCTACTTCCTTTCTCATGTCGCCTTTGTTCTTCCTCTAACAATTTAATTTTTAGACTAACAAGCGATGGTAAATTATCTCGACTCTCAATTGCAACAATAAAATTTTCATACGTATCAGGCAGACTACATAATAAAATTATGATAAGCAATTCATCTGGTATAGTTACGTGAATTTCATGCAATTTCTCAACTATTTCATAAAAATCATTAAGATGAGCTGACATGGACAGACCATCTGTCATCTTGGCATGCATTAATTGTTTAAAGAGACTCACCATACGAGCCGGACCTTTAGGCTGGTGGATTTCGGATAATTTATCCCATGCTTCCTTTGACTTCTTACAGTGCTTTACATGCATTAGTTCTGATGACTTTACGCTGAGTAAAATCGTTGCGAGCGCCTTTGCATCGCCAGTATTCCATGCTGCTACTTGTTCGACTTTCGGATCCTCAGTGGGGAGAACATTTGACCCATCCACATACGACCACAAATCCGCATGCACCAGGACACTCTTCATTTGGATTGTCCATGTAGAATAATTATCTCCACTGAGCTTTTCAATTTGATATAAAGAACTCATCGTACACGATTTACTTTTCGACAAACGAATTCAAGAAGTTTTATATTACAAAAAAAAAAATTCTTTGTTCACTTGCAACCTGGGCCCATAACCTGTTGCAGAATAAAACGCAAACCGTGTTCAATATAATATAACAAAAGTCCTTTATTCAATTAGGTATAGAAAGCGAATGAACAGAATAATGATTTGGGCAAAAGAAAAAGAATGCGTTAATAATGTACATAGGTTCTGTTAAGATTTGAGAGAGTTAGAGTATTGTGTTGTTAGTGTTTTAATAATTAAGAAAAAGTATACAGTGATGCAAAAAACTATTTCAACAAAACTGCGTGTCGTTTTTGATGGGTCTGCTAAGGACTCGAACGGGCAGTCATTAAACAGTACGCTGTTAGTAGGTCCTCCAATCCAACGTGACTTAATCGGCGTATTCCTTCGTTTTCGACAGCACCGATATGTTTTCACCGCCGATGTAGTAAAGATGTTCCGTCAAATTTGGATCGAAGAACCCCAAACAGACTTTCAACGAATTGTATGGCGGGAAAACCCAACGGAAGACGTCAAACATTTCCGTTTATGTACCGTCACATATGGTACCGCGTCCGCTCCGTTCTTGTCCGTTCGCGTCTTGAAACAGCTGGCAAGTGATTACCAGACCGAATAGCCCAATGCATCTCGTATTCTTTTAAATGATGTTTATGTTGATGATGTGATGACGGGGTCCAATTCTATCGAAGAACTCATCGCATTGCAGTCCGAGCTAGTTATCCTGCTTTCCAAGGCCAAGCTCCAGCTTCGAAAATGGAGCTCAAACTGTTGGCCTCTTCTTTCTAAATTACCTGTCTCTGAATGCGAATTTTCCATCTTTGACACTGAGCGTTCACAATCGCTAATCAAGGTCCTCGGAATGTTTTGGAATCCGGTTAGTGACGAATTCTCATACCGCATGGCGAAGACACTACCATCTCATGCAACAACAAAACGGGCTCTCCTTTCGGAAGTATCGCGGATATTCGACCCATTAGGACTGCTGGCTCCTTCAATAGTGTTGTTCAAAATTCTATTTCAGGAACTCTGGTCATCGGAACTGAATCTTGGCTGGGATGACTTGTTGCCTCCCCCTCTAGCCGAACGATGGATGTCCTATAGGCAGGAGCTTCCCTTCTTTGAAAGAATTAGTGTTCCCAGAAATGTCTTCGCATCATATGAAGAGATAGAACCGCATGGGTTTTCAGATGCGTCATCGGTAGCCTACGCAGCAGTTGTAGACGCACGCGCAAAGTCGCTGAAGGAGTGTACAAAGTCGTCATTGTTGCAGCTAAAACCAAGGTAGCTCCGTTAAAACCAGTGTCCATTCCTCGTTTGGAACTCTGTGCAGCGTTGCTTTTGACTCGGTTGATAAATCTTGTCAAATCATCGATATCAACCAAGATCTCAAAAATATACGCATGGTGTGATTCGGAAATTGTTTTGCATTGGCTGTCTTCGCCACCTCGCCGCTGGACAACCTTTGTCGCCAACCGCACAGCTGTTATCCTCGAAATTATTCCACGACACTCTTGGAACTACATTGCATCGGAATCCAATCCAGCAGATTGCGCATCGCGGGGTGTACTGCCATCCAACCTTTCTAGCCATGATCTGTGGTGGAACGGTCCATCTTGGCTCTCGAAAAGTGATGAACATTGGCCAAAATCTAAATTCGCGTCGTGTAATCTACAACTCAAAGACATTGAGGAAAAGCAATCCTCTCGCCAAGTTCTAGTTACTTCATCCGACATCAACATCATTCAGACACTTATAGACAACATCTCCTCGTGGTATCGAATTCAAAGAATAGTCGCATATTGCCTTCGGTATCTATTTAACAGTCGCTCCCAAAAACTCGACCGACGAACCTCGTGTCTAAGCCTAAGTGAGATTCAAAAGGCAAGAACCCTAATTTTAAAAACAATCCAACAAATATCATTCAGTTCGGACATTCGTTCCCTAATACGCCATCACCAATTACCGCTTAAATCAAAGCTTATCCGATACTCCCCTTTTATCGACAGTGAGGGACTGCTTCGTGTTGGAGGAAGAATCAAACATGCACCAGTTTCTTTTAATCTTAAGCATCCTATTCTTCTTCCTAATAATAACAAACTTTCTCATCTCATTGTAACAGATATACACACTAGTCACTTGCATCCAGGAGTAAGTGAAATGTTTGCTATAGTTCGACAGCGGTACTGGATACTAGGTAGTCGCAATCTCATCCGAAACATCGTACATAAATGCACAGTATGTTTTATGCAACGTAAGATGACCAGCAAGCAGTTGATGGGCGATTTACCAATTCAGCGAATACAACCAAGTCGACCATTCGCTAACACTGGGTGTGACTACGCTGGACCGCTAACCATAAAGCTTTCTCGCGGTCGCAAGCCAAAGCTTTCAAAAGCCTACATAGGACTATTTGTGTGTATGTCTACCAAGGCCATTCATCTTGAGGTAGTGAGTGATCTCACAACAGATGCTTTTTTGGCGGCCTTACGCAGATTTGTGTCTCGTCGGGGCATGTGTTCTAACATCTACAGCGATAATGGAACCAACTTCCAAGGCGCTCGTCGCTGCTTGACTGAGATACATAAGTTGGTTATGTCCGAGGCCCACAATGACGTCATAACTGCATCCCTCGCCAAGGACAACATTGCCTGGCACTTCATCCCCCCGTCTGCACCACATTTTTGGTGGTCTTTGGGAGGCAGGTGTCAAGTCAGTTAAGCTGCACCTACGGAGAGTAATTGGGTCATCAATTTTGACTTTCGAAGAGTTGTACACGGTCCTCACCCAAATAGAGGCCATTTTAAATTCTCGTCCAATATGTTTTGTGTCTGATGATGATTTGAATCCTTTAACTCCAGCTCATTTCCTTATAGGTGAACCTTATACGGCTGTTCCAGAACCCAGTCTACTGAGCACACCAATAAATCGACTGCAGCACTGGAATCACATGCAAAACATGGTACAAGGATTCTGGAAAAGATGGCAAGTGGAATACCTCACTACACTTCAAGAGCGTTCAAAGTGGCAACAAACCAGTACGAGTTTAAAACCTGGTGACATTGTCGTGATTAAGGAGCCTAATCTTCCGCCAACCAAGTGGCTTCTCGGTAGAATCGAAGCAGTGGCACCCGGTGCAGATGCACTTGTTCGAGTGGCTACAGTTAAGACGAGCAATGGAACTTTCGTTCGTCCTATAAACAAGCCTGCTGTACTCCCTTGTTCCTGAAACTTGTTCCAGGGGCGCCGGGATGTTTTGTAATAATTCATTATTTATTGTTATTTGTATTTAATTTGTAACTAATTTCTTTATTTTCAATTTTGTTTCCTAATGTTTAATTGTAAATTATTTTTGTTATTTACCTTTGTATAAAATTTAATTTGCCTCACTGTCTCTAATACATAAATTCACCTGTTCGCAGTTGTATCGCAACAACAATTATACGCATTGTCTTCCCGTTGTCACACGCACCCAAAAGTGCGTGTATATTGTTGTTGCGACTAACGTTTGCTTCGATGCTGCTGATGTTGAATTATGCGAAACTCGTCCACTTGGATTTTGGTCTCAGCACAGCACGCATCGGAACAATCAAGCAGTTGGTATACCTACACACAATAAACTCTGTATCAAATGAGTGTATGATTTATTATTTTTTTTATTATTGCAACTTGTTCATTATCGTCTCGCTTAATCCTCATCACATATAACAAATTAAAATCATGCACAAAATGAAGACATAGCTAACTTTTGGTTATAGACGTTAACCATATTTATAGGTAGATGCATTCAAATTTTTTTTAGAAAACAAAAAAATTAAAATTATTTAATTCTTTAAAATAATCCACCATAGATATCTGATGAGGGTTCGATTTAGTTCCTTTCCGATTCAGACTTACTTCCAGAGTGTTGTTTAAAGGGACGTCCCCGACGAGCAGTTTGACGACTTGAGCTAGAGCGCCTTTCGCGATGTGACCGTTTTGATTCACTTGATTTGTTCTTGTAATTGGGATCGAGAGGAGTATATTGAGGCTCCTCAGTCAGCTCGACGAGCACTCTGTTAAAAACATCCAATCCAATAGATTCTTTATCGCGATGTCACGATTAGTCTTCAACCTCGGATAACTCAAGTTTGGAATAGCTACAGGTATACATCCAATACGTGTAACTGGGGGCACATCCTTAGCAGCACCTCCTGCAGCACCACCTACAGCAGTACCTCCAATTTCCTCGATATGAATGTTTACTGTTTGATTCTCAATGGAATTTATTTTATAATTTTTTTTTTTTGTAACTTTTTTTAACAATAATGGCGGCACCGGCACCTTGTTTTTTTCTGTCCCATCACTGACTGGTGGTACTAATTTATATTGATATTGCGGAGCAGATGATGAGTTAGCTACGTGTTCCGAAAATGTTGCTGAACGTTTCATTTTAATGTTCACGAAAATCTTTTAGATCTAACTTTTAAAAAGATTTATTGACTTAACAAAAAATAACGGCAACCACAACGACCCTGTGTCCTCGACGACAAGAATAAGTTTGAAATTTTTTTCTCAGGACTTAAATTGGGAAATATGTTTTGGTATTATGTACCAAAACAAAGGTGAGCCAAAGGTGAACGCAGCGTTGGCACTACCTGAAAGAAAAAAAGTATCAGAATTTCAAAAGTATTAAGAGTACCATAAATACAATATAGCAATGAGAATAAAACGATTTTGTATTTGTTTTTAGTGTATGTTGTGATTTGCTGTTTGTTCGTTACGAGTTGCCTTGGAATAATATTTCCCCCGCCATCAGTAGTAATTTGAATAATACTATGTAAAGAGTTGACCTCAAATTGGGATGTCCATAAGTTGGGTGGCTCGTCAATTATCACAGTTAAATAATTTTTGAATGAAACATTTCGTGGGCTAACAAAAGAATCGATGTGAATCAAAAAAAACGGACAACAATGATAAGATTTATGATTTTACAGCTTCGATATTTTCCACAAAAATATATGCTAAATTTTGCGTTTTGCAAAATATGCATATGGCATTTGCATATTCGTCTTTTGTAAGAATGTAAGCTTCCTCTGTAAATATAAAGAGCACTTGTTAGTTCCGCCTCTTGACGAGCGAGGGGAAATTAATCTCTGTCATTTGTTTCTCTAGTTTTATACCCTCCACAGGAAGGTATATTCACTTTGTCATTACATTTGTAACCCCAAGAAGGAGTCACCGGAGACCCTATAAAGTAGGTATATATATTCTGAATCTGTCTGTCCGTCTGTCTGTCTGTCTGTTGAAAACACGATAGCGTCCAAACTAATTGACCTAGGTGTATGAAATTTTGTGGGAGGACTTCTTTTTACCGTCGTCAGGTTGGTATTGAAAATGGGCTATGTCGGTCAAGTAGTTCTGGTACCCCCCATACAAAACCACTATTAGACCCATGCGTGTACAGTACATACTAGCTCGCATGGCGAACATTTTGCTTGATTTTTATGCAGTGGAGGGTATTAAAGCATCGGCCAGGCCGATGATAACACTTTTACTTGTTTTTATTGCCATTGAGTACGTTCAAAGTCAGAGTTTATAAAATATCGCTTAAGGTGCTAGTATAGTACACGGTATGTAGCACGCCGCATATATGTTAGAGCACATAAAACACCCGACTGTGTTTTATGCCTCTCTGTATGTCTAGAGGATATTGTGACTAATTGCATGAATGGTTTCATTTGCGGAGTGCATTTGCATTTGCATGTGGAGTGGTGAGTGCAACTCACTCTCACTCACAAGAATATTGACTGAGTGGAAATCTGTGAGAGCTCGGATGGTCAGTCGATCCAGAGGAGCCGTCGCGAGTTATCGATGTGCCACAGAATTCGTGCGGTAATTTTGAGAGTGACGGTTTTTATTTGAATGGTCCCTATTATCAGAAGTGGGATATAGCCCGTGTGCTATTTGAATAAATTAATATTGTGAAAAAAAAAAATAAAGATAAGATGCAGCATGCAGAACAATAAGAGCTGAAGGGTGAAGCTATAGCCAGTGGTGCGCCTATGTTCACAACCACTGTCCTAAATTATGTACAGTAATAAAATGGGTATAGGCTGTCCAGGGGGAGTTGAGGCTGCCCGGGGTGCACACTGCACAGTGGCAGTTTTCTTGGGGTGGGAATATTTTTCTCTTGTAGCATTTTGGTCGGATGAAGTGGTTGATGCTTCTTGCTACTAATCTAGTTTCACCATTTTTGTAAATGAAAAAAAAGTGAAATATTATTAAGTCTGTAACTATTATTATCGAGCTTTATTTTTGATACAGGTACGTTTTAGCTATCAGCTAAGTTTCATCACCTATTGTGGCTCGTGAAGATTCATGATAGTGTTTCATACAGATGTAAAAGTCAAAACGGAAGTAGGTGGTTGCAATTGCCTGAATATTTGTTTGGACTGGGGCCTAGGTAACTGTTGTTCACTTGAGAACAAGGAAATGGGTTGTTCCATTAGAATGTGTGTTGATTTGACAATTTTTAATACCAACCTGACAACGGTAAAAAGAAGTCCTCCCACAAAATTTTATTAATTTAAGTCGGTTCGTTTGGACGCTATGGTGTTTCCAACAGCTAGAGAGATAAATTGGTCGAATATAGACTTTGTGTGGAAAGTAACGGAACTACTTTACCGACATGGACCATTTTTATTACAAACCTGACAACCGTAAAATTAAAATCTCTCACAAAATTTCAGTCGCCTTAGTCGATTCATACCAACATGACGACGGTAAAAAGAAGTCCTCCCACAAAATTTCATACACCTAGGTCAATTCGTTTGGACGCTATCGTGTTTTCAACAGACAGACGGACAGACGGACATGGCTAAATCGATTCAGAATGTGATCCTGATTCAGAATATATATACTTTATAGGGTCTCCGGTCCTAGCGCGAGGGGCGGTCACCTTGTCGTTGCGTCAAATTGACGTTGGTGCGCAGGCTTAAGTTGCAATGATTCAACAGGCTATGCTGTCGGAGGCGGTAGTCGTCTGAAGGGTCACCCATGACAGACAGGCTGCTTTGAAGAGTAACGAACTAAGAACTGCCCAACCCCCCCTAATCCAGGGTGTCATGCGACACCGTGCCCATTGGACGGTTTGCAGCCAGGGGGTATACCGGCTGTATTCTAACGGCGCCTCCCTGAAACCAGGCCGCATCAGGGTGTAAGTAGTGGCCTTACCATGGTATGCGGGGCTCTGGCATGGTGGACAGTTTTTTCCCTAGCTACTCGTGGGACCACAATACAAAACAAAATGAAACCAACAACACAACAAAAACAAAAAACATCTTCGGGAAGTACTTCCCAGACAGGACCAACCAAACAAACTGACAGGACTGGACAGATAACAAAAACGGACAAAGTTGAGAGGAAGATGAGGAGGATGCGAATCGTCAACGAACGGCGCTCTGACTCTTCTCACTCTCTTACAGACGACACCGACGGTAGCGCGTCAAATGCTCCAGCGACGAATCCTCCCAGGAAACACGTTAGAGCGAGCACAATAGCTTATAGAAAAAGAAGGAATGCATTCCTATGTCTTGGTCGACTTGAAGAAAAGGGCAAGGACAAATGGGATGACAAAGACAAAGCTTCCTATGAATGGGCAACGAAAGTGGTGGAGGAAAGTAAGAGTCGACCTATTAAGGGACCCTCCACAAGCAGCGAAACAAAGAGAGAACTTGCATCCAAGAGGCAGCGGTCTCAGGATGACGCTCCCACTACCTCAAAGAAGAGTAAGGGCACCGCTTCGGAACCCAAGCTCCTAACTGAGGTTGTGAGAGATCATCTGATCATGGCGATCATAGACCGCGGCCATGAGGAGTGCAAGATCAGCCGCGAAAACTGGGAGAAGGTGGAGACGAAGATAAACCTTTATCTCCTCTCTCAGTGCAAGACTGACCCTTCCAAACCGATGCCGTCGTATAGGGATAGGGGCTGGCATCATGGAGGCTATAGGCTGATTGCCTGCGACGACGAGATTGCGGTAACTTTTATTAAGGCTGCAGTCGCCGGCGCGGGTGATCTATGGCAGGGCGCTAAGCTGGAGGCCGTGAGAAAGGACGAAATCCCGCTCAGGCCAAGAGCTCGCGCTTGGGTTCCTATGGTGCCAAGCGACCCACAAGACATTCTGCTTCTGATACAGAGCCAGAATCGGGACATCCCAACACAAAAGTGGAAAGTAGTAAAATCGGAGGTGATGAAAGATTCAAGGTCTATCACCATACTACTAGACAAAGAATCGCTTCCACTACTAAAAGAAAGAAACTACGAGGTCAGCTACTGTTTCAAACGTATAAGGCTGCACGTCTATCAACAGGATGGGAGACAAGCATTGGGCGATAGCCCCGCTGTCCCTCCATCCTTCACAAAACGGCGGGGATCAGATCACGGACGGTCTTCTGAATCAGAGGACACGGACACCACTGTGATTGAGGTTTCCGGTTTATCCAGTAGCCACAATGCTGCGGATAATCCAGATAAACCTACATCACAGTAAGGTGGCCTCTGCCAACCTTATTCTCCACCTACAAGCAAGTGGGGACGACATAGTCCTCATCCAAGAACCGTGGCTCGTTGACAACAGCATAGCGGGGTTGAGGACACCAGATTATAAAATTTTTCATGCTGATTGTAAAGGTAAAATAAGAGCCTGCATTTTAGCAAAAACTAACTTAAAACTTTTCCTTTCACAGAGCTTCAGTAACCCTGATTTCGCAGTGGCCAAACTGGAGATCACTGATAAAGAGGAATTCTGGCTTGCATCGGCGTATATGGCCTACGATGATATCGGGCCCGTACCATCGACAAATATACGTCATGCAGTCAGAGAATCAGAGCGGAGGAAGATCCCAATTTTACTCGGATGCGACGCAAATGCACACCACTCCATCTGGGGCAGCAGCGACATCAACGAAAGAGGTGAGTCACTTTTTACTTTTCTTGTAGAGACTAACCTCGTAATTTGCAATATCGGTAATGAACCTACATTTATTACCCGAAACAGACAGGAAGTGTTAGATATTACGCTAGTTACTAACTCTCCCACTATCTCCGTGGAAAACTGGGCAGTATCCAAGAATAATTCATTTTCTGATCACTGTTACATTTTCTACAGTCTTAACATTACCCCTCCTCCTGTAGCGTTGTTTAGAAACCCCAGGAAGACTAATTGGGATAGCTATCGAGCCAACCTAACAAAGGCTCTCGGTAACATACCCACTGATACAATTTCATCGTTCGAAGACATTGACTCCTTGACGACGAAGATTACTTCTGCCATGAATGAATCCTTCACAAAGTCGTGCCCGGTAAGCAGACACACTAAATGTAAGAAACCCCCGTGGTGGACTACAGAGCTAAGCTCACTAAGAAGAGAAAGTAGAAAAGTCTTTAACAGGGCAAAAAGAACAAGATCACCCACAGATTGGGACTGTTATAAGAAAAGCCTTAAAGACTACAAAAAAGGAATAAAAATCGCGCAAAGAAACTCCTGGCAGGGTTTTTGTTCCAAAATTGAAGAAAACAATGAGGCTAGTAGAGTTAGGAAGATCCTGTCAAAGTCTCCCTCTATACCTAGCTATATAAAGAAATCCGATGGAACGGAAACGCAGTCTAGTCAAGAATCACTCCAGTTGCTCCTAGACACTCACTTCCCAGGAAGTGCCCAAGGGGATTATATCCCGACTCAAGAACGGTCCCATCCCAGAACTCATTTAATTTCAAAGGAAGTGATAAGCGAACGCAAACTTTCGTGGGCGATTAATAGCTTCCTCCCTTTTAAATCGGCAGGACCAGATGGAATCATCCCGGCAGAAATGCAACATGCTTATGGCATTCTAAAACCTTGGATGATTTTACTGTTCTCCTTAAGCCTAGACCATGGTTACATACCAAAATTATGGAGAGAGGTGAAAGTGGTTTTTATACCGAAGACGGGAAAAGCCTCTCACACCACTCCAAAGGATTTCAGGCCTATTAGTCTGTCATCTTTTCTACTTAAAACACTAGAGAGGATGATAGATTTATATATTCGCCACAACATCAAAGCAGGAACTCTCTCGAAATCCCAACACGCCTACTGTAAGGGCAGATCGGTAGAGACAGCTCTACACTCCTTTGTCGGCACCGTGGAAAAATCACTAGCCGTCAAGGAATTTACAATGGTAGCCTTCCTAGACATCGAAGGGGCTTTCAACAATATAGAGCCGAGAGCGATAATTAACGCACTTGAAAACCTGCAGATTGACGCTAGTCTAAGTCACTGGATCAACCAAATGCTGCTAAGCAGGGTTATCAATTCGGAACTTGGCAGCTGCAAACTGAGAAGGTCTGTGCAACGCGGCACTCCGCAGGGTGGAGTACTTTCACCGCAGCTATGGTTGCTAACAGTAAATGAAATACTGGTAACCCTGGAGAAAAATGGTGGTAAAGTTATAGCCTACGCAGACGATATCGCCATTCTATTTACTGGGAAATACCTCCCAACATTACGAGACTTGATGGAAACGGCCCTCGCAACGCTGGTCAAATGGGCTAACAAATGCGGCCTGGATATAAACCCGGGTAAAACAGAGCTAGTGCTATTCACGAAGAAGCACCGAATTCCTCAAATTGATCCACCCAAACTAAAGGGGATCCGCCTCAGCTTCTCTGACAGCGCCGAATACTTAGGTTTGGTTCTGGACAGGAAACTGAGCTGGAAACTAAACCTGCATGAACGCATTAAGAAGGCCGCTACTGCACTTTACTCCTGCAAAAGGATCCTGGGCCTCAGATGGGGCATCAGCCCGAAAATAATGCACTGGCTGTATACAGCAGTAGTCAGACCGATACTCATGTACGGAATCATCGTCTGGTGGCCAGCATTAGATAAAAGAAGCTACCTCTCTCTCTAAATAGAATCCAAAGAGTGGCATGTGTCTGTGTGACCAGTGCCCTGCGGACAACTCCAACCGCAGCACTGGAAACCATGCTCCACATTCTGCCCTTGGACATACACGGTAAAGAGATGGCGGCAAAATCGGCATTGCGTCTGAGAGAATCACAGCAATGGAGAAGCAGTGACACAGGGCATGCCAATATTCTAAAAACTAATAATGTTACAACAGAAGTTACAGACTACGTAATCACGGTCCTTGACTTCACTATTAAATACAAGACCAGTATTCCCGACCGACAGCAATGGGAAGAGAATACGGTTATAGATGAAAATACGCTAGAAGTATACACAGATGGGTCTAAGACGGAGGACGGAGTAGGAGCCGGGATTTTCTCAGTTCCACTCTCCCTAAACCAGTCTTTTAGACTACCAAATAACTGTAGTGTCTTCCAAGCAGAAGTTATGGCTATTCGCGAAGCCGCTGAACTGCTGAAGGTGAGATCGATATCGAACTCAGACATCGTCATCTACACCGACAGTCAAGCAGCTATTAAAGCACTCGAATCACCAATATTAAGATCCAAATTGGTCAGGCACTGCCGCAAATCTTTAAATGAGATCTCGGATATGTGCACGTTAACGCTGTGCTGGGTCCCTGGTCATAGAGATATACCAGGTAACTGTAAAGCAGACGAACTAGCAAGGAATGGCACGAAAATGGAACTCTCTACTGGTAAAGGAGAGCCCCATGTGCCAATTGAAACGGTAAGATACAACATCTCCACACTAGCACTGCAACAGGCTAATGAGAGATGGCGCGATATTGACACCTGCAACCACGCAAAACAGACCTGGCCACGAATAAATCGGCGCAGGACAAAGGTCCTGTTAAACGTCAGTAGAAAACATATCGGAACTCTTGTCGGAGTACTAACAGGCCACTGTGTACTAGGAAGACATGCCGTAAGGCTTGGAGTTACCGCTAATGACTTCTGTCGCAGTTGCATGGATGAGGAGGAAGAGGAAACTCCGTTCCACCTACTATGTAACTGCCCGGCGCTATCCTCGATTAGAAAGCAAACTCTAGGAGAGTACTTCTTTGAGGAGCTTGCTGATATTGCCGAAACGGATATCAGTAAAATACGGAAATTTCTCCAAAATTCGAAATGGTTCCAAGAGTAGCGGAAATAACCGACTCTGCTTGTGGTATCACAATGGACCTTACTTGGTCTAAGTGAATTATTCCGTATTAACGGATAATTGCCACCTAACCTAACCTAACCTAGGGTCTCCGGTGACTCCTTCTTGGCGTTACAAATGTAATGACAAAGTGAATATACCTTCCTGTGGAGGGTATACAAAAAATAAATAAATGTGGACAAGGTACCAGTGTGAATTATTAAAGCCCGTTTTTTGTTTGTGTATGTTTATGCATTATTGGTTGGTTGGTAGTTTGTAATGCATAAATGCATAAAGCAACAACAAGTAAGAAATGCTGACTTTGTGGCAAAGATGAACATGAACACGCTAAAAATGCTTGTTTGGCTCAACGAGTTGGGCAGATCGAATATGAATTAACTTTTGGTGAAAAAGTTTTTTTGTATCCTAGGTTCATTGTGATTGTGCAAGAAATATCGCCGAATAGGTGGTTATAATTAGTTTTTTACTTATTAACGGATTAATAAAGATCCAATTTATTGTAAAATAGCTTTTGATTGTCAAATCTTAGAGTTTGCATGGTGGCGAGGTGTGTTTGAACAGCAAATTGATGAATCAGTGGGAGAGTTCTAAAAGGAAAAAGTCTCTGTTTTATGATTATTGTGAGGGGACTCGTGAGATAGTGCAGCTTTGGTTGAATGGTAGCAATGTGAGCTTTGATGGAATTTGATTTGGAACTGGGCTTTTACCACACTATTTGCGGTGCTTCCCGGATGGCTCATGCTGAGCGATGGGTGCAGTTTCGAAGGGTAGGTATCTGAGCTGAAGTTGGGGAATATCATCATGTAGTTCACCTTTTGCAAGTTTTTGTGAGTCTTGGTAGGAGGTGGTCGTTTTTGTGTGGTTTTCGGGGCTTTAAATTGTTGTTTAGTCGGTGATCGGTACATGGTGCCGATTTGAGCGCCAAACCATGTGAGGCGCAACTGAGCGTTGCGGTGAAATTTGTATTGCGAATGTGATTGTGATATGATTGGGGTGCCGAAGCAAACGAAAGCCAGTCTAATACATTGTGATGCATGGCTGTGAATTTATTTACGGAGTTTGAAATCGGTTACCGGACGGGCAAGTTTGTGCTCATCTTTAACTTAGAAAAATAATTGCAATTTGTTTAGGCATCAAACAGAAGAAGGATACAGGTATCTACGGTTGAAATTTTATGTTAAAAAGTTGGTGTGATATGTAGTGAGGATTGATATATCGCGAACTTTATTCATCAAGCAAGGTCCAGGTGCCCTTAAAATGAAAATTGTATTCATTCGTCGTTTTTACAAAAAAAAATAGGTAATTGTGATTGGATTCGCAGGTTAGAAAAGCGAGCGCAATAGTTACAGGACTGTGTGAATTAGGTAGGTACAGCCTACGTGATAGTCAAGGTGACCCTAATAATCGTCATATCTGTTGTCATTGATTATGTTACAAAATGTGTAGTATTATCTTTATCTTTTACCATGTAAGACTCTAATGGCGTTGGAAACGTAAACGGAAGTTACCGAGTGGGGAAGCGAGGAGTAACAACGATTCTCGCTAGTTGGGATTGACCCTGACGGTTTCTGTTGGGAGGTTTTGTCGAGTTTCGGTCTATGAATTGTTGTTTGAGAGAATGACATTGGCAGCGACTCGTAGACGCGGTCACTTTGGTGGGAGTGATGGCTGTTTCGAACCGCACCACTAGTTCATCATCAGATGCGAGATGCGAGGTGGCTTGGGGACCGAGATGAGATTGTGGTTAGAGTGTTCTGGTAGATGACAGGCCAGTAGAAATTATTGTGAAAGCATGGTGTTATATGTTTTTATCTGGAGCAAACAACTGTATAGATTACCTTACTCACTTGACATTTCGATGTGTCAAAATAATTAGCAATTCCATCAGAAATTGTTGTTTAAAGCTATTATTGAAACCATTTTAAAATAGCCTACATAATTAGCAAAAATCGCTTCTTTGTTTTCAAAACCGTGTGTAAAACGGCATATCAATTAATACCTTCCTGGAATTTGAAGTTCTGTTAATACAATATTCTACTTGGAATCTTGGAAAGTTTGTTATAAAAGAAGTTTTCTTTAGGCATTCACTAATATTTGGACAATCTGTCAAATATTGAATAGGTTCGCACGAATTCAATGATGGCGATTACATCAAAGTGCAATTGGGTGTGGGATATATTTTAATATAGCGTGTGTGTTCAAGCAGCTGTAACAAGACAGGTTCAGTAAACAATTTAAAGTCCCCCTCTACCTCTAACATGAACCGTAAATCGAATAGGTGTAGGTACCTCTTAATTGAAATACAACAGTTGAAACGAGAAAGCACACTAATCCGATCTCTCTCTCGCCAATTGGAAAGGCAATTTCTTGAACGTAGCATGAAAACCATTTTAATTCAGTGAAGTTGGTAATCAGAAACCCTCTTTATAACTGGTTCCGGTCAAGCGAACCCATTGGTCAAAGCGTAGGTTCAGTCGACATGAATGTGCATGAATGTGGTGTGGGAGCATGTAGACCAATGTTGACTGACGGTTACGAGTAGGTATGCGACCAGCGTTTTCTTGAATTATTCCATTTCCCACTGTTTCGTTGTGGGTTTATCAAATGGAAGGGGGCGGGAGTGGCTTGCGCTTGGGTTTATAACAACAAAAAAGGTATTTTAGAGGAGTATTGGTTAACCTTAGCTTGACTGTCAATATCACAAGTTTTCTCGTACCTACACATACTAGAGTAAATGTGAACCTTTTTCATCTGCTACACCATCGCTAGTTTGGATGTGGGTTTGTTAAAAGGGGGGCGAACAGAAACCTTCTCCGTAGAGAAGAAGAATGAGCAAAAGGATGACGCTGTCATTGGTCACGTGAAGAGAAGACTCAGATTCATATGTAATCTGTTCGTCGAAAAGCCGGATAAAGGCGCATGAAGACGTATTGACTGTCAACCTGGGCTCGAATTAATGACCCGAAAATGCCCAAAGTTACAATTGTCCACAGCAACAGCTAATAAATCCACCTTTGTCGAGGTGGTATGGGACAACTTTCAGGTTGACTATTATGACCGATCTGTCTCAAAATGTAAAATCGGTCATCAATACATAGTTTAAATAGAATATCATAAAAGAATAAAACGTCCATGTCTGACAAAAAATGAGAACAGACAGTCAAATTATTCACATGCGGACGTGAAAGGTGGCGAAAGCTATTTTATGTCAGAATCAGAAGTCAAGTGATTTAAACTGCTTCGGTTTACAACGAAAAAAAAAACCACAAATGCAACAAAACATCGAAACCCTTATCAATTGATTTGAATATTTCCCGATGCAATTACAAATTTGCTTGCAACAACAACTTTTACAATCATCATCCCTACCCTCAATCAAATAATCACATCAACACATTTCCCCAAGCAACAACTACCTACCTAATGGTTATGACTGTGAGCGTGAAAGGTTTCATGCGGCACAACAATTCCCGCCCTTGTTTGTAAGGAAAACTATATATTCCTCGCCAAACGTATATCTAACTCAACAACCCTTAATGCAGGCACGTAGCCATGGGGGGGGGGGGGGGGCTTAAGGGGCTGAAGCGAGAAACTCTAAACAAAAAACTAAAACTTTCTAATATAAATTCAAATCTATAAATATAGGTATTGGTGTAGTTAGTGAAATAGCTTCTTTCTTCAAAATTTCTTCAAAAATAGCTATTTCACTAACCATTTAAATGCAAATATAACTTTCAAATATGTTATTAAAAACACCCACCAGAGAGCCGAAAAATTAGAAAGGCATGACACTATGACAGTATATTATTTCCTTTGTAGAGCTCTTCAAATGTATCTCAATAAGTCTTGAAGAAATAACGAGCAGAACGTGGGTGATGTCTTAGAAAGCATCAACACTTTTGACAAGCGGTCCAAAAAAAAAAGTGAGTAAGCCGCATTGTATTCGAAAAACTGTTCAGTTTAACACTGCCCTTATCAGTTTTCCTATACAGAACAAATCCTTAGGTTTCGTTTCTGCAATCGACCGCTCAAAGGAAGTTCTGAATTCTCTTTTCAATTCGCATCCCAACTTGCCGAGGACTTATTTGAAGTTGAATTAAGAGCTCCAAGAACTTCATTGAAACAAACAACGCGTTCCAATCCAGAAACCTCTTCTACTGAAGCCTATTTTAGAGTGTCTATATACTGATTCCTTGCATAGATTCGTTAATACAAAATCTTACGGACAGGTTCATGGTCAACGGAGACGTTCTGCCATCGTTTCAAGCTCTTCTCCTAGGGGGGTTATTCCCAAATGCGCGGCGGATCGTATTGAAAGCGATACCTCCATTTCGACAGTGTTCGCTTTTGGTTATTCTCAAATGCGAACGAGGGCGAAAATGATATTTCCAGTGCTTTCCAGTTTTTCCATTCTGAGTTGCAATTTAACATGTATTTTTCCAACACTTTGACAGCTTTTTCCCGCCACAGGAATTTAGTTTATTTTTTATCCGCCAGCAATCCGTCACCTATGCAGCTATCGCTTTTGATTCGATCAAATCGCTTTTGGAAATACAAAAATGCAAATCCGCCATGAAAAGCGATCCGCCGCGCATTTGGGAATAAGCCCCTAGGTTTTGCTGCAGTTGAGCGAGTGAACGAAATTGAAAAGCTAACATGTTACTTTGATAATGCAATTTCGTTGTCAGCTGTGAAAGCTGAGTACATTCTTTGGTGCGAAAAAATATCGTCGAGTGATCCTTCTACCGAAGTTTTTAAATTTAAATTGCATGATATATGTATGTGACAAGACTTACTTTAGAGCTATAAACTCCTTGCTTGCGGTTTTGGCCACGCTTCCAGTTACCACAACTAGTGTTGAAAGAACCTTTTCAAGTATGAAAAGGATTAAAACAGTGTCCCGAAGCGTTATGGAGAATGCAAGATTAAGCTCACTGGCTGTGATATCTGTTCATTCGGATATTAATGTGGATCCAGATAAGGTGATTGATCTCATGTCAAAAAAAAATCCACCACTTCCAATTCGACGCCATCGCCACACCATTCCAATGCCACCTGCCACTTGGTCGCCACGCCATACGCCACTGCCATTAATTGTGTTTTTGTTGAATTATGTAGGCACATAAGTGAATTTAAATTTATTTTACATATTTTTTCTCAATAATATTTAAAAATTATATCAAAGCTTGCTTTTTGTTATGCAAATGCTTTTTCAAAATATAAAATTGGAGCATAAACAGCTTTTCGGAAAACAGAATTTTGCATTTACAGCATTTTGGATATACATACAGCATTTTGGATATACCTACAGTATTTTGAAATACAGAATTCGGAAATACAGAATTTTCAAAAAATTAATATACAGAATTTTGTCGATACTGAATTTTGAAACGCAGAATTATGGCTTTCTGCTTTAAAAAAAATGTGTGTAAAAAAAATGACGTCTTAGTATGTTCGTTTAAAAGTACATATCTACGATTTAAAAACTAATAAAAATCAACGAATTGGAATATGCCTATACAGTTTTTTGTTTACCTGGCTATGGCCCTGCCTTAATGAAACCAAATACCCACCACCATAATCCCAAACATAATGATACCTATCCACCCCGATGGCCCGATGGTACCTAAAATAAATTTCTAACAAACAGTAGCAACCCTTGATTGAGATGGCAACCACCACCTATTTCCTCACCCTTAATGTGATCAATTAGAAAAAATACTACACCAAGAAAAGGGACATCCCCTGACATTCTACCGTTGGTATGGTCATCATCGCACATCAATCGACTACTACATACTTACAAATAACAAGACCAATTCACACCTCGCACAACAAATTCATTTAGCACCCGCCAGCAATCTAATCATTTAATGCATCATTCGTCCTCCTAAATTATACACACAACAAAACGCCCTTATCCCTTTTGTATTATTTATTTAGGTATATACCCAAAACAGGGCCACACAATGGCCTTCTTAACTACCTCTTCTACTCACACTCGTACTCGAAAAGTCACCCAGAAAGTCCCTTCTAAATAGATTATCATTGAAGTGTGTGATTATTAACAACCACAAGCATTGGCACACTTCAAAACGCCCTTATTGCGCTGGTGCATGCACAATTTGTTTATTTATAAACGAGTAGCACAACTTTTTTTTCTGTATACCTGAATCCTGATCCCATATCAATGGCACCATTGATTTATGGGTTTATCCTTAAAGAAAGGTACCAGGTAGCAGGTATCGAGTATGTCCACTCATTCTGATATTGAAATATGAAATGGTTTTTTTTTTTGGTAACCCACAAATTCCTTTTCAATTTCCTACATCAGTTCAGGAATTGAGACGCAACTACTGTTCAAACAGTTGAATGAAAGCTTGAAAGTTGAGTGAAAGCGCGAGGAGTGACAAAACGTTTTTCGTTTAAATCGAGAACATACGCTGAACAATTTTGTCCAAATTATGTACCCAACTTACCAAGTTTGGGGGTCATTGTGCCATTCATTAACGTGACTGGACAGCGACGACAAATGACTAGTGTCCTGCTCTGCTTCCATACCTTCGATTGCCACGACTATTGCTGTACCCCATTAAATAGAGTCTATACTTATCTGTCCGTCTGTCTGGACATATTTCTCATTCTCAGCTGATAAGTCAACAATTATTTCAATCACATCCACCTAAACCTAGTAGACACCACTCGAAAAAATGTATCCCTTCAACCGATAGTGTGCTCGCAAAGAACTTTGTGTCATCTTTTATTACCATGAATTATGAGATCGTCGATGAGAAACATTTTAAAAACCACAGCTGACACAAGTCCGTCGAATTGATTCAGCGCCGACTCTAATCCATATTACCAACTTTGAGTACCTATATTCGAGAAGTCCGGGTCGTCCATAAGGTTCACTTCGGGCTGTAGTAAGAATATATTCCAATTAAATACACACAACACAACAAGTAGGTACATTTGAAAGCATCTTTATTGTCAAAAATATGTTCTTCATGTTGACTAATTTATTACAATTTTACAGATTTTGCTGTTGTCAAAATGAAAATGTATAATTAATTTATGAGTACATGCCTAGGATAGATATTTATGTAATTTAATTATTAAGATTTTTATACACAAAGTTTGTACACATTTTATAAACCAATTAAAAACAATAAAATAATAAATTGACATTCTGGAATGATACTGCCTTAGTCGACGTCGAAATAGTCTTGGTATTGGTACTGATTCTCTACGTTAACATCCTGGTCTACGTTATTATGCTCCTCTATGAAGTTATCTTCCTCTGGCAGGTTATCTTCCTCTACCAAGTTATCTTCCTCTACCAAGTTATCATCCTCTACGTCGTCATCCTGCTTTTCGTCGTTATCTTCTCCTTTATCGTCGTTTTCTGCATCATCGTCGTTGTCACCTTCTTCTTCGTCGTCTTCCTCTTCCTCTAAGTATTCGGCTTCGAAGTATTCGTCTTCGCTTTCCGCTTCTTCTTCCTTTTCAACTTGGACTTCGATTTCGACTTCGAATACGTCTTTGACTACGACTTCCAATTCGATTTTATACTCGCCTTCCTTTTCCTCCTCGTCATCCTCTTGGTCATCGTCGTCGTCACTCTCATCTTCGTGATTATTCTCACCATCGTCCTTTGTTCGACTCTTCGCCCGAATTACTATCGAAATTTACCTCCATGCTACAGTCCTCAGACTTAGATCCTGACTTGGACATTTTGTCGTCACCCTCGTAATCGCTGTAAGTGTACACGTTATCTCTTTTGTCAGTTTTCTCCACATAAACCTTCCACCGGTATTTGCTGCCCTTCATTTCGAAGAAATAATTCTGCAATTCGTCTTGAAGGAAAACATCGTGACGACGATTCAATATAGTGTCCCTCACCAACTCCAGTTGTAGTAGAGCCCTGCTCGCCGGAAATAGATCCAAACGTAAAATCTTTAGTAGATCGTAAAACCTGTCGACGTCCTTTTGTTTGCGAGGCATTTTTTCTTTTAGTTATGCTGTTGAAAACATATTCTTACACATTTCTATTGCACAGAATGTTCGTAATATTTTCCTTACCAAGATTTCTCAATATTTGATATTTTAATACTTTCGGGAAATTATTTACACCACTGTCAGCTTAACAACGATGTCAATTAAGATATTTGAATTTTATTAGGAATAAATTCAGTTACTCCCAAGACAATTTCCTATTAGACACATCCACCCACCACAGAAAGCACGATCGATACTAAAGACTAAACAACTGAAAAATTAATAGAACTGCACGTACACTTGAAATGTTTACTTCAGTTGGATTGGAGTTGGGTAGGTTGATAAGTCGTGGGAAATTTACCTTTTCGTGGGAATTTTGATGGTGAAAAACCGTCTCGTGGGAAAAAGGGAAAATCTAGTTCTCTAATGCAATTTTGTGGGAAATTCTATTTACTCAAACTTATTTATTTTTGTTTTCATTTAAATTCTCAAACTTTTTCAAACTTATAATGATAATTTTATCACATTTCTACTACGTTATCTTATTTTCAGAAATTGAGCCCATCTAAATCTATGGTAATGTAATAAATCTACTGCAACTAAAATCGATTCGGATCGGTTACGTACTTTTCGATGTACTATATGCAATTGCCATATAAAGTTTGCTCTTTCTCTTTCTTACTTTCTTCTGCATCTACATTGTTTTGGTTTTCGTTGTTGTAGGTACCTACTTGACACTTGTGTCTCTGTGGTTGTTTTTTCTGTTAGCTGCGTAAACATTGAAGTTTAACTAGTGTACGTTATACTGACTATTCGAAATAAACATAGTTTTTATAATAAATGTACATACTTATAAACTACATGTAGGTACATAATATGAATATATTTTTTTTATATTTTATTTTATAATGTAAAGAATAAGTAGTTGGCTGAAATAGGGTGCCTATAACCACTTTTTTTGGCACGAGTACGATAACTACGGCGCCAAAAATGTATAACGGTATTTTGTAGAGGGGTTAAATACAAGCAGTTTTTACTATGGGAGGGGGATCTATCTGGCTTCGTGGCAATTTAAAAAAATAATACTTAAAATGAAAAAAAAAAAATGAGAAACAATGGCAACACTTACAATAAAGGACTTTATGAATTTTGTAAGCCAGGAATCTGTTCTTTGATATTATTTTCAAATCAAGTTATAGCTGTTAAGAGTTTTTGAAAAAAATACTTTCAAACTTGAAATTTAAGGAAAAAAATTAAAAAAAAAAAGTTTTATGCTGATTTTTTCAATATTGAGCAAATAGATACTTCATTTGTTTGTAGTTTTTACTGCCTAATTCAATTCTTAATCGAACACTCAAAACCAGATTGAGTTATATCTTCTAATTTTTGAGAAAATTGAAAATTACTTTTATATGTCGCTCCGCTTAGGGTACAAATTGCTACCCTTGCGCCTTGAAATGCGTATGGGGGGCATGTTGCCCCCATGCGACCCCCCTGTTCGGGGTCACTGCTGGATTTTGGGATGGGTGCAAGGCTGAGTATATTGTTACATAATACATAATATAGGTCACCAACGGTTGTTTGGTTTGTTAACCAATAGTACCTTGTTTACTAGTCTCTTGATAATCATCAAGTCGGCTCGTAAAGAAGGTACAGTCTCACGTCGTCCAATGTAGTTATCTCTCAAACTTTGTCTTCTTCTGAAGACAAAGCAGAGAGAGTGGACCGATAACCGCTAACCGATAAACTATTCTGTTTTGTTTAGTTTTTTAACGATTGCCTAACGACTAGTTTATTGCGCGCATTCATTTAGCCAACATCTCCATTCTTCTCGCTAATATTAAGGAAATTAATATTATTATAAAATTGAAACTTAAGCAACAAAAGATTGAAATAAACAGTGATAAATAAAAAAAACCTTGTGAAGTAAAATAATTGTGTTTTTTTTCATTTTCTATTATAATTATATGCTAACTTTCTTTAAATTATATAAGTTTACCCAATGTCAACAACATTCTTCAGATACAGTCTCTGGCCAGAAATTTCACATTGGTAGACAAAATTTTGCTGATTTGCATTTTACACAATTTAGAACGGATTCCTGGTTTTGAAAAATACTATAGTTCCTTGTGGTAAGTGTTGCCATTGTTTTTTAATATTTTATTTTAATTTTATTTATACTTTTTTTTTTAATTACCCCTCCCGCCTAACCGGAGCGAGATAGACCCCCCCTCCCATAGTAAAAAATGTTTGTATTTAACTCCTCTACATAAATCCGTCATTAGTTTTCATCGCCAAAATTATTTTACTCACCCCAATTTTTGTCCTAAAATTTCAAGTTTGAAATTGTTATTTTCAAAAACTATTTAAAGGAATAACTTGAATTAAAAATAATATGAAAGAATAGATTCTGGGCTTTCTAAAATGTTATAGTCTTTTATTATAAGTGTTGCCATTGTTTTTTAATGTATTTTTTCCATTTAAAGTATCATTTTCTTTAAATTACCCCTCCCGCCTAAACGGAGTAAGATAGACCCCCCCCCCCTCCCATAGTAAAAACTGCTTGTATTTAACCCCTCTACAAAATACCGTTATCAATTTTTGGCGCCGTAGTTATCGTAGGTATCCCCCTTTTTTTTGAAGCGAAATCATGAATTTCGAATATTTTTCTTTACTTTTAGTACTATTTTTTTCGTTCAAACTTTCAAATAAGGACTCTTTTACTCGCTAAAATACACTTTTATGTTATTGTTTTCTTTTTTACTCATTTTATTTAGTTACACGAGTATTGTGATATTGTAATGAATTATGAATTACATTTTTTGTTCTGTTTGAATTGATTTGATTTTTTTAATAATGAAGACTGAATTTAAATATTTTTTTAATACTTGTTTGTTTTTTGAAATGATTGTTCCTTTTTAATAAAACTATTTTAAAAAAAATGTTTTAGTTTATTTTACTCAAAAATATCATTGTGGGAAAATTATGGGAATTTCCGACCGATGGGGAGGGAAAAAGGGAAAAAAATTATTTTTTTCGTATGGGAAAAACCAGTTGAAAGACATAGCAACACTGGTACTTGGTTTGGTTACATGAATTTAAGAGAAAAATGCAAAGCAAAATAAACACATAATTTTATATTACACACACAATCATAATGGTTGTGATATGAATGAGTATGACATTGACAGTCACAGTGGTGTGTTGTGCGCGCGAGAGTGAGTGCAAATGAATTTTTGTATTGAGGCAGCATTGCCAGTTGGCAATATTTTGTGGATGGTGTTTGTTGTTTCTGTTTGTTAATTTTTGTTGCTAAAACGAAGAAATGGTAACATTAAAAACACCAGATTAACGATGATAGAAAATAGCAAAATGTGACAAATTTCTGACATTTCATTAACGTCGAGAATTTCCACTCACTGCTAGGTGACTCGAAATGAAAACGGAAATAAATTTTGAGTTCTACATCTCACTGTATTCGATTTCCATTTCAAAATTTTTGGAATTGAGACAATGTGAAATTGTGATTTCGAAAATATTTCGGAGTTTCCGAATCGCTCGAAATGCAGAACACTGAAAACGAATTCACTCGATTTCTGGAACATAGCTGTCAAACGTCAAAAAAACAAAATTGATACGATTTGAAAGGAACTCAAAAGACGTGAAAAATAAAGCATTAGTCAGTGAGAAATGTGTCACCTATCAACGCAAGAACATCACCCTTATTCTGGTGGTTTTTGAGTCGAGTCGTTTAACAGTCGTTTTAGTGGCTTTTGTAAATTTGTAATCGACAATAATTGGCGTTTAACGTGTCGTTTTTGGAACTAAAATGACTTAAAGGACATAAAACGCCTAAAAACACGCCACATGTAATACCGATTTCAAAAAACGCCATTTAAATAATTTGAAGAATAATGGTGCATAATTAGAATTTTCCTTTTGTCATTCTGCTAAAATGCTTATGAATCCGTTGAATAAAACATCTTCCAATATCTGGGCTGACAAATTTAGCTCACGAAATAGATTCGCTCTTACAATCTGTGACTTTTTTTAATTTCCAAGTTGTTATATGCATTGAAAGTTGCCGTCACTTATTTCTTTGTTAAAAATTAATAGTCATAAAAAAATTGCAGACAAGAAGTTGCTGTACTATTTTAAATGGATTCTGTCTTCCATTTTCGCGTTTGTTATTTTAAAAAATTAGACAAATGATGGCAACTCATTGGACCAAATAAAATTATGTCATATGAATGGACTGTCACATCTTGCGCATATTCATTGGATGGTGGGTGCTCTCATATGCATAGCCTTAAATGTTTAAATTATAGTATCTCGTGAGAATCACATGGACTGAAAAGAAACGGAAATAGCCAAAGATAATTATTTAGCGCAATTGACACACGGCCTAAAAGTGGATTTTCAGTAAATTTTCTGAGTCATCTACCCTTCTACTTACTCAAAATGTAACTTTCTTGTTGCACGTGAAAGACTTGTGTTCTCCATTCCATAAAATAATTAAGCCGATCAGGATTTAATAAAAAAAAAACGTTGTGTAGTTGTGAGTGCACCCATTTTAGTAGTTCTGAACGCACCCATTTTTATACCCTCCACAGGAAGGTATATTCACTTTGCCATTACATCTGTAACGCCAAGAAGGAGTCACGCCAGACCCTTTAAGTGTATATATATTCTGAATCAGGATCACATTCTGAATCGATTTAGCCATGTCCGTCTGTTGAAAACACGATAGCGTCCAAACGATTCGACCTAGGTGAATGAAATTTTGTGAGAGGACTTCTTTTTACCGTCGTCAGGTTGGTCCATGATCCATGTCGGTCAAGTAGTTCTGTTACCTCTCATACAAAGTCAATATTCGACCCACGTATCTCTCTGTTTGTTGAAAACACGTTACACCGCGTCTCCACGAGCAATATTTCATAGAATGCCATATAGCATGCTATGAGAATTGCTCGTGGAGACCACAAATAGTATTCTATGAAAAATGGTATTCTATCTATTGCTCGGCTCATAGCTTGCTATCGATAGTATTCTATGGGGTGCGCTTTCTTTGTCTGACACATGTGTTTTTGTGTGATGCACAAACCAGTATGTGGTTTAGCGTCCAAACGAATCGTCTTAGGGGAATGAAATTTTGTAAGAGGACTTATTTTTACCATTGTTAGGTTGATATTAAAAATTGTCTATGTCGGTCAAGTAGTTCTGGTACCTCCCATACAAAACAAATATTAGACACATGCGTGTACGTGTACAGTACATAGATACTCGCATGGCAAAGATTTTGCATGACTTTTATGCAGTGGAGGGTATCAAAGCATCGGTCAGGCCGATGATAACACTTTTACTTGTTTGCATTGCAATAGTGGAGCGAATTGCGAACGAGTAAATACTCGTTAATTCTGACACTTCAATTTTAATATTTATTGTTTAGAATTTATATATAATGGTAAGGAAATAATTTTGATTGGAATTTTAGTAGTTTTAGCGGCTCACATGAACGCATGTGAATTTTAGCCAACGGTTTCTAATTGCAAGCAATATTTCGAAGTCAAGTTTAAATTCATTTTTCATTCGCGGGCTTTTTTTGGATTGTGAAAATATTTTGTGGAATTTGAAAATTTGAAAAATATTTATACAAAGATTTTTTTGCAGTTTGGATATTCCCTGTCATATGGATAGCTCTTATTGGAATGATTTCCTGGTTTCCTTTCTGCTAATAGGCAGACATTTGCAGCGATGAAAAACTATAGCATCTAAATGGATCTTTATGAAGTCGCTCAGAATATCGAATTGACGTAGAAATGAAACGAAATTCACACTGGATTCCTAATAAACAGTTATTTGACGTTAAAATGTGTTGATTGTTACCATTCTGATTCATTTGACATATCTGCCAACAATAGGCGTATTTTTTTGGGAAGTGAGTATAACAAAACCAAAAGTGGGTATACCAGTTTTGCATGTAAAAGTAAAAGTGAGCTAGCTATAGATTCTCAAAAAAATACGCCTAATAAAAAAGAAAAGAGAATTGCCAGATCAAAGAATAAGTTGAAAATTTATTGAATTCTGTTAGAATACATGCCTTTACAAAATTGTTATTACCTCAAAAATATATCGTAAGTAGAATTATTTAGCTACTTCGAACTTTGATAACTTTTTTGACAGTTGTTGCTTACCCTTACTTACATTTCTGTTATCAAATTTACTTAATGTTTTAATGGCTAAAGCCGTGATCAAAGGCAAACATAGTTTCTCAAACTTTGAATATTTCGTTGGCAATGTTTATCATATTTTTATTTAATATTTAATTCATTTTAGTCCCTACATCTGTATTCACCGTAATGATTTATTGATTTTTACGTTCTCGTTCGGACTAACTAATTCCGAATTTCGATTTGGTAACTTTGTTTGAGATCTACGGCTATGTAAAATCCAGACCGTGTATTTTCATGACAGCTGGCGTTATTATTTGTGTAAAAAAAAAAAAACAAAAAACAAAACTAATCAACATTTCAATTGGTATTTAAAATTCGAATGGAATGCTTCCATTTCAGTTGTATATGGGCAAGAGTTAATTAAAGTCAGGGATGTTCGAGTAAAAACGTGCTATCAATCGGTAAATTTACAAAATTGTACTTATTACTATTGTGCAGCTAAACTAGTTAAATTTTGAATAAACTTTCATTGTTCTTAACAATTTTATGACTATCAAGTGTTCGCTGATTCGAAGTTCGAATATTTTAAACCAGAATTACAAAGTTCGATACTTCGAACAAATGCGAATTAACTTTCTGTTGCTAATGAAAATATGGATCAGTTACAAAAGTATAAGATCAAAAATAAAGAAGAATCACAATTTGCGACTTTACAACTCAAAGTTGTTCTTATAAATATTGTATACATCAGGTCCTAGACCAATATTAAAAAATAAACAAATTCAATTTGTGTATAAAAGGTAAACTAATTTGTGTGCATATAAATATAATTAAAAAATAAAGTAAAAATAAATTATTCCAAAATATACATAAACATAAAGAGTTATACGTTATGTTAAACGTTGTGTTAGTAATCGTTGTATTTCCAACGGTTACTCTGCGGTTAGAATAAAGACATTGTAACGTTGTGAGTGTTACTTTTGGGTAACATTACAGCGTTTTGAATGATGTGAAATGTATCGTTGATTGCTGTTACATTAGAATAGATTTATTTGAAAATGAAGAGATGGATGTTGCTTCATATTTTGGCTGCAACCGAAGTCGGCCAGATATTCATCTGTAAAATGTATGAGCGTTGAAATCGCGTGTAGGGTAATGTTATATTTTAGATAGTGTACCTGTAATACTTATAAGTAGCTTTGGTACTATTGCTGCATTGAGGTGGTATTCGGAAAGTTAAAAAAAAAACAATTCATTTTCATTTGAACTGATTTAAAGTCATCAACAGGTGTCAACTTGGGATGAAGTCATCTATAAAAAATAAAAAAAAAAAATAATAAAACGTAAGAAGAAATCTGCCACCTAAATTAATCAAGTTTACACCGATGACAAGGTTTTGGACTAAGCAGAATATTGTTGCACAAATGTAACTGATTGCGATTTAAGTTCCATATAAAGTCTGACAGTTTAAGCATTTAGGTAGAACTTAGGGCAAATTAAGCTCAAATTTATAAGAACCAATTAGCTGTGAATATTTAGCTTTTTGTCTCTCGCTGTATTAAATACCTATATGTAGTTTAAGACGGCAAGAAGCCAGCCCCCTTGTCATCGGAGTAAAATTGAGGAATATCTATTTAGTTATACGATACCTTAGTCCAAATCTTCTGAGGTAAACTCAGAATACTCCTCTGAAGAAAAAATGCAGATGCAATCTTTTATCCCTAAACAGCATAATTTCGCAGTCTGGGACGACGACGGTACAAATATTGGCATAGCTTCAGATGCCAGTTTCGCTGAAGAGAATTGCGCAGTATGAAGACGGTATGAATACGCAGCTTGAGACGGCGGTCCTGGTAGAGATGTCTGCGTAGCTTGTAATTTTGGTACCGCTATAGCGGGAGACGACAAAGTATGCAGTGATGGTCGAGGGCGGACTGACGATCCAGGCCAATATGGCGAAGGGAATGACATCCTAGCCCGCGGTGACGGTCCAGCTTGAGACGGGCCTGCTAAGGATGATGGACCTGCCTTGGGAGACATGGATGATGGAGCTGGCCTGGAAGACAAGCCCGCCATGGATGATGGAGGTGGCCTCGAAGACAAGCCCGCCATGGATGATGAAGGTGACCTCGAAGACAAATCCGCCATGGGTGATGGAGTCGCCCTGGAAGACAAACTCGGCCTGTGTGATAGAGCCGCTCTGGAAGATGAACCCTCCCTGAAAGATGAACCCTCCCTGGAAGACAAGCTTGCCATGGATGATGGAGCTGCAGTGGAAGACAAGCCCGCCATGGGTGACGGCGCCGCCTTGGAAGTCAAAACTGCCATGGATGATGAAGCCGCCCTGGAAGACAAACCCGCCATGGGTGATGGAGCCACCCTGGAAGACAAACCCGCCATGGGTGATGGAGCCGCCTTGGAAGACAAACCTGCCAACGATGATGGAGCCGCCCTGGAAGACAAGCCCGCCATGGAATATGGAGCTGCCCTAGAAGACAAACCCGCCATGGGTGATGGAGTCGCCCTGCAAGACAAACTCGGCCTGTGTGATAGAGGCGCTCTGGAAGATGAACCCTCCCTGAAAGATGAACCCTCCCTGGAAGACAAGCTTGCCATGGATGATGGAGCCGTCCTGGAAGACAAGCTTGCCATGGATGATAGAGCCGTCCTGGAAGATAAGCTTGCCATGGATGATGGAGCTGCAGTGGAAGACAAACCCGCCATGGATGATGGTCCCGCTCTGGAGGATGAAGCTGCCGGGGAAGACGGCCATTTTGAAGAACGATATTCCGCATATTTTCTTTCCAAATCTTTTATATCAAACTGTATTTCTTCATTGTCATTGCTACGATTTTTATTCGAAATTACTGATAGCATATTCTGGCTCAAATCATGGAATGAATATAGCCCTAAACTAATCAGTCTCATGATATCCGCCAATGAAGGTGTTGGTGGTCTCTCGTTCATCGTAATTAAAATTCGGATTCTACCCACTTAAGAGCTGGAAATACCAGAAAGTCGAAAAGTCTATCATATTTCATATATTTTTGTGTTTTTTTAAAGAAAGCTATTTTACGGTTAAGTCTACAATATTAAGTTCAGATTAGGACTTAAATTTGAGAAGTTTACTTGCCAAAAGTCATAAATTCATTAAAAGACAGACGACAAGGGACTCAGCATAAATTACAGTTCGTGCGACATGTCATCAAAGGACATTCCATTAAATGCCAGGTATATAGGTTGTGGGCGCAGTAGCGCAGTGGTTAGTGTGCTGGACTACTGTGCGAGGGATCCCAGGTTCGATCCCCGGAAAAACACAAATTACATCTTAAGGTTTTTTCTACTGCGCCACCTCTCGCGAACGTCTGACAAACATCCGAGAGTATGACTGTCCTGAAAAAGCTTCTCAATTCAGCCGTTCGGACTCGGCATAAAACTGTAGGTCCTTCCATTTGTTACAAAAATAGAAACTCACACAAAAACGAATGGTTGCGAGAAGCTAGGCCTTGGGTGTCTACCGCCTGTTGCGCCGCCTATTTATTTTTTTATATAGGTACCTACCTCCGATTTATATACACTTTTGCACAGATAAAAAAAAAAAGAAATCCCACAAACTATGTAATTGCAAAGCAACTAGCCTTTCCATAAGAAACGATGAATCACCACCGACTACGTGCTACTGCTTGTAATAGGCTGACGACAATGACAAGGATAAGAAGAGGACAACATCCACCTTTGTCACCCCTCCTTGTAACAGTACGAATGACGATTATTTTATTCTGCCAATGGTATGCTGAGAAGTACCATTTAATGAATTTATTGGTTCAGTGAAAATCAATGGCGAGTGTCATGCGTAAGTGGTAAGTTGTATGTTCGGGATTTACATGGAATTATTCCTGTTCAGTGTCAGTTCAGTCAATGGAAAGAGGCTCCTTTGGATGTCTGAGCTATTGTACGGCAGGTGATGCATATCGTTTGGGCATGCTTTTTGAATCATAATTACATTGATGTAATTTACAAGTGCATTTTGGGCAAATGGAAAACTTCAGAGCTTGTATTTTGAAATGTAACGTAGCCTTGACATTATAGCGTTTATAAGGTTTAAGAGAGCGGTTGCAGTGGCTAACCAGTTGAATACTTTCAAGGTTTGATGTATTCACTGGAGTGAATTATTCTTTATCGGGTGCCGCTCAAATCTGGAAAGACCTACTAGGGTTTAGTCAAAATGGATGTATTTACATCTGTCAAGCTTTATAAAAGTGACAGTGACAGACAGAGAATTGGATAAAAAATTAAACAGTCTGATCTAACAATAGGCTGTGTTTGATGTATAACTAAATTTATTATGAACGTACACTCGCTTAGCTATAGGTGCAAGTGAGTGATAATGATTTGCTGACAGCTCCGGGTTGGGCACGTTTGCCTGCAATCCAAAAGCCTGTATTACAAAGATAAGACAAAATGACAGTCAGATTGTGTGCGTTGACAGCGAAACCAAAAACTTATTTAACAATCACCCCATCACACAATCCCGTAAGAAATCCCCGAATGAAAGCTACGATACGAACTACGAACAATTTACTTCGTAGAATCCAAATGGAATCCACAGTAGCATTGCCTCAGCGGGTTACGTTACGCTCTCATTTTCATTTTCGAAATCAGCTGTCATGTCATTGGTCATGTGTGAAAATTATTGAAGTGAAGCTTTCAAATAATTAAATAATTCTTCTTTTTTAACAATAAATTAAAAACATAACTTGTTTAAATATTGATTCAATTGCCTTCTCAATAATCTTGAGAGAGGTCAATTCTCCGTTTCATTCGGATTCAGAGATACCTAATTTTAAGAATTTCGAAATTCGTAGCAGTTTCTCCACAACGAAATGGATAGGTATTTTCTATTACGATGGTATTTGTGATAGGGTTGAATATTGCCAAATTTAGAATTCAGTTATGTAGCTTGAAAATAATCAATAATTTCAACAAAAAGTTAAAATTCGAACTGAAAATGTTTGAATTGAATTGAATTTTCGACCGCGCATATTAAAATCCAGGGGTCTTTAAGTGTCACACGTCACAGTTGACAGTTATACTTGTAGATCAAGTGAATTTCTACACATTTCTGTAACAAGTGTGTGAACACAAGTGTAACCTACCACAATGTTGATTATTTCCCTTTTATTTTATCAACCCCTAATAGTTCTGCTATTGTGCCCCTCTCCTTTACAGCCCCTTTTTTTAGTTGAAAAACTACCTGATTATGTATAAATATGCGAATGGAAGGACTACAAGCCTTTACATATATTCACAAACACTGTCCTAGGGTGAAGGCAAGGGTACAACCTTTTACACACAATTGGTAGAAACTTCTTGGGGAAATCGTTGAAATTGTAGCCAAGAACAAACCCTTGCGTGTGTATCTCAATTCCCCTATTTCTTAGTGAAGGCGTGCAAAGGCACAAAAGAAAGGGGCTGTTTTACGGATCGTTTGCAACAAACCACCCTTACTTTTAGCGCGGTAGGGTGTGGCCATCACCGACATTATTATTTATCAGCTGGCTCTGCTATTAGTTGCGTAAAGTTAGAAATATTACATATTACATTCTCGACTTACTAATAAGCATTTTTTAAACTTCACCTTTATTATTTTGTAGGTCACAGAAGATAATTTTATATAGAAGCTTTGAATTAGTATAAAATTAAATCCGGCATTACTAAAGAATGTGTGCAATGACACTTGACAGTGAGATCGGTCGAAGTCTGAAATGTTGTCGGACAAAACAAATTTCCCTTGTCAAAACTTGAATTGGCGCTTTTGCCAAATTACATATTGCCAAACAACTAGTAGGTAAACCAAAAATGTTCTTTTATAGTTTATGAGACTACTGATGTGTCAACCGAAACCTGCCTAGTGATAATAGCTAGATACTTTGATGAGTGTGCTGTGAAAGATTGATGTAAAAGTATTTTGGATTTCAGCAGCTCAAGGAAGGCAATTCCGATGAAATTTTTCAATCAATCCTGCGTGAATGCAAAGACAATAACATCAATATTTTAAATGCAATTGGTATATGCCTTAGTAATGCGGGGACCTCTTAGCGGGGTCAATATCTGCCCAAATCTATTTTCAAAATGATGCAGTAGCCACACATACATTTATGTTCATCGGCTGCATGCAAACTCTTGCCATTACAAAAGTTAAAAAAAAACATTTAGCACTACATTTTGCTTAAAAATGCTACATTTTGTTGGCTAACGTACTACATTTGCTAATCAAATCTCAAAATGGGTTACTGACATCGGATTTTTCCGGCCCGCTGTCCTAGGGTAAAAACAAGGGCCTGGCCCTCCAGGTTGGGGGTTGTGCCGTCGGGGTAACTTCCCGACCATGGAAAACACGAATAGTTATGAGAGAGACACAACCAGCCTCGGAAAATGGAACTCCTCAAACGGCAACCAGACCAGGAACGTCAACGTCAACGGACAATGATATCAGAGTATGTACCTGTAATGTAAGAACACTCTACACCCCAGGTGCCACTCAAAAACTTGAGTCTGTCCTCATGCCGTACAAGGCAGACATTACCGCGATCCAGGAGATACGATGGATAGGATCAGGCATGATGAAAAGAAAAGATTGCGACATTTATTACAGCTGCAACAAAAGACTGCATGTATTAGGATGCGGATTAGTCGTGGGAAATCGGCTTAGGACAAAAGTTATTGACTTCAAGCCGATAAGTGATCGCCTTTCTGTGATCCGTATCAAAGCTACTTTCCAAAACATAATCCTAATATGTGCACACGCCCCTACCGACGAGGCTGAAGATCCCATCAAGGAGGAGTTTAATGACCTCCTGGATGGAGCCTACGGAGCCTGTCCGGAGTACGATGTAAAAGTTGTACTCGGGGACTTCAATGCTAAAGTCGGAAAGGAAAACATCTTTGGCGGGTTAGTCGGCAAGCACAGAATCCACGAAACGACAACAGACAACGGCTACCAACTAATCGATTTTGCAGCAGCTCGTAATACGGTGATAAGTAGCACTAGGTTTCCAAGGCTAAGGATCCACACAGCAACCTGGCGCTCTCCAGACGGTCGAACCGCCAACCAAATCGATCATGTGCTAATCGATGTGAGGCACGCATCAAACATCCTCGACGTGCACACATTCCGAGGGGCAAACGTCGACTCTGACCATTTCCTTGTCGCGGCTAAATTCAGAGCTCGACTGTCCACCGAGAAGAAGCTGCGAACCGCCCAGAAGAAGAATTTCGACGTTGGACGCCTTAGCACACCTGGAGTAGCCAGAGCTTACAGCGAGCGCCTGAGTATGAGACTCTCGTCTGTGCACTCACCTACCACAAACGTCAACAATCAGTGGTGCCAGTATCGCGACATCATAAAGGAGGTAGCTGAAACCACTGTAGGGTACCAGCCACCCCAGAGAAAGAGCCCGTGGTATGATGATGAATGCGTGTACAGGAAAAAGGTGACAGAAGATGCACACAAGAAAGCGCTGCAGCGCAAAACAAGGGCAGCGAGAGAAGAGTACCGAGCCAGAAGAAGGGAGGAAAAGAAGATCCTGCGTAGTAAGAAGAGGGCTTACGCAGCTTCCCAGCTCAAGGAGATCGAAGAGTCGCGCGATCGTAATTACATCCGGAGGTTTTATAAAAAAGCCAAGCAACTGGCTGCTGGCTACAAAACCGGAACGCAGGCTCTTCGAGACAGCGAAGGAAACCTAGTCACCGACGGGCAGGGAATAGTAGATGTGTTTAAGCAACATTTCCAGCAGCTGCTTAATGGGCATCATGTAGAGAGAGTGATAGGGCAAGAAGATTTAAATACGGTGGTGATGTTTTGGTACGGAGCATGCACCGAATCATCAACCAAGTATGGGTACTGTACTATCAGCTCCATATGCCCCATCTACAAAAAGGGCGATCCTATGTCTTGCAAGAACTATCGAGGCATATCCCTGCTTAATGTTGCATACAAGATTCTATCCTATTCACACTGAGGCAAATCCTGGAAAAGACCAACGAATTTCAAGTCGAAACTCACCACCTATTCATCGACTTCAAAGCCGCGTATGACAGCATACATCGTCAGGAGCTCTATATGGCGATGGCCGAATTCGGAATCCCGACAAAACTGATTCAGCTGTGTCGCGTGACGCTGGAAAACACGCGCTGCAATGTGCAGTTTGGAAGCAGCTCCTCCGATCTATTTCAAACTTGCACCGGATTTCGGCAAGGAGACGCGCTGTTATGCGACTTCTTCAATCTCGTACTGGAGCAGATAGTGCACAGGGCAGGTGTCAACACGGAAGGCACTATCTTCAACAGATCCGTACAGCTGCTGGGCTATGCGGACAATATTGACATCATCGGTCGCTCCCAGCGTGCCGTGATAGAAGCGTTCACGGCGATTGAAGAACAGGCGAAATCCGTTGGCCTTGAAGTAAATGAGGTCAAGACTAAGTACATGCTATCAACAAACAAACAAGCATCTGTCCACCGCATAGGACAAAACGTCACTATTGATAGGAACAACTTCGAGATAGTTAAGGAGTTCACCTACCTCGGAGTAAACATGAACTCCACGAATGACACCATAGTGGAGATCCGGCGAAGAATTACCCTAGGAAACCGTTGCTACTTCGGTTTGGCAAAACAACTGGGCTCAAAACTCCTAACTCGAAGGACGAAATGTGTGCTCTACAAAACCCTCATCCTGCCAGTTCTGCTTTATGGCGCCGAGTGCTGGACGATAAGCAAAAAAGGGAGAGCTGATACTGGGCTCCTTCGAAAGAAAAATACTTCGGCGGATTTTTGATCCTGTGTGCGAGGAGGGCGAATGGAGAAGAAGATATAACCGCGAACTCTATGAGCTGTACCAAGATGTGGATGTAGTCCAAAAAGCCAAAACACGTCGACTACATTGGCTCGGCCACATCGAGCGAATGGACAATAATGCTCCAGCTAAGAGGATCTACGAATCCCAGCCCCCAGGTTCGAGAAGACAAGGAAGACCGAACCTCCGTTTCAAAGACCAAGCCATAGCGGATGCCAGAGCGCTTGGTCTCGACAACTGGAAGCAGTGTCTCAGGCAGAGACTCTTCACGGGTCGGGAGCCCGATAAGTAAGTAAGTAAGCTTAAGAAAAATAATTACCCTTAATACGACAGAGATCGATCTCTAATCCATTGAGCTAGAGTTGTTGAGAAAGAACTATTTTTTTTACATATGAAACTGAGTCAGAATTCCGGTTTGCACAATCGATCTCTCATGTGAGTTCAAGCTCGTCAGCTCTGGCTTTGAGATCGTGCTCATCCTTTTGCATACTACCCAATATTACGAATTAAATTTTTTAACAAAATGAAACATAAAGGAACCTCAAATTGTTGTCAACAATAATTGACGTAGTAAAGCATGCAAAAGAAAATATCGCAACTTGCCATATATAGATGTCTACCTACTGCCGAAAGCCCTGTCACTCCTGTCAGCTAGTGTATTTGGCATATCTACCCAATTGTTTTCAGTTTTATACCATAGAACTATATACAGTCTGTCACGAAATTGTTTTTACAAATTTCATGACAAGCTCATTTTTGCGTATTTTTTATTACTTTCATAATGTAGTATTTTTTATTACTGTTCGTTAGTAGATACATATATTAATAAAAATAAATTTATTAAAAAAAATGAAATAAAACATCCAAGAAGCTCTTTTGTTTTATAAAGAAACTGTCTAAATTACCAGTTGTTTTCCTTTGTAAAAACAATTCCTTGACAAACTGTACCTACCATTGTTCCATGTGAAATGTCAAAACCCACAATGGACTTTGTCAAATATAGAATTTAACGAGAAAACTCCATTACGAAAGAGTTGGATAAGTAGGTATACATATTTAAAAACACGTGCAGTTCCCTTTGCCTAATAATAAATTTCTAACCTTTACCTAAAATACATTGTAAGCCACAATAGATGACAATATTTCGCGAGTTTGTAAAAAAAAATCCTAGGCATTAATAATTGATACCATGCATTCTGTTCAGGCAACGAATTAGAATTAGCAGACGAATTGGCCAGAATAGGCTCCGAAACCCATTTCACGGGCCTGTAACCTTTCTGATATACCCCTAAATTGTCTAAAAACTTAGCCATAAAACATACATAAAACATGGGAACATACTAAATGTATCTCATATTGGGAGAATATCCCAGGTTTAACAATGCCCATAGAAGACATGATATCAGAAAACTTGTATAGGATTTCTTATAGGACATCATGTGTTACAATACTACCCAAGCTAAATAAATCCAGCTAACTCATCGGAGAGGAGGCTATGTATGGAAGAAGCCGAAACATTATTATATGCTAATTTGGAAGGAAGATCTTCTCCAGCGACCAACTTGACCCAAAGGTTTGAAAAAATCCTCTGGAGCAGTATCATAAAATTTACAAAAAAAGTGGAGAACCTCCTAGCCTAAACCCTCTTTCTAATGTATGGTACAATATGTAGATCTCAATCCGGTCGACGTGCCGCTTTTATAGGCTAGGATAGGATAGTCAGTCTCCATTAGTTATTGCAAAAAACAGGGGTGGGGTTCTGTAAAATACACGGCTCTATCATATCTGTGGCAATAGACAGAGACGATATCGATCGGTCGTTTTCATTTTACGTTATTTGGCCCCAGGTCTTCTCTCTTTTTGTGTCAATACAAGCGCTTGTTCATGAAATTAGTCAGGTGTATAAAATAAATTGTCTTCCTGAAGTTGAACAATGAAATTAAAGTTGATTAAAGTTAAGTTTCAAAGAACAAAAATTCCCTTTTGTTTGTTCTGGAAAACAGAAAGTTTCCCTTTTTCCCTTTTAGCTCATTTCAAGTACAAAAATTCCCTCAAAAAGGGAAATTTCCCACAATTTGGCAGCACTGGGCAGAGTACATATATCTATTAATGAGTAGGGACACTCTCTCTACATATGCATTTCCTATTCCTACTACCTCAAAGCTAAATTCAGAAAAAATCCTACAATAAGTGGAAGCAGGTCGAAAGAATACATTTTTCCTGTATACAACGACTGCTTGAGAAGAAAAGGGTATACAACACATTTTACCTGTACCACTACATGGTGCTTGCTGCGTACGACGAACGATTGTGGCTTTTTTCATAAAGCACTTTTAAAGGCGCATAAACTCGATCTCGTTGTGTGTACCTTTTCATTTTGTGCAGTGTGACCTGCTTCGCTTTTTGGAAAATGGTTTTATGTTTCGTATTTATGATTATTTTTTCCAGGAATTACACCTAATTCTGAACTCTTACCATTAATATTTCTATCTAAGTTATGAATATGAATATTTTTTGTTTGTTCTGACATTAGTAACAATAAAATTGATTTGATTTCATAATTGCAATTTTTTATAATAACTGGTCACACTGGTTCTTTCGTGACGATGGGGTAGGTTTTTTCATAATGCATTTTTAAAGGCGTGAAAACTCGAATGCTTATCAGTTGTGCGAAAGAAGTGAAATGAACACAATACAGGGTGACACGTTATAGTTGTCGGTGTGAACAAATTACAGTGCAAGTATTTTTGGATTAAATATAAATTTAAACAGGAAATGGGAAAACATACTTTTGTTTGGCCTGCGGTCGGGAACAAAAAGAAAATTCAGGTGTAAAATATTTGTATGTGCCGATAATGGAGGGCATTCAAATTGTAACCATTGAATAACGTTTAAAATAAGTGGAAAAGATTGTAAGAAGTGGAAAAGTTGATTTTAAGTGATATTGTCTTGTAATAAAAAGTGATTTATTAAAGTTTAGTAAACAGAATAGTGTTTTATCTCTTCGAATCCCAGCCGAATGTAACAAGTAACAATATCATTACGGGTCTTTTTATGGACTTTGTCAAAGAACTTTCGGGTTTTGTTGCTTTTTAAAGCTTTTGAGAGCAAATAAATGAATTTGATTATGTGGGATGTTGCCATACAGTTTTTAGGTACTCCTTTAATTATTTTGTATTTCTGAAGGATCTGTTAATATGCAGTTAAACCATTTTTTCGATTTTGTCTTTTAGATATGAGGTTTATTCATTCAATTCATTATCAGTGCAACAAGTGATCATAAGTCTGTTGCAGTGATATTGTGATAAATTAATAGTGATTACTAGGGCAACCGGATTCATACTCAACCATGTTTTTTGAATATACACACATACCTAGAAAAATGTGTGTTTACACAAAACTAAGCAATTTGAACCCTATTCGTTGGGGTATATTTGTGCATATTTCGGTATTAAATGCATATTTTCTGTGATTTATTTTTACACTAAAAGTGATTAGACCTTCTGGGGAACTCTTTAAATAACGCGCCTACTATCTTACCCCTTGGTGGTGTGGAAAAGATAGATTTAATTTAATTTAGATTTAGTTTAATTTTTTTAGATTTAGTTTACGGTCTACATGTTTCTGTTCATGAAATCTTAATAAACAGTTGGTTATCCTACCAATAGATATTTGTGAGAGAATTATGCCAATTTATAATGCTCACTATGGCAAGCATGTGAGAGCTTTAAAATGGAGCCAGCTTATTGAAATCCATAAAAGTAAGAGTGAAAGGCAAATACCCTATCTTCCCTGTACTGAAAATATAAATTGGACAGTGAGCGGCCAATGGAACGCGGGCAATGATAGGTAGCCAAAATAACCAATAGCGCG
This sequence comes from Cheilosia scutellata, assembly GCA_955612985.1. Lineage (NCBI taxonomy): Eukaryota > Metazoa > Arthropoda > Insecta > Diptera > Syrphidae > Cheilosia > Cheilosia scutellata. The sequence continues at coordinate 3,135,448 of OY015315.1, read as the reverse complement.
TTTTAAAACGCGACCATATTTTGAAATTGCTATCAAAATTTTCACAAACAAATATGTACCTATTTCAATATTTTTTAATTTTTACTGATTTGCGCATTCAATTGTGGTTTAAGAAAACAGAAAAAGATTGAGACACAGACACTTTTAATGGGCACATTTGAAATTGTTATAGGCAACAACAAACCAGTAAGACAATTACCTTCGACTATGCCGAAGCTCAAATACCCGGTACTATAGGCGTATTTTTTTGGGAATCTATAGCTAGCTCACTTTTACTTTTGCATGCAAAACTGGTATACTCACTTTTGGTTTTGGTATACTCACTTTTGGTTTTACATGCAAAACTGTTATACTCACTTTAGGTTTTGTTATTCTCACTTCCCAATAAAATACGCCTTATATTATTGTAAAAAAAAAATATTTTAGTACTAAAAAATTATATATTTGTATGGGAGGTATGGGTACTTTTTATTCGACCAAGCTCATTTTTTGTCAAAAAATTTCAAATATTATTAAAACAATATGTGCAAAGTTTAAACTTGCTATCATTACTGTAGTTAGTTAAATTTAATTTTTAACATAAAAAAGCTATATAAATCCGATATTTTTGTATGGGAGGTAGTAGTAGTTTTCATCCGATCTTGCTCATCTTCGAACTTAGCCTCAGTTTGGTGGATAAAAGCTTACGTCCCAAATTTCAAGTCGATAGCTCTTAAATTACGGCCGTAATCGTGCGGACGGACAGACAGACGGACATCGCTAGATCGACTAAGAAAGTGATACTGATCAATAGTATATATAGTTTTTCATACCTACAACGCCTCCTTATGTGCGTTACAAATGGAATGTCAAAGTGAATATACCCTCACCACAGTGTGGTACCGGGGGCCTGTACCACAAAACAACAATTTAACTTTTTAACAAGTAATTTCTTAACATCCTTCATCCTTGGGTCCTCTCAGACTGAAGTTCAGCGCGCACTCGATCGGTTTGTAGCCGTTTGTGTTGAAGCTGAGATGAAGGTTAACGTGAACAAATCTGAAGTGATGGTCGTCTCCAGAACGCCTGTTCAATGCACTCTGCGTGTTAGTGGAGTCCCATTGAAACAGGTGGAGAAGTTTAAGTATCTCGGGGTCTTATTCACGAGTGATGGAAGGAGCAATGCTGAGTTTTCCTGTAGGATTGGTCAGGCTGGGTCAATTTTGAGACAGCTTGGTCATTCTGTTATTAGGAGGACTGAACTTGGTGTCAAAGCTAAGTTGTCAGTCTTTAATTCGGTGTTTGTTCCAACTCTTACCTATGGTCATGAGATTAGGGTAATGACCGAAAGAATAAGATCGCGAATAAAAGCTACAGAAATGAGATTCCTCCGTTGTATTGCTGGTGTGACCCGTAGAGATCGCATTAGAAATACCAGAATACGTGAGGAACTGAATGTCGAGCAGCTACTTCTCCGGACGGAGCGGTCCATGCTTCGGTGGTTTGGTCATGTTAAACGCATGTCCCCGACCAGGATTCCACGACGTGCTATGGAATCCGTACCATCAGGCAGGCGTCCTCTAGGTAGACCTAGGATGAGATGGTTAGATCAAGTCCATAATCTCTCCTCTACTCGTATGGGGATTGCCCTTGATGATTTGGAGTCGATGGCGGAGGATCGAGAGCTATGGAGGGTCCACTTGAGCAACCTACACCCGCGACCCACTTAATGGACAAGCGGACCATTTGAAAATGATGATGATGATGAATTTCTTAACATATAAATTTAACAGGCGAAGTTAATTTCTGTACCACCAAATTATTCGGTATGATAGTTAACAAGGAAAATTTCCCTTAACACTTGTTGTAGAATTTTGCAAAACTAAATGATGATTCAAAGAGTGTGCGTTGGGAGAGTAGTTTAGTTTAGGCTAATACACAGTGACGGCAAAAACATTCCGGATTTTTTCTATAATCATTTCCTTATATTAGGTACCTATATTGTAAAGGCATTGGGCCTTACCAATAATCATTTTTAGTCTTCAACTTAAATATTTCGACGGTCACAATAGATAATTTTATATGGAAATTTTCGCCATTGTGACTTCGTAAAAGTTAGCCTGGACACTAAAAATGATTATTAGTACCGCGGATTATATTTTAAAGGTAACTATAAAGCTTTCTAATGGAATTTTTCAAATTATTAATTGTATTAAGTTAAAGGATTTCTCCTTGATGTTAAGAAAAATATTACATATGTCAAGAAAAAATCCGGAATGTTTTTGGCGTCACTGTACATAATATAGTTGAAAGCAGAATACAGATTATATGCACGATTAGAATGAGGAATTCTCTAGAATAGTGAAATATTCATAAACAGTAGTCTGAAAATTAAAGCAAACGACAACCTAAAGACAAAAAATCTAAAAAAAAAATACTGTTGTCAAATACGCCTGCCGGACGAAAAGTACATAGATATCCCGAGGGGAGCAACGAAGTTGTATGAGCAAGACCTGCGACATGCGATAAGAGAGTTTAAATTCCTTAATCACATGAAGCGGGCCACTTAGGTACCTACTGTTTAATAAAATAATTACTATAGTCGCCTGTTTCACTACTTGATCAGACCTGGAGTTTTTGCTGCAGTTTGGAAACTTTGGCTTTGGGATTTTTGTCTTATAAAAGCAAAACAAACATAAACAGTTCAGAATTATGATTTGAATTTAATAGAAAATAAAAACACTTGAAAATCTCGAATTCCAAATCAAGAAATATAACTTGTTACGAGCTAACAATTTTCTATTCATCAGTTAGAATTTTGCAACAATTTAACAGACAATTTTAACAATTGTTGTTTTGTGGTACAGAAACCGAGAATTCATCAAATTTCCCACTTGTTAGAAATTGTGTTAACAAGCGTTAAGACAATAGTTAACTTATGTTTTGGTGGTACAGAAAATATTGTTAATTGTTAAAATTTGCCTGTTTAACTAGACTTGTTGTTTTGTGGTACAGGCCCCGGGTATAAAAAGTGACAGTTCGCTATCTCTTTCACTCATGATCAAAAAATGAAAATGTTTGCTTTTCGGCGCTTTATCAATACATACGGATTCTGACCAAGGGTTTTAAATTCAAACGCACTCGCGAACGCACAAACACACAAAATAATGCAATAGCTACAGTCAATTGACTAAATGCCGAGACTGACGGCGACACGAATTGAGACTCCAATGGCACATCTATCTTGTATTTTGTATACAGTATTGTTTTCGTGAATTTTATAGAAATATAAAAGGAATGAGTATATTTCTAAATAAATTGGACACGCACAAAATGATTAAAGCAAAACTACCTATCTATTTCTGTTTATCAAATTAAAAGGAATTTACTGTTATTTTTACACGCGACTGCGAGAGAGAGACTAACAGATAGTACCTATTTCTACGAATTTAACAGCGCATCAAAAATGTTAATAAACACACATTGTAAACAAAATCACAGAACAATAAGAAAATATTCACTGTCACTCACATTTAATATACAGGTAGGTTCAAATACGCCTTCCACTTAATGTTGATACAGCTACAGGTACCAATAGATTCTGCATTCAATGGGTTGCTGCTACAGTTATATTCCTGGAAATATTTAGAAATATTTTCTATATGTAGAATTATATGAAATTGATTTCACTGAAACACTTTAACTTACCGGTTTGATTTCCAAACAAAATTCCAAATGGATTTTCCTTCACTTGCGTTAATTGTGGCACAATTAAGTAAAACACAAGATAAGAAATAGTTTTGACAAATAAATCAAAGAAAGAACCAACCACGACGGGACACAAACTAATACTACTGGTAGCGAGAAAAATAGAAGCCGTAGGATGGAAGAGAAACCTCTACATCTGCATCTTCTTATTGGCTATAGACAGGGCTGACTTCGAAGATTTTGAAAAAGTCGCAAAAAAAAAGGGGATTAGAATACAAAAAGGGGCAATACTAAACTGCCCACAAATGGCACACAAAAAAAAACCCAAAACTAGTTAAATTCACTAAAGTTAAAATGGCTTACGCATATTCTCCTCTCGTTCTATCTTATTGTGCCTTGAACATGGAAGTTATGGCTAGGCTATATGGCTAAACTTATGACAATAGGACAATAGCTGATAGGAAAAGGATGCATTCAGATCCCCATTATTTGTGAACTAGTTTCGTAAAGTAGGTAGGTATATTAAAGTTAAGGAAAGTTTTGTATCATTCAAACGGAACTTAAATGACCTTTCCATTGATGGCAAAATGTACATGAAGTAAGTTCAAATTATGAGCAGGATTAACTTTAGCTTTGTCAAAATACTTATGCCGGCCACTGTATTTTTTCAAAATACAGAAAAGGGGCAAATACGGACAATTTTGGAAAAGTGGTCTCATTGGGGATAGAAAGAAAAAAAGGGGAAAAATGCAACTTTAGTCGCATAAAGTCAGCCCTGGCTATAGATATTTGATTGAATACGGCAGGTAAGGTAGGTCTGTGCGAGTAGGGTTGGTTGGAAATCCTTCTCTTTTTGTAGATTTCACTCCGTCTCTTTTGTCGGTGATGCCGTCTTTGTTTTTTTTTCTGTTTATGTTTTTTTTTTGTAAAATTATTTTTTAATCGAATCTAATTTACTAACGACTTTTGTTTAAACTAATTTGGAACAAACTCGATTTAAAAACCATTGTCGTATTGTTTGCAGCACTTTGTATAAATCGTGACGTTAAAAATTCTAGTTTACTAAGGCGTCGGTTATAGCTATCAGTTAAATGCAACCGAAAAAAATAGGTTTGTCTTTTTGGAGCATTTAAACTTAATCGTTGAACTCAATCTTGGTATTAAAATTTTGCTTTTGAAGCTAATTCATTTTTACAATTTCTAGAAAAGAACTTGTTAATTTTCCTATGAAATGTTGGGGTTAAATTTTTTGGCTAGATTTTATTTTACTGCCCATTCGAAAAAAAAATACTTTTTTTTGTTTATTCCGATTGATTTTAATGCGCTGAGCTCAAATATGCAAAAAAAAAGTTGGCGGTCTCTAACTGTTTGGGCGTGGCCCCAAAGTTCAAAAAATACCATATAAAATAGTAAAAACAATTCAGGAATGGAGTGTCCAATTTTTGTAAAAATAATTTTTTTATATTCCCTAAATATGCAGCTAATTTATAAAAAAAGTTTCATCAAAATCGGATCATAAATACCGGAGATATAAAATAATAAAAAAACGCATTGTTTTTGGCGGTAAAATTAAGCAAACAACATAATAAAAACTTTGCATTGACCCAGCCTTGCACCCACTCCAAATCCTACAGTGACCACAAGCAGGGGGGTTGCATACGTATCTCACTGTTTATGGGGTTTTTGTAAGAAATAAAATGTGATAAGTCAGTAAAAAGAAGATTTAAATACAAATTATTAGCCCGTGCCCTTGAAAGTAAGTGAAATGTCAGTACAAAAGAGCAAAAATTCAGTGGTTTAAATTTAGCTCTTTTTAATTACCTCATATCTTCGGTCTTTGAATTTTTTATTTGGCTAGACAGATCACGCGAATGGTTTTTTCAGACATTTATGGACGGGTAGCCGAAAAATGACACGCGATGGAAAGTCCATCATTTCTTGACTTAATATCAAGTTGACTGACGTAGGAAAAGTGAAATTTCCGATCAACCTTCAGAGTCAGTCAATTTTTTTACAATATATGAAATTTATATAATAATTTATTTTAAATTTGCAAATAAAATTAATAATATCAGCTCTACAGAAGATTGAAAATAATAACTATACGGATTTTTTTTTGTGAAAATATTTTCGTCTTTTCCTATTTTTGTTTTCAGGTGATTCGGTATTTCGTTCGCCGACAAGCTCATCTGAGAAGAGCTAACTAGTGGATAGTTGTTTTGTATGGTGGTGAAAGAGCTGGCTTCGATTCGCCAAAGTCCACGCGGAGGAACAACAAACGAGTATTTAAATGAAATGTATGCCAGGCTTCAACAGACTGGATGGACTCAAAATCTTCATTTGAGTCTTCGTTAAACGAAAGGAAATTTTGCCAACTGAAGCATCTAATTTTTCCAATGATACTGCCTAATTAAAAACAGTTATGTCGTTTTCGGTTGGTCGTCCAGAACCGTCCGGAAGAACTCTCCGCGATTCTGAATTAAAATCCAGAAGCAAATTTCTCTTCTTTTCAGTAGAAGAACTGTCAGTTTAGTGCCAATCGAACGTTTTCAGAAGCGTTCGGATTGCTTCCGGACTGGACGACCAATCGAAAACGACATTAGTCTCACCAATAATCGTTTTTAACCATCACCGTTTGTTGTTAGGTCACAATAGTCATTTTATTTGAAAACAATTGCTATTTGCGGGGTCGTAAAACTGATTTTTAGTACAGCACAACATCTTTTATTAATACTCTATGTACTAAACGCTTCTCATATTGCGTTAATGGGCCTTACCAATAATCATTTTTAACCTTCAACTTAAATATTTTGACAATCACGATGGATAATTTTGTATGGACATTTTCACCATTGTGACTTCGAAAAAGTTAGCCTGGACATTAAAAATGATTATTAGTACCGCGGAATGAATTTCAACTGACTTTTGTTGGAAAATTCTGAGAAAATGAATAGCGATACAAATTTATGGTTCACTCTTTTGTTCTTTGTTCAATCTTCGAACTGTCCCGAAAACACCCGAAGTAATTGATCTATCCAACTGCCTGGGCGCAGTAGCGCAGTGGTTAGTGTGCTGGACTACTGTGCGAGGGATCCCAGGTTCGATCCCCGGAAAAACACAAATTACATCTTAAGGTTTTTTCTACTGCGCCACCTCTAGCGAACGTCTGACAAACATCCGAGAGTATAACTGTCCTAAAAAAGCTTCTCAATTCAGCCGTTCGGACTCGGCATAAAATTGTAGGTCCCTTCCATTCGTCCCAAAAATAGAAACTCACACAAGCGAATGGTTGCGAGAAGCTAGGCCTTGGGTGTCTACCGCCTGTTGCGCCACCTATTTATTTTATTTTAACTGCCTTCCAAAGGCATTGCGGTCTTCAAGCTGACATCACAACTATTTCGCAAATCTCTGTCTCTGTCGTCGACAGAAAAGCTAATATCAACTCCATAGCACCTGCCTTCCCAGCCTAATAACCGTTTTTCGATAGCTTGGACAACGAAGGTTGGCCCCTGATGAGGATTAAGCGAGGCGATAATGAAATTGCAATAATACAAAAGAAAAAAAAATCATACACTCATTTGAAATTTGATACAGAATTTATTGCGTTACCAACTGCTTTGATTGTTCCGATGCGTGCTGTGCTGAGACCAAAATCCAAGTGCACGAGTTTCGCATAATTCAACATCAGCAGCATCGAAGCAAACGTTAGTCGCAACAACAATATACACGCACTTTTGGGTGCGTGTGACAACGGGAAGACAATGCGTATAATTGTTGTTGCGATACAACTGCGAACAGGTGAATTTATGTATTAGAGACAGTGAGGCAAATTAAATTTTATACAAAGGTAAATAACAAAAATAATTTACAATTAAACATTAGGAAACAAAATTGAAAATAAAGAAATTAGTTACGAATTAAATACAAATAACAATAAATAATGAATTATTACAAAACAGCCCCTATCAGATCTAAAAAGATGCATGACCGGATTTGAATGGTTTTGTAGTCTCATGTTCGTCTTAAAAAGGTAACTCATAAAAATCTCACCTTCTTTTGGATGCAAATTACAATTCTCCTTACCTACATAAACAAAATAGCTGTTTACGTTATGACAGAAGAATCACACAATCATTCAAGTTTCGAGTATGCGCAGAAGTAATTATAAACCATAACGTAACTACCGATTTAGGAAAAATTCATTAAAACATCTGTCGATAATTACTAGTCGCCCAGAAATTTCAGTAGGTAACTATAATTTCTGGGTGCCTAATTTCGCGATCGATTTTGCAATAAATTTGTTGTTTTCAAGCAATAGCTATATTCCATTGCTGTATGACAGTTTCTTACATTGCATCCAAGATCCACACCTGTGTCTGGGCTATAAATCTAGTACAAGGAATTTATTATTTTTTGCTTTGCATATTCTAGGGTGTTACCATCCACGATCCATACTATCAACGAATCTAGTACATTTAACTTCATTGGAAATTTGTTCGTAGTAGCATAGAGAGGGATGGAGAACTACTGCAATTTCTGAGCGACTAGTAATTCACGGGGTAGCGACATAAGTCCGCGCAGTTTTGAAACGATAGTTTCAAATAGCGGATAGCGCGGAGATCATTTAATAATTTCAAAAAGAGTGAAAAAACAACATAAATAGTTTTGAAAAACGCATTGATCTTCAAAATAGGACGGTAATGAAGATAACTGCGAAAAGAAGTTAGACGTCTATACAGCACAAGCCAGAATTTCCTGAAAAGAAGATAACAAAATAAAATGGTATACAAAATGACGAACCATCTTGGATTTCTCCATAGAATGCTAGAGGCACCTATTGGGCGTGAGAGAATTTATGAGGTAAATTCAAATTGTTGCGTCACTGTTTAAAGTAGATGGCATTGGAAAACGAAGCCAATGATCACAACCATCTTTGATTTCTCCATAGAATGCTAGAGACACCTATTGGGCGTTGGTGGATTTGGCAAGTAAAACGGTTGAAATTCAAATTGTTGCGTCATTGTTAACAATAGATGCCACTACAAAAAAGTGTGAATTTCCAAATTATTCCGCTCCGAACCAAGAGGGCTAGTGGTTATGTTGGAACCAACGCGAAGACTTCTACTAGCAGTCCATATATAATAAGTCAATGATTGGGCCATGGGCCTTACCAATAATCATTTTTAGTCTTCAACTTAAATATTTTGACGGTCACAATGGATATTTTTATATAGAAATTCTAGCAATTGTGACTTCCTAGAAGTTAGCCTGGACACTAAAAATGATTATTAGTACCTCGGATTGTGTTTAATAAAAATGATACACTTGGAGATATGACGTTTTAAAGTAACTGAACTCGACTACACAAACACACCACACGTGAGCTCATTAGAATGAAATCTTATATCAGAACCATTTCATTTATGGATTTTGACATATGAATTGTAGCAAGGACAACATTCATCGGTAAAATGTTGCATTCACAAATTTAGCACAATAATATGGCATCCTATAAATCGCTTCCATTGTTCCGGATAAATTTGACCAGCTGACAATCAGTGATACCACCTTTACTCTGACCGCAGAAAATTTTGAAATCCGGCATAACTGTTTTTTGACCGGAACGAAAAATGTTTTTAACCGGAAAATTGTTTTTTGACTGGAAAAATAAAGTTGCCCTACTGACTAATAAATAGAGATAGATTTCTATAATTTCAATAAAACTTTGCCATAGATACATTACGAACATGTTCCCAAGTTCAAACAGAAACAAATTTAATGCGAATAATGGGCTACAACATCACGCATGAAATTCTGCTTCGGGAGGATAATAAAGGATAATAAATTATCTTATAGGATAATTTTTTGACGTTTTCTTTTACTAGAATGTTGAAGAGGAAATTAAACAATGAATTTCAATTAATTAAAATGTGAAATTCGATAAATCTCAGATTGGAGTTTGATGAACTACTCTTTTCAAGTGTCAGAAAATTACCCGAGAATAATTATTTAGCCCAATTGACACACGGCCTTAGTAAATGGCCACACGTCTTCTCATGACTTTCATTTCCATTCACGGTTTGGCTACGCACAAAAACCAGGCGTCATTGCAATGAAATAAAATTTGGCAGTTAAAAGAATAGTTAAATTGAAAACACAAACAAATTCTTTGGTTAAGCCGAAGAGGACGCCCTTTTTTGACGACCTCACTCTATCAACGCAAATATCAAATGAAGATTTGTATCTTCTGAAAGTGGGCGTGTAAGGCCATGCACTAAAAGTGTATTTCAGAACTTAAAACATGTCATATAAAATGAAAAACTAGTTTCAGTAAATTTTAAACAAACGAAATAAAAAACAAGTTCACAAACTCAAGATTCACATATTATAAAAACGTTTTCTAAACATCGATAATGCAGGTGAACATAAAAATTCGTAAATTGTATAGGTAGGTATAGGTATTTTCTATTTTTGACCGGGTTTCTGGTCTCATTTCTCATTTTAACTATTGACAGGATTTAGAAAATAAAAATTCGGTCATTTGGTCAGATACGCGGATTCACTTTTTTTTAAGTACTAACACTAGGCGTATTTTTTTGGGAAGTGAGTATAACAAAACCAAAAGTGAGTATAACAATTTTGCATGTAAAACCAAAAGTGTGTATAACAAAACCAAAAGTGAGTATAACAGTTTTGCCTGTAAAAGTAAAAGTGAGCTAGCTATAGATTCCCAAAAAAATACGCCTACTGCTGACAATGGCGAAATTGTGGGCGCAGTAGCGCAGTGGTTAGTGTGCTGGACTACTGTGCGAGGGATCCCAGGTTAGATCCCCGGAAAACACACAAATTTCATCTTAAAGTTTTTTCTACTGCGCCACCTCTCGCGAACGTCTGACAAACATCCGAGAGTATAGGCGTATTTTTTTGGGAAGTGAGTATAACAAAACCAAAAGTGAGTATAACAAAACCAAAAGTGAGTATTACAGTTTTGCATGTAAAACGAAAAGTGTGTATAACCAAACCAAAAGTGAGTATACCAGTTTTGCATGTAAAAGTAAAAGTGAGCTAGCTATAGATTCCCAAAAAAATACGCCTTATAGTGTAGATTAATGTCGGTAATATAGTTTATTATATTAAATCATCATTTTAATTTTAATTTAATACAGTATAATAAATAAATAAATAAATATAGTTAAACGTCGTTAAATGTAACTACACTGGTCGGCATAAGTATTTTGACAAAACTAAAGTTAATTCTACTCATAATTTGAACTTACTTCATGTAAATTTTGGCATCAATGGAAAGGTCATTTAAATTCCGTTTGAATGATACACAGCTTTCCTTAACACATTAAGTACCAATTGAAAATTTAGAACTTTTGTAAAAGCCTACTTTTTTGACTTTTTTCCTCGGTCCCAAAAAAAATGTTTTGATGCAAAAAGTTTTTTCAAACAATTCTAATAGTGACTGCAAAAAAATGTTTTCAAAAATCTCTTCGCTAACATTTTTTATGATTTTTTGAATGGGATGATCTCAGAAAAATTTTGTATGAAAAGGAGGAAAAAGTTGCTAAAATAGTCATTTTTAGCAATTTTCAAAAAATCATAAAAAATATTAGCGAAGAGATTTTTGAAAATTTGTTTTTTCAGTCACTATTAAAATTGTTTGAAGAAACTTTTTGCATCAAAACATTTTTTTTTTGATACCGAGGAAAAAAGTCAAAAAAATAGACATTCACAAAAGTTCTAAATTCTAAAATTTTTAAATGGGTACTTAATGGGTTAAGGAAAGTTTTGTATCATTCAAACGGAATTTATTTATTTCATTGGTGCCAAAATGTACATGAAGTAAGTTTCAAATTATGAGCAAAATTAAATTTAGGTTTGGCAAAATACTTATGCCGACCAGTGTATACCGAAGTGATAATAATTTCCTTTTTACTTCTATACTGTCCTTAAAAATATTTATTTTTATTCGCATCCGCATTACTTACTTACTTTCTTACGCGGCTCTGCAATTCGGGGTGAACTGATTAACAACTAATTTCCATTCCAATGATTCTGCCCAAATAGGATTGACACATGAATTGATTAAAAAACTAACGCAACACTGGCACCAATTTTACTCAACTCTCTACATGAAATATGATGTCGTTTTCCATTGGTTTCACTCGGGGATTCACTCATTCCGTAATCCAATGGAACAAGAAAACTGCTTCTGGCTGACTACACTCGCGTATTGGTGAAACGTCAAAAATTACTGTATGGCTGCTGCCAGCTGGCTTGTATAAAATGCATAAAATGCACTTGTGTAAGTGCTCCTCGAGTGGATTCTGACTTGAAATCGAGAAGCGAAATTCTCTCCTCAGAATCAACAGAAGAGTATTTTTTGCGCCAATGGAACGGTTTCAGAAGTGATTTTCTTGATTCCGGACGCTCCCGGACGCTTCTTTTTGCCCAATGGAAAACGGCATGAGTCGAACTATCAACTGTCAACATTTTTTTGGAGCGTTAAAATTTAAGAGAAAAACAAAGCCGGCGCTTTTTTTCAATAAATTTTATTTGTTAAAATATGACCAAATTTTTTGTAATTTAACATTTTCAGGATTCTCGAACAACCAAATGCTCCCTCACATCGATTAAACTAAATACCATTTATTTCTGCACTCATGGTTATCATGATTTCTTTCAACTGTATACGGAATATTTCAAGATGGCGGCAATATAAGGTGCTTGAATTTGTATTTATTTTTAGGCACCTTTTGCAGCTACAGTTGCCGGTTCGCTATCCAATCGTTTTATACGGTGCACGCCAACGCAGTTCCTAAATAGGGATACCTCTTCGGCACACTTGAGTGACTCGCCTGGATAGGCACGATAGCAAGCAATCAATTGGGCCTTCAAGTCTTGGCACGGTGGCAATTGATGAGCTGGTGCGGCGTTCATAAAACGCTTTCGAACGTCCTCAACTGCTACCGAGTATTCCTTCTCCATAACGGCGTTGGTTTTGTTAAGCGTCTGTTCCAACTGGGCCATACGAGTCCTCCACAACTGGTCGTTCTGCTGTAATTCTATTTCTTTTTGGCGACGCATTTCTATGGCGGTTATAGTTGGTTCACCAGCAAACCGAGGAATTTGTGAAGGAACTGGTGTTGGATTTGGGTAGTATGTCTTTGGTGGTGCTACAGTTGGTTGTTGTGGTGGTGGCGGTGGTGGAACACGTTTTGGTTCTGTAACAGGAACAGCGCGTGGTTCGGGTTTATCGTCCTGTTGTTTTTTTGCTGAAAATAAAAAAAGAGGAATTATTAAAAGCAAATAGTCCAAGATTAAAAAAGACAATTTAATTATAGAGAATGAAAGCTTTGTTGCGCCTGATATAAATCGTAGGCCAATCTGCTTTTAGAGTGTCTCCTACCGTATCTTGACCAGAAAACGGGTCAGGAAGTGTTCAACGACAAATGTGGTTGCAAATTTTCTTTCTTTTCTTTTAAATAAAACTAAGCTCTATTTTAAGCTTACAAAATATTTTATCGCAATGCCTTTTTGTAAACTATACAGACACGTTATTATTTTAGTGGGAGCAAGTAGAAACAACTGCAGCTCACACGCGTACATATAGCTGTCCATGTGAAAAACATGGCTGTCGGAGTCCAACTCCAGCAATGGCCGAGTAGTTCCGAAGATAGCCCCTATACCCCCGTTTTCCCTTCCCCCATCCTCTCCCAAGTAACCTATACTGATCCGATCTGATGTAGCCAGTACAATGTTGAAAAAAATGTTAAAATCGGCCAAATTGTTCCGGAATTAGTCCCTACGACTCCTTTACCCCTCCCCAGTCACCTTACGCAACCTGCACCGAAGTCCTAAGTCAAAGGACATAATAGCTATTTCACATAAATGAAAACTCGTCATAGGTATGATTTGATTATTTATACTACGCGATCATATCGTGTAATAGGCCTATAGGGGATGAATAGAGGGAGCTAGGAGTAGAAAATTGACAGGAACCAAGGATGTGGACGGGACCTTAGGATGGGATCGGAAAAAGAGAGGGAAAGAGTGTCAAGTGTGAGGAGCGCGGCATGCTTGCGTAGCACGGCTCTGGGGTGGTTCTTGTCCCCACAACTCGACCTAACCTACCACAAAAACACATATCATGCCAAGACAAGACACTTACATCTTACCTTCACCAAAGCGGACGGAACTTCACCACATTGAGGGGCGCTGTTGCTGGAATTCAGCGCTGGACATTTCCCTCCCCACCTGGGGTGGGGTGGCCATATTATCTGGATTTCCCCAAAACGGACGTTGTCGGCAGGTCAAACCATTTTACCGCCGGATGAACGTCAGCACACCCTTTGCACCCCCCTGAAAAATTCTGTCTAACACGCCATCAAACGCTTATGCGTTTGAATGAAACAACTCAATTTCATTAAAAAGGCGTGACTTACAATTTATTAGAATCTAAACTTTAGATTATCTAGTGGGTAGATATAAAAAAAAAATTAAAGAAAATTTGTTTCCTAAAACTAAGTACATACATGTTAAACAAAACAACTTATCAACTACAAACTAATTTATGCCTGGTTTTCGTACTATATTTTGTGGCGTAAAACACAATACCCAGTTACGTGTGAACTAACTCGAGATCCCTACCTATACTGTTTAGGTGTACGTGTACGTAACAAGTAACAAAAAAATACAAGATGTATATAACGCGAAGCAAGGACCCGACAGAAACGAAAACTAAACATATCACAAAAAAAATAATGATAACTAAAATATATTGAAAAATATAACAAAAAAACAATATTCAAGAGAAGATGGAAATGAAAGTGTCACGCCAAAAATTATAATTATAAATAACAACAAATAAAAGGTTAAATAATGAAATTGCACGCCGGTCTCTTGTGGCATACTCATAGGCGCGCGCAATTTATACTTCTTTTGTGCTGCTTTCTGAATAATTTTTTTTTGTTTGTTTTATTGGTGTGATGCATATACTATATTATCATCCCGTGCTCTAACATTAAATTTTTGCGACAATGTATGTTATACTATTGGGTTTCGCTTGTTCGCAGGGAGATAGAAGCTCTTTCCAAGTGGATTTCTGCCACTAATGGGGTGCAACTGCGCGTCTGTATGTTGCCTTATAACGTTTTTTGAAGACTTTTCTTTATTAAAAGTTTGGCGACCACGACTTCAAAATTTGGTGACAGTCTGTGGCCGCCCAAATGCACATAACTATAATATAAAAACAATTAGCAAATTTGCCACTGCCTTACACAGGACCTTATAATAAAAAAAACTGCACTCCACCACTATGGCTTGTTACCACGTCAACTTTTCAAAATGTGGTGTTCGTTGTCGCTAATAAAAAAAAATCCGCAAACATCACCCTATGTTCCTAGCTCCAACATCCATCATCCGATGTAGCCGCTACTGAGAGGAACCATATATTTATATTTTTGTTTTGTTCTTATACATTCGTAATATTTATTCAGAGTCGAATTCTCCATGGTTCAAGTCTTTGCTATACAAGATTACAGACGAACACTACACGCAACAGTGAAGACCATAAAAACAAACGATTTGGTGACAAAATAAGGACGAACGGAACTAGAAACTCTTCTTCAAATTAACTATTGAAATGTTTCTGTTTTAGGTTTGTCGCTGAAGCAACAACGAACAGCGCTTATACGCAGCCGTAACAATCGTTACACTTTCCATTGCTTTAGATCTCAAATATAGGTATTCACCATTGTGCAAACTTATTTACGCATCACAAATTACTTATGTACATATGTAAATAGTTTGTTTTATGCGTATCCATTCCCTACATCAAATTCAACTACGTCATACATACGCATACGCATATACAATGTGCATTCTGAATGCTTGTCGTGCGAGGTGCGAGTAAACGTTCTATTTTAGAACGCAATATAAAACTACCCCTGAGCACAACTGCAATCGATAAAGCAAATTTTTCGCACTTGGCTAAATAAGATCTATTTTAAATTTTTCGTATCTCACCCTCTGTATGAACCAGAATGATGAATGTTAGCTCAAAATACTCGGTGAAGTATTGCCTAACAATTAAAAGTATATCTTGAATTGACATACATAGATTTATGAGTATAATGGCAAGTTAAGCGTAGTAAGGTCGAAATAGAAAAGTTGGTTTGAAAAGTTTTTCAACCCTTATAGGACGAATTTTGAAAAACGATGAATGAGGTATGTAATAATGTTTGCTTATTTATCAACATACAAACTTTCAAGTTCATACGGATATCGGTTCGTGAGTCCCCCCTTACTCCCCGCGACTCCTTTACTCCTGAGCAATTCTCACCGACCCTACGGACTAAGTTGGCCACACATCTATAAATCAGAGAAAAAATCATGAAAATTGGACGAATGGTTCTCGAGTTATGGAGAAACGAACAGACGGAAGTTGCATTTTATAAGTAGTATGGATATGGATGGAAGTAATATGGAATGGAATATGGAATGGATATGGATTTGACCAAAATGAATCAATAATACAACAGTAACCATATACGAATACGAACATGCAAATATCTACAATATGTATACCTACACTGCTCTCAGCTTAGTTTTGTTGGCAAATCACAAGATCGGCGCCCACTAAGTCGAGCTACCTATTTAGAGCAAAGAGGTACTTTAGCCCCAAGCAACTTCTCCTTCTCTACAATATTGTTTCCATATAAATATAAATATTAATTTACTAAACAACAACCAGAAATTAGCATCTTGGTGCTCCGCCATGAAAATCCAAGCGCTCCGCGGGAAGATGGGGAAAAATACGAAAATTCCATCGGACTAAGTAATTTGTGCTTCTGAAACTTTTTCATTCCATTACACAGTACAAAAATGCGTAAAAATAAATCGTGTAATCCAGAACTTCAGAGCTATCAAAATGGAAACGAATCAATGGCGTTGATGGCGAAAAGATTTTGTTCTACGAGGCTTGTTTTCGGGAAATACAAGTTTCTTAGGAACCTAAACCGAACGAATGTTTAGTCCAGAATATAACAAGATCCCAGTCATAGTCCACATATTGTTCGAACTTTATGCAAATACATGAATCCATCTACATTTGGGTGTCCCTTTGCGATAATAAATAACTTTCGATTCTGCCAGAGAAGTAATTATGTACATTGCTTAAGTTGATGTTTAGTTGGCAATAATGACAATTTGCACAGCACAAAATAAAACAAAATGTTGCATAACACGGCAAAATAAAATGCTATGGCATAAACTTATCCGATGATGGCTTGCTGTAGTATTCTTACCCTTGCTGATACCCAATTTGAGACGTTGCACAACCTCATCGGACACATCAATAACACCCGCGGGAGTTGGATTATCCATTGAAACGCTTCGAGTTTCAGTCGAGGATTGATTTGCACCCATTTGTATATTTCGTTCGCACTTTTTCACACCGCACCAGTTAGTTAATGGTTAGCCGGAATAAAATTTAATTTTTCCACAAAATAAAAAAACGATGTGATGGAGTTTTGACAGTTCTCTCAGCTGATTGGTATTCGATGTGAGATAGCTATGTTCGATTGAGTTACGATAGAGTGAATTTTGTTTTATTTTTCAGTTCAGAGTAGAGCCTGAATTGTCAAACAAATGTTCGTGTTCCTTTGTTAGCACAGAATTGTTATTTCTTTTTTCGTTCAGAGAATGATCAGAGCGCGCTCTATGAGCTCAGAATAAATTGAAGTATTAAAACATTCACGTTAATTCTTAGATTCGATCGAATCGATTATCCCTCAAAACGTTCCCTCGATTGAATTTCTCACATTTTAAAGGGCCCACCCCATATAATCCGTCGTGTGCGTTGAGTCGACGAATCCGTCAATGGGTCGTATGAATAAAAACTAGCATTTGCTTTGAGTAAAAGGTTGTAGCAAAGTAAAAGCACTTAGCAATTGTGACTCGGTAAATTGATTTCCACGCCACCTACCAAGATTTTTACGTACCCGAATCACAGAATAAGTTTTGTGACAGTTGATTTCATCACAGAAGTTCCTACTGAAATTATAAATTGGAAGTGCGCGCAAAACATTCTATTTTAAATTTATTGTATGGACATTAACAAATTTGATATCAGAATGCCGCCACAAAATGCATTAGTATATAAAATAAGTAATATATTTGTGAAAAACTAAGAGATGTGAATAAAATACATGCCTTAAAAAATTGTAAACAAAGTACTCGAAGTTACCAATTATAAAATTTTTTTGTATTCCGTTATCTATTGCCCTTTAGGATTTACAATTAATAGATTATGTATCTCTATTTGTATTTAATTTTCTCCACACGCAATACAGGATTGCGGCAGGTTTTTAGTTGGGAATGTTTTGTCCAAAAGAAGATAATATAAGAAGATATCCTTGTGAAAGAGGAGTTAAAATTTGTTCTTTTTCAAGTGACGGCTACAAATAAGAAAATTATTTTGATTGTTCCGATCATTATGAACTTTTTTGTGAATTCGGTGCATAGATATACATATTTGGATTCCTGTACGATGTGCAATATTTAACTCCACAGAGTTCCCCAGTTTTTAATGTATAGTTTCGTCTGCCATCATTCCTGCACTTGACCACAAACTCTATTCAATATTTATGAAAATATTAACTTCAACATAACATATTTAACAGAATCAAAATTGATTTATTAGCTTGTTTTTATAGCTGTTTTTTTGGTACAGATTTACTTTTTATAGTACATTTACACCGCACCTAAATTCAACATTTCAGCAGACAACATTTCTAACAAACCAATTTTGCGTTCCCACTGAAACTTCAACATTTCAAATGACAGCTAGTATCAGAATTGATTACTCACTGATGTTTTTTATGTTTCGAAATCAGAAGTGGTTTGTACCTAAAGAATTCATTTTTTAATTAATATTAAATACAACAAAAAATTCTTCATCGGATTTTTTTACAGCGGTTTTTTTTTTGTCAGTGAGCCCAACCAAAAGTCATCAAAATGAGGTTTGTTCGATTTGACATACTTGCAAACATTTCGAAATGCTGGAAAATATATGGCGAAATGCTGGACATTTGGCCTGAAATGCTGCATTTAGTCGAAATGATGAATTTAGGTGCTGTGTAAACGTACTTATTTCTTCTATTAAATTAAATAAACTTGGTAAATAACAGTCTCTACTTATTAAATTTATTTTTTTTATTTTTCGAAACACAAATTTTCATACGATTTGACAGTTAGCGGAGCGACTTATCCCAAAAATGATAATTCTTAATTCTATAATTCTTGGACTTATCCTGTGATTAGGGTCCCCCCAAAATCCGCTAGACGCTGTACGACCGAGTGTCAATTGCTTTGAATCGGTATGAATAAATTCTTACTTTGCTAAAACAAGTTCGAACATTCGAATCGAACAAAGCATTTACTTCACTGCCTGGCTGCATTCCAGGTTTGACTATTTTAACTAAATTAACAACGATTGTTTATTTAGTTACTTTTTGGAATCTGGGACAGCTATTGTTACTAATTTCATGTTGACATTTCACTTTTCATGTGGTAGTGAGTAGTTGTTGTTGGAATCCATGTTTGATTTAAAAAAAAAATGAATACGTGAATCCATGACAGTTGCTTTGTTAGTATGAGTGAAATGAACCACACTTTTGCCTCTTGTTAATTTAGTTAACTTCCCCTCCTTCGAACTGTCACAGCTTGTCAACGCTGTAGTTAAAATAGTTAACTACTGCCGAATTTGGAATGCACTACTCACTACCACATGAAAAGTGAAATGTCAACATGAAATTAGTAACAATAGCTGTCCCAGATTCCAAAAAGTAACTAAATAAACAATCGTTGTTAATTTAGTTAAAATAGTCAAACCTGGAATGCAGCCCATGTGTCCCTATCCCTTGCAGTTTCTGTCAAAATTTTAAAGTGACAACGGTCATGTGGTTTATTTTTTGAATTTTTTATTTTGAATTTGAATTTAGAATTAGAAAAACGATTTTTGGGGAAAAGTGAACAAAAGCTAAAGTAATTTAATAAAAAAAATGCATAAAAAAAAAGATAAAGGAGAGTATTTGGAAGAGCTTTTATGGTACGCATAAGTGAATAACCCATGATACAATAAGACAAGATATCATGATACAACAAGACAAGATAGCGCATTGAAGTTTTTATTTTTGATCTGTACTTGTTGTATCATGACAAGATAAATTATGGCATTGCGCATGTCGTTCATTCTTGCTGTTCATCGGAATTCATCTGTCAACAAATTATGACGTAGACGTAGTAGTTGCGAAGATATGGAAGTACTATTGGCGCGAAAGTACAAATTTGCGATTTTGTTAAATTATTATTGTTATTAATTAAACAAATAATAGTACATTTGTAAAAGGGATATTTGCTCTGTATTTGATTGCAAATATAATAAAAGAAAAACAAAAAGAAACATTAGAAACAGCTTCATAACTTTGCTATGAAAAAAAATGTTTTAGGGCAAACAATCTTTATCTTTAAACGATAAGACCCAACTAATAAAAAAATAAAGATTTTATAGGCTGTACTTTGTGAAAGATGACTTCATAAATATTATTTAATATGAAATGGGTAGGTAAACTGGCATTTTAATGCAGTTGCATTTATGCTTAGTACCTAATGCATTTTCTTTGATAGGATTTCGAGTCTGCAGCGTATGGGTGGTCTTTCAAAGCCATCTGAAGCTATGATGATACCAGTTAACAAAACTATATGAATAACTGAATTGGTTTAACTGCAATATCCGTACTAAAAACACTCTTCTTCGACTCGCGAATGTATACTTTTGGATTCGCATCCTTAATCGCAAAATAGTCGACGAAAAACCACAAGAAAACGAAAATATAATAAATAATTAACTAAACTACTCGTTTATTCATTTTACTTCTTACTTACTTAGATGGTGCTACAGTCCGGGGTGGACCTGGGCCTCAACCAACACGCCTCTCCAGTTAGCACGATCTTTGGCTAACCGCCTCCAGTTGCGCACTCCAAGTTGGTTGAGGTCCCCTTCCACTTGTGCGCGCCACCTAAGGCGAGGTCTTCCTCTACTGCGTTGTCCCTCCGGGTTGGAATCGAAGACTCTTCGGGCCGGAGCGTTGGTGTCCATTCGCTCTACATGTCCTAGCCATCTTAGTCGACTGATACGTACTTTTCTGACCAGGTCGACGTCGCTGTACAGCTCGTAGAGTTCGCTGTTAAATCTCCTCCTCCAAAGCCCGTCAACGCAAACGGGACCGAAAATCACGTCGATGTTGTGTGTCCCTTCTTGTTGACAGCATATATTTTGTTTTTCCCTCATTCACCACTAAACCCATTTTTGCCGCTTCTGGGCTAATACCTGCAAACGCACCAGTGACAGCTCGCTGTGTTCTGCCAATGATGTCGATGTCGTCAGCGTATGCAAGTAGTTGCACAGACTTTTGGAAAATTGTGCCCCTGGTGTTGACTTGCGAGTTTCGCACAATTTTCTCAAGAATGATGTTGAAAAAGTCACATGACAGCGCATCACCTTGTCTAAATCCTTTTTTGACATCAAAGGTCTCGGTGAGATTGTTTCCGACCTTTACGGAGCAGAGAGCGTTCACCATCGTCATTCTGCACAATCTGACAAGTTTGGCAGGGATGCCAAAACTAGACATGGCTCTGTATAGCTCGTCTCTATAAATGCTGTCATATGCGGATTTAAAATCGATAAATAGATGGTGAGTATCGATTTGGACTTGGACTTGGGTTTTCTCCAGGATCTGCCGTAGTGTGAATATTTGGTCGGTTGTGGACTTACTGGGCCTAAAACCGCACTGATAGGGTCCAATCAGTTCGTTGACAAATGGGTTCAGGCGTTCACACAGTACGGCAGACAGGATCTTGTAAGCGATGTTAAGGAGACTGATGCCTCTATAGTTGGCGCAGTTTAGAGGGTCTCCTTTCTTATGGATCGGGCAAACAATGCTGAGGCTCCATTCATCAGGCATACTTTCCTCTGACCAAATTTTAGAAACGAGTTGGTGTATGCTCTCTACCAAGTCATCTCCCGCTGCCTTAAAAAGCTCGGCAGATAAACCGTCCGGTCCTGCAGCTTTGTTTGGCTTCAGTTTGGATATTGCTATCCTTACCTCATTTTGGTCAGGTGGACGGAAGTCTTGGCTTTCATCGCCCAGGTTGAATGGTTCATTCTGCCTGACAGCGGAATATGTGTCGTCTTCGCCGTTTAACAGTCTGCAGAAATGATTTTTCCATGTCCTCAGCACCGACTGTGACTCCACTACAAGGTTTCCTTGTTCGTCCCTACAGGTCTCTGTTCGGGTCTTGTTCCCGTGACACGTTCTTTTTACCTTTTGGTAAAACTTCCGAACATTGTTCCTGGAGTAACACCTCTCTATTTCCTCGATCGCGCGCTTCTCATGCTCTTTTCCGATCGATTTCGATTTCATTTCGAGTGAAAGTGAAATGTGGAACCAAGCTGAAAGTCATCCTTCTCAAAATGCAGCCTATAAAGTCTTTATTTTTCTATTAATTGGGTCTCATCGTTTAAAGATAATCTTTATTTTGCCTTAAAATATTTGTTTGTCTTGGGAAATGTATGGAGCTGTTTCTAATGTTTCTTTTTGTTTTTCATTAATTATATTTGCACTCAAATACAGAGCAAATATCCCTTTTACACATGTACTATTATTTGTTTAATTAATAACAATAATAATTTAACAAAATCGCTAATTTGTACTTTCGCGCCAATAGTATTGTTGTATCATGTGCACAGCCTACGTCATAATTGGTTGACAGATGAATTCCGATGAACAGCAAGAATGAACGACATGCGCAATGCCATATCTTGTCTTGTTGTATCATGGATTGTGTCCATTTTGATTGCGATCTGCGATTATTTCCATTTAGAGTTTTTTTTTTCATAAGACGCATAAGACGACATTTCTGCAATCAACTGAAAATATTTCCCTTACTGATTTATAAGATAAATAAATTGGTCTCAGTAAATTTTACCAACCCTTTCGTTAATAAATTCATCGTCAAAACTTTCACTACTCACTACGGCCCTAGCGAGGTATCCGTCGGAACGGGATTTTTGCTTCGAGGTATACTTCGGAACAGCTTTTCGGAACTTTGTTCCGACAAATATGCAACGCACACTGGCGTTTTGCGTTTCAGTGCGATCAAGTGCGTTTTTACTGATATTTTAGACAGCTTCATACGAATTTTCTTCCAATATGTGGAATTTGTTTACGATTAGCAGTGAAGTGCTGATAAATGAAATCAATAAAGAAAAAAACATGTTAGCAAAGTAATTTATTTTTTTTTAATACTTCTCTCGGGAAAGGCGAACCTATAACGCCCCGAGATGCTTGCAGATGAATGTTAGTTCTGCACTTAAATTGCTGCAAATTGTATACTTCTGGAAATATATCCCCAGGAAGCGAGTTCCAAAGTTTGCTTGTCCTGTAACAGAAAGAGTTTTGGAAAGTTGATGTCCTCGCGGTTGTCAAGTGTACTGTATGGTCATGAGCATTAGCAGCCTGTCTTGTGGGGCGCCCAATAAGTTGCATTTCGAGGGATAATGTCTTTGAGTTCCTCGGAACATCTACCATGGAAGTACCTATAGAACAAGCATAGGTCAGCGACTTGTCTTGCACCAACGGTTGGAGATTCGATGTGAGTGTAGGGTCTCCAATAAGTCGAACTGCTCGTCTCTGTATGCTGTCAAGTAGGTTAAGTGAATGTTTTGGGGCGAGCTCCATATATGGGAACAATATTCCAGGCCTGGTCTAACCTGAGTGTCAAAAATAATATGTAATTTCCAAATGTAACAGTGACATAACCCTGCCTACTTGTGAACTTGGGCGAACAAACCTAGAAACTGACATTCGAATGACGTTTAATCTATCAACTTGACCGCGTGTATTTCGCGGGTTTTTTCCAATACGCCATTTTGCAGCCAGATTCGTCCAAGTCCACAAGCAGCCAGGGAAGTTGCCGAAAAGTAAGTTCCTAAAACATAAAATGCCTTTTGTTACCAAATTTTATATTATAGAGAATAAACATTCAACCTTCAAGTGAAAGGGAGTTTTATTCGGGCAACCGACTCAATACAGAACGACGAATCTGGTGGACAAACTTTATTCTTTTTCGACCGCCTTTCGCAGCCAGCGATTTCCAGCTTCAGTGTAAGCCCCTTGCAGCCAGCAAACAACTTTAGCCTAGTCATAGCCAACGACATAAACATTCCGCTTTCGTCGATAATCGCAGCCAGCGAATTTGATTTGCCCTAGTCATAGCCAACGACATAAACATTCCGCCTTTGTCGATAATCGCAGCCAGCGAATTTGATTTGCCCCACAGTGAGAAATTACCTTTACCACCCATCGCGACTCGCAGCCAGCAAGATCGGATTGCAGCCAGCAAAAACATTATCTCCAGCACAATCGCCCATTGCCACTCGCAGTCAGCGAGACTTAACGTAGATTTCAGAGAGGTTTAAATCCATTCGCAGCCAGCGCAATTTGCCGCCAGCATTCACAGACAGCGACAACTTGTATGAACCCAGCTACGGATAAATTATTTGCCAGTTTACCAACGATATCTTCAAAATTGTATTCGATTCAATGCCGATCCATAATAGTCCACGTGTCACTAGAGAGATGGCCAGGCGAGCAGCTTCAGAGAGCAATTCAGAAGGGGAAGGTGACTCGACTTTAATGGAAGCAGGTTTTACCGACAATTCATCCATTCATTTGCAGGAACTTCGAACGCAGCTGCAAGCAATGACAGAGTCAGCCGCCAAGGAGAGACAGGAGCGTGAACGATTGGAAAAACTGATCGATCAACTTAAAGTTGCTGAAATAATTGGCGTTCCAGTTACTTCCGGATTCGTTCAAGAACACGTCTCAGCTACAGCTTTCGCTACAATTGCTTCTTCGGCAGCCACCGCTATTACCACTAATGTCACCACATCTAACTTTCTGACTGCTCCTACGGTCACTATGAGTAGCCGCACTTCTGCTTCAATAGTTTGCCCTACTTCAAGCGCGGTACCGTTCAATGGCCCATCGACGTCAACTGGATTCGTACCATCAACACAACAGAGGTCACACGCATCATATTCATGGCCCAGCACTAGTGCTCAGCAGGTGCAGCATACCGAAACACATACTACTAACGTGATACATCCAACAACACATAATGTTGGTTCTGTTGAAGGTATTCCGAGTTTCTTGCCACCATTACATACTTTGCAGACCTTTTATCCACAGGTCTATCAATCGCAGCCGCCACTATCACAACCAGTCCAGTCCATTCAACAAACACCATCATTCGGACACGGAAACTATAAGAAACTGCATGATCTCCCAGAATTCCACGGAAAACCAGAAGAATGGCCAATGTTTTGCATGTCATTTTTGGAGTCAACTAGCGCGTTTAATTACACCAACGTCGACAACATGTTCCGTCTTCATAAATGCCTGAAGGGATCTGCAAGAGAGGCCGTTGAGTCGCTGCTCATCCATCCCAACAATACAGATCAAGTCATGGCCACTTTGGAGTTTCGGTTTGGACGTCCAGAATGTCTTGTGCAGAGTCAACTAAAAAAAGTAAGAGAAATTCGACCGATCGCAGAGGATAGATTAGAGCTTTTAATACCATTTTCTACTAGGGTCCAGAACCTGGCAGTCTTTCTGGAGGCGAGCGGCATGTACCAACATATGGCCAATCCTACGCTAATGGATGAGCTTGTCAGCAAACTTCCCATGAGCAAAAGACTGGATTGGGCACAGAACAGTATTTCCATTCAACCGTTTGCCACTATTAAGCACTTTAATGATTGGTTAAGCCGTATAGCCCGTCTAGTATGTGTGGTCACGACGACTTCCTTGCCTTCACCAACGCACAGTAAAAGTGATCCGAAGTCTAAACATGGAAGTGTTCTACATGCCATGGAGAGCTCATCATTAGCCGTAGATACCAGCAACAAATGTCGGCACTGTAATGGGAAGCCGCACAACATCGTAGAGTGCAGCAGCTTTAATAATCTGGATACCACAGGCAAATGGGATTTCCTCAAAAAAAATAAGATGTGTTTTAGTTGCCTCAAATATGGTCATGGAATGCGGACATGCAGACTCCGGAGATCGTGTGGAATTAATGGCTGCAACAGAAGACATCATTCGCTGCTACATGAGGAAGAGCCTAAACTAACATCAGATCAAGAAACTGACGACAAAGACGATGCAGGAACTCAGGAATCAGTGATAAATTGCATCAAAGATCGCGGTACGAAGATCCTTTTCCGAGTTGTACCCGTCAGGGTCTACAATGGCGACACGATGGTGCGAACCTTTGCGTTGTTTGACGAAGGCTCTTCCGTCACTATTATGAGTTCAAATTTGTCCACACGCTTAAAACTTGAAGGAAAGGCCAAAAATTTGAATTTACGATGGTTTGGACAGGAAACGTTAGCTACAAAGTCATTCGTCGTGGATTTCCGCATAAGCGCCGATCATAAAGATGCGGAACAATTTGAGATGCGCGAGGTGCATACAGTTTCTGACCTCTGTTTGCCTACTCAATCGTTTGCTCCAGGAGAAGCAAACTGGCTCGGTGACATGGTAATTCCGTTGGTCGGATACAGTAACGCAAGACCAGAAATCCTAATAGGACTAGACAACAGCGACCTGGGAGCACCAATCGCTCAAGTTTGTTCTTCCAACAATGGTCCGATTGTAGCCCGTACAAAGCTTGGGTGGGTTGTCTACGGCAAAACTGGACCGAGAGAGACAAATGAGCAGCAGCATGTAATCGGACTGTGCGATGGACAACAAGAAGACAGAGATAGACACGTGGACCACTTAGTCGAGGAATATTTTTGCATCGAGAATTTCGGAGTCAAATTGCCAAAAGAAAAGCCGATTTCTGACCTGGATAAACGAGCGCTGGAGGTTTTATCAACGACAACTGCTCGCGTCAGTGATCGTTTCCAGACTGGCCTATTATGGAAAGAAGACGATCTCAATTTGCCTGACAGCTTCCCGTTAGCAAAGAGTAGGCTTCTCAGCTTGGAGAACCGGATGCAAAAGGATCCTTGCTTCGCTTCAAATTACAAGGGCATAATCACTAGCTACCTAGAAAAGGGATACGCCAGAAAGTTGAGTGATGCTGAGGCGAAGGTCGCTACTCCAAGAACCTGGTATCTACCACACTTTGCAGTTAAAAATCCCAACAAACCCGGAAAGCTTCGTTTGGTGTTTGACGCGGCAGCGGAAGTCAACGGCGAATCACTTAACTCCTTCTTACTGAAAGGGCCCGATGACTACAGGCCTTTAATAGCCATACTATTTAATTTTCGCATGCGCCGGATAGCAGTAAGAGGAGACATCAGAGAGATGTTTCACCAGGTGTTGATAAGGCCCGAAGATCAGCACTCGCAGCGCTTCCTCTGGCGAGAGGATAAGGAAGGTCCAATCAATACATATGTAATGGAGGCTATGACTTTTGGCGCAACCTGTTCACCGTGCTCAGCTAATTACGTAAAGAACTTGAACGCCTCAAACTTCTTACACGACAGTCCAAGAGCCGTCGAAGCCATAGTCAACAATCACTACGTAGACGACTATGTCGACAGCTTTGATAGCGTCCCAGAAGCCATCAAAGTTACTAGAGACGTCATTTCGATTCATCGCAAGGGCGGATTTGAACTCCGAAACTTTATTTCGAATTCGAAGGATTTGCTGCGTAGTATTCCCACTGCGCTTGAAGAAGAAAACTCAAGAAGCATGGTCAACATGAACATCGACGCGGCACCGGTAACTGAGAAGGTTCTAGGGATGTGCTGGGATAGTTTGGAGGATGTTTTTATATTTCGCCTTAACTTTGCGCGAGTGGACCCAGAAATCATTATGCACAACAGACGTCCGACGAAGAGGGAATTCCTTTCCATAGCCATGTCAATATACGATCCCTTCGGTATGATTGCCAACTATGCTCTTTACTTAAAGCTGCTGCTGCGATCAATCTGGCGTCATGGAATTGGATGGGACGACCAGATTCCTGAAACGGTTTTCGAGAAATGGGCACAATGGAAGCAGGAGCTACCAACACTAACACAGCTGAAGGTGCCTAGGTGCCACAACCACTACTTATCCAGCGCTAGAAGTATAGAGCTCCATACCTTCGTCGATGCCAGTGAAGAAGCATTCAGTGCCGTCACGTACCTCCGAATCAATGTTAACGGAAGTATCTACGTCTCATTCGTCTGCGGGAAGACAAGAGGCGCCCCCAAAAAACTCTTGTCCATACCTCGCCTCGAACTGTCAGCTGCGGTACTTGGAATAAGGCTCAGCAACTCCATCACTGATTGCCACAATCTGCCTATCACAAGACATGTCTTTTGGACCGACTCGAGGACGGTGTTCCATTGGATAGGATCAGATCCCCGGCGCCACAAGGAGTTCGTGGCATTCCGCATAGCCGAAATTCTAGAGAGTAGCTGTATCAACCAATGGCGTTGGATTCCATCTCGAATGAACCCCGCAGATGAAGGTACAAGAGCTCGTTATCCACCGCAGTTCGACGTAAACAACAACTGGATAAAAGGGCCTTCATTTCTTCAACTTAGTGAAGACGAGTGGCCGACCTTGCCAGATGATATCGCCAAATATGAGTCCCAAGAAGAACTTCGGTCAAAGCATATCTTGCTCGCGAATCCAGTGGTAAAGGGAGCATTCGACGTAGGAAGATTTTCAACGTTTTTGAAGTTAGTACGAACGGCAGCTTGGGTAAGGCGCTTTATCAACGCAAGTCGAAGAAAGCCTGTCAACGAAGGTGAACTGTCCCCCGACGAACTGAACAACGCTGAGTTACTGATATGTGGACAAATTCAAGGAGATGTGTTCGCCGACGAGATCAGTACGCTACAACAAAAATTGCCGATCAACAAAAATAGCAGAATCCTCAACCTGACGCCCTATCTCGACGAAGCGGGACTTCTTCGCGTCAGTGGTCGAATAGACGCGGCCACAACAATACCGTTTGCTGCCAGAAGACCTATAATCTTGCCGCGGAATCACGCAGGAACGAAGCTCATCGTAAACAGTTATCACTGTCGCCTTCGTCACCAAAACGACGATACAGTGGTTAACGAAATAAGGCAGAAATTTTGGGTCCCATCTCTACGACCAGCAGTTAAACAAGCAAGGAAGGAATGCCAGGCGTGCAAAATTAAAAGTGCGAAACCGAACCCACCACTAATGGGCCAACTGCCAGAAGATCGACTCACTCCATTTGTGCGGCCATTTACGTACACGGGGCTGGACTACTTTGGCCCTATCAGCGTCACCATAGGTCGCCGAAAGGAAAAGCGTTGGGTAGCGCTCTTCACATGCCTAACAATTAGGGCCGTGCATCTGGAAATTGCAGCCGACATGTCGACCGATGCGTGCCTTCTATGCATTCGTAACTTCGTGAATAGGCGTGGGGTCCCTTTACGCATTAGGACCGACAATGGTACCAACTTTATTGGAGCAAAAAGGGAACTAATAAGCGACGGAAGTATCTTCGACAACGAGGCTATGAAAGCGGAACTTTCTTCGGCCGGCATTCAATGGGTTTTCAATTGCCCTCTCAACCCGCATGCCGGAGGTTGTTGGGAGAGACTCGTGCAATCCATAAAGCGTGTACTGTCATCCATCCTCTGTGAGATATCGCCGAGACCAGAAACACTGCAGAGCGCGCTTATCGAAGCTGAAAACATCGTCAACAGCCGACCGCTAACACATTTACCAGTAGCAGCACAAGATGAGGAACCTCTCACGCCCAACCATTTTTTGCTTGGTGTTCCGAACTCTACGCAAACACCTGGACCGGTCGAAGAAAGAGGGCTGTGTCTTCGTAAACAGTGGCGTGTAAGTCAACAACTGAAGAACCGTTTTTGGAAGAGATGGATACGGGAGTACCTTCCCGTCCTAACCAAGCGTTGCAATTGGTTCCAAGAAGTTCCACCACTCAGGATTGGCGATCTAGTCCTCGTGTGCGACGCGGATGTACCCAGGAGCCAATGGATAAGAGGAAGAATATCAGCAGTGTTCCCAGGAGCTGACGGTCAGGTGCGGTCCGCTGAGGTGGCAACAGCTTCAGGAACCTTTAGAAGACCAGCCGTGAAAATCGCTGTACTGGATGTAGGTGAGGTTCCCGTACAGAATTCGGTCGCCTCACGGGGGGTGGGGTGTCAAAAATAATATGTAATTTCCAAATGTAACAGTGACATAACCCTGCCTACTTGTGAACTTGGGCGAACAAACCTAGAAACTGACATTCGAATGACGTTTAATCTATCAACTTGACCGCGTGTATTTCGCGGGTTTTTTCCAATACGCCATTTTGCAGCCAGATTCGTCCAAGTCCACAAGCAGCCAGGGAAGTTGCCGAAAAGTAAGTTCCTAAAACATAAAATGCCTTTTGTTACCAAATTTTATATTATAGAGAATAAACATTCAACCTTCAAGTGAAAGGGAGTTTTATTCGGGCAACCGACTCAATACAGAACGACGAATCTGGTGGACACTGAGCTTTGTAGAGAAGGAGAAGTTGCTTGGGGCTAAAGTACCTCTTTGCTCTAAATAGGTAGCTCAACTTAGCGGACGCCGATCTTGCGATATTGGAAATGTGGTCCTGCCATGTGATTCCTGAATTGACTGTATTTGTTGCTTAAATGTGTGTTTCCAGGGCAAAAAAAAACCAAAAAACAAGCACTAAATAGGAAAACCCCGATGTAGCACGAAACAACATCATATCAAATCAATGCGTTGTCGCATTTTCATTATTCTTTCCGAAAGCGGATACCTCGAATGTAATTTGAGTCTCCGACGGAGTATGCGTTGCGGAGAATTTTCCGTTCCGACGGATACCTCGCTAGGGCCGTCTAATTCAACGCACATAGCTGCAAACAATGCCCCTACACTCGCTTCCGGAGCCACTTCTTCAAGCTCATTAGCCAATGCAGACGCCGCGGCAGCAATCGATGCGGTAACATACAAGCCCATTCAATTCTGGCAGACATGCCCTGATTTGTGGTTTACCGCAATGGAAGGTCAGTTCGCGCTGGCCAAAAACATGTCCGCCGAACGAAAGTTCTATACCGCTATCTCTCTAATGGACATCGGCACAGTTCAGCGGGTGCGTGACGTAATTGCATCGCCGCCAACACGGCAAAAATTCGAGGCACTCAGAAACGCGGTGCTATCAAGATTGATGGACTCTGAAGACGCTCGTTTGCAACAGTTACTTGGTGGTTTAGACCTGGGAGATAAAAAGCCCAGCCAGGGGGTCTAGCACGTAACTTGATACAATCGAGTTCAGTCGATACAATCGAGCTCTGGCAGCACCTAATTTGTCTCAATCGATTATTCTCGATTGATTATCCTCGATTGAGACAAATTAGGTCCTGCCGGAGCTCGATTGTATCGACTGAACTCGATTGTATCAAGTTACGTGCTAGACCCCCAGCTACTTCGAGACATGACTGCATTAGCTGGTTCACAGTTCTCGCCTGTAATTATACAAAAATTATGGTTGCAGAGACTACCAGATATGGTAAAGACTATATGACAGTTGATATAGAACAGATGGCTCTTACAGCAGACAAAATTGTCGAAGCAAATTGTCGAAACAAAAACTTTCACAGTTTCGAAATCAACCAAGTGGACCAGCCCTCCACATCTCGCCGACAATCGCGTTGTCACACCGGAAACTCGACAACAGCCACAGTTAGTGGAAATAACTCATCCTTTCATGAGTTAGAGAAACGTATTAATGCACTAACTGCGCAAATACACGAGCTCAACGCAACAAATAGAAGAGCCAGGAACAGGTCTTATAGTCGTTCTAGGGAGCGTTCGAAGGATCAAGACAAGTCAGACTACTGTTTTTTCCACAGGCAGTTTGGTAAAAGGGCAAGAAAATGTAAAAAGCCCTGATCATTCATTGACTGGTCGGAAAACTAAAGGAAGAGTCAAGGCTGGCAACCGTTGACTCTTGCAAAACAAACCAAAGCCGCCTTTTTATTTTCGATAGGTCAAGCCACAAGCACTACCTTGAGGACACAGGAGCAGACATATCAGTACTTCTAACATCGAAGAATGAACAAAAACACTCACCTGACCCCAATTTTTCTCTTTAGATACCTGTTGGAGCAAGGTGCATGGAGACCATGATTCAATTACTATAGATTACGCATTGCGCATGTTCGCCATTTTGAACGTGACGTCATTTGAGCGTAGAATTTGTGTAGTTGGTTCAGTTCGGGTTGATTTTAGTAGTCGATTGCCTTAATTGCTCCAATTAATATTAAAAAAAATAATTAAATATCAACATTTATTGAAATGGATGTTTGTGCTGTATTTGAATGTAACACCAATACAGAAAAAAAACGTTGGACACCAGCTTTCATAGCTTCTCGAAGGAAAAAACTCTGCAAGCAATGGGTACTCTTCTGTAGAAAAAAAGATGTACTAAACCCAAAAACTGCAAGAGTTTGTAATCTGCATTTCCTAAAAGAGGAAATGCTGTCAATGGCCATGACTTAAAACTATTTTGCATACCTACAAAATGAAAATAATATCATCTTTTTTCGGTTCCATAATAAGGCTGATACACTATTTGGATCTTAAAAAAAACCTTAACAAAATATTTATCGCATCATTACGAATAAAAAAATTAAACATTTTCAGCAAATCCATTTATAATTAACACAAAACAAATGAAAACAAAACTCCACTGGCAAATAGTCTCACCATTATCTCTACTTGTCTGCGCTCAAATGACGTAGGTGCGCAGAACGAAAAAAACTGAACATCACCATTGCGCTATCTGTAGTATTTGTATCATGCATGGAGACTATCGAAAAGCTGCTGGGCGTCACCACTCCATATGGTCGAAAAGAAAGATGGGCAGTGGAGACTCTGGGGTGATTACCGAGCTTTAAACTCAATCACAGTACCAGACAGTTACACCATTTCGCATGTGGGAGATTGTACACATCGTCTTCACAACTGCAAGATTTTTACAACGCTTGATCATGAAATTCCGGTAGAGCCAAGTGACATTGAAAAAACTGCTGTCTGCAAGCCTTTCGAATTGTTCGAATTTACACACATGATGGAAGGACTTAGAAACGCTGCGCAGACCTTACAGCGGTTTATTGACGTAATTCTCCGAGATTTTGACTTCGTCTTTCCGTACATCGATGATTTCCTCATTGCTTCCGAAGACTAAAGCACGCATCTAAAACATTTTGAAGCAGTTCTCAAGAGATTGCAGGAAGTAGGTTTAGTGATCAATCTTTCCAAAAGCGTGTTTGCACAGCCAGCAGTAAATTTTCTGGGACACCGAATAGACTCAGATGGAATTCGCCCCCTTCCAGAAAAGGTTGAAGCAATCCTCAACTTCAGATGAGATGAGATGAGATGAGACAGCGATTTGTTTGGCTATCAATTAACAAAGACTCACGAGAATGGCCAAGAGCGTGTATCCCATGTCAACGTTCCAAAATCTCAAGGCATGTATCAAGTCCAATTGAAAATTTTTCAAATACGACGGACAGATTGGAAAACATTCATCTGGACATAATCGGACCTCTTCCAACTTCAGATGACTTTCAATATTGCGTAACACTTATAGATCGATTTACTCGCTGGCCTGAAGCCATTCCAGTTAGTAATATAACAGCAGAAACAGTAGGTCTGTTTTTTTCCTCACCTATCTCAGTGAAGTAAAGTAAAGTAAGAAAATGTACAAAAAAACAGTCCCCAACCACTTTTCTGAACAGTCGGTTTTACCCCTGAAAAGTTAACAGCTGCCATTGCTGTCAAAATGGCCATCAATGAAAAATGCAATTTCAAAATCAAATTCCTTCTAGAAAACTGAATAATTAACCTTTTAGCGCAAAAAAAAATGATTATCAATTTCTACAGAATATTTACTTTTTCTGCTTACTTTTTTCTCTTGTATGGTCAAAATAAAATCACGAATTATTGTCAAAGAAAAAAAAAGCAAAAACACACGCGGGTGTGTTTGTTAGGTGAGTCCAAAAGTGTATTCACGCAAATTCTGAGATTCGATCGTATTGAGTATTCCTCGAATTTAAAACTTTCACTCTAATGAAGTTCTCACAATCTAAATTTTGGGGGAAAGAAGTTCATTACCAAATGATTTCATTGTATGATTTTTATTTCGAAATCGTCTGTATAAATATTTTAACTGTCAGACTGCCAGTTGGTTTTGACTTTAATTTGAGAAAAGATGGCCTTAAATATAAATATTCTTGGAGGAAGAAACAATCAAATTGAACAGAAAAATGCAATAAAAATTAAATAAATGAGCATTTTAAATTGTCCTTGTTTTGTTCATTTTGATTGCGACATGCGATTATTTACATTTGAAATTTTTTGTCCATAAGACGAACAAATGTTCTTCCAATTTTATATGTTTCATGTAAATTTTACTGTAAACATTTTTTTAAATAAAGATTTAGACCACAAATTTTCAGTCGAAAAAACACTTAACACTTAAACATTTAACTGAATGCAATTGAATGAGAATGTGCAGAGAAATTAAAAAAAAAGGAATCTCCATCGAAATAAAAAGTTCGAATGTCAGATGGCTGAAATCGAATGATTTTCCTTTAAAAAGAGAGTATAGGCGTATTTTTTTGGGAAGTGAGTATAACAAAACCAAAAGTGAGTATAACAGTTTTGCATGTAAAACGAAAAGTGAGTATAACAAAACCAAAAGTGAGTATACCAGTTTTGCATGTAAAAGTAAAAGTGAGCTAGCTATATATTCTCAAAAAAATACGCCTTATGTAAATAATTCCTTCATTACATATCTACTTCAGTTAAAAAATCAACAGGGAATACAAAATGGGAGGATGTGCTATTAAAAAAAATTTATCCCATAATGACATAACATCAAAGATAACACACTAATTTTCAATTATTATAAGCCTAGGTGTATATAATAATATATAACTATATATTTTGCTAACAAAGTTCAACTTAAATAAAAACAGAAAATATTTAGTATTTCCGTAATATTCAGTTGCTATTTTGAAATTTGTTTAAAATATATGCACTTTATGCATTTTACACCCACCACAGCCGACACATATTATGTATCATAAATGGAGGCACTCTGTGAACACATCCAAATGGCAACATCAAATGTGTTCCCCTGGTGTTCAGAATTGAAGAATGCTCCAAAGTTGGTCTTGCTGGAAATGAATAGCTTGTGTGAATCTCAGCGGTGTCAAATTGGGTGCAGTTGTTGTAATTGCGTGCTGAAAATCCTACTTTACTTTACTTCACTGAGATCAATGAGGAAAAAAACAGACCTAGTAGCTCAGGTACCTGTTACAATCGTCACCGACCAAGGTAGACAATTCGAGTCAGCTCTATTTAATGAAATGAACAAATTATTAGGCGTTGAAAGGATTAGAACGACTGCATACCATCCTCAATCCAACGGCATGATCGAGCGCTGGCATCGCACTCTAAAAGCCGCTATCATGTGCCACCAAAACAGTCAATGGACTCGAACACTTCCATGGGTACTGCTGGAGTTACGTACTGCATTGCGCGATGAACTACAAACGACATCTGGCAACCTCGTGTACGGACAAAACTTAAGGATTCCTAGTGAGTTTATACAACAAGGACAACACATGTACCAAACAGACTTCGTGAAACATCTTAAGGAGTACTTCTAATACGTTCGTCCGGTATCGGCTTCGAATCACTCCAGGCAAACACCATTCATCTTTAAGGACTTGCATACTTGCGACTACGTATTTATCAGAAAAGATTCTGTTAAGGCGTCACTTCAGCAACCATTTCTGGGGTCTAACAGGGTTCTGAAAAGGGATAAGAAAATATTTTCTGTAAGCGTTAAAGGCAAATCAACAGCAATCGCCATAGACAGACTCAAACCAGGGCCAGGGGTGGGATTCTGTAAAAAACGAAACGAAAACCGCTTTCGTTTTCACTAAACCTGTCTCTATCATATCTGTGGCAATAGACAGAGACTGCTATGGTCGAAACGATAGCGTTCGATCGTTTTCGTCTTACATAATTTGGCTTTCACAGATGATTATATTCATCCAATCGAAGGAGTTCAAAAATATCCAAAAGCAGCAAAAGTTAGATTCTCCGTGCCCGAAAAGTAATCAGCAGTTACAATTGCAACTCGCTCGGGAAGAGCGATCCGGAAACCACTTCGGTATCGTGATCCATAGGAGGTGGCTCACTAAGGAGGGGGTGCTGTGGGCGCAACCTAAAGTTCTTGTGTAATGAAAACTCTTTGACACTTGAACAAAAAAACACAGCTAACCAATGACAGATATGACAAAGTAAGGTGATGGTGGACGGAAGTCAGTGCAGAGTAGTTAGAGTCGTGTTTGAGTACAGTGGCAGTGGGTAATAGTCATTATTAAAAATCAGAAAGTATTTCAATCATCCTAATTGTATTTAGTTTTAAGAGAATGAATTGTGGAATAAAAGTGAATTACAAATAGCAGTTGTTATTATTACCGAAATTCCAAAAGTGAAAACGTATTCACTCGATTTGCAATTTCGATTTCACTCGATTTCTGGAACCTAGCTGTAAGATTATTTTTGTGAACATGTTGTGAACCATAGCTGTTTTAGTCTCTAAAAGTCTCTAAAGTTTGGTCCACCAAAAACAAAAAAAAAAAAAAATGATTTTTAAAGCATTTTGCTACTAAAAGACTCATCCATACGTTCCTATTCTGAAGCTGGATACCAACCAAAAAAATCTCTGATAGCTCAAACTCTTCCCATCCATACCCTTTGGAACACATACTCCAGCTTATTTAGAGACTAAAACAGCTGAAATAACTGGGTCCATATTCTGCATAAGATACACTGACTCGACTATTAATATTGTTATTGTTATTGATATATTCCGCGGGACAAAGTCTCTGAAATTTAGCATCAGGCTTCGTAGACGATATGACCACATGGGAAAAATCCAAAATCATATCAGTGTGGACATCGTTCAGAACTAGGTCCATTTCCTTGATTTTATGAACAATAAACGGTGACTTAACTACTGACAATTCCTACCTGTGATATATACCGCATGAGTTTCCGGGCAGAAATCCTAAATCCAGGGGGGTTATTCCCAAATGCGCGGCGGATCGTATTGAAAGCGATACCTCCATTTCGACCGTCTTCGCTTTTGGTTATTCTCAAATGCGAACGAGGGCGAAAATGATATTTCCAGTGCTTTCCAGTTTTTCCATTCTGAGTTGCAATTTTCTATGAATTTTTCCAACACTTTGACAGCTTTTTCCCGCCATATGAATTTAGTTTATTTTTTATCCGCAAACAATCCGTCACCTATACAGCTATCGCTTTTGATTCGATCAAATCGCTTTTGGAAATACAAAAATACAAATCCGCCATGAAAAGCGATCCGCCGCGCATTTGGGAATAAGCCCCCAGGGGGGTTATTTCCAAATGCGCGGCGGATCGTATTGAAAGCAATACTTCGATTTCGACCGTCTTCGCTTTTGCTTATTCTCAAATGTGAACTGTGCTTTCCAGTTTTTTCCAATTAGACTTCCAATTTTCCGTTTATAAGCCCCCTGAAAGTGTGGACATCTTTAAGCAAGCACTGATTTAAATTTTAAACGATATGCGTAATATTTGATTGAAGAAAATTTTAAAAATAAAATAACTCGACACCATTTTGTTTAAATATATTTTTTTTTATTATATACCTTCTCTCATTTTTTAATATATAAAAATGCATTTATACATACACCTCTATGTATCCTCTGTGTTCCTTTTTTGTCATAAAAAGAATAAAGAAAAAAAATAAGCAACGAGGTCTAAGCTCATTAAAATAATGTTGTAAAAAAATGTATTTAAAGTACTAAAATTGTTTTTTTTTTTGTTTCTTGTCTTTTACAATAACATAAATTAAAATGTATACATACTCGTGTTATACAAGTGTTCACTTTTCAAAAAATTTAATTATTTTTCCACTTGTTAAATTTTTTGTTGTTGTCTCTGTTTTGTTTTGTAAATATATAACTATATATTTATTTATCTCTTAACTATGTATATATATATAGAATTATATAATTCGGAATTGAAATAAAAAATTATAAATTATTCATTTTAATAATATTAAATATAATACGTTAGCATTGTTTGTCTGCTGTTTACTTAATTTCTAATAATTTAACGACTAATTCTATAATTTAGATTTATTTTTATCATTACTATTATTACTTCGGGACGCTGTGTCATTTAACTTAACCTCGTTTTCGCTTTAGAAATAGTCATTTCAATTTTATATGAGAATGGAAACGATATCGGCAGTAATTATGAACTAAACACTGGCAGTTTGAGTTTTAGTGTCTCTAAAATTTTAATTTACTTAAATTGTGTTGAGATATTGTTAAAATAGTAATACTAAACTTTTTTGTAAATTTGACTGATTTTTTTGTCCCTATAAAATGTTAGTCTTCTTGAGATTGTACAAGTCTGTGAAAAATAAGCTGTTGCAAGGAATGTGTCTTTTCG
The DNA here is from genome assembly GCA_955612985.1 of Cheilosia scutellata. Classification (NCBI taxonomy): domain Eukaryota; kingdom Metazoa; phylum Arthropoda; class Insecta; order Diptera; family Syrphidae; genus Cheilosia; species Cheilosia scutellata. Next base: position 3,097,094 of record OY015315.1, on the reverse strand, counting down.
CAACTGTTAAGTAGAGTGTGCATTTTTATTTTACACTCCGTTCCAACTGAATAGATACAAGCTTTTTCAAATCTATGTGGCTCATTATTTCCACTAATGTAGGTACATGTATCTATAATTTGATGCTGCTAACTATTTGTCTATAATGTTGCCAAAAGATATGAGAAAGAACAATTCAAAAAGCACTGTTATTTCTTCTCTGACTCTCTCGCAAGCATTTCATACGGAAAATGCAGTTTTTTTTTGCGTATAACGTGATCAAACCATTGAGGCATGAACCGTGCTTTCGACAATTGACGTGTTTTATTGAACATCTATCTCAGCAAAATAAAGTAAAGTAAAGAAAATGTGCAATAAAACTGCCCGCAGTCACTTTTCTAAACATTAGGATTTACCGCTGAAAAGTTAGAGTTCGAGTTTATATTTTTTTAGATCATTTAATGCAGCAATTATTTACTTATTACAACGAAATGTGTTAATTTATGCTAACAAAAGAAAATATCGGGGTTTTCTTTATATTTTTTGCTGTCTTTTTTAGTACTTTTGACGGCAACCAAACTTAATGCTGATCTAAAAATGGCAGATTTACAATTGAGGGGCACAAGTATTTCAATGGGACATGTCGATTTAAAACCAATTTAGCACGTCAGTGGTATGAAAAACAAAAATACTTGCGTTCTAATGGAAATTAGAAAAATACAAACCGAACAAAATGTCACGTTTCTCTTAAAGCACCACGTGCGGTAATATTTTTTATCATTTCTTTCAAAATTGCAAATATTAAAAACTGAAACGGTGAAAATGGGTTTAACGGTTAACCACGAGCACATTTTGGCAGCAAGAAAAGGCCACCTAACGTCGACGAATCGGACAGAGCGTCACACAATCGACAGCTAAAGCTTGAGGTAGTAAGGGACTTCGACCACCTCTGCTCTGCTATGATTTCTGGTAATAACATCGCAGCAGAAATTAAACGACTCTTGGCAATCACTCTTTCTGTGCACTAAGAAGGCAATAGAATAGTAGTGCCCTAACCCTTAGTTTCGGTATAAAAAATAATCCCAATCCTGGGGCCCTACTCTGTATTTCGCTCCGAAAGTGAAATTTTCCGAAACCGAATATTTGATACTCTCTATGTATTTCGAAAGCGTAATGAAATCTCCAAATGTGTAAATCATTGATATTGATACGGGAAATCGAAAGTGTTAAAGAGTACGAATTCAAAATCGGAACGAAAATCAATTATTTCGAATAGGATTGACTTTCGGAACGAAATGGAGAGTAGGATCCCTGCTATAGGCCGCTGAAGCTTGAAATCTATTGCAAACGGATGAAGCGTCGTAAAATGCGTTGAAGGACTTTGGAGAAGGAATTAACGATGAACTCTATGAACTACACAGCGACATCGACAAACAACTGCGCATCAGTCGTTCACAATGGCTATGGCTGGGGCATATACACAGAATGGATGGGCAAAAATGCTCCGGCCCGTAGTCTTCGATCTAACCCGGAGGCACAACGCAGTAAAGGAAAACCTTGTCTTAAGTCTTAGGCCCCACCTTAAGTTTATTGTAGGTCTCAATAAATAGTTTTTTTTTTATATGGAAAAATTCGCTACTGCGAGTTCGTAAAACTTTACCTGGACATTAAAAAATGATTACTTATTAGTATTCCTCGCAATAATATTCCATGCAAGCATGTGCTTGGCGTCGATTTGTATAAACGAAACCGCCACGACATACGAACAAACATTTAAATGCCAAATAATCTTCATTTTCATAATATTATATTTTTTTTAGTCCCTGGTTATATTAAAGCGACCACAAACTCTATGTGTGAGTGCATCTCCCAAGGTCTGACAATTCACCATTTTCTATAATTATTATCCATTCAAACTGCCTTTAAATACCCTTTGTCGGTAGATATACTCGTACATATCTACATTTTTCTCGAGGCAACATACAAAAACTAAAAAAAAAACAAAAAAACTTGAAACACAATATTACTATATTACACCGGTACACTCAATTGATTATACATATATATATATATATAGTTATATAAATATAAAGTATGGCTTACTTAGAATATCGTATCGTCTTTTCTATATATTTTTTTGTTTCTACCATTATAAAATGTTCTGTCAATTAAATTAAAAACTAAAAATATTCTTGCTTAATTCGTTTTCTTATTTTAAATGCTACATTATTAGAACTACCACGGATTAATTAAAGATTTTTGCTTTAAGTATAATTTGTTTTTCATTTTAATTTGTATAACACATAGTTTCTATACACACCTATATATATTTAAATATATATATATAGCTTTTTATTTAACCAGTCTAAAAATGTTCATTATCGTTCAAAATGCGTTTTATTTTGTTCTGTGTATATATATATAAATATATTTATATATATATATATTTATTTTGTTTAATATATATACAATTTGTCTTTGAAGCATTTGGGACGAATACAGTATAGGAAATTTTTCTCTGTCAAATTAAAACCAGCCAAAAATAGTTATATATAAGAAATTAACTCTTTTCGAGGGAATTACACCGTGGCAAGAATTGTTAAAAACTCTTTTGCCCTTTCAGTTCTTCTGTATGTAAACAGTATTTATTCAATTTTCTTATATATAAATAAAATTTCATAAAACTCGAGAATATTGCAACAACTAAGAGAGCAATTCTTATTAAAAAAAATATTTGAAATAAAAGAAAAATGGAAAATCGTGGTTCATTTAAAAGAGAAAATATTATGGGTGGCAATAAGTAGATTGTTTTAACAAAATTAAAAAAAAAGTATTTTGTTTACAAAAATATCACAATTCAATAAAATACAATGTAAAATGTGTAAAAATAGGATACATATAACAAAATTGCTATTTAAAAAAAAAAAAAAAAATGATACCATCAACGTGTATTCGATACTGTTTTCTACTTATTCATGTTTATGGGTGTGTGTATGTGGAGATTGTGTATGTATGCTTTGAATGAAATTATAGATAATATTGGGGTAAAAAATATCTTAAACATCTATATGTATATGCATTATAAAATTTAATTTTTTTTTTTTTGTTTTGTTTCTTAATTTTTTTATCATAAACGAGAAGGATGCATCTGCGGTGAAGTTATGCTGATTAAAATTTTAAAACTAAACGTTTAAAATCGGCAGAAGTTCGTAATTGATCCTTTATGGCAACGGCAACTGCAACGTTAGATGACGTATTGTAATTATTATTGGTAGCTGCCATTAATGGCGTTATCTCAATGACGCTGCTGTTGTTATTGTAAGCGAGATTTAAATCTATTCTATCACCTGTGGAATAGAATTTTTCAAAACGACTTTAGAATTACATTTGTTTGTGTTTTTGATTACACAATTTTCCTAGCTAAATTTGAATTTTGCGCCATTTAATAGTGCAGTGATACCAACGGAAAAAAAGATAACAATGTGACAGCTGACAGTTCGGTGTTAGTAAAAATGGACCGATATAAGAAAGAATAACGCATTTTCATTGTTGAGCAATTTTCGAACAAAATATGGCCGTCATATTGATTTAAAACCATCAACTGTGAAGAGAATAATTAAAATATTCAGGGAGACTGGATCAATTGATGTGCTTGTATATAGTAGTTTAAATTACGAATTAGCGTATAGTGAATTAATAGAGCCTATAATGTTCGGGCCAAATTTTCGCGTAAGTTTCCTAATCATTTACTTCCTCAGCCCTGCAGAATGTGGCGTGGACACCACCGGCTCACGAAGTTAACATGCCAACTTCGCATAAGTCGAATGGACACTCTTCCACCCACTACATGTGTTCCTCGCTCATAGCGTGGAAGGGAATATTTTTTAACGTTAATGATGATCTAAATAAATTGTTGACTCACCCGAATCATAAGTCTGATGTCAGCAGGCTGATGTCTCTTCTCCATCTAGCGTGCACGCGACATTCTCTAATTTATGGGCCAAGTGCATTTTCTTGCAGTTCACATCCACCTCCAGCGTATGCATTATCTGTTTGGAGAGACAAATTTACAAATACTTAGTAAAACTGTGTGCCGACTACTTTGATGACACCTACCTGATCCCTGTACTTTGTGACGTATATGTAGAGCTCCTTTAACGCCGCTATCGTGTCAAACTCTTCACTCTGCTGCACAGATAGCTGCTGCATGGCTGTGTTCATCTCTTGATCACTGATCTGTGGCAATCTGGCAACCTCACGATAGAATTGCTTCACCATTTTACGATATTGTGGAATGTCCTGGACATACAGAAAAATTAATCAAATCATATAAGCAAAAAAAATGTAACACAAACCTTTGCAAAGAGGAGCTTATTCGAGGGCGAATCTTTACCCAAACGATGCTCTGTGGTCGAGCACGCATCAATGAACGTATGCGCGATCACACTAAGGCAGGAATCGACTGTTGTCGTTTTATTTACATCGAATATGAAATCGGGGTTCTTAATGAAATTCACCCAAAATCGTAGTGGCAAACTGTTTGATTTCCACGCGTGTACGATCTCCTGATCGCTGATGTCGTGTCGACGTGCAGCTTCATCCAGCAGATCGAAGAGCCACTTTACCGCCGGCGGTAATTCTTCATTGACTGTCAGTATTGTGGCAAAGAAATCGTCGACAAACTTTTGTATTGTACCCTTGGTGGCCAGCAAACGCGTCAGATATACCTCGGGAATGGTTTTGTGTGCACGTTCGTTAGTCCCCGGGCCACAGCCACTACTGCCGCCACCGCCCGATATCGCCGAGTTCTTCATGTTCATGTAATGATCGGGCACCACCGGTTTTACCAGATGATAGAAACGTGGTTGATGCAGGCCCGACTCCAAGTCGCTATTGATGATTATATGTGATTGGGAATTGTTTATGTAATAAACTGTAAAGAGAAAGTGAATGAAAGGAGCTACTCAGCCATAATGACAAACAAAGAACTCACAATTATGGTAAGGCGGCTGCTGTTTGCTGTAATTGATGTTGTAGCTGTCGTTCTGTCGCGCTATCAGTGACATCACTGCCGACTCTTTTACGCCATAGTGAGCCAACGTATTGAGTCGCTTCCAACCGACGTTTGTCTTGGTCGTAAGATCCTCGTCCTGCAGCGTCAGGTGTCCGCCACGGCCATGGCGCCACTCCAAATCGACTTCGTGCACCGATGGACGCATGGAAAATGGTGTATTCTTAAAGAGCGCATCTAAAATCTTCGACTTGACCTGCGAGATTGTGTCCCAATCCAATACTTTACACTGTACCTTCTCATCGAGATCATCTTGGACGATGTGCAACATTACCACCGAGTGATCTATCTGCTCGTGCAATAAATGCTCTTCGGACAGCGAGTAGCGCGCCGCATGTGTGACGGCGTCGACTAAACCTTTTTCGATTTGATGCTTAATTGCTTTGAATAGCAGGAACAGGCTCGAACCTGCGTATTCCTTTAAGTAGTCGTACATACAAATTGCCATGTAGTTTGTGAGCATCTTCTCGACAACACTCTCCGTCCGTCGGAGCATCAATTGCGGATGCTTGCTCATCACAGATTTATCAATAAGGCGCAGCAGAAGGCATTTCAAAATCTCGGTTGCATATTCCATTTTATTCATCAGGACAATCATCAGTAGTGACGCGACATTTACTCTATGAATGGGAAACATGTATTTATAGAAAAATAAACACCAATTAACTTACTTATCACGAATATTGAAGGACTTTTGGGCCTCCAAGGTTTCAATGAACGCCAAAACAAAATACTTATTACTAATCAGTTGTTCAAACTGTAACATCGCTGTGTCATAGTTTGTGTGCGGTGTATTCATCCGCAACTGTAAAGAGAGAGAGAGAGAGAATACATTTCTTAAGTGGCACAACAAAGAGGAGTGAGTGTCTGTATAGCAAACCTTAGGCGAATTCAGCACTGGGTGATCGGATACTCCTGGGAAGAAAACTTTCATAATATAATTGACATGATCTAGAGTTGGTATGCCCGAACTCTCCAAGTCTGCGGTGAGGTCAGTCATATCGGTCTGGAGCTCAGCAAACGCCTGCTTACATTCTAACCGAACGTTGCTCTCCAGAGTAATCATTTGAATTTGAATTCGCTTGTATTCGCGCTCGGCCTGGGTGCTCTTGCGACGGTAAATTATAATCACGACAAAGAATATCAGCACAACGATGAACGCAAAGGCGATTCCAAACATTGCATGTGAGAAGGAGTAGGGCTTGAGTAGGTCGTACTTCAGGTAGCCTATGGGGAAGCGGAGGTTGCGACCGACTTTGACCACAACGAGTGGCAAATCGGTGTTTGTTTCGATGCCATTCTCATCTGTTGCCGCAGGCTGCTGTTCCGGTGGTATGCACACCAGTTGTGTCATTGCCAGGCTAGTGATGTTACACTGGGCAGTACCGATGGTCACATTCACATCGTATTCGTCCGAAGCGATATTTAGTAGTTCGCCCTCGATGACCAGTGTATCGCCCTTGTACAGCTTCTTGCCATCGGGGAACGAGAAGTAATTGGGATCGCCAACATAAACCATTGTACTGCGGATGTTTTGGAAATATTTGCTAAGGTCACGGACACTCTGTACATTGTCCATGATGAATCCAACTTGCAAACTCAGCTGGGTTTCATGGATTTTCAGAGCCGCCATATCACTTGCACTACCACCGTAGTTGCTCGTGGTAAAGTACGAATTATCTTGGAGACTACGACGACGCCTTATATTATCGTAATTGTGATACGATTGTCCCTGGTACGACGAATGCCCTTGGATCTTCTCTATGGACAGCTTGTAGGAGTTGAATTTCGCACTTACCGACGGCGAGGGACACTCCATTTGATTAGGATTGATAACAGTACACGCAGTCTTGTTTACCCGCCCATCGTCGAAGAACACCTCGAGCTCGGGACGCTGAATAGAATGCAGATTCGTTCCGTGCACTGTCAGCATGCGACCACCGCTTGCGAAGCTCCTCAGCGGTTTGATCTGCATGATTCCCGGGTCCTGTGTATAATTGTATATGGAACACTGTCCGTTAGGCCGGTATGCAAAGTTGCCCCTTTGATCGTATGAGCTGCACCTCTCGTAGGTGCGGTTGGCGCCATCCACCACCAACTTTAGTCGACGAATTGGCTCTGGTTGTGTAGCCTCCGATGTTATACAGGTAAGGCGGTTGCTCGATGCTTGGGTGACGTTTATGTAGCACTCATACTCATCCAGAAAGGCTCGAATATGCGATCCAATATTTAGATACCTCCCAATCAGGGTCACATGAGTGCCGCCACTACGCGGGCCCATAGTCGGATGCAGCCCCTCCAATTGAATGTCCTTAAACTGAAACTGCACATTCGACTCGGCATAACCAGCTTCGTTGGCCACTTTGACGGGCGCAATAAGCTCGTGACCGACTGCACCAGTGCGACACTCTATCTTCACCGATATCTCGTAATTGACCAATTCACATGGCACGTTGCCTATGCTAACCTTGCCTCGAACATCCTCCTCCCGAATCCCAAGATTGCTACCTTCAATGGTCACCAGAGTTCCACCTTCAATTGGCCCACTCATAGGCCTTATAATGTCAATACGCGGCCTCGGACATTCATTCGTTCGCTCGATGTTGCACGTCTCATTGTAGACACACAATTCGCCACACCACGCACATTGATACTTGGCATCGCGGGTGACACATAAACTGCAGTCGGCATGTTCGCGATGCGATCCCAGGACATCGCACTTATAGAGAATAACCGTAGCGGTATCAATGTAGTGCAGCCGGTTCCAGGTAACGTCCACCTTCGCCTCATATTCATGAGCGTTGGTTTCATAAAAGTACTGTTCGTGGGGGGAAGAAAATTAAACTAAAACCAAGACCCTACGCAAAACAAATATCTACTTACCGGCGTCTTCTCACAGACGACAATTTTATTTGATTCAATCCTCGCGGGCAGAAGCATGTGTGCCTCCTCGATATGAACCGTGCAGAGGAAACCCGAATGAGCGCTTTTCGGTTTTGGCAGATTTTCAATCTCCAAGCGGATCTCCTTGGGCACACGAACCGGCAGAAGAATAGGATTGCGCTGCCGTTTCAGATGTGGACATACCTATACAAAGAACACCCCTATAGACTAGAACCCACAGAATATATGCAACCAAACTCACCTCAACAGTGCTGATGACGTTTTCCATATTACGACACTGTTCGGTCCTGTGCACACATTTATTATCGAAGATACACCAGTTGCAGCCCCATTGGGTTTTCACACACTTTTGACAAGTGTTGTGTTTCGAACAATCGAAAAAGGCAAACGAACGCGACACAAAGTCCTTGTTTGTCTCGGAACTCCTCACCGATAATGGCACCAACACATGATCTTCATTTGGCTCTATTAGAGGTCTCTGATCAATGGGTGGTGTCATACACGCGAGGCCATTTTCCAGAACCTCCGCATCGATAGGTGTGGAGTTGCCAAATACACAACGATATTTCGCATTCAGCGGCTCGGGCAGAGTTCTAATTATTAACTGAACATGGCTTAGCTCTGTGATTGGGATTTTATCAGGCACAATCGACTCAAAGTCTATGCATTGTTGGCCACTTCCAAGCGAGAGCCAACGAGCAGCGCTGGTGTCCTTCTGGCACGCACTTCGGACTGTACAACGCTTCTCCAATGAACACCATCCGCAGAAGGGATCTCGCGACTCTAAGCATGATGAACAATTTGTGTAAACGGAGCAATGCTCCACCCGAAGTTTTGAGATCTAAATTAAAGCGGAAATAGAATCGGAAATACCTAGCTAGGCGCAACAGCGTTTATACAAACCTTTTTCTTGGACAGCACATAAAGGAAGTCTTTCTTGGGTGACATCATGGTGTCCTGTAGAATTCGATTGCCCGGATCGACAAGAACTTCTTCATATTCGCCAGGCTGCTGCCCAGAGATTAGAACTTTCTTAACTGAGCCCGATTCGGTGCCCAGGAATGCCAATGAATGGGGACCTGTTGTGGTAGCTGTTACCGATGTTATGGAAACATTGTCAAAGTGAAATAGGGCGTGCGCTGTGATTGGTGAGACGCCGCTAATTTTTAAGCCCACCGTACAGAAACTATAGATGTTGCCCAGAGACTATGAAAGGGAATTTATTTATAAGTCATCGGATTTCAATTCGAATAAAAACACATTCACACTTGGAACTTCAGTTTTCCAAAGGAGCAACCTTTTTCTTCGTTCACCAACGTTGAGTCTAAAGAGATTTCATTGCAAATTTCGAAAGAAACTACAGGTTAGAGTTGTCACAATCTATAAAAGTATCTAACGTCCTATGACACACTCAATGGTCCATTTTACACCCGCAAAGCTTATAACTTATAGCCGGTACATTTACAAATGAATGAAGGCTATTTCAACGTTGTTAAGGCGAACTTTAAACACATCCACACACAATCATTAACATTCCAACAAGAAACAAAGTATAGATATGACTCACCCCGACCATAGGACAGCGTCCATCATTAATAGTCCCCGAAATATAGCCCAAATTTCGATCCTTTATCGTACCATTGAAGCACATGTGAATATTTTCGATAAACACCTCTTCGATCTCTTTCAAACTATAAATGCACATGGCCGACTTGGCTTCCGGTTGATTGGTGATCTCCTTCGATGGTGAGAACACTGTCACCAACACATGATCGTCCCTCTTGATGCCCAATTGCTGTGCCAACTTTTGTCCGGCTGGTGTGATTTTTGCGTCCCTCAGAATATTATAGTCCACATTTGAATGTGTCGCCTGACACTGTATCGTTATCTCTGTGTAACTGTCATAGTTGGAATCGGTTATACAAATTCGCGCTAGCCGTGTCACAAAGCCGGCCTCCTCGGCCAAATGGGACTTCTTTTGTACTAACGCAAAGTATGCGTACTCCGACGAATTGAATCCATACACATAGTCCACCAGAAAGTGATCCCGATACTTGACATCGATATTTATTATCGACTGCTGAATAGAGAATTCAGCATAGTTAAGATCTTCCAACTTACGAGAACTAATTGCGGGAACATCGTGTCGATAGTCCCCGACATTGGTGAACGTCGTCCCCACATACAGAATGTCTTCTTTCTTCCACGACTGATACTGCGATGGACCGATAAATGCGTATGTCGATGAAGACTCATCGTTTGCGGCCAATGGAATCGCTATAAACTGCGGCGCCTGCGGGAACTTGGACAAGTTGTAAATCTCGCAAGCTCCTTGTCTTATGCTACCACACGCTATAAGAATGTCGTCCACATAGTTGACTATCAGAATCTTGTTGTGATTGTTCATTTGTTGAGTTTCTACTTCCTCGGGACATCCGCCCGCATGGCACTGTGGACTGTCGTGCTTTGGCCCAGTTACAGCCTGTGTAAGCACCCGTAAATTCTCATTCAGCTGCAGAATTTTGTTTGTAGCTCCGGCATAGAATACGTTCCGCTTCTTGTCATACGATAAATGTGTAAAATAATTGGTATACAAAAGTGAAGATGTCGTTGATGAGCTGTTTGCCAATGTTGCGGCTGTTGACGTTGGCGAATTTCCTAATCCACCAACACCACCGCCAGCTGACAGCGGTGACGTTGGCAAGCAAAACTGAGCAACAATGTCACTTTGAACATGGGTATCGTTTATACAGGATAGAGATCCACTTGTTTTACTACGACTATTACTTAGACTACTACTACTACTGCTAGACTTTTGTGCGCTCCACACACTGGCTGGTGATGTGATCAGTAGGACACACGCGATCACATGCAATTGCAGTAGTTTTCTTAGGACGGTTCTTGACATGTTTCTGTTTTGTTATGTTTGTTTTCAGCTTAATGATACTTTTTTTCAGCGGTATTTCGATTCCGAGGCAGTAAAACGAGTTATTCTAGTCTAGTTGACCAACTGTGATCGCCGTAAGTGGGCCATTTGTTAGTCGTTTCCGTTGTGTGAAATAAATTTGAATTTCCAACTCCCTTAAAGTTGTAATAGAACCCTGGCCTCTTACCGATATTAAACAACCAAGAGTCCTTGATTTGATCTGAAAGAAGATAGAAACAGAATTTGAATTAAAATGTTCTATTGTGGACGCATTTCCGCAACTACAGTGGCCGGCATAAGTATTTTGACAAAACTAAAGTTAATTCTGCTCAAAATTTGAACCTACTTCATGTAAATTTTGGCATCAATGGAAAGGTATTTTAAATTCCGTTGGAATGATACACAACTTTCCTTAGCCCATTGAGTACCCATTGAAAATTTGGAATTTTTCTAAAAGTCTAATTTTTTGCTGCCAAAATTTGGTGCCAAAATTTACATGAAGTAAGTTTCAAATTATGAGTAGAATTAAGTTTAGTTTTGTAAAAATACTTGTGCCGGCCACTGTAAAGGGATATAATGAATCTTTTCAAAATTCAACCACTCCAGCGGAGTAAGAAATATTCGTCTGCCTGAGGCTCTTTGTCTTTAATAACAACATATAAAGAGTTCCTTAATTATAGACGGGTAATTGTTATATTTACATTCGCTAACAGCGAAAACAAGCAAAAGTCAATGACTCAAATTATAAGGTTAGGTTGCAAATTGCTCAATAAAACTCCTATGTTAAAGAAAGCTCTGTCAAATACACCCACCGTGGGTAAGATCAAACGAAAATCCTGTTGCCACACTGCTCAATTATAGTAATTGAGACGGTTGGAACTAGGAAATCCTTTTCACCTGTCAGAGGAAAATTAAAAGCTGAATATAGCCATTGGCATATATGTAATGCCTCTCTTACTCGTATGAAGCTGTAGAAATCTCACAACTTGCCTAAAAAGATAGGAAAAGAGTCGAAGAAATCTGAGAGAATGGCAATAAGCGCAAAAAGCACCTCGTTCGTAGCAAACAAAACGCACTAATGTTGGTCGTCTCCTCCGTTCTAATTACCAGTTGGGGCAAGTGGTAGTCACCAGCGTTCCCACTTTCACTACGATCGTAATGTTTCACTACGATTTTGCCTTAGTTCGACAAAATCATTACGTCACTACGAAAAATTTGGAAACACTACGATTTTCCGTTCGACGTCTTATCCATATATTTCTTGTATAAAATTCTTTCAGTAAGTAATAATATTGATTTCTAAAATGTTTTCACTTGGAAAAGTTGTCTGAATGCATTCACAACAGGGCGATTAATTTAACTAATTCACTTTTCAGCGCAATAAAACTGGTTACAAGGGGTCGATTTCCGTTATGTGACTGTGAAGTGATAAATAATTTCATTTAATTTGTAATTTTCGAGCTTTTCAAGGTAGAATACTTTTCATTGGCCAAATCGAGACTATTCTCCAGATACTATTCGATTAAATATGTAGATATTTTGGGTTTCTGATTCCCTTTGTCCGGGCTTATTTTTCGTTTCCATTGTGAGTCACAGAGCCTTGTCTATGTTTTTCACACTTCTTCACAAATGAAATGGCTGTGATAAAAAAAAATTATCATATGAAAAAAATCTGACATTTTGTTTTAATTTGTTCATAGACCGAGAATCGAATTAAGCGCGAACTTGTGAGAACTCTTTTCACTTCACAGTATCATAGAACGAGAATCGACCCCCAGTTAAGTCGTACTTGGCTTAAAACTAAAACATTATGGAGATTGCAATAATTTTTATATTTCACTACGATTTAGCTCGAAACACTACGTTTTCTTCATCTCGGCACTACGCTTTCGTAAATTTGAAGTGGGAACGCTGGTAGTCACATCGTCAATTGACAAATCGAAATGCGAGGTTCATTTTCTGACAGGGGAAAGAAGAAATGTCTTGCCAGGAGAATTGACTGTCATAATTCAAACTATTCAACAGCAATCATTTAAAAGAAGTCTGATGATGAATTAGTGTTGCAGTTGGAAATAGATATCATTCCTACCGAAGTGTCTACGAGTTGTTGTCATTGTTATACTATCAAACAATAATTTATAGTTGCCTATTATTCCTGACATGTATTGTTTGTTTGGCGACCGCATAATTTAATGTAATGTGCCACATTTAATTTTCACAATTTATTATATTTTTGTTCTTATATTTCATCACGCTCAGTTTTGTTTAATATTGTTTTAATTTCTTTTTTTTTTTGTAATTAATTTTTTTATTTTTAATTTTTTAATTTTAATTTTAAACACGTGGCACTTTGAATTTGGTATAATAAGATTAAATATTCTGGGGAGAGTACGATAACTACGGCGCCAAAAATTGATAACGGTATTTTGTAGAGAGGTTAAATACAAGCACATTTTACTATGGGAGGGGGGGGGTCTATCTTACTCCGTTTAGGCGGGAGGGGTAATTTAAAGAAAATAATACTTTAAATGGAAAAAAATACATTAAAAAACAATGGCAACACTTATAATAAAATACTATAAAATTTTAGAAAGCCCAGAATCTGTTCTTTCATATTATTTTTAAATCAAGTTATTCCCTTAAATAGTTTTTGAAAAAAACAATTTCAAACTTGAAATTTTAGGACAAAAATTGGGGTGAGTAAAATAATTTTGGCGATGAAAACTAATGACGGATTTATGTAGAGGAGTTAAATACAAACATTTTTTACTATGGGAGGTGGGGTCTATCTCGCTCCGGTTAGGCGGGAGGGGTAATTAAAAAAAAAATTATAAATAAAATTAAAATAAAATATTAAAAAACAATGGCAACACTTACCACAAAGAACTATAGTATTTTTTAAAGCCAGGAATTCGTTCTAAATTGTCTAAAATGCAAATCAGCAAAATTTTGTCTACCAATGTGAAATTTCTGGCCAGAGACTGTATCTGAAGAATGTTGTTGATATTGGGTAAACTAATATAATTAAAAGAAAGTTTGCATATACTCAGCCTTGCACCCATCCCAAAATCCAACAGTGACCCCAAGCAGGGGGGTTGCAGGGGGGCAGCATGCCCCCCCATAAGTATTTCAAGGCGCAAGGGTAGCAATTTGTTCTCTAAGCGGAGCGACATATAAAAGTAATTTTCAATTTTCTCAAAAATTAGAAGACATAAATCAATCTGGTTTTGAGTGTTCGATTAAGAATTGATTTAGGCAGTAAAAACTACAAACAAATTAAGTATCTATTTGCTCAATATTGAAAAAAATCAGCATATTTTTTTAATTTTTTTCCTTAAATTTCAAGTTTGAAAGTATTTTTTTCAAAAACTATTAACAGCTATATCTTGATTTAAAAATAATATCAAAGAACAGATTCCTGGCTTACAAAATTCATAAAGTCCTTTATTGTAAGTGTTGCCATTGTTTCTCAATTTATTTTTTTTTCATTTTAAGTATTATTTTTTTTAAATTGCCCCTCCCGCCTAAACGAAGCCCCATAGACCCCCCCCTCCCATAGTAAAAAATGCTTGTATTTAACCCCTCTACAAAATACCGTTATCAATTTTTGGCGCCGTAGTTATCGTACTCGTGCCAATATTCTAAATAGAAAAAAAACATTTCTTATAAGTTCGCCATACATCATTTGCATTTACAATTTACATACATGCAATGCAATATTTTTTAATAAGTCAAACGTCAAAACTCACTTGAAATTTGGTGTTCCAATTTTTTAAGGTTTGTTGTCACCAAATTTACAAAAGTTTTGAAGAACACCTCATCGCTTTATTTATTTGTGCTGTAGTGGCACGCAATAGGTCAAAAATGACACCTTTTTGTGTCAGTGGTGGCATGGAAAAAATATTTTATGCGGCAACGCTGTACTCTTTGGCACGTAATTGACTTATGTGATCATGTTCTAAACATAGGTCATTACAGACATCATTGGCAGAATTCAGCGAGCTGTCACTGGCGCGTTTGGGACAGAAGCGATCAAAATTGGTTTAGTTGTGAATGAATGAATGTCAAATTCTTATTCAAAAGAGATGATGTGATTCAGTTGACTGACAAATCTAATAAAAATATTATTGACTGCGAACTAAGTACCAAACCAGATGTTTTCCAAAATAATTTCTGGTATTCAATCCCATATACGAAGATTGAAAGAAATCCGTTAAGCCGTTTAGATGTACAAATCGTAATGTCAGAATTGACCAACATCTCGAAAATGAAATCTTTCTACGTACCTACACCAAAAAGTGTTAAAATGGAAACAAACAATAAATATACCAGATTTGAGGTTCTGTCTCTGTACAATAATGTGCCTTGCATTAAGCCAAGCAACTATGCGAATTCTTATTTAATTCAGTTGTCAAATCATGTTGCTCAATGAGGTTATGAACAAGCATTCGATAAAGAAGACATATTGCGCAATAACGTATATGACACATTCAAGTAAGTATAATATCCGATATTTGCATATGTATGCATTTGTCCGATCGCCTGTAATACACTACACATCCATCAATTAATCCAAAATTTCCTTCGGTGACAGCAAAATTATGACAACCACTACCTCCTACACCTATGTTTAAGTAGATTTGGGGATTATCTATAAACATGTGTTGGGGTGCGTGTAGGAACCACATTTTTAAATAACTATTAAGTACATTCACGTTCTCAAAATAAATCGGCACTTACAATTAGATCGTGATCCTCTCAAACGTCAATTAAACTCTTTGACGTTTATTATAAAAAATTCCTTTAAACCGACCGACAGCAATTTGTTTATTTTTTCCCGCGTATACAGTTGCTCGTATCAATTAACAGTATAAGAAAATTTTAGCAATTAATTATAATGATCACAGAAAATCTCAACTTGCACCCACTCGGCACAAAGGGAGATAGAATATTAACTTCTTTCAATCAATATTCGCGCAAAATATGCAAAAAATTCCCAAACGAAGACGATACCGAATGCCGAGCGCTTTGGATTGGAATTGGAACTACCCTTCGATGATTGGTTCTTCTAACGGTGATATCAAATTGCTTTTTCAAGAAATCAACCGCCACCGGCCACGTCGTCGTTGTTGTTCTTTTTTTTAGTCATCACAATAATGTGAATCATTGGTTACATTTCAATATAATAGTAGAAACCTTGTGCACCGTTTTGCACAATTAACAGGTAAACAACTTAATTTGGGTAAACGACCAAGGAAGCCAAAGAAAGTTTCTAAGACAGAACGAAGAAACTTAGTGCAACAGATTGACTAAGTTAATAGATAATTGGCTAAATAAATATTTCGACTAGTTCGTCGGCAGTTTGGCCAAACGAGCAAAGTACATCTAGGAGACAGTGCGCGCTGCCAAACGAAATTGTCATCGAGGAGGATTTCGGGTGTTGTGGGGGTGGCATTTTATAATGAGCTTAGTAGCTGTATACAATTAAGGCAACGTACAAGGGGTGCGAAATGTCAAGTCGAGTGCGGATAGATGTCGGCAGAAGGAAATTCGATATAGAAGGTGGGTTTGAGACGACATGTCTGCGTAATTTATCTCCTGCACTTTCGATGACTGCCACTGCAGTTTGTGCTGCGGGTTTTTTGCTATTGCCTATATTGCAGTACGCAACAACAGGACAATGTTTATCTTTTGTGTCCTTGTACACAAGTTATATTTATTGTATTGATTTCAGTGATATTGTAGTTTCAGGCTTATGTATGCGATTAGCCAGAAACAATTCTTGTGGGCAATGACGAGCACTGAAGATTATGTGCACTTTTGCTTTATATCAGTTTTTTTTTAATTAATTGATATAAGAAATAAAGACTCAACCGTCAGGTGTACTCGTAGCTCGTTCATGATTTGATTTTCAAAATCAGAGTCAAATTTGACAATGTTGCAGAAGGTCTAGTTTGTTTTATAGTCATAGTCACCCATCAACCATAGTTGTCCGAATTTGTCTACACCCTGTAATATGTCCATTAAACATAAACTACAAGTAAGTAACAGGTAACCTTTATCATTCCATTTGTTATTATTGCTATCTTGTGCAAGAAGCATTGTTGTGAATTTGGAAAGGGAAAAATATGCCCATTTAAATTTTATGCGATTCAGAAAGTTCAGACCACACTTTGACAGTTGACAGTTGTCAGTTTTGCTTTCAATGATCAACTATAACCTCAAAACCTAGAATTGTTTGTTGAAAAGTCGGGGAGAGTACGATAACTACGGCGCCTAAAATTAATAACGGTATTTTGTAGAGGGGTTAAATACAAGCACTTTTTACTATGGGAGGGGGGGGTCTATCTTACTCCGTTTAGGCGGGAGGGGTAATTTAAAGAATATGATACTTTAAATGGGAAAAAATACATTAAAAAACAATGGCAACACTTATAATAAAAGACTATATCATTTTGGAAAGCCCGAAATCTGTCCTTTCATATTATTTTTAAATCAAGTTATTACTTTAAATAGTTTTTGAAAAAAAACAATTTCTAACTTGAAATTTAAGGACAAAAATTGGGGTGAGTAAAATAATTTTGGCGATGAAAACTAATGACGGATTTGTATAGAGGAGTTAAATACAAACATTTTTTACTATGGGAGGGGGGTCTATCTTGCTCCGGTTAGGCGGGAGGGGTAATTAAAAAAAAATATAAATAAAATTAAAATAAAATATTAAAAAACAATGGCAACACTTACAACAACGAACTGTAGTATTTTTCGAAGCCAGGAATCCGTTCTAAGTTGAATAAAATGCAAATCAGCAAAATTTTGTCTACCAATGTGAAATTTCAGGCCAGAGACTGTATCTGAAGAATGTTGTTGACATTGGGTAAACTAATATAATTTAAAGAAAGTTTGCATATACTCAGCCTTGCACCCATCCCAAAATCCAACAGTGACCCCAAGCAGGGGGGTTGCAGGGGGGCAGCATGCCCCCCCATACGCATTTCAAGGCGCAAGGGTAGCAATTTGTACCCTAAGCGGAGCGACATGTAAAAGTAATTTTCAATTTTCTCAAAAATTAGAAGACATAACTCAATCTGGTTTTGAGTGTTCGATTAAGAATTGATTTAGGCAGTAAAAACTACAAACAAATTAAGCATCTATTTGCTCAATATTGAAAAAAATCAGCATAAAACTTTTTTTTTAATTTTTTTCCTTAAATTTCAAGTTTGAAAGTATAAGTATAAAAACTATTAACAGCTATAACTTGATTTAAAAATAATATCAAAGAACAGATTCCTGGCTTCCAAAAATCCTTTATTGTAAGTGTTGCCATTGTTTATGAAATATTTTTTTTTAATTTTAAGTATTATTTTTTTTAAATTGCCCCTCCCGCCTAAATAAAGCTAGATAGACCCCCCCTTCCCATAGTAAAAAATGTTTGTATTTAACCCCTCTACAAAATACCGTTGTCAATTTTTGGCGCCGTAGTTATCGTACTCGTGCCGAAAAGTCACTTACCGGCACTTCCACGACAGGAATTTTTCAATGATTGCTATAACCGACTTGTCAAAAAAATTAAAACACCATACCACTGATTTGTTCCAATGATGCATTTCAATGATAGCTATAACTGAGGCCTAACCTCAAATGAGAAATTGCTGTTAGAAATCGATGACTGAAATTCGCGAACTGCCGCGATAAATTCATGTCAATGGAATGTCAAAACTTGCGAATATTCATTCGTTCGTAGGTAGTTGGTCGCTCTTATATGGATAGCCCCTAACAAACAAAATTTGTTTCAAAAGAGGACATTTCGCCAATCTCTGATGTCGATTGCCATTGGGCTTTTACCGTTGCTTTCAGATCTCCGATTTTTCCTGCCCCAATGGAACACGAAATGAGATTACTTTTTTTTTGCATTTTGTGTTGGTGTTTTATTTAACAGTCAGATATTTCTTTTATTATAATTTGTGTTTACAAATGTCACTTGTTTTGGTATTAGTGAAAGTATGGGTGAATCTCGCAAAAGTGATCTCAATCTTATGTCTATTTCCATTGGAAAAAAAAAACACTTTTTTTAAGATTCAGATCACTTTTGCGAATCTCGATTCGAGGGAGAGATTCGCACATACTTTCACCAATACCAAAACAAGTGACATTTGTCAAACTTTGAGGTTAGTTATTGTTAGGGGAGACTGGGGCACATTTGAACGTGTGACACATTTGAACCTACAAATTTTATAGTGAGCTTTTCTTTTTGTGTAAAATATATCTTTTGAAGGCACAACTTCATTTGAAAACGTATAAAGGTACGTTTTTTGACAAATATGAAAAATATAAATATTTGCGCACATTTTTATGTCGCTTGACTTATTGGGGCAGGTTTGAACAAAACAGTCGAGACACATTTGAACAAGGGGTCTGTAAGTAGCATTGAACTAAAAGCTAAGCTACCACCACCAATAAACGCTCCGGGAACATCGAGGACATCTGCGGTGATAATTCTTGTCTTAATTTTTTCAAAATTTCTGTTCTGTTAATAAAATAACTCATTTTTGTTTTTATAAAGTTTCTTCAGTCATTTGTAAACTATTTCAGTAATTTCAAAATTTCAGTTTGCTTTTGCTAAGTCGTTTGTGTTTTCTTTATTAAAATAATAAAATTAATTTATTTTATTAAAAAAATACAAACCTTGTATTAACTTATTAGCTTCTAAAAGCAATTACAAATACTTACTTACTTAGATGGCGCTACAGTCCGGGGTGGACCTGGGCCTCAACCAACAACCAACTTTGGTCGTTCAAAAGTGTCCCAGCCTAGTTCAAAACTCCCCACATGGGGGATACCTTTGAACATAAGGACCTACTTCGTTTTTAAATAAAAATAAATTATACGCCCTTACTAAATTTACGTAGTTATTTGTCCAAAACAAAGTTTATTTGCATTTCTTAAAGTGAGAATACTTTGCAGTCTAATAATTTAAACAAATAGGATTTTATGATACCTCAAATCAAAAAGTGTTCAAATGTGCCCCAGTCTCCCCTACCTATTGTGGAATAAATTTGAAAATTGAAAATGGATATTAATGTAGACGAATGGACCGTCGTAGAAAATGCCAATGGGGTTAATTTCATGGGGAAGGGCGAAGTTCTAATTCAAAACAAAACAAGTAAGCAGTTATGTACAAGTACAAGTAAAAAACTAACAAATAACTATTCAATTTTATAAACACAAATTGGAATTTAAAAACAGCTGACTGTCAAATCACACACCAACACAAATGCAAAAAAATGAATCTCGTTTCATGTTCCATTGGGCAGGAAAAATCTGAGATCTGAGAGCAAAACGGTAAAAGCCCAATGGAAATCGACATTAAAAAAAGTGTTTTTTTTTTTTTTTTTCGCCCAATGGAAAACGAATTTGACAGACAGCTGATTTCTAGAGCAGAAAAACTGTTCTGAATCTGAAAAATTAATGCTTTTTTTGCCTAATGGAAATCGACATTAAATTCACACAGAATTTTGCGATTTATACGTTTATACGCCGATAGAAGACATGACTTTTGTCTGTTCACCAAGGGTTGTAAATAATGAAGTTAGAATCAAGTGGCTGTTAGCAAAATCTGACACACATAGCCTACGAACAAAAATCAGTTAACACTCAAAATTATCAAACGAAAAATATACTTTTAAGTGGGAGTTCTCAGTTTCGATCCCCCAAAAAAGCACAGTCAAATTACATTAAAGCTTAGTTTGTTCCAGCACTGCACCACCTCTCGCATACCCTTGACAAACATCCGAGATCATAACTGTCCTTTGAAAGCTTCTCAATTAGCCGTTTGGACTCGGCCATTCGAAATGTTTCTGAGAACGTTAGTGCACCATTTTTGAAAGGTTCCTCAAATTTGAAAACAAAGCCCATCTAATTCCAGCAATAGGTATACTACTTACAGAAGAAAATGTTCCAAAACACCAACAAAACACGAACCGAGTCACTTTGGGTTCAAAAAAGGATCCTTCTCAAATTGATGGTGAGCACTTTTTCAAAAACACTACGAGTATAACACACAAACCAAGTTAATCGACACACGCAACAACGTTTTAAAAACAAATCCCAACTGTTGAAAGTTATTCCACTTTAAACTGACGAAAAGTTCGAAACGCAAGGACAACGACAACAATTGTTGTAGACACTTGTGCCACCACAATTCAATACAATGTATCCGATATAGAATATCCTGTTGCAGAGAATATTGGAGCGAGCCACGTCTTCACGAGGCAGCAGTTGCCACTGCACTATTTCTAATGGTGCGCAATAACGCACAGACGGTTTATTTTCAATAGTAGGTGTACCTGTACATAACCCTTCCGCCGAGTATAATGCCAATGATGGCGCACTCGTCCTCCGAGCCACGATATGCCAATTTTCAAACTCAATGAAGGCAGCATTGCATCAAATAAAAACTGTTTGATATTTCGACACAATCCCCGCAAGCAATACTAATTATGCGGAACGCAAATTTGACTGTGAAGGTATCTATGACATGTCATGTGCTATTGAATCAAAAGAATATCCTTTTCCGAATCTGCAAACGACCACAAACGACACTGTTGCATTCTCTGAAAATGCGGAATGCGGACTCATATTTCGGCGGAAAACACAAATTTGATAATGAAGACGATTTTCCTTTTGAAATAAATGCCTCATTAGGATTGGATCGAACGCAGCTGGATATAAAAGCTCGGGTATAGTTTTATTTTATCCCATCACACCCTACGGGGACATACATTTATGCAAGGAGGTAACACTTCCTTTATCATTAAGGATTGGCAAAGGTAAATGCTTTACGCGTTAAATGCAAAAATTTTTATTGATTTTGAAAAATCTCCAACAAGAGCATCGGATACGACAGAGTACTTTGACAGGATTGTGTCACCGGCACAAAGAGTTCAAACTGTATTGATACAGTTGAGATGTTGCACCTTTTAGGTTGACAAGTCGCACTTAATTGTGATTTGAGATGCAAGTGCATGGATATGAGGAAGTAAAGTGGAGTGCTGTAAGAATAACGCACTTAAGGTTTTTCTTTCCATTTATTGGGTCATTTGACAAATTCAAATTGGAAGGCACTGCAAAGAAGATTCAATAAAAAAATCCTATAAAAAACATTAAGAGGTGTTTCTAAACCTAACGCACGTACAATTAATGATAAAAGAGGTTATAATGACAACGAACTGGTATTAGGCGGCACTTCCATCCATTAAACTATACCGTCGCGTCGCCTTAGTAATGAATTAATGAATCATACTCTGTATTTTTTCCGAATGTTAAAATCGAATCAAATTTCAAATGACACTATGTACAACTTTCGAAATGAATAAAATAAAAATTCTATTTCAAAAAGAGCTATAAATCCAGTCAAAGAAAATTCAATGTAGAAACACAAAGAGCCAAAGGGTATTCGTGGAGAAGAGAGCCTTCTGTGATTACGTAGATACTACTCCACCGAACCCGCTTAGAAAGTCCTTGAAAAGATCCGAATCGCTGTGGGATTCTTAAATCTTACTTACCAACTACACCTTGAAAATGTATGTTCCCTCATTAGAGTTCCCCATGCATTAAGATTCCTGTCGGAATAATTTTTAATGATGTTGTACCCTTACTGACAATTTTCTGAAGTACTCCTTAAATCTACAATGCCTGCGAAGGTTATTCTTGTTCATCCTGATGTATACTGCGAATCTTTAATACGTCTTTGACCCATCTGTGTCCCATTTTGTTGTTGAAATGGAATCGTGTCTATGTGGGAACTATTGGAATGTGTTGGAAAAAAAACGACTTCTGCTTGCCTGAAACAGTAGAAATAGCGAGCGATAAGAGTGGAAGCAGTAAAGAGTGGAACCAGTACATTGGGCACCTACAAATTGGCAGCCGCTTATGCTTACAGTTGAAATTTGTTTAAAAACACCAATAAAACACGAACTGAGTCACTTTGTACATCTATTTAAATAAGGATGGTGCTCAAAGTGGATGGTAAACACAGTTTTGAAAATACTATAACCCATAAACCAAGTATGATTTTAAAAGTATAGGGTGATTCATTAAGAGGTTTTTTTTTTTAAATTATAAATAAAACACAAAAAATGGAATTGGATGGTAGAATTTTTATTATGAACTGGAAGAACTATGTCTGACATTTACTTTTTTAAGATAATTTCATTCAAATATTGACAGCGACTAGACCATTTACGGCGTAGTAGAGCGACAGGGACAGCAAACTACGCCGAATTTCTTGCTCTTTTGACATTTCTCTTCAGTAAGGTTTGCTATTTCATGATGGAAAGATATACGAGCCAACAACAACCAACGAGTCGAAATTATTAAAATTTACTACCGAAATTCGGAGTCAGTGGCCTCAACGTTAAGAGCGCTACGTCCAATTTATGGTCGTCATAATCGTTCTAGCAGATCTCACGAAATGGTCCGCCTCGGTCGTGCGATTTGACGCCGTTAGAATATTTCCTGTGGGGCTACGTCAAGTCTATGGTCTATGCCAACAAGCCAGCGACGATTGATGAACTTCGTACGAATATCGAACGTGAAATTGCAGCAGTATCGGCCGATTTATGCTTGAAAATCGTCGAAAATTGGGTTCAGCGTCTGGACTTCTGCAAGCGTGCCCGTGGTGGCCATGCAAAAGAAATCGAGTTCCATACATAATGGCATCGAACGTACTTTCACAGGAATAAAGAATTTCATTGATATCCAAAAGTTGATGAAGTTCTGAGCTTCCCTTTATATCCAATTGAATGGCCAGTTCCTGATCAATTAAAGTGAGGGACGATCCTTCATCCAAAAAGGCAAACGTCTTGATCTTCTGGTTTTTTCCATAAAGCACCACTGGCACAATATGAAATAAGATTGATTGGTTCTTGCTCCGATGTATATTGCATATAGATTCGTTCGCACTCGCAGTATTCACTTCATGTCTATTAAAATTCGGAATGGTATTATGTAACAATGAATGGTGCTTATACCTGCAGCCATTCATTCCGCATACAGCATTTGACCTGCAGCGACCTCGGCCATGGGATGACAAACATGTTCGGCAGAGTTTATATTGACGAACAGCATTCCATCTGTCATTAATCGTCAGTTCTCCGAATTGGCGACAGTCCTTAACTGTTGAGCACGATTGCTGACAGATGCAACACTTTCTGGTCCGTCGTGTTTTTGATCATTCGCTGTTGTCACATTAAGTGAGACCTCGCTAATCAATTGTGCAAGCTGTGTTAGCCAGTCGTTGAACGATAACAAATTTGGTGTAGTTAGATTCTGCCTGTGAACAGCCCAATTAACTTTTATTTGGCATGGCAACTTGTCAGTCAATTCTTGCAATATCATTGGGTTGTTAAGATGATCTATTAACCCTGTTGACTCCATGGTCGCACATAGGTTTTGTACAGAAAGCGAAAAATGTATTATCGTCTCCAGCTTCTCTGATTTGGGTGAAGGTTCGGAGCGTACTTTCTGTAGCAATGAGTTCAGGATCAACTCAGGTCGGCCATATAACATACGGAGCGTTGAGATGATATTTGGCACATTTGAAGGTAGTAGCAGCCTGCTGCGCACAGCTTCTAACGCCTTACCTTTTAGGCATCTTTGCAGTCTTACGAGATTTTCGTTGTTGGTGTACCCACAAATACGCGTGGTGGATTCAAAGCTGCTATAAAACAATGGCCACTCCTCAGGATGTCCATACAGCACGACTTAGTTTCAATATACAAGGCCTTTATTCGGCCTAAGCTTGAGTACAACGCTCATATCTGGTCAGGTGCACCTAAAACTTCATTGGACCTACTAGATAGAATTCAGAAGCGTGCGATAAAACTTATAGGTGATAGAAATATAGCGGAGTCTATTGACCCGCTCGAACATCGCAGAAATGTTTCTTGCCTTTGCTTATTTTATCGTTATTTTCACCACCAATGCTCTGATGAAATAGCTAACTGCATTCCGCCCCTTCAACAATTCTCTCGCAATACCCTTATACCCAATTCACAATGGCGCTTTGCCGCTTGCGTGCGTTGACAGGCGTTTTAGAAACTTTACCGTACTTTATGTCAACGCGCGCAAGCCGCACTTTTCCAAAACTAAATGGCGCTTCAGAGCGTTGGCGCGTTGAGAGATTAGACTAGGAGAGATTGAAAGTTCTGTTTGGTTTATGTTGCGTACGTACGTTATGTACGAATTCAGAGCAGAATGCAACTACTCCTTTTTGCTTATAATTGTTATTTTAATGCACGAATTAAGAGGAAATTTGTTCAAAATAGTAAAAAAAATTCATAAATAAATATCAATAAAATGTATTTTCACTTTTATTGTCGTGGAATATTTTTGTGGAAGAATTGCCTGTGCATTCAATGTACACAGGTGCATGCCTTCACATGAAAGGCGTTTCAGGCGAGGCAGGTAGATTTTTATTTTAGTTGAGAAAATATGGGTAAATTACATCGAAAATCCCTTCCCTTAAAATTGTGAATTGATTACTTTGTGGCATACTTGTAAAACGATTTAAGTGAGCAATATTACCAAATGGACAGCATTTATCTGAGCTGTGGAAAGAAGTTCAGTCACTTAAATAGAGAAGTGCAATTTTGTTAAAAACTTGGTTTGGCTATTTAAAAAAAACCCTATTAATAAATTCTCAAATATGGATACCGACGATTTACTTGATTTTTCAATTTATATTTATATTTTATTTCAATTATATGTATACATCTGGTGGTATAAGCAATGCAATTCATTGGCACGAGCAAACCTGGGCGGGTAAACCAAGTAATAAAATAATACCTATCATTTGCACATCGCAGGAAATTAGATTTACCCTCAACTAGAAAAAGAAACTATAAATATTCTAAACAAAAATGTTTATCTCGGTAATAAATTGTATGAAGAATAGAGTAGTTTCAGACAAAATTGAAATATCAAAAGCGTGTACATAACATTTGTGTGCACAATATTTTTTTTATCAACAATCTAAAGAAATCAGTAGTAGCATTACAACCGAAATAGTATTCGCCATTTCCACACAGTAAAATAATTAATTCGTATTGAAAAAACCTCATAGGCTACTAAAAACGAGTAGGTACGTATATACCTAAGTGAATCCATGCAACTCCAATAATGAACGGCATATGCTCTAACACTTTAAATATTATCAAATCGAACAAACCAAACCGAAAGAAAACGTCAAAGCCGTCCAACGCCACTGAAAGTAGAAAGTTGCTATACTTGGGCGCCGCGTTGAACTTTACGATATTTACGATCACAACGCGACCCGAAGCCTGAAGCCGCATTCTGGCTTGCACCATATGAATGCATTGGTTCTACTCTATCTGTCAACGCACGCACGCCGCAAAGCGCCATTGTGGCTTGGGCATTAAGCCTACCTTCGGACGTACTGTTAAATATAGAGATTCTTTTGTGAGTCGAACAACACGCATGTGGAATGCATTGCCTCACACGGTTTTCCCCTCTCATTACAACCCACAATTGTTTAAGACCAATGTGCACCAGTACCTCTTCTCCATCCTCCATATTAACCCTTCCACTTGTGCTGTGCATTAGCATTATAAGGGAACAAAAACCCCTTGAGCACCAGTGAATTATAAAAAAAAAAAAAAAAATACAGCAATGGCAACTCTCTTGGCATTACATGCCTCGCCGCAATTTGGTCCGAACTCAACAAAACGTTCAATAATGCATTTGAAGCTGGTGGTGCTACTTGTGCCTGGTTATTAGTGACACATATTTCGTTGGAACGAGGTCTAGTCATTTGTGGTTACTGGAGCACCGGCTTGGACTGTTTTTTGGAGTACATTGCTTGATACATGCAAGTTGAGGAGCATGTGCATTCGGCACACCTGTGTAGACTACTGGAAGTGCACTGACGTTTTGTGCAGCGTCAATTTGGGACACCATTGGCCCTTGAATCTGCACTTCGCCAACTGTAGCACATTGTTGTATCCACTGGCTTACCCTTTCCTGGGCAACATCTTCACAATCTTCATCAACTTCATCAACGAAAGTTAAATCATTCGGAATCGAAACATTGGCACTCAGTAATTCGAAAGTCGGAATTAATTTTTCCGAATATCAGTGGCCATTTTTTTGCTCTCGCAAATCGGAATTTCGGCACTTGGCAACTCGATTCTTTATGTCAAACTCGTTCGATTTTCGGATTTTTTGTTCGTTGGCTATTTTCTTGGCGGAAAAGTTGTGTTTTTCATAAAATGTAAGTAATTTCTTCAATTTATTAGTGATAACAAAAAAGGAATAAAGTTTTATGTTTAATTTATCATTTTCAGGGAGCCTTACAAGATAACAAGAACGTAATCGCTAAACAAAGCCAATTTGAAATTTTAATCAATTTCATGTACGCGCATCCAGATTTGGCCAAGGGATATTTGAAAACCGCTGTTTCAAGGAAAACTTTGGAAAATCTTTGGAAGCGGGTAGCCGCGGATCTAAACGCAGTGGGCCAACCAATGCTAGATGATGTGGCTTGGAAAAAAATGTTTTGGGCACTACAAATTTCGTCAATGCAACTTGACATTGACTGCTGTGCTACACCAATGTGTCGGACTTTGCCAATTTGGTGCTGGTATCCGCCTTGACCAAGGAAATTTAGCGTTGCTGCTAATTTGATGATAATCGGTATTGAAGTGGATCGTATCTATTAGGTTGGCAAGACTATTGCGTATGCTATTCAAAACATACATAAAAGCCTCTTTCAAAAGTCGATAGTTTTGAACAAAGCTATTGATAATAAATAATAATTTATTTCTTTATTATGAAATATTACATTCTTTTCTTTTGAAGTTACTTTACCTCTTATCGCTAAGCTCCATTATATTGGATTTATCCCTTAAGATTCTCCTTTCGACTCGTTCTTCGTTATTGAACTCCTCATCTAACCACATTGCAACTGAGTCCATTGTAAATTTATGTTTTTAAAGGAAATTGTTTAAATCAACGGTCAATAATATTTAATTTAACTTACTTTACAGATGTTTTTTGGAATTTCTCATAATAAGTATCGCGAGTCTCGAAAAAAAATCCGAAAGTTGCAAATATGGATTTTTATTCGTTTCGAAAGTGGTACATAGTGCCAATTCAAATTCGATTCGAAAAACACTTTCGAATGATTTTAACTTTCGAGTCGAAATACAGAGTAGGGCCCCTGCATTGATATACGTTGAAGTACTCCGAACCGTCTATCAAGTTACTCTTTATTCAGCTGCTCTTTTAACACTCGTTCTTCATCTACACGTTGTAATTCAAGCGCCGCGAGTTTAGATGATGTATTTGAGCGGTGTGAGATGCGGCTATTTTTGCTGACTACACGCTGAGTTTGGTTCGCTTGCAAATGCCCTTTTTGTGGCAAATTGTGAAGTGACAATGCGCAGCTCGTATACGCCTGCTGCGTTGAAACACTTTGAACTTTCTCGCGAACTGATGACGCTCGTCTCGTGGGCGTTGTTCCTGATACGCTGTATGACTTTGGCCTTGTACGCTTTGCGATGAATTGCGTCGCTGTGTGTTGTGCGATGTATGAGTTTGTGAAGCAGCAGCTATTGTTTTCTTTTGCGCTGCCTGCATTGAAGTAATACACCTTTCACAAACCCACCTATGATCTTTAATTTTGCGAGAAACTCGAATACATCGCTGGTGAAACCAGTCGCCACACACATCACATACCACCATTGGTCCAGTATCGTCCAAATCCGTGCAGTTTTTGCAATTGTTCCCCATGCTCACATTGGCACAGATGTTTCTTCCTCCTGGGGGCGTACGAGGCATCAGTTTTTTCTTAAATCAATGTATTATTAAGAAATTTGAAGAATGATATCGGTTAATGATATCGGCCGGCGGGGAAAATTAAATAAATCCGAAATCCTTTTTATTTGAAAGCGTATGCTTCAAATTTCCTGCAATTTCATTTATTTTAAAAAGGGTAACTAAATTAATATAACAAAAATTTACTTTTTTTTCCAGTTCTTAAAATAAATCAGCCCTATCACAGAATCCATTCGTAAGAATTCCCCGAATGAAAGCTACGATACGAACTACGAAAAATTTACTTCACAAAATCCGAATGGAATCCACAGAAGCATTGCCTCATTGACCGCTCTCATTCTCATTTTCGAAATCAGCTGTTTTGTGTCAAACATCGGTCATGTGTGAAATTTATTGAAATAAATTGTGTTTAAACTTTCAAATAATTAAATAATTCTTCTTTTTTAACAACAAATTAAAAATATAAATTGTTTAAAAATGGATTCAATTGCCTTTTCAATAATTGCTGTTCGAACAGAGACCTCCAGGCGAAAGCGAAATCTGAAAAATCAGAGAAAAATACTTTGCGTCTCTTGTCTCTTGTGATCCCTTTGACTTCGATGAGCCAACGTACTAGTATAGGGAATTCAATTCATTTTTGTTTTAAAAATAATAATAAGCTTAGAGGTTTCAAAGAAAATTTCGACTCAATAAACTGGCATTTAAATGTATATTACAGGAGCTGGAACATGAGTTTGACCCGGGTGTGCTTTCGTGTTCAATAAAAAAATTTATATTTGCCTTATTAGTTGTTTTGCCTTATTAAAGTAACAAATAAAATTAAGAACAACAAAAAAATGGTAAATACTTAGTTTTTTTATACAAAACACAATCTATTGCTGTGAAAACATCATTTTTCCCAACGTCTCCGACACAAATTACGTGTCGTAGAAAAAGAGGTAAATTTTTCGTTTCATTCGGATTCAGAGATACCTAATTTTACGAATTTCGAAATTCGTAGCAGATTTTCCACTACGAATGGATTCCCTGATGTATTTTTCGGGATTCGTAGAGTATTTTCGATTACGACGGAATTCATGATAGGACTGAATAAAAATCGCGTCCCTTCGGCCTTTCAAATAACTTCATTTTGGACCATCAGCACTCAGCAGCTGTCAGTATTTATCGTAAAGCAAATTATGGTGCAGGGATGACATTGGCTTGTGGCCGGGTGTCATCAGTGTTGTTGACAGTAACAGTATCGGAACTTGATACGCAGTCATTTTTCAAACCAATAGCGCGATTAAGGCGCATTAAGGCTAAAACACACCTCCGCGATTGCGATTGCGATAGCGATAGCGATTGCGATAAACAACTAAACACACCAGCGCGATAGCGATAGATAGCGATGGAAGTCTTCTTCTCAGTTTTTTGTTAGTTTTGATTTTATCTATGTCTGCAGCTTTAGCGGACGAAGAAGATAAAAGAAAGTTTTTTACTATGCCTCTAATTAATTTCAGCTTACTTTTTATTATCGTACAGAAGTCGATCAATTTTATCTACTTGATTTTAATTACCACTCACGCATCCCGCCTAAACGAAGCGAGAAAGACCACCCTCCCATTTTCGGCGCCTAAGTTTTCGTACTCGTGCCAAATCATACCATATTGGATGATTTTTCACACACAAAATTAACTTTTCCACTATCATCATTGCGCGATAGAGCGATAAAATGCTACATGCAGCGAGAGACGCGATCGATCGCAATCTATCGCGACAATCGCGGCTATACATCGCACTCGGTGTGCATGAACAGACTTGAATACACGTGTTGCGATAGATCGCCATCGCTATCGCTATCGCTATCGCAATCGCAATCGCGGTGGTGTGTTTCAGCCTTTAAACGTAGAACTGATACAAAAAATCGTTTGAAGTTGATTTCAAATAACTTCATTTTGGACCATCAGCAGCTGTCAGTATTTATCGTAAAGCAAATTATGGTGCAGGGATGACATTGGCTTGTGGCCGGGTGTCATCAGTGTTGTTGACAGTAACAGTATCGGAACTTGATACGCAGTCATTTTTCAAACCAATAGCGCGATTAAGGCGCATTAAACGTAGAACTGATACAAAAAATCGTTTGAAGTTGATTTTTTAATGCTCGTTTGGATAACGTACTTATATCTATGAAGGCAAGATTTCAACAGATGTCACATTTTTCTGACACACAGAATTTCTGGTTTAAGCCCAGTATCCTACTCGTGCTCAATTTTATATCCCATACAAAAATGCCTACAACGATAAAATTTAGCGAGACAGTTTATGAAAGGAGTATCCGTTTCCGCACGCTAAATTATTAGTTTCAAAATTGTGACTTTACTATTTCGTGGAATACTTGAAAATAAATAGAAGTAAGAAAAAAGTGAGCTGGCAAAAATCCTCGTCCAAACCCTCCCCGTAGGTGCCGGCTGGTAATAACCTCCACAGTTGTCTTGTGCGATGTCAAGATGGGGTTAGCTGAGGTCAGGGGGCATTTCAATGGATTCTCAACTTTTCAATATGTCAATTCTTTGAAAATGCTCTTTGACCATAGGATAGGGGTACCTGATTTCAGTGGTGATGCGAGCGCATTCATGCACGAAACCGTGCCGAAGAATGCAAGGCTGGGGTTCAAACCAGTTCTTAACGAGCTCCTTCAGACGCACAGGCGAGGTCTGTCGTATTTTAGCCTTATCCCGGCAAGCGGCTCTGCCGGGATCGACCACTTTTCCGCCTCACTCGTGGGACCAAAATCTAATAAATAAAAAAAATGAACAAAAACAAAATAGACGAAAAAACATTAAACACGTCATCCGAAGATGACTTACTTGCCTCCAGTCAGGAGACAGTAGTGGGTAGCGTATGCAAAGAGTGGAGTTCCTCTCAGATCTCCCAAAACCATCAACATCCTCCACACCTATCACACAGGACACTCGTACTAGTGACCAAACGCGTGAAAGTAGCCACAAATCGGCTAGCAACCGCAGAAAAAGCGCGTACAAGAGGGCTATCTTCATTCTGGGTAAGATTACCAAGAATGAGGAGGCCAGTACGGCTTTTCCGCGGGACCTGGCTGACAAAGAAAAATACCAGCAGATCGTTGATGAGTTCATCAACTTCCGCAAAGAACCACAGCCGAAACCTCAACCACAACCACAAGCGCGGAATACGTAAGCCACAAAGCGTAACCGCTGCGCTCCCTAGAGGCAGTCAAGACCGACTCTCAAAGGCGACTCTCAACGACCTGCAAGTCGCACTTGTAGATGAGCTATCTACTGGCGGCAAGACAGTGCGCGACGCATGGGGCGCTATAGAAAACAAACTATCCGAGATGGTAAACGACTATCTCCTGAACAACCAGGGCGGACCACTCCGCTGCTTCGACTCAGCCGAGGTCGTACGAGAGTACAGGGTCATAAAATGCGAAGATGCGTTCTCAAAGGATTTCTTAGTGGACAGCATTCACAAGATACGTGACTATTGGGACAGCTTCAGACTCATGTTGATCCTAGCCAGAGAAATCCCGAGAAGGCCAATAATACGCATTTGGCTCCCGAATATGACCATCGACAGTGACAAACTAATAAATTGCATAAAGCTCCACAACCCAACCGTTCCCATCAATGACTGGAAAGTTATCAAGGCTGAGGAACCCCACAACAATACCCTATTGTTCCTGTTATTGATAGAATCGGTCCACATTTAAATAGGAGCAGTTAAAGCAAAGATTTTCGAAGAATCCCTATCGAAAGCCAATCTCAGATGGAATAGGCTAGCTAATTGCACCATATCCAGAAGGATGTGGCTAAATTATAGCAGGGAAAAAACAACCCACCTCCTGAGTAAAACACGCAAAGATATACCCAGGATAACCGCGATAACCACAGGCCACTGGCCTATAGGGGACCATGCAGTCAGATTAGGCATCCCACATAATACACACTAGGTCTATTCGCGTACTTTTCCGAGTGAGGCAGTAAAAATCTGTCAATTTCCAAAATTTGACCGCAATTCTCTCAGAGAGCAAAAAATGTACCCAAAAGTATGTGTATAGTTTATATCCCAAAGATATGGAGAGAAGTTAAAGTTGTCTTCATACCCAAAGCAGGTAAATGCTCCCACACAAATTCTAAAGATTTCAGACCTATTAGTCTATCATCATTCCTTCTAAAAACACTAGAACGACTGATTGATATCCACTTACGCAACAGTGTCGATAAAAAACTACTGTCAGCGGCTCAGCACGCATACTGCAAAGGTAAATCAGTGGAGACGGCATTACACACTTTAGTACGTAATATCGAATACTCCCTGTTCCATAAGGAGTACACGATGGTTGCCTTCCTTGACATAGAAGGCGCTTTTAACAATGTCAATACATCAGCGATAGCAGATGCGCTTTCAGCTCTGAATGTCGACAGCTCACTTGGCGAACTGATCAATCTACTGCTCAATGGCCGGATTATCAACTCAAAGCTGGGTGAGGTGTCCGCAAGAAGATCTGTCAGTAGAGGCACTCCGCAAGGTGGTGTTCTATCCCCCTCTTCTTTGGAATTTGGTGGTCAATGAACTACTGATGATCCTGGAAGCTGAAGGATGCACGGCGATCGCTTATGCAGATGATGTTGCTATAGCCGTCTCAGGAAAGCACTTAAATACTCTTAAAGAACTCCTACAAAATGCTTTAAATAAGCTAGCCAGTTGGGCGAGTCGTTGTGGTTTAGGTGTGAACCCCCACAAAACTGATCTGGTGCTTTTCACCAGGAAATATAAAATTCCGACAGTCGACCCTCCCTCACTTAATGGTATCAACCTAACTTTCTCTGACAAAGCTAAATATTTGGGGCTTATCCTGGATAGGAAGCTTAGTTGGAAACTTAACATCCAAGAAAGAGTCAAGAAGGCTACAGTAGCACTCTTCTCTTGTAAAAAAGCTATTGGGAATAAATGGGGTTTACCACCTAGAGTAACCCACTGGCTCTATATCTCAGTAATAAGACCGATACTCACCTATGGGATAATTGTCTGGTGGACAGCCTTGGAGAAGGCCACAAACCGCGACCATATAAGCAAGGTCCAGCGCACAGCTTGCATGTGCATAAGCGGTGCACTACGCACAACACCCTCTGCGGCACTAGACATATTGTTTCATATATTACCCCTTGACATATTTAGCAAGCAAATGGCAGCGAGTGCAGCCATTCGCCTTAAAGCTATCTCACAGCGGTCAAGCAAAGACTTTGGCCACGCCTCTATTCTGAAAAAATTCGAGATCTCAACCGAAAACACTGTCTACACCACCCCATCTCTAAACTTTGACAAGAATTTTCTCGTCACAATCCCATCCAGAGCAACCTGGGATGGAGATGCCTTCCCGGAAGATGAATCAGTTCACTTCTATACTGACGGCTCAAAAACCAATGATGGAGTTGGTGGGGGTGTTTTCTCGGAACGTCTTAATCTTAAGCTCTCCTTCCGTCTACCGAATTACTGTAGAGTGTTCCAGGCGGAAATTATGGCGATTAAAGAAGTCTAATTCTGGCTCAAGAAAAACGTCATATCCGTTAAGGATATCTACATATTTTAGCCAAGCAGCCATCAAATCCTTGGATTCGATCTCTATAACTTCTCTAGTAGCCCTCGACTGCCGATCGTCTCTTACGGAGATGGCCGAACAGTTCAACATTCACCTAATTTGGGTGCCGGGGCATAGAGACATTCCAGGGAATTGTAAGGCCGATGAACTCGCTAGAATAGGAACAACTCAACCCATTCTGCCGGATAAAGGCACCCTAGGGATACCAATCGCTACTCGCAAACAAAAATTGAAGCTGAATGCTATCGAGAGTATAAATCTTAGGTGGACGAGGTTAACCAGTTGTCTAGCGACAAAACAAATTTGGCCTAAGCTGGATTTGAAACGCTCTAAAAAATTGATATCTCTCAACAGATTGCATATCGGCACCACAATAGGTGTCATTACTGGACACTGCTTGATTGGCAAACATGCCGCAAGGCTGGGCCTCTTCGCAAACGACTTTTGTAGAAGCTGCATGGACGAGGAAGAGGAGGAAACTATCCCTCACCTTCTTTGTTCCTGCCCAGCTCTCTCCCGCAGAAGGAAGCTTCACTTAGGAGCCTTCTATTACAACGACGATCTGACAAGCATAGACATCAGAAGCCTCTTACGCTTTATAAAGAGCTCAAAATGGTTCAACTAGTAGGGAGATCTTAGATCCTTCTTCGTGGCATCACAATGGACCTATACTGGTCTAAGTGTGTTGGCGTTTTTAGCTGACAGCCACTTTCAACCAACCAACCAACCAACCATGTGTATACACTTCGAGCTACTTCGAGCCATTTCCAGCTAAACATCAATTTGCACAAAACAAAACTATTTCAAATTGCAGCGAAAATTCACAATTTTAATTAACTCGATATAATTTTGTATTCTATCAATATCTATATATTCATAACCGAGCAACCGTTGGAAAATATTTTTTGTTTATTTCGTCTATCTGTCAACTTTTTGCTTTTGACAATTTTATCAGTGCTTGCCCGTAGAAATTCCCTGAGCTGTTTCGAGCCAGGAGGGGAAATGTTGATTACTCATTATTTTCCAGGTTTTCTCTTTTCCTGTCATTTTTGATGAGAACGTGTATAGACTTTGTGCGGTTGCGATCGATTGGTATCGAATGAACCTACTGTCGCAGTCGCAACCGAAAAAGAAACCCTCATAAAACGTGACTTGGCAGCACTATGCTAGTTGACATTTGACTTTTCCGTTGTTTTTTTCTCTATCTTCACCAAAAAAATTTAGGTAGTAAATTAGTTTGTAAAGTGATAAAGGACGAAAACAAGTAGCTATAGGCGTATAAAAATAGTTCACAAATGAGAGCTCGAACGAATATTTTATTCGCTAGTTTGTGGAACGCGAATTAAATGATGTGGATTGCGAATAAACTTTGACAATTCGCGTCAAGTCTTTTCGTTCGCGGCTGTTTATAAACATGTTTTCTTAATACATTTTGACGGGATAATTAATTATCCTCCTCTTGGAATGATAAAATGTGCAATTTTCTGTTTATAAATGCATAAAAAGTGGTTTGTTCGCATTTAATCAATTCGTCCCTTCGCTCCCATGTGAATGATGCTTTACAAATAGAAAATTAATACATATATGCAATTTAAGCAGAAAAACCGCCTCATGCAGCTGCTTCCAGGCAAAAGGATATCCGAAAGTCGTTGACGACTAAAAAAGACTGTATTACCACGTCTAAATTTTGGTTAATATATATCTACTTTTAAATATTTTTTAAATGTTGTCTTATTACCAGTGCCCCAGTCTCCCCTTTTAATTTTGGTTGTCAAATTAACGTCATTTATGACACAATCGATAACATTTAAAGCAATCGTAGATTGGTAGCACAGTTTTTATCTGGGCTAAGGCATAAGCCCCGATGATTATCCGGGCTAACGATTTGTATGGAAAACTTGCTAAGCCCATATAGGATTGCAAAAAAAAACGCGCCTATTGTTCTGCACTGCAAGAAAAGTTAACGATCTACTTTAAATCTGATATTGATAGAGATTTGTTGTGCGATGAAATTTTAGGTCTGCAATACTATCGCAAAAACAATCAGGCAATACCTATCGAGACATTTTATAAAAAAGCACAATCTGCAAAGGATATCCCAGCACCTGGATATCGCCCCGTATTCTGTTAACGTTAACAATACCAGTGACTGTTGCAAATGGCGAACGCACTTTTCTAAACTAAAGTTGATAAAAATTTACTTGCGGTCTACAATGTCCCAAACTAGACATACTAGTTCGGCCTCAATGTCCATTGAAAATCAAATTACAGTCAACCTAGATTTTGAAAATCTTATCAGAGAATTTGTTGACAAAAAAGCTAGAAAATTTTAGTTGTTTTTTTAATTATTTTTTTTCATTAAATGTTTCGTGACTAACTGACACTTACTATTCAATAACAAATAGGGTACACAATTGAAAACAGTTTTTTTTTATTTTTAATGAAATATAAAAGGGCGCCAAATGCATGACTCACCCGGGGCGCCAAGATCGTTAAGGCCGGCCCTGGTTGGAAGACAACATGCCCGATGACTGGACTATTAGCTCCATATGCCCCATCTACAAAAAAGGCGATCATATGTCTTGCAAGAACTATCGAGGCATATCCTTGCTTAATGTCGCATACAAGATCCTATCCAACGTACTGTGTGAACGTCTAAAACCGTTCTGCAACACACTAATCGGCACGTACCAGTGTGGCTTCCGGACCGGCAGATCGACTATAGGCCAAATTTTCACACTAAGGCAAATCCTGGAAAAGACCAACGAATTTCAAGTCGAAACTCCACCTATTCATCGACTTCAAAGCCGCGTATGATAGCATACATCGTCAGGAGCTCTATGTGGCGATGGCCGAATTCGGAATCCCGGCAAAACTGATTCAGCTGTGTCGCGTGACGCTGGAAAACACCCGCTGCAGCGTGCAGTTTGGAAGTAGCTCCTGCGAACTATTGCAAACATGCACCGGATTTCGGCAAGGAGACGCGCTGTCATGCGACTTCTTCAATCTCGTACTGGAGCAGATAGTGCGCAGGGCAGGTGTCAACACGGAAGGCACTATCTTCAACAGATCCGTACAGCTGCTGGGCTATGCGGACGATATTGACATCATCGGTCGCTTCCAGCGTGCCGGAGGATTTTCGAATCCCAGCCCCCAGGCTCGAGAAGACAAGGAAGACCGAACCTCCGGTTCAAAGACCAAGCCATAGCGGATGCCAGAGCGCTTGGTCTCGACAACTGGAAGCAGTGTCTCAGGCAGAGACTCTTCACGGGTCGGGAGCCCGATAAGTAAGTAAGTTTATTGTTATTTGTATCTATTGTAGGGCTTGATGTTGTTGCATGAAAGGTTTATTGTTTTTTCTTGGAATTTTTAGGGTCTTGTTAAATTTTTTTATTGATAATTTGATGAGGCCAATTAATATAAATTTTAGTATTGAACTTTTATGGGTGCTATGGGAACAAAAACTATTTTCTAAAAATGGGCTAAGGTTGAAGATGTGAGTTAGGTTTGAAAGTAAATTAGATTTAAATTGGATATGGGGAAAATGTTTTTCAAATTGTTTGTGAATCTTTAGATAATCGTTTTCAAATTCTTCTGTTGGAATAGTTAGGCAGCCAAATTCTGAGCTGGTTTTTGTTGTCGAATAAGCTCTTTGTTTTATTAGTTCCAAGTTTTCCCTATTTCCAGGTTCTATTTCTTGTTTTTCCGATAGATATTGTGTGCAGTGTTCACATTTTAGTTTGCCTTTCAATTTGTGTGCTGAAAATCCTATAAAATACATGCAAGCATTTCGTGCTAGTTTTGCACAATTTTCGTTGGAGATCGAAGTTATGCAATTAGTTGATGTAGTTAAAATTTTAAGCTGATTTGTTTCTTCTTTTTCCCATTCTATTTCAGGTGGACAAACAGTTACAAGGTTTTCATTCAAATTTGAAATGTCATAATCGAAATCATCTTCCTTTGGCAGGTTTTTAATATTGGAATGTAGTAATATGGTTTCTGTATTTGCTATATCGTAACTGGTGTAATCTGATGTTGGATGTAAATTTTGAAAAATTATCTGTTTTAAATTTCTGGTAAATTGGAGAGCAGAAGGATTTTGATCATATGATCCTTTGTTAGTTCTTACTATTGAAAATAAATTTTCTTCAGGGTCTTGATTTAAATGGGATGTTTACAAATATTTTTGGGTGGTGTCAGTGCTTATTGACTCCCATAAATCCAATATTCCTTTCAGAGTTTGAACCAGACCTAAAAAGCATGGAGGAGTCGACGTAGCACCTAAAGAAGTCCAAGATGTAATCCAAGATATAGAAGAGTGAATATTTTTTAAAATGTCGGAATTTGTGGTAATTGGAGATTTATTTGGATTTGACGAATATAGAGAACTGCTATTTAAATTGTCAAATAAACAATTCATTTTTGAAATAAAATCTGCTGTTGAAGTAGCTACATCCCGATTTTTATCAAAACAATTTAGTGAAATTGCTGCATAAATGCTCGATGAAACGTTTGCACTAAAAATTTTCGTTGCTAGCTTAACACTTAATTTTTGGAACGGATTAGGGGCAAGATGACAATCTTTTAATTTATGAAAACACTGAAATATTTGACATGCTTCTGCTTTAAATAATTCCCTTAATATTTGCCATGAAACAATGTTTTCATTGATTTTTATATCAGCCTTAAGCAGTGTATTCCTGACGCTTTTAAAGAGGTGTGGAACATCGTATAGTAAAAACACTTTCCTCTCATTAATTAGCGTAAAAGGACGCATTTCAGATGCACCCAATAACCTATATGCTTTTCTGTTGTTGCTGCCCTGGTCGGAAGTTGTAGCTACACAGTTAAAGCCGAGTTCATGTACTTTGCTTACATTAATTTTGACTAATTCTGCAATTTGTTCACCGTTTGCAGCGCCAATATAAGCTGATATAGTCTGAGTCCAATTAGAATTTAGTCCCCGTAATGTAAACACCAATGCATGCGTACTTACTTTATTCACTCTACCAAGTTCACCAAAATCATTAAATCCGTATATGTGATCTTCGCCTAGATGATACTCCAGCTCCGGGGTAATTTTCATTTCGTCGAAAAGCATTACACATTTTTTGTCTAAATCGGAGAAGGTTTCACATCTAAGTGAGAGAAGATCAGAAACTTGTTTGGAAAAGCCTGTGGTTAGATTTATTTCAGAATGCCATCGTTGAATTGTCCTAATACTCGGCAAATAAAAATTTGAATCAAGCATATGTTTGTACAAAGCTGGGGACTTGTAATAAAACTTTAAATAACTGTCTTTTTCATCACGTGACCAATTCTGTCCTGCTTTATGAAATAGTTGAGTTTTTATAAATATTAAAACTTGGGTATTTCTACCATCCAATTGTTTTTCAACGTCTATTTGTAGCTTATAGTTAGGGTCATTTTTTAGTTTTTTAGGGGTGTCAAAAATATTTTTCGGGATTTTCTGATACGGTTCATTTTCTTTCATTTCATTTTCTTCATTCTGGAAATGACGGTAATCAGGCTCAAGAAATTTAAGGGGAGAGGCAGTGATGCCAACTGAGGCATAATTATGCCTTTTAGGCATAATTCCGATGCTTGAGGCATTGAGGAATAATTTTGAGTAAAAAGGCATAATTTTTTGTGAAGTTTTTTTTATAATCAATCCGTAAAAATATATTTTGAATTTAGTAAATCTGGTACTTTGATCAAAGTAGCTTCACTAATTTTCATTTACCACTGTGCGTCATGGTGATTTTCCAATTATCTATCTACTACTACTAAACCCAAAAAAGAAATGCGATAACTGATATGGTAGGTATGCAAATGTATTAGGTCGGCCTCACATTTGATACGAATTTGTGTCGCACGTAAACGTATGAATGAATACTGGTCGTACGAATTGAGTGCGAACACCGAATACGATTTTCTCTTTAAATAGGCAGTGCCCCAGTCCCAGTAGCTTCGATTTTGTGCCTGATGAATAATCTGTATCTTGGAGATAATTTTCTTCTAACTCGGAGACTTTGGCTGCGGCGTCACTTTCGTAGAACCGAATATTTAAAAAGAGATGAATTCAGTGAAGTTCATCATATTATGGAAGACTTACTATATAATGCCCCATTCTGTCCGTACCTTGTGTTCCATACCCCTTTTTGTGTCCGTAAACCAAGTTAATATATTTTCAATGTTTCATTTCAACGCAGGAAAGTGTTTAAGAATTCCAACAAGTTCGGATTGTTTTCAGACGTCGAAACTACACGTACATACGTATACGTACGACTAACTCGCATCCAATGTGCGGTGCGGGCTCCCATACATAGTACCTACTTAGAAAGTCGGGGTCGTTCGTCCGTTTTCGTACCTGATCGCACGAGTCAAATTCGTACGGCTCCAATGTGCGGCCGTCCCTCAAGTTTGTTTTCGATGCTGGTAAACAATAAATTTTAAAAAGCAGTTTGTAATAGTTTATTTTAAAGATGAGTTCAAGTTCAACTGATTGGATGAGTTTGGTGCAGATCCATCGAATAAACACTGTCTTACGTGAAGTTTTTGTTTTTCATAATTTTAGTTACAAATACTACACATATTTATGTCTTAATTATTGGTTTTTTCTTAACTATGTGCCTACTAATAAAAGTTTAACACATAAATTGAAACTTTCTTCGTTATTTATCTTTTTTACCAAAAAGGCATAATTTTGTTTAAAAAGGCATAATTTTTTTCGGAATGAGGCATAAAAACTTCGATCCGGGTTGGCAACACTGGGGAGAGGTGCAATTAGGTAAACGAGGAAGAGAGCAATTCCTTAAATATGTTTTAGGAGGTAAGGCTTCGCGATGGAGTGTCAAATCAGTATCAACTCCATTATTTTCTAATACATCAGGTGAGTTTACTAAAACTTGGTCCTTGAGGTATCTTTTTCGTTTTATGGGATATTTTGGTTTAAAGTTAGACATCAGATTTTCACAGGTTTGGTCAATGTTTTTATCTGTGCATAAACATATTTCACCACACGATTTTGGATTTGTCCCTTTTTTCAAATTTGTCCTCACATTTTTAACAATGTCCTTTTCGTAAAAGTGTTCTTCGCAGAAAAATGTGTTTGAAGGTAAACGACCGAATATTTCACTATTTCCCGAATGTTTAACCCAAATAGGCCTTCGGCAGTCATCAGGTAGCTGAAAAAACGATAATCTACTCACACCTCCTACATTTTTATAATTAAAACAGTTTTTGAATGCACAAAACATTTTTAATAGGTAGGTATGTGTAAGAAATTCACACAAAATAAACAAAAACCAAATGACAAACCGAACGACGAACAATATATCGAATGAATGAAGGAACAAAAATCTCAACGAATGCTTTTTTATAAGGAATAAAATTAGCAAAGGCACAAAAGCTCTCAGCATATAATTCTCGATTTGGTATGAGTAGCGACACCTATTAGGATACTGGTACTACTGGATTGGCGCTACTATAGGAATGTATATACAAAGGTATTACCTAAATAATTTTGAGGCGAATATTTTTTACTTTTTGAAAAATGAATTTCATTACAACTGTTGCAAAAATCAAAATAAAGAATTTCTTATCAAATTTTCCGTCCGGGTACGGGTTTACCATATTCTAAAACAGTTGAATAAAAATAACAAAAAAATGCACCAACAAACAAAAATATTTAAGCGTAGCACACATGTGAATAATATATATTAGATATAAAATAAATAATAATAATATGTAGTAATAATAATAATAACAATAAAAAATATTACAAATTGATTTTTGCTTTTTTTTACGTCACACCCTGTGCCACATTCTCAATAGTTCGACTACTCTTCCATCCCTCTTTTACTAGAGCACTTTTACTGCCGTCTATTTCTCGTGCATGTGTACTGCAAATTTTAAACTGATAAGAAACACGTGGAGACTGTCCCTATTCATAAATGGATATACTCTGCTCACGAAACACTTCAAACGCAAGGACAGCAACAACAAAACGCACTTGATTGTTTTAGACACTTGTGTGTCACCACAATTTAATGTATTCCTTATAGAATATGGACATACTCAAAATATCCTGTTGCAAGAGAGCGAGCCACGTCTTCACGAAACACCGGTTGGCAATGCACTATAGTTCTAATGGCGTGCAATAATGCACAGACGGTACCTGCTAGACATATTCAACAGTAGGTGTACATAACCCTTCCGTCGAGTATGATACCAATGATGTGATGGCGCACTCGTCGAAATTCGAAACTCAATGAAGGCAACATTGCATCAAATAAAAATTGTTTGATATTTTGGCACAATACTAATTATGCGGAACAGAAATTTGTTGCATATCCTTTTCCGAATCTGAAAATTCGAGTGCAGGGTCATATTTCGCCGGAAAATAATGGCACAAATTTTGTTTTCACTTTCGAAATCAATGCTTCATAGGATGGGATCGTACATTTATAAAAGGAGGTAAATGCATTTTGCGTAGAATGCACAAAAGCGTCTGAGTCTTGACAAGCTGGTGTCACCGGCAAGAGGAGTTCAAATAGCTTGAGATGTAGCACACCGACAAGTCGTACATACCAAACAATGAAATTCGAATACAAAATGTATTTTTGATTTATGTCGATTTCCATAAATCCAGAGCAGTTTTTCTTCTCTAGAAATCAGCTGTCTGTCAAAATCATTTTCCATAGGGCGGAAAAAACACTTTTTTAAAGATTCAGACACTTTTTCTCGATTCGAGAGAGAGATTCGCACATACTTTCTCCAATACCAAAACAAGTGAGATTTGTCAAACTTTGAGGTTAGTTATTGTTAGGGGATACTGGGGCACATTTGAACGTGAGGTCCATTTGAACATTGCTAATAAAACAACATTTAAAAAATATTTCAAAGTATAAACCAAAATTTAAACTTGGTAATACCGTGTTCTTTAGTCGTCAATGACTTTCGGATGTCTTTGCAGTCGTCGCCTGGAAGTAGCCGCATGAGGAGGTTTTATGCTTATAAATTGCATATTTTAATATTTCTACTTGTAAGAGTGTACAAATTTTATAGTGAGCTTTTCTTTTTGTGTAAAGTATATTTTTAAGGCACAACTTCATTTGAAAACGTATAAAGGTACGTTTTTTGACAAATATGAAAAATATAAATATTTGCGCACATTGTTCTGTCGCTTGGTTATTTGTCCAAATTAAAGTTTATTTGCATTTCTTAAAGTGAGAATACTTTACAGACTAATAATTTAAACAAATATGAGTTTTGGGGACCTCAAAGCAAAAAGTGTTCAAATGTACCCCAGTCTCCCCTACCTATTGTGGAATAAATT
Organism: Cheilosia scutellata; assembly: GCA_955612985.1. Classification (NCBI taxonomy): domain Eukaryota; kingdom Metazoa; phylum Arthropoda; class Insecta; order Diptera; family Syrphidae; genus Cheilosia; species Cheilosia scutellata. Next base: position 3,053,404 of record OY015315.1, on the reverse strand, counting down.
TGAAAATTGAAAATGGATATTAATTTAGACGAATGAACCGTCGTAAAAAAATGCCAATGGCGTTGTTTTCATGGGGAAGGACAAAGTTCTAATTCAAAACAAAACAAGTAATTAGTTATTGTACCTACAAGTACAAGTAAAAAACTAACAAATAACAATTCAATTTTATAAACACAAATTGGAATTTAAAAACAGTTGACTGTCAAATCACACACCAACACAAATGCAAACAAAAAATTTATCTCATTTCATGTTCCATTGGACAAGAAAAATCTGAGATCTGAGAGCAAAACGGTAAAAGAATGGAAATCGACATTAGTAGTGGATATAATTCGATTTAATTTTTTTCCGAACGTAAAAAGTTTGGTGTTTGATTTCCTTCTAAACAACATAGCCAAAGTTAGCTAAACGATTTCAGACCTTGACAGTATAATCATATGTGGGGTGTGCACACGAAAGAGGGTGAAATTTAATGCTTTGCAAATCCTTCTTTATTTTCTATAATTAAAACGAACCATAAGCACTAAGAAATTATCCACAAAAGGGCATTTATATCGATGAGTTTCCATTTTCGATATACTCGTGTGTTGATGAAAACCTTCGCCCATACAAGGCATTTCTCCCTCCTGATTTGGTATACACTACACCACGGCGCGAAGTATTTTCGTATGCAAAGTGGACAAGTAAGAAAGTCGAGTTTTAATATGTTGTTCTTAGTATTTTCACCGTAGTTGTACAATTGTACCCAACCGCGGGGTAGTTAGTTATCAGCCATTCGAAATGGTATACAATATTGGAAGGACTTGCGTTGTAATCGGCTTTGGGACTTATACATCGGACCAGGAAATCACGTTGTGTATCGACAAATCACACACATCACAAGTCTTTGTAATTAGTGAACAAACGGAGAGTCCTCGTACATATTTGTTGAATTTAAATTCTGCAACTTTTACTGAAGCCAAAGGATGCTGCCTGTGCATGTACATACAGGGTATTGAGTGCTTCCAATGAGAACCTTGAAGTTTGTTATTGAGCTATTGAGCTATATGAGGTATTGATCTCCAATTTAAGGGAAGCATGCTGTTACCTGTTACCAACTACTTTTTTTTTTTTTTTTTAAATACTTCTCCCGGGAAAGGCGAACCTATAACGCTTCAGCAGCGCCCGGAAATGCTTACAGATGTGTGTCAGTTCCGCACTTAAATTGCTGCAAATGGTAGTCCTCTGGAATTATATCCCCAGGAAGCGAGTTCCAAAGTATGCTTGTCCTGAACAGAAGGAGTTTTGGAAAGTTGATGTCCTCGCTGTTGTCAAGTGTAGGTACTGTATTGTCATGAGCATTACAGCGCGTACCAATTCACTTGGCCATTCTACTGCGCAGGTTTCTGTGTATTTTGTTTTTGTGTTTTGTTTTGTGTCGTGTATATTCTCTTAAATCCTCTCTCTGCGCAACCGACGGTTGGCCAAGTGAATTGAAACGCGCTATAGCAGCCTGTCTTGTGGGGCGCCTATCGGGGGTTCTATTCCTTAAATTTCGGACTTCAAACGAATTTTGAATACCTTGGTAGAATTCCATGTTTAATATGTTACTTTGGGGGACCTTTCACTCAGTAGTGCAACACAGTAAGCACTGCACCCTCCAACGACCTTAGTTTATAACTAAAACCTTCTCATTAGCTCGATGCTCGCAAATACACCAGAGGGACTAGTCGCTTTCATTCTGCCGATGTTGGACTTATTTTTGGAGAAAACTGTTTCTGGGGCGTTATTCCCAAATGCGCGGCGGATCGTATTGAAAGCGATACCTCCATTTCGACCGTCTTCGCTTTTGGTTATTCTCAAATGCGAACGAGGGCGAAAATGATATTTCCAGTGCTTTCCAGTTTTTCCATTCTGAGTTGCAATTTTCCATGTATTTTTCCAACACTTTGACAGTTTTTTCCCGCCAAAGGAATTTAGTTTTTTTTTAATACTTCTCTCGGTCAGCAGTCGCGAATATCAGCCATCAGTACCAGCAATTTCTAGTTTGAGGTTAAGGACCATTCATATGAAAGCGACCAACTACTAGGACAAATATTCGCGAGTTTTGTGTCAATTGTTGCATTGCGAAAGAAAACTTCAATATCAGTGTAAATGTTAATCATTGTGCAAATAACCCTGAATGTCCAGTAGGTATATATGAGCAGACTTAAAATAACGAAGGAGCGAGTTAATTATTAGCAATTATCGTCATTCAGATGTATATATTTAAATATACATACAAGGTCTACGTAACAATTACAGTGAATTACAATGTCTAGTTGAGGAAGAGGATGTTGATATAATTGCATTAAGTGAAACACATGTAACAAAAAAAGATGATGTAGATGATTTTGAAATTGACGGATATCATTCTGTTAAGTGTCTTTAGTCAATCTGGTCATACTGGTAGTGTCGCATTTTTTATAAAAAATGGTATTAAATGTTCAGTTGTAAAAAAAATGATTGTACGTATGAAGCTTTGGTGTCTAATTATTAAAGTGCAATACAGCAATGCTGAAATATATCTTTGTGCAATAAATAAAACACCAAAATTCTCAGTTCAAAAGCCTCAGTTCTGTGATAAATTTGAGCAAATCGTAGATACTATTCAACAGTGCAATAATGACATCGTCATATTTGATGATTTTAATATAAATTGGTATGAGCATACCGATACGTATCGTAGACGTACGAGTATATGCGAAATAATGAACGACAATAATCCTTCGATGGTAATAACAGAACCAACTCGAATAACTTCAAATACTAGAACACTAATCCACTACGATTTAAAAAATAATAGTCAAATAGTAAATGCTAAAGTAGATCATAACTTAAAGATAAGTGTTCATGAAACAATTGATATCTCCAGACATGTATTGATAAATATTCAAGTAATAAAAAGCAAATAAAATATTGTAAATACGATTCTAACATTTTTATAAGTGAACTCATGAACAGATCGTTATTTTTAGAATATAGTGCAGAAAGTAGTTACAATTTAAACACACTGAGTGGCCAATTTGCAATACAGTTAAAATCTGTGATAAATACCGTGATGGTGACTAAAACCGTTCCATACATAAATTGCCAAGTGGTTTGACGTCGAATTAAAACGAGCAAAGTTTACAAAAATGAATTTATATAAAAGAGCTGTGATATTAAATAATAGTTGTGACTGGGAACATTTTCGCTGGTATAGAAACTATTACAAAAACAAGGTAAGGCTAGCTAAATCTTACTTTATAAGAAGAACAATTAGTACCTACTGCTAACAATCAAAAAGACATGTGGCGTCAGCTAAAAAAATACGTACTGCACAAGTGCACAAGACAAAAAATAATATATTAGAAGTGCAATTGGAAAATGGGGTCAGAGTTAATGATAGTGCAATATTGTGTGACGAATTTAATAAATTTTTTGTGCAAAGCATAATAGACTTAAATCGATCTGTGATACCAATATAGTATGAAAATATAATGGACTAGCGGACCCGGCAAACTTCGTCTCGCCCCAATTTAACGCCTTCAATAGACTCCAGAGTGATAATAAAACATAGATAGTTCAAATTTCAATATGAATTGAAATTAGTAGAGAGCGATGTGATAAACAATGTTTTTCGATTTGTTTTCCGGCGCAAAACAAACAACGAAGACGGTTTACCAACACACGAACAGGCAACGTACAGCTGACCGTGCAAAAAACAGGGAAATTCGAGATTAATCCCACAGACTTCCAACGATTGGCCTTGCGATGTCATCGAAAAAGCCAATCGAATGGGAAACTGAATCCGCTTGAATTGGAATGGAAGATCAGTTGGAATAATCGGAATTCGTGGGATAAGGACTTCCTCTCCTTTAAATTTGCCCTTGCTGATCACATTGTTTATCAGTTTCTTGACGGACAACCGACCGAGCGACGGATGATTCAGATTCCACAACATGATTATGATCGATCCTACTTTCAGCTGTATATTATAATCGCAAAGATTATAGGCCTATAAACATGATGCCGGTATATGAAAAAATTCTAGAAAAATAGTGCATAAACAGCTACAAGATCACCTAGAAACGCAAAATATTATAATTCCTTACCAATCGGGGTTCAGAACAAACTGTTCTTGTGCAACTTGAGTAAATTATGTCTTGAGTGACTGGAAACGTGAAATTGAGGGAAAGAATTTTGTCATTGTTGTTTTCTTTGACCTAAAAAGTGCCTTTGAAACTGTAAATCATGAGATTCTACTAAAGAAACTTTACAAATGTGGTGTTAAATCTACAGAATTAAAATGGTTTAAGACATTCGTTACTGGTAGGAATCAGCGTACAAAAGTGAATGAATCTATGTCTTCTACGATAAACATTAATATAGGAATACCACAAGGAACTGTTCTCGGTGTATTATTGTTTCTTATATTATGTGAATGACATTGTAAATACTGTGAAGTACTCCAAACTCGATCTATTTGCTGATGATTGCCTTGTTATTTATTAGTGGTAGTGATTTTGTTACATGTGTATGTGTATCTAAGTGCAATAAATAGATGGTTAAAAATGGATCAACTAATATTGAACACTGACAAAACCAAACGTATGGATATAAGAAACTATCATGCTACAGTGCCATTAAACGTAACTATTGACAACATTCAAATAGAGGAAGTGGAAAAAATCAAATATCTCGGCATATTAAAAATGCCGAGATATTTTATAATAATAATATAAAAATGTGTAATGTTATTATCAAACCCCATTTTGAGTATTGTGGCAGTCTTTTATTTTTCTGTAATCAGTGTCAAAAAACAGACTACAAGTACTGCAAAATAAATCTATGCGTATATGCCTTAAATATGATAGATATACACCTATAGTGTTTATGTTAACTAAAGACTATATTTAAATGCTATGACATTAATATATAAAATAAAAAGTGTAACTTGCCCAAACTATTTGCAAGAATATATATCAATAATTGATGGATCCTCGCACAACTTAAGAAGTGAAGGTGATTTTCGGGTAGAAAGAACCAGAACTAGAAGAGCTGAGCGAACAATAAACCATATAGGTCTTCAAATATTCAACAGTCTTCCAGACCGAATAAAGAATGCTGTAAACATTAGTGATTTTAAAAGAAAAATTGTTCAATACATTAAACTAAATGTGATATAAATATCGAATATTCTTTCATAAATGGAACTAAACATTTTACGAAACGTTTATAAATTACTAGCTGTACCCGCCCGGCTTTGCCCGTGCGCAGAAATTGTATTGCTTATAGATCTTAGATAACAATGCTCTTTCGTAAAATGCGAAAAATGAGAATAAATCGATTTTCTGGAATTGCCTATCTGCGTAAATATATGAAATACAGCAATACGAACAGAACAAAAAAAGAATCATGGAAATCGGCCCAACGGTTATCGAGTTATACCTAACGTCATCGAGTTTCACCCCATAGAAGATGTTTTTTGTAGGGCGGTGCCATGCCCCTTTGTCCAATTTTGACCAATCTTCACAGCAATACTCCTGGGCCAATACCTAGGATTGTATGTAAGTTTCAACTCAATCGATTCAGTGGCTTTCGAGATATAAGATTTTGAATGTATTTTTGTATGGGAGGTGCCACGCCCCTTTGTCCAATTTTAACCAATCTTCACAGGAATACTCCTGGGCCGATACCTAAGATTGTATGTAAATTTGAACTCAATCGATTCAGTGGCTTTTGGAATATACGATTTTGAATGTTTTTGCAGTTGCAGTTGAGGGTTGCAGTGCAGTGCATTTCTGCATTATGCAAGCTCTTATCTCATTTCTTTGAGATAAGTTCGGCAAAATCGTATCATCACCTCCACGTGGTGCTCCCTGGATAGCTATTTTTATAGTGAACTAACGATGAACGTGTACTGAGTCTGACCACACACGCGGAGCTGAACACTCGGATCAGCGCAAGCTCAGCTGGGTGAACTTCAGAACGCATGTAACAAATTGGACAAAGTATTAGTCTTCACTCACCAGAGTGCCCAAGTGCGTCTCTGGATGCAGCCGTAAACGAATATTTTGCGGTAAGGAGGAAGACAACAAACCTTGTTGACCTGATCGGCTCTAATGCGTCTCAGATGTCATTAACAAGAAGCCCGACGGACAAAACAAGCGGGCATGCCGTGAGCAATAAGTGCCGGCAAAGATCCACAAACAAACGTCGCCTTAGGCCTCACAAGCCTATGCGAAAGAGATTAAACTTGTGATGAAAACGAAAACAGCCTCGGATAAGATTGATTTTTACGTTGACGGCCCATGCAAACGAAATAAGGACAATGACGTTCGGGTATGCACGTGGAATGTGAGGACCCTCAATAGGCCACGCGCTGCCGAACAACTTATGGAGACGTTGGAGACCTACAAAGCGGACGTCACCGCCATCCAAGAGGTGCGATGGGATGGACCGGACAAAAGGAGTATGAAAAACGGTGATATATACTACGGGGATTGCTACCGGGAGAAGAACCAGCGTCTATTTGGATGCGGGTTTGTCATAGGGAGTAGACTTAGGCAAGAAGTCTTGAGCTTTAGACATGTAAGCGAGCGCCTAGTGACAATCCGCATCAAGGCTAAATTCTCCAACATAAGCCTTATATGCGCTCACGCTCCGACTGAAGAAAAAGACGACAGTGAAAAGGAATGCTTCTATGAGTTACTGGAGAGGACATATCAAATGTGTCCTAAGTACGACATTAAAATCGTACTTGGTGATTTCAATGCCCGACTAGGCAAAGAGGGCAACTTTGGTAATACTGTTGGTATGCATAGCCTACACGACATCACATCCGGTAACGGACAAAGGCTAATTGACTTCGCGGCGGGGCAAAACATCGTGGTAGCAAGCACGCGCTCCCCACATCTCGATATCCATAAGCAAACGTGGCTATCCCCTGATCAGAAAACGATAAGCCAGATTGATCACATTGCGATCGATGGACGACACTCATCCAGTATTTTAGACGTCCGTACATTCAGGGGTGCAAACATCGACTCTGACCACTACCTAGTAGCTGCTAAGGTACGCTTACGGATAGCTCGTACAGTCCAGCGACGAGAAAATATTGTGAGAAAGTTCGACGTCGAAAGGCTTCGATCGCAAGAGACAGCCAGAGCCTATGCCGACCGTGTATCCCTTAATCTCTCCCATGCAGCCAGATTCTAGCCCACACGACCAATGGCAGTGCTGCCAGGAAGCCATCAGAAGTGCCGCCTCTGATGTGCTAGGTTTCACCAGGCGATCACCAAGAAGAAACCCGTGGTTCGATGACGAATGCCGGCAAGCGCATGCGGCTAAGCAAGACGCATATCTAGCAACGCTGCACACAAGGACCAGGGCGGAGAGAAAAACTGCTTATAACACCTTCAGGCAGAGGAGAAAAGAAGAGCACAAACTTCTCCGAAGAAAAAAGAGGGAATACGAGAAGCGCGCGGTTGAGTCGATAGAGAGATGTCACTCCAGGAATGAGGTTCGGAAATTTTACCAAAAGGTAAAAAGGGCATGTCAAGGCTCTAAATCCCGAACCGAAGCCTGTAAAGATGAGCAAGGGAACATCGTGGTAGAATCACAGTCGGTGCTGAGAATTTGGAAGGACCACTTCACCAGACTGCTAAACGGCGAAGATGCCCAAGATTCCGCTGTCAGCCATTCGGAGCCATTCAACATTGATGATGATAGACAAGAATCCCATCAACCTGACCAAAATGAAGTGAGGATAGCCATATCTAAACTTAAAGCCAATAAAGCTGCGGGTGCAGACGGCTTAGCCGCTGAGCTTTTCAAGGCTGGAGGAGATGATTTGGTAAGGAGCATACACCAACTCATCTGTAAAATTTGGTCGGATGAAAGTATGCCCGATGAATGGAATCTCAGCATCGGTTGTCCGGTCCTGAAGAAAGGAGATCCTTTGATCTGCGCTAACTACAGAGGTATAAGTCTCCTCAACATTGCATATAAGATCCTGTCTGCAATAATTTGTGAACGCCTTAGGCCGATGGTCAACAACCTGATAGGCCCTTATCAGTGCGGTTTTAGGCCTGGAAAGTCCACCATTGACCAGATTTTCACACTACGGCAGATCTTGGAAAAGACCCAGGAATTTCAAATCGACACCCACCATCTATTCATCGATTTTAAGGTTGCCTTTGATAGCGTGTATAGAGAAGAATTATATAGATCCATGTCTAGTTTTGGCATCCCTGCTAAACTCATCCGTCTGTGCAGGATGACGCTGGAGAACTCTCGGTGCTCCGTTAAGGTCGGTAAAAACACCACCGAACCGTTTGATGTCAGAAAAGGTCTTAGACAAGGTGACGCGCTGTCATGTGATTTCTTTAACATCATACTTGAAAGAATTGTACGAAACTCACAAGCCAACCCCGGAGGTACAATATTTCAAAAGTCTGTGCAATTACTCGCATACGCCGATGACATTGACATAATCGGTAGAACTCGGCGAGCTGTCAGTGGTGCATTTGTGAGTATTGAGTCAGAAGCGGCAAAAATGGGACTAGCGGTAAATGAAAGCAAAACGAAATATATGCTGTCCACAAGAAAGGACATTCAACATCGGCGCCTTGGACAGAACGTGACAATGGACAGCTATAATTTTGAGGTAGTGAAGGACTTTGTCTACCTAGGCTCTGCGGTCAACTCCAGCAATGACATCAGCGCTGAGATCAAGCGAAGAATTACTCTTGCCAATCGCTGTTTCTACGGGCTTAGAAGGCAATTGAGTAGCAAAGCCCTCTCCCGAGCAACTAAGCAGACGTTGTATAAGACCCTTATCATCCCCGTCCTGCTATATGGCGCAGAAGCATGGACCCTATCAAGGGTGGATGAAAACGCACTCAGCTGCTTCGAGCGAAAAGTTCTCCGTGTGATCTTTGGTCCAGTTTGTATCTCAGGAGTGTGGAGGAGAAGGTACAATGAAGAACTGTACGGGCTGTACAGCGATATAGACCTAGTCAAGCGGATTAGAATTAATCGACTTAGATGGCTGGGACATATAGAGCGTATGGACATCAATGCTCCGGCCCGGAGAATCTTCAACTCTACTCCAGAGGGACAACGAGGTAGAGGACGACCTTACCTAAGGTGGCGCGCGCAGTTGGAAGGGGACCTCAACCAACATGGCGTGCGCAACTGGAGGCAGCTAGCGTTGGATCGAGCTGGCTGGAGAGGCATGTTGGTTGAGGCCCAGGTCCGCCCCGGACTGTAGCGCCATCAAAAGTAAGTAAAGTAAAGTAAGTAAGAATGTTTTTTTTGTATGGGCTGTGCCACTCCCCTTTGTCCAATTTTGACCAATCTTCACAGGAATACTCCTGGGCCGATACCTAAGATTATCTGTAAATTTGAGCTCAATCGATTTGGCAGTTTTCGAGATATAAGATTTTGAATGTTTTTTTTTTTTTGTATGGGAGGTGCCACGCCCCTTTGTCCAATTATGACCAATCTTCACAGCAACACTCCTTGGCCCATACCTAGGATTTTTTGTAAGTTTGAACTCAATTGATTGCGCGGTTTTCGAGATATAAGATTTTGAATGTTTTTTTGAATGGGAGGTGCCACGCCCCTTTGTTCAATTTTGACCAATCTTCACAGGAATACTCCTTTGCCGATACCTAAGATCGTATGTAAATTCGAACTCAATCGATTCAGTGGTTTTCGAGATATAAGATTTTTTTTTTGTATGGGAGGTGCCACGCCCCTTTGTTCAATTTATCTTTTTTTTTTTAAACCCGTACTGAGAAAATACCTTTTCAACAAAGTATAAATCATCAAAATCGGTTCGGCCAATCTCGAGTTAGGGATTACATCGCTTCGGACACTTTCTTATATATATAAATATAGATTTAGATTTTTTCAAAAACGGCTCTAACGATTTGAACCAAAATTGATAGTTGAGTTAATATAGACATGTTTAACATGACTGCAGTGCATAGCATACCCAGTTTTTTGCTAAAAGTCCAGCAACGGCAATTTTGAAGATTGGCTTTTTCTCGAAAACGGTAAAAACGATTTAAAAAAAAAACTTATTTTTAAGGTATTATTGTCATTCTTAACTTGATAGCAAACTCTGTTTTTCTCTGAAAAGACTGCGTCCTTTGATATCCACCCAAATCCTTTCGATTATGATAAAAATGTAACTGGCAGGTCCATATCCATAGTAATACCCTTTGCTCAGTTTTGAGCTAAACAGTTGCAAAACAATGTTTTTTGAACCATGAATGCGTCCTTCGATTTCCACCCCAATCACTAAAAATGGTACTTTAAAAACTGATCATATCTCGAAAACGCCATTTTCGATTGGGATGAAAATGTAACTGCTAGGTAATGTTTATATCCTAAAGAATACGTCGTACTCAGTTTTAAGCTAAACAGTTTCGTAACAGTGCTTTTCGAATCAAAATTGTAGCATTTGTCACCATAATTTTACAAAAAACCGCTCTAACGATTTTTATCAAAATACATATTTAAGACAAAATAAGCATTCTAAACATGTACGTGAAAATAAGCATTCTAAACATGTAGTTTTTCTCAGAAAACTCGAATATAGCCGTTTTATGAATATTTCTCAAAAATGACTACCCAAATCCCGGCCATTGAGATTTGAGACCACTTTTTTAAATAATCAAAAATGGGAATTCGAAATTCATCGCCTACTTGCCTCCTACAAGTGTCAGTTTGGGGTGATATTTAAAAGTAAGTAATAAAGTGATGTAGATAATACGTACGAGTATGTTTATGTAGTATGTATTACTTTTTTAATTAACAAGGGCTGAGTTACTAAACCTGAGTACATCTTAAGTGGGTATGATTTTGAACGTAAAATTTGCTGAAATAACTCTGAGATTCTGCGAGATTTGCAATAAACGAGAAAGTTACGTGCGACCCAGTCGTGCAAAATTTTTTTTATTATTCTGCCCATTTTTTGTGCATAGGTGCATTTAAAAAGTTTAACTTGTTTTGTTCTTGCTTTACAAATATTTTTAGGTTACAAAATTGGCCACACAATTAATTTTCGTTTAATTTGACACATTTGTTTCGCAAATAAAGCAACGAATTTTTGATTTCGCTCCAGTTGGGAATTTTGTTTAAATCCATCTGGAAAACAATCAAACTAATCGAGAGATTGTCCCATCTCTGAAGATATTTTAAACATCATGAATAAACCTCTAATGCATTTTTTCACATTTAACTACAAATTTAAGGTCGTGTTCAGTTCATACCAAAAATATTGAGAAAATGTCTGAATTAGTGTTGAAAAGTTTTGTTGTAGTTTTGTGGTGTAGACAGCCGTTGCCAACGAAACTAACCACACTTGCATCTGTTTCAACTGTCACAACCGTCAATACTGCAGTTCAGTTTTATGGCATTTTCACTTTAAATTCGTTATTTTGCAAATTGAATTCGTTTTCTATTATGTAGCTGAACTTCCCTGGAAAATTGCAAAAGTTTTCACAATTGCCTAAAATTTGTCTGCAAATTGTATTAAGAAATGTTGACCTTTATCGGCAGACTTCTAGAAATGATGATCACAATATTAAGAAATATAGTTCAACCTAACCAATTTGGCTTCAGAGTAACACATTTTACGATTTATCCACTTCCTAAGCTGCATGCTACCGTACTCTGTCTACTTGACATTGAAATGGTAACGTAGAGTCAAGAAACATTTAGCCTCGAAATTTGGGAGTATCTAGTACAAAAAATGGGAAATTAAAATAAATTCCTCTATAACGGAGCTAATATATTTAAGCGTTATGTGACATTTTAACGAGTTTCATCACAAACCAAAACACCCTGTAACCATTGTAACAACGTGCACCAAATCATTCTCCAAATATTATCAGAAGTTGGTGTTTTGGTATTTGTTCAGTGGAGTACAACCAAGAAAATTTGTTTTGATGCCTTAACCATAATGTATCAACGTCCAGTGTGTTAACCTCAGCCAAAGCAATTTTAAATTCGATGTCAGAAACATAAATTGACTGTTCATCGGTGTAAATTAGACAAAATGTGTTTTGTTTTTCCAGCATAGTTCCTTGGTGGTCGCTCCATTGGAGTATGGAAAGTTGAAGCTATGACAAATTGCCTGCTCGAGGGATAAATTTCAAAGCTAAAACAATTTCCTCGATGTTCAGTTGCACATAATTGTGGACAAACGTTTTTGAAAGCGAGGCGGCGAGTTTAGATGGGCGGAAGATTAACAAAGGTCGTCAACGTCGTTGCTAACTCATTACCTAAAGTTTACATTGATGTACGTTCGGCAGATAGAGTTGACAAGAGTTTGGGAGTATTACCTTTATTATCTTGACAGAATAAGCGAAATCTGTATCCGAGATGTTTTCAACAAATTTTACGGAACAATTATTTTCCGTTGGATCCCTGCTGTTATGTGGATACCTCTATTGAAATAGCACTGGCCGAATTCGTTTGTGCATTGTCAGGTATGTGACTGATGTTGAATCTGCCAGAAATAAAAGTTAACCGGGTTTGACGGTAAATGTGATAAAAAAAGAGACAGTAGACCTGCTGGTGCAGGTGCTGGTACTGGTGCATTGTAATATTATAATTTCAATCAATTCCTAGAAATACCTGCCATGATAGGTATGTGAAAAATAGGATTGTTAATTAATCAAACCAATCGTGTGTTAACTACTGCGAAGGAGCCTGAGTGAACAGCAATCAGTCGCTGTGAAACAAAAAGGCTCCAATTAATCTGAACATAGGATTTTTTTCTCTATACACACCTGTGATGATGGAACTGGGCCAAAAAGTCGTAATTCACCGGGTGAATATAGAGCTCGTAATATGAAAGAAGATGCAAGCCAGCCGCCGTAAACAACTTGTGGTAGTGGTAATAACATCTGGAATATGTCGTCAAGCAGTTTGTAATCCGGGAAACAGGGACTCCCAATCATCCCACTGAATTGCGACAATTTCAACTCTGGCTGAATGAACATCAACGTTCACAGACCAAACCTGTCGCTAGCCAAATGAATAAAATCAAATTCGCCATTTGAAAAGGAATCGAATAGGTACTTTTCCAAAAAATTTAATTAAAACAATAATTCGAACGACACAACTCCCATTCCTATACCGAATCATACAAAAACAAGATGTACTCAAATAGTGCTTTTCAAGAAAGGTCATTAACATACAATGATGGTCATCCTCATCTACACAGTGAATTCTACACAACACAGGATTGGATTTGTGTAACACGGCTATGGTAAGCGGGGAGGCGGCGCGCGATCGGGTTGGAGTAACTCCTTACTACTTTCAAGTAACTTCAATCGCTTATGCTTTTATTTTAATTTTAATTTAGAAAAACATATATATGTATATTGAACATACCTCAAGTTTGTAAGTTTCGAATTCAGCAAACCGAAAAAAAAAACACATTTGCTCCTTGCAGTCCAGGTAGGTATACAAAAACAATTCTTAGTTATTTTTTCAGATTTTTTCATTAACAAATTATCACACAAAATCCCTTACTAAGGAATGTAGCTGTCAGTGATCCTTTCATGCCCGATTTCTGGCTCTTGGTTCGTTTCCAATACCACTTATGACCAAACTCTAAGAATGTACACCCGCTAGCTGCATTCGGGTTTCATTCATTTCGATTATTCGAATTCGAGCGAAATAATAATAAAACTTAAAAACAAATTAAAAAAAATAAAACAACTCGGAAATTGTTAAATCAAAAAACTCCGTAGGTCACTAAATTTATATTCTAGCGAGTAAGGAAAAAAAAAACACTTAAAGATCGAGTAAAAAAAACAAACAGAAAAACAAAAGAAAAGTTGTTTTCATTTATTATCTCACTCTGGCACTTGGTTTGTGTGTGTCAGTTTTGTTCCATTTGTTTGGTAGTTTCTTTTCGTATTGTATTTTTTTCGTTCTATACACACATACGCGCGCACACAATATACAAAATTACAACTTGGGCTACAATCTTGGCATTTGAGATGTAAATTGTGTTTTTTTTTTCGTCGAGACAAAGCGGTTTCACGATCAATGGTTATGCTTCACTTTTCACTACTAATTTATGGTCCGCATTACGATGAGATTTATTTGCGAGATGAAATTAAATTTAGTGTAATTATTAAATTAAGGAAATTCGAAGGAGAGAGACGGCACACATAACACACCACAGAAGGCAGCCATTTTCGAAATTTTGTGTGTAGTAGCCGAGAGTTCACAATTCACATAATGAATTCTCGGCGACGACAAGTATTAGTTCCCTTGCACAAGTTGTTCCTTGGAGTGAAGGAGAAAATGCGAAACATATTGCGCGAAGAGGAAGATCTAAGATTCATTTGAGGGGATGAAAATGTATTCAGCTAGTTGAAGTGAATTGTGCTGATATCAGCCGAAATGATGGACTCACAGGGATGAGCTAAAGAGTGGAATTTGTTCCAGTTCCGAAATGGTCCATATGGTTTGAGTTTGCAAACGAGACTCGCTTTTGGATTTGGCAAAAATAAAGGAATGTTGAATATTTTTTTTCAATAGGTCTGTTTTTTTCACATCTATCTCAGTGAAGTAAAGTAAAGTAGGATTTTTAACACGCAATTACAAAAACTATATAGAGTCTCGAAAGTGTCAAACAGCTCATACAGTGACGGCAAAAACATTCCGGATTTTTTCTTGATATATGTAATATTTTTCTTAACATCAAGGAGAAATCCTTTAACTTAATACAATTAATAATTTGAAGAATTCCATTAGAAACCTTTATAGTTACCTTTAAAATATAATACCTTTACAATATACCTAATATAAGGAAAATATTATAGAAAAAATCCGGAATTATTTTATTTTTTTTATTTTTATTGACTTCAAAAATAAATACAATTTACATCAACTTTAAAGTTTGACTAAAGTCTTTAAATGGTTTGGCCGAAGGCCGTCTACCAGACTGACATTTGTATTATAATTTATACATAATAAGAAAAACTATTTACATTTATTGTTTACTTACTGCAATTACAATTATTTAAAATTTTATGAGAATAATTTTTAAAAAGTTTCCTGAACTATGCATGTTCTGTAACGAATAGCACTTAAGCAATATTGATAGAGAAGTTCCCAACTTCGTTCACCGTTCAAAATGTTGATCGTTTCCTCTAAATTAAGCGTGCCTACACCAAAGAAGCGTTTACGGAAATCCTTTAGTATCGGGCAAACTCCCAGGAAATGAAACACATCCTCCCGTTCTTTACGATTGCACAGGTCACATAATAATGGCAGCTCTGGTCGATGTGGAATGTAGTTCAAACTAAGGAGTTCACCTCTTACTTTAAATAGCAAGCTGATTTTTTCAGTAGTGTTTTCAGCTAAGAAGTAGGTTTTTTGCTTTAAGAAGTGGTTTACTTTACTGTAGTAAGCCCTGTATATTGATGATTCAGCTTCTTTAATGTACTTATCATACATCATATTACCCGCATTCTTCAGTAAATCATCAAATTTTGCTCTAAGTGAATCTGGGCTTTCGTCGACAGATATTGAAAATCTTGATGCGCATTCGATTGCCAGTTTGTTCCACTCATTTACACATGTTCCACCCGAATTTATAATTTGTGTTAGTACTAGACGTGGAATCCTTTCTTCACTCATCGCCATAACTTTTGCCACATAGTTGAAGTGCATTTTAAGGGTGTCCAAAAAGAGGGGTGCTATTCCCGTTTCAAGATATAGCATATAGTTTGGTGACGTACTGGGCAGTCTGAAGGTACTTTTAATAAAATAACGAAGGAACTTTTCCACGGCTTCAAGAGAACGATATCCCCATGCCTGTGCTCCATAAAATAGAATTGCAATTGCGGTTGCTCTAAAGACTTTATACTTAGCTATGTGAGAAACGTTATTCCTAAGAATGCAACTTCGCCACACAGAACACATAGCACGCTTGGCTTCCGCTAATTTGGTTTGTAGATGCTTATGTAGATTTAGGTTAGAAGCAATCAAGACTCCCAGATACTTATACTCCTTAACTATTTCTATTGGCTCCTCTTCAAAAGTCCATTTTTCTCTTCTCGAGTATCTCCCGCCGCCGTTTCTGAATATCATCATTTTTGACTTGGAAAGGTTAACCGATAGATTCCAGGTTTTGCAGTAGAGCTGGAGCCTGTTTATCATCAGCTGCATCCCGTCTATAGTTTCCGCAAGGAAAACTATATCATCAGCGAACATCAGTCCTGGAATATTCTTCCCTCCCATGACAATACCACCATTCACCGAGTCAGCTATGTCATTTATGTATAAATTGAAGAGAAGGGCACTTAGAACACATCCTTGCTTAACGCCCATCGTTGTACCAAAATCTTCCGACAAAGTTTTCCCGTCCCATATTTGCGCAAGATTTTCTTCGTAAATTGCTCTAATGACAGATATAATCCTTGTTGTAATTCCGTATTTGTAGAGTTTATAAAAAAGTAATTCCCGAGGTATTGAATCGAAAGCTGCCCGAAAATCCACATAAAAAGCATACAGCTTTTTTCCTTTGCTTATATAATAGTCGGCAATATTCATTAGCGAAAATATTTGGTCCACTGTCGAGTGGTTTTTTCTGAACCCCGCTTGAAAAACGTTTAAGATCCTCTTGGATTCGACCCATTCACTAAGTCTATTGTACAATATTGAACTAAAGAGCTTCGCCGCTGTATTTAAAAATGAGATGCCTCTATAGTTTTTCGGATCGTCAATGCTTCCTTTTTTGTGTAGCGGCAATATAGTCGCCTTTTGAAAGCTCGAAGGAACGTCAGCGGTCCGGAATGTTTTTGCCGTCACTGTAGTTGTTGTAATTGCGTGTTAAAAATCTTACTTTACTTCACTGAGATAGGTGTGAAAAGAAAACAGACCTAATCTAAATTTATTTCCAATCTTCTAATAACATTTAACAAATATACATTTAATTTTAACAGCCAATGATGTTTATTTTATGGCGTTTTTCATTGACCATCATTAGGTCTGTTTTTTTCCACATCTATCTCAGTGAAGTAAAGTAAAGTAGGAATTTTAACAACTACGAACTGTTTGACACATTCGAGACTCTATATAGTTGTTGTAATTGCGTGTTAAAAATCCTACTTTACTTTACTTCACTGAGATAGATTGGAAAAAAACAGACCTGTTGTTGTGTGTATAGAAGCTGATGAGTGGCTCGTTTGATGCTGCTGTCTTAGCAGCTTTATCTGCTTCTTCATTGCCCTTAATGTCCACATGTGCAGGAACCCACATAAGTTTAATGTTGTTGTTGTTTTTCATAAGGTTGTCCCTAATAGTTTCGACTATTGGAGTTTTGTTGTTAATATTTTTGATAGCGGATATTACAGAGAAACTGTCGGTACAAATTATGGTTTTTTTGTTTTTATTTAATGTGGAGGCCTTAAGAATTGCCAGAGCTTCTGCAGAAAATACTGAACAGATGTCCAGAGTCGTAGGGGGAGTAGGGGATGGTGGAAACGATTTTGAAAAAATTCCTTCCACTATATAATTGGTGCATTTACTGTCAAAATGTATCCAACACAATTTAACTTTGAACCATTGGCCTTCAATTTGAATTAATTGTTTGGAGACATGTCAGAAACAATGTAGTAATTTTAGGCTTTTAAAAAAAAGGTAATATCGTTTATATGTGCCCCACTCATGGGGTAAGTGTAAACAAATTTATGATTCATATGGGGTAGATATAAACACCATACAAAATTATTCAAATCGGTGTTGAAGACGTATCTAGAAGCAGAACGAGATGTCCCGGGTTGTATTGCTCGACTGGGAAGAATGTTATATCGCTTCGCGATACAATAGATATAATAAAAAAAAAATAAAATAATGAAGTTTATGGTCTTAGATGCAGACGTTTATGGTCTTAGATGCAGACTTTCAAATGTTATGTCGAATTCTAATCGGCTATGTAGTTGAATTGTTTTTCCAACGTAATAAATTGGCCGCCCCTTGTGGTCAGCATTGACCAAGACTAATTAATTTTCGTCGTTTACACCTGCCCCAGTCGGTCTTTAGGAGCAAAACATTGTCTCGTAAAAAAATTGGTTAATCAAACGAAAACTTACCATAATAATACAAAACTTCTATATTGCAGCTACAAAAATATACACTTACACTTTAAAATAGTTAAACAATTTTCTTGAAATTCAGAACTTAAAATTTTTTCCAAATTTTACTTTGAGATAGCAAAAACCTTCTCATTTGAATAAAATGTCAGACTGATTTCGCAGCTTCACGGTTATTACATAGTGTATTCGTGTTCATATTTCGTAAGTGTTACCAAATAACATTTATTGCTACATAGTATTGGATAGAAGCAGTATGATTTGTTTACACTTGCCCCGCGTTTACACCATCCCCTACTCCCCCTACCTTTCGCTAACACCTTGCCATTTTCTTCAACTACTGCAAAAGCTGTACAATTTTTCGTTTTAGAACCATCGGTGAAAATCAGTTTCCAATTTGTTGCTACATATTTTTGTATTATGTACTTAAAATTGGCCTTGTATATTTCGGCGCTTGTGGATGTCTTGGGTAAGTGATTTCGGTTATGAAAGACTTTTCTGATAGAAGCCATGGTGGGAACGCTGATGTTTTGTTGGTTTGTATGTGGAGAGGTATATCGAAGCTGCGAGCCGAGTGGATTGAATTGTGTATTGTCGTAGGAAGTGTTGGGGATCTTTTGTGTGGCAGAGTTTTCTTGACATCTGCTATGACTGGGGATTTGCGGTACCCCATGAGTTTAGATATGAGGGCAAGTGTAATGAATTTGAATCTTTCTTCAACTGACGGCAGCCCAGCTTCTGCGAGCATGTTTTTTACAGGTGTCGTCCTAAACGCCCTAAGAGCACGTCATCTTACCGCTGCGTGATATTCCGGTTTTATTGTTTGAAGCGTTGTCTTAGCGCATTTGCCGTAAACTACAAGACCATAGTCAATTTTTGAAAGTATAATGGATTTTATGACCCTGACGAGGGAGTTAATGTGTCCATTACAATTGGTTGATGAAAGATACCTTATTATATTAACTCTGGTAGCTAGACTTTTTTTAAATGTAGACAATGGTCCTTAAAACTATATTTACAATCAAAAACAATAAAGTAAATTAACATTAGAAACTATTGTATTATTGAAATTTAGTGTTATATGTTTTGAACAACTTGTTTTCCGACAAAAATGTTTAAAATTTTGGTTTTGTTAGTAGAAATTTTTGCTCCAGATAATACATATACACCATTCGTTAATTTCCGTAAGGATTTCCGTAAATGTGGCATTGAGGTTATCGATATCTTTGCATTTTGATAGAATAAATAAATCATCAGCGTACAGAGAGTGACGAATGGTGTATATATCTTGTTAGAATCTCGCTTAAATCATTAAATGCAACAATAAAAATTACTACAGAGAGTGCAGATCCTTGAGGGATACCATTCTCGAAGTCGCTGACTTTAGAGTAAACATTATTTATTTTGATTCTGAATTTTCTTTTGGAAAGGAATGATTTAATATATTTTAGCATTTTAGGACCAATTTTCAATTGCATTAGTTTATTAAGTACTACATGTATGATGTATCCCAATCCTGTCAAAGGCTTTTTCAAATTCTATTTTTAGGGCAGTGTGCGTAGGTGTGACTGTGTGTGCTTCTCTGCTTTGGTGTTCGTTAAGATCATGAGAGTGATTTGATTGTGGGTGGAGTTGTATTTGTTATTGGAAGCGGTGCTTGTGTGGAGGTGTGGGTTTGTGTTGATATGAATGTATCACTGGAATTGTATTGGGTAGCGGGATTAACTGAGGGAATTATTGTGGTTTCTGGTTGTGCTGCTGTCTTTGCAATTTCTGCATAAGTTAAGAGGGGTAGGGGGAATGGGTTTTCGTCTTTAAATAATTTGTTTGCTTCAGCCATGCTGCATTTCTTTATGGTTTTAATTTTTAGCGTGTCTTTCGCTTGGAGATAGCGGGTGCAGGTTTTTGAGGAGGAATGGTGTTCTTCAGCGCAGTTGGAGCATCTTGTACGGGCACACTTTTCGTTCTGCTGAATGTGGAGGTAAGTTGCAGGTTTTGCATGACGCATTGCCCCTGCGTCTTTTTGTAATTGCGTGTTAAAAATCCTACTTTACTTTACTTCACTGAGATAGATATGGAAAAAACAGAACTATTGAGGCGATTTTTTTTTAAATATTACCGAACTTTCCTTTGGTCTTAAGAATTGACCTATAATTTCTTTTTTCAGGGAAATATAGAAAACATAGACTTACGCTTTTGATGAAGAAGGCTATATGCCTTCAATTGAAACGCCTTATGTGAAGTTTTTCAACGGCATCCAAAACGAGTATATTTACCTACTTTTGTTAATAAATAATTAACATGTCATTTAAAATCAGTGTCGATGTATATTTCAAACGATTGAATATTCAATTTAACGAGAGACTACAAAATTATGTAAACCAACTTTGACAGCTACAAAAATATAGCTGCCAGTAGAACAAATTGTTTTTTTACTTTTTTGTTAATCTGTCATAATACGTCTTTGGCTTTGTACTATGAAAAATTGTCAGTTTGACACTTCTTTAAAAGCTTGGTTTTGGAAGCACAGTTTTGTTCATGACTTTATTGTTTTATTTCAAACGTAAATATTTGGTTAGACTGTAAAAGACATTGGAATAATTTTTTTTCTCCTTTCGAATTGATAGCAGAAAAATATGCTCTATGCAAAAGAGAATTATTTAAAAACGTTCATCCGTTCGGAAGTTTTTTTTATTTATTTAATTTTCAAAGGATAGAAAGGTTTTACTTTGATAATAATAAACTAAAAATATGTGACGAAATCATAAAACAAAATTCTTCACATTCAATGCCATCCCTGTTCTTTGTTTATTCCAAAAAATGGCACATCCACTCAAATTCATTCCGATGTTGGCATTTAGTTCAACTTATTCCGTCGGGTAGATAGTGTCTGTGTGGGATATTTTTTTTATCCCCATCGTTGTGAGAATTACACATTTTCACAGCATTACATATTAACCGATTGGCTTAACCCAAACAAACGGTATTTCCACGGTCAAATGAACGTCTGAAATCGTCACCGTATCGGCCACAAACGATTTATTGTGGAAAAACAATGATAACTGCTCGCATTGGGGATATGTATTCGTGAGAATTTCATTCATACAAAAATTACTCAATACCAGAATCATAACACCATACAACATCCAACCAACAACAAAAGTGTAGTAGCCATTATATTTCCTTTTCATTTACGCTTGCTAGTCTATACGCTTGAATGAGACAGCAGAGTCTGCTATTCGATCAATTTCGATAAGCATAAAAAAAGAAAGAAAAAAACGGAACGAAGAGTCCATTACATGCGGTGTGGTGTAAAGTTTGTGTATACCGTTCGTCGTGGTAAAGAAGCACGTTCTTGCTTTGCATACTCAGCCAGTTGTCTCGTTTAATTCAGCTGGTATTCAGCTGATTTGGCCTTTGTTTTGATAGTAGTCAGAGTGAGAGATATTGTCTACTACACGAGGGGGTGTTGTGAGTGCGTGTGTGAAAAAAGAGAGCACCCACTCTGGCATGTCTACATGAAAGAACGAGAGAACTTCATAGTAGTAAAATGGCTAATTTTCTTGTGAGGCCAAATTTTCTACGCTAGAAAAATGTATTTTAACTGACGGAAAATAAGGTGCGCAGGGTTACGGACTAACAATTTGGAAGTTTTCATTGGTGAAAAGCGACAGAAAGTTGGTAAGTTCAATATCTGCAAACGGATTTTGACAAAGTAAA
The DNA here is from genome assembly GCA_955612985.1 of Cheilosia scutellata. Taxonomy (NCBI): domain Eukaryota; kingdom Metazoa; phylum Arthropoda; class Insecta; order Diptera; family Syrphidae; genus Cheilosia; species Cheilosia scutellata. The sequence goes on along the minus strand of OY015315.1, from coordinate 3,031,544 downwards.
TTTCGTGTTGAAAAGAGAGTTCATGCAAGAGCGGGGCAGACTGACATATTTTCTATTCGATGAATTTCATATGTCGAAATGGGTGGTAAATGAATTTACAAATGAACATAGTCTGCCCGGTATTCATTCTATCATGAATATTATTTTAGTTTAGTTTAATAGTTTTTTGTTTTAGCTTTTTTTGAATATGATACTACCAATAATAACAAATGAAAGTGTGCAAGAAAATAAAAAATACTGTGGCAAGTGTATTCGAATTAAGTATAGAAAAGAACCGATTGAAGATGTCACTCAATTTGCTGGAGAGTGTTCAAGTGCTGGGACTATTCCAAAATGAACAGCTGACAGAAACGCTGTAATATGACAATTTTTTTTTTGTTACTAATCGATTGTTGCAATCATTTTGTAAATTTTGTAATTCATAAATAAAAATTTTAGTTTTCAATATTAAATTAATTCCTAAAGTCATTTAAAATTGAGTTTGTATTTTCAATTGATTGGCCAGCGGTTATATTTTAAATGCCCACACACACATTTTCTTTAATTAATATAGTTTTAGATTGGTTTCTAATAAATATGTGTACATATTAGAAATAATAACGATGGACATTTAGAAAATAATTTGCTACAATTCAAACAATTGCTACAGGAGTATACATATCTGCAATGCACGATAGATTCATTAGTTAGGTACATGGTACACCCCCAATTGTATTGAATGTTAAGGAATTGTGTTTTTTTTTTTAATTCTTTGTAAACCCTAAACAAAATGTATTTTTATGGGATAAAGAATGGGAATGTCTAGTTTCTGAAAAGTAATCGTCAAATCAAAATTGGCATTCAAATATTATTATTATTATTCTTATTATTATTATCGAATTTAGCATTTGCACTATCTCTACATCTCGTAGGATAACATTCACCTGCCTGCTGTAGGCTAGGCTCTGATGGACATGCGGGCATGAAGCCAAACATTTCCTTCGCTTATTGTAGTTTTGTAGTTTATCGGAGATTTAGAAACTCCCTTACAATTCGGCAACTATCTAGTATGACTGCTTTTTGCATGTCATATATTAGTTTTTTTGGTATATCCAGACTTTTTAGAGCGGTTATTGCAGATTCAGGCACCAATCCTGTGGTGGAAAGTATGATTGGTATAGTTGCTTAGCTGTTTGCTCTCCATAGTTCCTTTATTTCATTGCCCAGGGCCACGTATTTTTGGATCTTCGTGATGTAAATTGAGTCCATGTTGTTATTATTGACAACTTCAAAGTCAACAATGGTGATTTTCTTCAGCCGTTTATTGTGAATGACAATGTCTGGCCTGTTGTGCTGTATACGACATAATCTCTATTTTCTGTAACCGATTCAGGGGTGTACTTAAAATATGGGGTGTACGCTGGAGATGTTGGTGCGAATCCATACTTTTTAAGAAGCTCCAGATGAACAGTTTTTCCCATATTGTCATGCCTGCGGTTGTAAGAGTTGTTTGCAAGGTTGGTACATCCAGCTAGAATATGCTGTATTGTTTCATGAAAAGCTCCACAGCGTCGGCAGGTATCTATTTGGATGGTATGATCATTTACAATGTATTTCAGGTAGTTTCTTGTTGGTATGACCTGGTCCTGAATAGCTATCATGGTATAAATCCGTTTCTGGGTATAAATATCCAAATCGAATCCAAGAGTTTGACATTTCCTTGTTGACATTTGGTTCCTCTAGTTCGTTTGGGTGTCTCTCGTGCAAGGGTTTTCTTTGCTATTGGAGGTAGAGATTTTCGGCTGTATTTGCTGATTCGCTTGATTGAATTCTGTTCTTCATGTTAGCTGGTGTAAAGTTATCATCAGCATTAAGAATGGCTTTGTGAAGCGTGCAAGTTTCAGCTTTTCTGGAGAAATATTCAAAAAGTTGTTGTTTTTGTTTTTCAACTATGCCTTGTATGTTTATTATTCCTCTTCCTCCTGTAGATCTTGGGAGAGTGATCCTTTCGATCGCAGCTTGGGGGTGGTGCTGGCGGTATTTTGTCATAAGTGTTCTTATTTTCCTCTCCAGGGCTTCTAAGTCTGTTTTGCTCCATTTGACTATGCCTGCTGAATATGTTATTAAAGGAACAGCATATGTGTTGATGGCCATAACCACATTTCGGGAGTTCAAAGATGTTCTTAAGATCTTTTCCAAGCGGTTTTCAAATGACGATGCTAAGCTGGCTTTGATGTCAGTGTGTCTGATTGATTTCGACTGTTCCATACGGAGGTACTTATAGATATCACCTTCTTCCATTGGCTCAATGATTTCATTGTTGGAGGCGGTGTATTCGAGACCTTCGGACATCTTTCCTCTAACGATGTTAACTGTCCTGCATTTTTGTATGTCAAACTCCATTTTTATGTCGTTCGAGAACTGTTCAACTATTCGGAGTTATTGTTCAAGACTGTTTGTAGTGCTAGCATACAGTTTGATGTCGTCCATGTACATAAGAAGGGTAAGCCTTTCATTCTGAATACTTGTTTTTATTTCAAATCCGTGTTTACTCTTATTTAACAGAGAAGACAATGGGTTCAGTGCAAGACAGAACCATAATGGGCTCAGGCTATGTCCTTGGAATATGCCTCTCGTAGTTTTTATACTGCAAGATGTTATTGTTGCTAGGCGAAGTTTTGTACACCAATTCGACATCACTGTCTCGCAGAATCGTACAATTTGTTCGTTTATTTTGTAGATTCTTAATGTAGACAGTAGCCAGCTATGCGGAACCTTGTCAAAGGCCTTTTTATAGTCAATTTACGCTGCAAACAGATTCCGTTGCTTAGTACATGCTTGGCTGGTGATGACTGCGTCTATGGCTAGTTGTTCTTTGCAGCCTAGCGAGCCTTTCCTGCAACCCTTCTGTTGTTCGGCGAGTATATTGTTGTCATTACAGTGTCTGTTGATGAGTTCTGCCACACAAGATGTAGTCAATTTATATAAAGTGTTGAGGCATGTTATTGGTCTGATCTTGGCTGGGTCTTGAGTGTTATCTTCCTTGGGGATAAGGTATGTTATTCCTTCGCATAAATATATAGGCATTTTTCCGGGATCCTGTATGAAAATGTTAATTTCACAACGTACTATTTCGTGAAGTGCATCTAAGGCTTTCAGCCAGTAGTTGTGCAATCCATCTGTGCCTGCTGCCTTCCAGTTATGCAGCCTTTTAAAGACATTTTGAAATTTCTTAGCTGAGATGTAGCTGTTTTCCATCGGATTGATTGCTGCTATATATGGATCGTATTGTTTCAATAAGGATGATGCTTTGTTATGCTCGATTTTTTTGGACCATATTTCCCAGAAGTTTTCCAAGTCATTCTTTTTTGGTAAGGTTTTCAATTGTGAATTTTTTCCCTTGCATTTACTATAGAACTGTCGTTGTGAGCTATTGAATAATTGATTGTCCTCTTTTCTTTGTTTGGATTTTCTGTATCGCCGAAGTCGCTTGGTATATACAATGATTCTTTGCTTAACTGTGCCTAATGCTTCTGTTATTGTACGGTTCGTGTCGTTGTATGGTGCATGGGTTGCATATCTGCATTTTATTTTCAAGGCTTTTCGCCGGAGTGTTTGGGTTGCTAGCAAAAGATGTGTATGTCTGCATCCCTTCTTAGTGACTGAACTCTATTCTGGAGTCTTATCAGCCATGGTGGATCAGAGGCGTTTTTTTGGCGAGTTTGTAATCTTTGCTCCACTGATGCTATTCTCCCGCCGTTCGCCTAGATAATTGCATATGCACTGCAGTAAAGGAGAAGTTCCAACTGTTTGAAGGTAGTAATTTCATCAGTGTAGCTGGGTAGAATCATTTTATTAATCAAATCGACTTTGGTTTTAAGTTGTGCATTTAGTTGTTGCTTTGGGAGTTTTGGTCTTATTATTATTATTATTATTATTATTATACAGAGTTACTATACTTCTCAACTTCTATGAAGTTGGAAATTACCTATCCCGGGCTATGCCAAGGGATTACGCTCTGATGAATGTTTTTAATTTTTACAAATGTTCTAAGAACTTGCGTACAATCCTGCAGGTATTGAGAATGACCGACTTTGAAACTTCGTGCAAAAGATGGTTGCATTGTACTTTATTAAGTTCTTCAACTACATTTTTTCCAATCATTCCCGTACTGGATACAACAATTGGCACAATTCGCATACTTTCGCGTTGCTTTATTTCATAAGCTAGGTCAGCATATTTTGATATCTTTTCCCCAAATGTTCGACTCATGTTTGCTGCTAATGGAACCGCTATATCTATTATGAATCCACACCTATTCGTTTTGTCTATCCACACAATATCCGGGCGGTTCGCCATTATTGTGTGATCAGTACTTATTTGACGATCCCAATAAAGTTTAAAATTGTTGCTGATAAGGACTTCATCAGCTTGGTACTGATAGTATGGCTTCTTGCAGCCCACAAGTTTCGACCTCAAGGCGAGTTCCTGGTGGATTATCTTCGCAACATCGTTGTGCCGTTTAATGTATTCATGATTTGCCAACATTGAGCAACCATTTATAATGTGTTCAATTGACTCTATGCCTTAGTGGCATTGTCTACACATATTGTCAATATCCTCATGAAGAATTGCCCGCCGGTACTGTCTTGTTGCGATGACTCCATCTTGAATGGCCATGACAAATCCTTCTGTTTCGGGAAACAGCTGACCTCTTTGGAGCCATTCTGTTGAGCTATTCTTATCAACTTCAATTGAATTCAGCTGGTAAGGCTACTTTCCATGAATAGCTTTGGCTTACCATTGCTCGATCCGCTGATCTATCGACAAAAGCTCTCCTAGCTTTTATGGAGTATAATGTTCGTCCATACGCATGATAATTTGGTATACTTTAAACTATTGATTTGACTCTCCATAAAATACTGCTTCAATTTTCCGATTTGTATGTTGTGCTGGTTGAGTAAGTTTATTATCCCTTGCCCACCTTCATTTCTAGGTAAGGTTGTTCTCTCGATTGCCGATTTCGGGTGGTGAAATCTTTGCGATGCCATTTGTCTATCAAGGTCTTCCAGCTCCGTTTGGCTCCACTTTATTAAACCAAAGGAATATATCAGCACCGGTATAGCATAGGTATTAACTGCCTTAGTTAAGTTACCACTATTTAGTTTTGTTCTGCACAGTGTTTTTATTCTTTCAATAAAGCATTTTTTGAGTCGAGTCTTCATTGTGGTATGTTGGATACCTCGCATTTCTTGGACTCCGAGATATTTATAACTTTCATTATCATCTAAAGTTTCAATAGTACAATTGTCGGTCAATTCGATATCCGTTCGAAGTTTCATATAATATTTTACTAAGAGGTGCAAGGTTTAAACAGAACCATAGTGGACTAAAAGAATCTCCCTGGAACAATCCTCTTCTCACGCTCATCTCTCTGGTGCTTGAGCCTCCTACATATATGCTTGTTTTCCATTTAATCATAGCATTCACGAAAAATTCAACGATTTTTGTATCCACTCCATGGATATTCAAGGCATCTACTAAATACGAATGAGGAACGCTATCGTAGGCTTTTTGGTAGTCTATATAAGCTACACTTAGATTGCGATTATGATGAACAGAATTTAGTGCAATTATAGCGTCGACTGTTATCAACTCTTTACATCCTCTGGAATTCCTAGCACATCCCAATTGCTCACTTGGGATTAGATTGTTGGACTCACAGTGTAGCCAAACTCTATTACTTATTATGGCAGTCAAAACCTTATATAATGTTGTTAGACATGTAATTGGCCTAAATGTGTAATGGGAATTAGGAAAGTACGCCCATTTGTAAAGAATTCTGGAATTCTTTGTGCTTTATCCATTATCTTGTTCAGATTACGAACAATATGGGGATGCGCGTTTGTAAATCTTTTTAGCCAGAAGTTCTGAAGTTCATCTGGACCTGGTGCTTTCCAGTTCTGGGCTTTCCGAAGGACTTCGCGGAGCTCTTCAACACTAATTGGGCTACTATTCATTTGTGGAGTCTGAGGTAGAGTGGTTAACCCTCCTGTCAATTCGAGGGTACCCGGGTATCCATTTGGTTTTTGAATCAATAAAAAAATAATTTCGCCCATAGGACCACATAATGACACTTTTAGTACCTTCTTGAAATTTAATTCTGCATTAAATGGTGTATTCCATTTAAATTAGATCCTATCTATAAATTTTCTGAAAAGCATTTTTCAACTTTAATACGGCGTTATATGCGAAGTACACCCGGGTACCCATATTCATATTGTACTAATTCGTATGTGTTTTTCGCGATTGAAGATTATGTTTCATCACATCTATTTGTGTTTGTTATTAGGGGTATTGACAATTCGGTGTATCAGGTCTAGTATCATTGTAAAAGTGTAAAAGTGTGAAATTTTCTTACACTACAACCACAAAATATACTTGTTACTCTTTTACACTTTTACTATATGACTACCGCAAACCTATAGTAACAGACAAATACAACAGAAATCGTGTTTTATTGAACATATATTTCAGCAAAAAAATGTATAAACTTTAGCAGGGAATTACAACAACTACACTCTGCTTGACACTTTCGAGACACTATACATATATAGTTGTTGTATAGCGTACTGAAGTTTCTGCTTTACTTTACATTTCTGAGATAGATTTTCAAAAAACATGCCTAGAGTAAAATGCACAAGTTCTCAAAAATGTCAGTTCGATTTCAAATGTTTTTTGTCATTTACTTCAGTATTGCTATAGATATTAGCAAATGGAATTGAAGCTATGCTTGGTGAGAACATACGTTCGCGTAACTCAAGTGATCCATCAACATCCCGAATAATACATAGGGCCAACATGGATGTCTCAAAATACAAGGGTCATACCTTGTTTGCTCGGAGCAGCGCATGCTCAGGCGGAAAACCAGAAAATGCTGCAACCTCTGCGAAAAGCATTTATGCGACCAGCATAAATCAATCATAAACAAAAAAATGTCATTCCTGATGCCTAAAAAATACATATAAGCAAGTAAAAGTTTTATCATCGGCCTGTCCGATCCTTTGATACCCTCCACTGCACAAAAGTAATGCAAAATGTTTGCTATGCGAGTTAGTATCTATGTACTGTACACGCATGGGTCTTAGTTTTGTATGGGATGTACGAGAACTACTTGACCAACATAGCTCTTTTCATTCGCCTAGGTCGATTCATTTGGACGCTATCGTATTTTTACCGGACAAACAGACAGACGCACATAGGTAACTTAATCGATTCAGAATTTGATCCTGATTCAGAATTCATATATATATATATTTTACTTGATGGGGTCTCCAGTGAGTCCGTCTTGGAGTTACAAATGTAATGAATAAGTAAATATATACCTCCCCGTGTATAATATAGGATATAAAAACAATGTATATTATATCAGTGAAACAATAATTTTTGAAATATTGATTCTGAACTGAGTTAAATTTACTCTTGACTACTTTTTAAAACTTTATCTACATTATTCTTCTTCTTTTACATACAAAATGTATGGGGGTACCCGGGTACCCGTCGCGCTGACTAACCGTGTACTTAATTCGTATTGACACGAAGGTTAACCATGTTGCTTGAGTATTGTGTGTCTGCGGTCTCTCCCACACATTTTCCCAGAATGCCTCAAATGGAGCCACATCATCTATTAATGGACAGTTACCATAGTTACTTCCATTGAAATTTGAATAAAACTTTTTTTGATTAGTTTTAAAGGCCTTGTTATCTTCTTTCCTTTTCTGACTAATCAGATACCTTTTCAAGCGAGCACTCAATACCTGCAGTTTTTGGGTAAGTCTATCAATCCCCATATCCAGGTCTAGGTGATTGAGTTCTTCCGGGCTTCTGGGCCTCACTATTTTTCTTATTTTACGCAAAAGTTTTTGCGACCTTACGCCTTGTTTGAACATAGTAAGTCGTCCAACATCTGCTCTGTACGCTGAAATATTCCTCTCTAGCCTTAACTGCCAAGCTGGTTTCCTTTGCTCTCTCTGGTGATATGGCTCTTGTGCTTGACTAACTCTTAGTCCACTTGTTCTAGCTACCGCTACCGCTGCACAAAATATCAAACTTTGCACACATGTTATATCGTGCCACTCTTGAAATTGTGATTCAAGTATGATATTCATATGATTAATAATGTTTATTGTTTTCTCATTAGCATGTACTTTTGGTATTCTGGGCCTTAGTAAAGGATCCATTCCTTCTTATTCCATCAAGGCTTCTTGGAAATTGTCAAAAGCCATTTGAAATAATACATCTCCAGATCCTAACGAAGCTCTATAGTTATTTATATCATCATCAGCTTGATTTGGTATTTCTGAATTCGCCTGATCCACCTCAGATAGTCTATTACTTACGATACTAATTCTATGGCATGGCCTCAACTCCTCCAAAATTTCTTTCTCAAGTTCAGCTATTTGCAAAGTTGGTAAAAGTAGCCTTCTGGTAATTGCTCGTCATCTGTCCGCAACGTTCTGCTCAGTTAGTCGTTCACTGAGTTCTGGATATAAAGCAATAAAAAGAGAGTGTTGCCTCACTCTGTATCCAGCAGGATCACTCCCGCATTTCGTAGCTCTATAGTGACATCGCATAATGTCTTTATTCATATCTAATGACCATGCTATGTGTTGTCTTTGTCGAAGCTGGTGCAGAACTTCCAGTTCGAAGTTGTTCTGTATTTCGGGTTATCCCGGTGCGCATATCCTGCGTATTTGCAGCACCACTACCTCCTCGCAGACTGCTAACCCCAGCGGTAGCTCCAGAGTCAATAATTATTGGCGATAGGGGTGATTCTTGTAGAGATGTAAGGCCATAAGTGGTCTAACAAACTAGTATTTATACTAGTATTGGACTCCTAGTTCGACTAAAAGTTGCATAATTGCACAAATCTTGGCTAATCCCATTAAAGTATTGCAATCAGAATAGTGGCGGTGGTGGCCTGGCTGTTGGAGTGTTTGCTTGTGATCCAAATGAGGCCATTGATCCTTCATCTGCGCCACTAGCTCAATGAAATGTCGGTTAGCTAGAGTTTCCGCAAATGTACTCTGTTCAATTTGTCGGCATATGGTTTCATTTCTTGTACGGTTTCGTAGAGAAGAGAGGTTTCTCTCGCTACTCGAGTATACTCGTACATACATATAAATTTGATGACAAAAGTGAATCAGATCAACGTCAATTTGCTTCGATATCTGTAAAAATCGCTCAATCTCCCGTTCGCTGCATTTTTCATTTCAGCTGTCCCTGTCTCAATACTTCCTTACGCGACATAGTACTTGAACTCCTTGGAATTCCCTTATCACTAAGCAACTAATTGTTTTCAAACCTCCACTATCACCACTTGGTCCATAATGACAACTATGTAAGTACTTTCAAACGTTACACATCAACTTTTTCCTCCTTACCTGTGATCTAAAAAATACAACAACCAGGTAGACACCATAGGCCTAGCTTCTCGCAACCATTCGTTTGTGTGAGTTTCTATTTTTGAGGCGTGGAGAGGGTTCGAGGCGTGGGGGGATGACTTTCGTTGAAATGCCGACTTATTTCAGGAACTTGCCGACTGTATAGAAATCATGAAAATCAGCCCAGCGTTTATCGAGTTATATCGTCATCGAATTTCAACCCACAGAAGATGTTTTTTTGACCAATTTTCCGAGCCAATACCTAAGATCACCTGTAAATTTGAGCTCAATCGATTCGGTGGTCTTCGGGATATACGTTCTCAAAACGTAGTGAGCATTTTTTTTCAGGCCTAGCATGACAACTTTTCAGAATTTGCATTTAATCCCCCATTTTCCATTCGGTATTGTCGTACAAATATTGATAGGCCACTACTCAGATATCGCTAGTCATTCAAATCATTTATCATTCTATTTGCAGGTGTTTATGATTAGCGACGAGCCAAGTTAACGGGCTATCGAAAGCACGTTGTGATGTCAATGAAAACTTACAAAAGGTTAACCAGAAACTTCAAAGTCACCTTAAATTGAGGAAATCAAAAACAATAACAAACAAACCAACAAAGAAAAAGAAACAACAAGGAAACCAAACAAATTACCATCTCCTAGATAATTAATTCATACACCTGCAAAGTAAACAATAAGACTATCAAAATAGGTAGAAAACAAGCAACCCGGAAAACAATAAAAACTCGGCAACCACGAGGTAACTTAAACATCACTTGTTTCTCACACCCAGTTGCATACACTAATTCTGTTCTATTGTTGTTATTTTTCAGGCAAAATGGCAAGCTTCATGATGTCGGTGGGGGATAGCGGCAGCAGTAACAGCAGCAGCTGCCATACAAGTTCCAGTAAAAACGAATCGTTTCAATACTCCAGCACTTCGTGTTCACCCACACCGACTGGCTCGTTGGCAGGTAACAATGGTGGCGGTGGTAGTCTAGCAGATAACACTAATCCACCGTTTTCATCGCATTATCGTTCCTCCAATGCGTCGACAGTTCCGTCGACATTTGATATCCTACTCGGGAATCCGCTGGCAGCCGTAAAAGGCCAAAAATGGAGCAAATTAATTGATTTCGAGACGCTTGTCTCACAGTTGAAACGACATCATGAAAGTATTGGCAGCACGACAATGTCTAGTGGTGGTGCGGCTAGTTCGTCATCGGCACATAAGGGATCTACCAGCCCGGTTAAGGATCTGAAAAGTGCTCGGTATAAGGGCGAAGTGCTCAAGCTGAACGGAGCGGATATGCATCATTATGGTGTGGCGCCAAAAACTGAACCGTTCGTCGTGTCGATATGTAATATCTGCAATGCGATACTAAAAGCGCCTGGCTTGGAGCGACATATGCGGGCTCAGCATCGTTCCAGTTTGCGTGGTGCCATGGCAGCAGTAGCATCGACAAGTTCTTCATCGCAACAGCACACGGTATCTGAACGTGATGTGTTTGCTGGGATTGGAGCGGCCACATCTAAATTGTCGTCATTGGCTGGGATTGCATCAGTATCGCAGGAGCGAGCAGCTCATTCTTCATCAGGAGCATCGCAATCGTCCACCCGTTCACCGGCAGCCTCAGCGTCCACTCGATCGCCTGCGTCCGCGTCGAATCGATCACCCGCAGCGTCTAGATCACCCGCCGCAGCAGCGTCTCGGTCACGTGCAGCCTCCCGATCGCCGGCAGCGGCACCTTCACCCGCTGTCACCGCCGCCGCTTCGGCGTCAACAACAAGCACCACACGAACACCAGCAGCAGCAGCACCAGTTATTGCACCAACACCAAAGCCAAAAGGTCGAGGCGTGGGACGGTCGCGGTCAAAAAATGGGAAAAGTATCAAAAGAAAGGCATCAGTGTCATCAGCGATACCACCTTCGCCGGCGTCCGCACACGCAGTAGTTACAACCGCCGCCCCCGTCGTAGTTGCACCATCAGTACCAAGCGGGATAACCATATCCACTAATTCCAACAACAATAGTCCAACTTTAATCAACAGTCAAGGTTCAAGTTCCTGTTCGATGATTTCTTCGTCATTTCCATCGCCCTTGTCAGTGTGTTCCTTATCGGCTTCGCCCTCGGCAGCGTCGTCAATTACGTTAAGTCCGTCTGGTAGCTCGAATGCGACCATCATCGTCGATATGGCATCAACAGCGGTTCAAACTTCACCCACTGCTACACCAACTCCCAGCCATTGTGCAACTCCAGTCACACTGGCCTCTCTAATATCGTCCTCATCGTCTTCGTCGTCTTCATCGTCGTCGTCGTCGTCGTCATCATCTTCATCCTCATCCTCATCGTCTTGCTCGTCGTCGGCTTCGGGATCATCTCACTCCTCTACGTCCATGAGTTTGCTGTCCACAACAGTTGTGGTGGCACCATCGCCATCGCCAACGATTGTATCATCGCCCGTGACATTCTCCAACCCGATTATGGGAACTGCAGCCGCAACTCCCACCCACATGGTCTCTTCTGCTGGCATCAAAAATCCAACAAACGGAATCGCTGGCGGCAAGGGGACGCAATCAAAGAATGCGTCTGCATCCGGCTACAAAACCACCACCAACCAAAAGGTCAGTACAAACAATATTTCCCAAAGTAGATCCTATTGTGTTTGGTTAGATATATATTATAGTTGTGTAACAAATCAATGTGCAGAAGTAAAACAGAATATAAGTTTACTCAGTACCAGAAATGAGATAATATATACATACATACTAACCGATTTATTAGCATAATATTATTAATTATTAGCTGCGCCAGTCTAGACTAAGGTAAGTCCATAGGTCATCTCGCACTGAAGAGGACACTTCCGTAATCACAGCACATCAATGGCTGCACATTATTTTCACAGACGATACCACTTGTAACTTGTCCGCCATTCGATTATCTGGTACTGGTTAGCATATAGTTTGTAGAGTATCATCGTAAATATAGAATGCGTAATTGTATCAATAAATTCGTGTTAACATTATAAGCAAAAAACAAAATGCAACACTTTCCCTCTTCTTATACAAAATATTATATTACATACAGAAGGAGATAATCAATACGGATGTAAAGTATAATACCACCACCACCAACAACCACAACCACATTAACCAGAACAAACTATACAACACAACTCAAATGAAAAACAAAGACCATCAAATTCAGCCGCAGCATCATGTTCTTGAAATAAAAAGCATTATAGCGTCTCGAACACCATCTGTATCGCCATCGTCATCGCCGGCGTCACGTCAGCGTCAATATGATTCAACAAAACACTGTGGTGTAGCTAATGGACAACTAATGCAGCCCTGCAAGAGATCAATAATGTCCTGCAAAATGCATACAATGTCAATGCGTCGACAGGTAGAAGGTCGCACGAAACCATTCGAAAAAATCTACGCAGATCACCAGACCAACAAAGAGGCCTCAAAACATGCCCGTCGTTTTGATATCAATCGGGTGGGTGTGGTGTGCACAACATCAATCAATACAATAAATTATTCATTTACGTATAGTATGCAAATATTTATTGACAACAAAAAAACCCCCCAACGTACACGTATTTTTTTTATTCATTTACTATTGTATATGGGACTTCATTTTACGTATGATTATGATTAGGTCGCATAGGTCGCATGCATCAAATATCGTTTCCTTTTATAAACGATCAAACTCACAGAGATCATTTCCCTCTTAGAATATTATAAACTACAGATGGGGCATCGAGCAAAATTACTCAGCATTTCTATTTTTAACTTGGATATTGTGAACACAGTTCAAAACATCAGTCAACCTCTCACCAACTAAAAGTATACTTGTACTCATAAGCAGATACATTTTCGTTTGTCTGGCATCATGTAATTTAAAATGGATTCTTGAACGAACAACGGACTCGGCCTTACATGAAAACACACATGCCCCAGTCTATTCAGTTAGAAACAAAACCAATAGTAAGTAGTAGCTATAAAAATAAAAACTGACTACCGTCCCGTCATACATTTTCAACAACTACACGAGACCGCACGTCAGTTTTTCTGTAGGTATTACAATTTTGTAATCACAATTTCGAGAAGTAGTGTATTAAGAAAGAAACAAATAAGTTCTAATAAGTATAACCTTACAAATTAAGATTATGAGATTATAAGATTTAATTTTATAAATTAGTGATTTCTGCTATTTACCTTAGAGCTAACGTTGAAATCTTCCATTTTCAGGTAATACCCGAGTTCGAGTCATCAAATTCGGCGTCCAGCATCGAATTGGATAGGCGTGGGAACAACAATCAAGCGCAACAAATGGCTTATGGTAATGCGCCGGCGTCCCATTTGGAGTCAAATCTCTTACAATCAACATTTTCTTTGCTAGCGTCGGACTCAAATCTGTCGGAAGCAATGGGTACATCGACTGTATCATGTATGATGGGTAATAATAGTGGCATGGTGATTTCTCCTGTTACTTCTGGTTCTGTTAGCAATATTGCTGCGAATATATTGCCGAATATAAGCCTTATCCATTTGGGTGCGCAGCCACAACAACAGCTTCATCACCATCATCATCAACAACAGCAGCATCCGCCGCTTCATCAACAACAACAGCAGTCACATCACCAACAACAACAACAACAGCAGCAGCCGCATCATCAACAACAGCAGTCACATCATCAACAACAGCAGTCGCACCATCAACAACAACCACAGCAGCAGCAAAATCATCAACAGCAGCAGCATCAGCAACAACAGCAGCAGCAGCATCAACAACAGCAGCATCATCATCAACAACAACAACAACAACAACATCTTCAACATCAACAACAGCAACCACAGCACCAGCTTCCTGGCATTATGGATTCCAATACTTCTACTATGTCGTCGTCATCCTTGCTTATGACAGGTTTAAATAATCAACAACAACAACAACAACAACAACAACAACAACAGCACTTATTGCATTTATCGCAGCAAAATCTAATGGAAATGAATTCGCAAACATACCAACAGCAACCGTCAGCTTCATCGATGCCATTCGATCCCAGCGCTGCCTACCAACAACAATCCAACTCGTCCAGCTCTGTGGACGCAAACTCCATTCTCACCTTAGTTGATGGCTATTTCGATCAGAATGCACAGCTGGACTTTTTGAATGACACGAAATTTCTCAACGAGATCCTTAACACACCCGATGCTGAAATTAACTTCGATGATAGCACCCTCGGATCGAATAGTAACAGTGGACAGCCATCCTTAAAGAAACAGCGACTAGACGATGATTTGAGTAGTTTGACGGCAACCCTAGCAGTGGAAAATGTTTGCCAGAATATACAGCAACAGCAGATGGCGATGCAACAGCAACTGGCTCCTCATGCACAGTTGCGAAACGTTGTCACTGAGTCGACGTCATCGTCGTCTTCATCGTCGTCGTCGTCTTCTACATCGAGTTCATCGTCGTCGTCATCGTCATCATCTTCGCAGATTATACCAACTCTGCAAGTTCCTCCATCAGCACAACAGTCGCTGGAGAATCTACAAACCAGTTCCATGCTAGGTGACATCAGTTCCCTATTGGGTGCGGCCACCGGTAATGTTGATAACAATCAAAGCATGTCCATGCTGCCAGGAGGAATATTCGGCAATGAATTGCCTCTCATCGACTGTCAGGCGGCCGGTGAAATTGGTGGTGGTTCGAATGTCATGGCATCAACATCACAAGTTGACATGACCGGATTGGGAGACTTTTCCAACTTGGATGCCACACAATTCCAACAGATTATCTACCAGCACCAGCAACAGCAGAGCGGCGCCCCTCACAATTTGGACGATGTCCTAGGCAATGGATATCAGATATACAATTTGCCAGCGCTTACTGATGACCAGTATTCGCAGCAGAATGTCATTGTTCTGCCCGGCAATAATAACAGCAACGGTTTGATTGACACCTCGGGCATGAACCAGCATCATCAGCAGATTATCTACGAGATCACCAACAATAGCAATGACAACTCAACAGCTGGACTCTTTGATCTGTTCCAGACAGCTGGATCCAATGGCATGCAGCCGCAGGATGTATTCGCTGTGCAGTATCCACGAACGTTGCTAAGTGATGACAATGTGAGCATCAGTTTGAGCGATATCGAGATGCTGAGTGGTTCGAACAGCTGCGATCTAAGGGTTCTGGACAGTCTTGCTGCAGTCATTTCGCCTGAGGACTTGATAGCAGCCGAAATTCCAATTCAGGAGGTGCCAACAGAAGCAGCGCCAATACAAATGCCAATTGAAGTGCCGGCAAACGACACGCAAGTCAGTGAGCAGCCACCAGCTAAGGAGACGCCACCCAAAGAAACCCCACCCAAACCGGATCCCGAAGTGACTACAATCGTAAAGGGAGAGGTAACACTTTTCGATTCCGCAGGCAAGTACACGAAAGCATTGTCCTTCGAGCTTGAAGATCTAGATGATGACTCCCAGGGCGGCGAAAAGGTGGACAAAAGTGAGAAACCCGAGCCAGAGAAGGAGAACGATGATGCCGTGCACTCACCTATCTCTTCTCCAGGACTAGGTCTCGGTATGGGCTTGGGAGTAGCTCGCAGCTTCCATTCAACCATTCCAAAGCCGGTTACAATGAACGGCTATGGCATGGTAAGAACCCAAAATGATGTAACATTGTTTCGCAAAGACGTTCTTTGCACAAGGAAGACAAATAATTCGATCCCATCATTCAATGGTAGCCTAGCCGGTCGCATTTTATCCAGTAGCCGTTTGTCAGCAAATCCACTAAATCGTCACAGCATTGTTACTGAAAATGGTGATGTGTCTATCATCAGTACATCACTTGCGTCACTGGCACATAGATTCGATATCGGCAACAACAATAATAATAATAATAATAACGCTGCTAACAATAATAACTTCAAGCCGAACAATATTCCCAGTCGGGCAGCAACAATTCGAGCTATAAACACAAATGCCCCCGTCATTAGTCAATTCACTAAGCCGCAGCCACGACGAATAGTCGCTTTGAATTCCCTAAATAGTGCTACTGCGCCTAAATGTCGTCAGATTTCCATTGGCAGTACAGCCGGAGGAGTTACAATAACTGCAACAACAGTCATAGCACCACCTGTCAACGTTGTTGGCAATAACAATGGCGGTGGACCTGGCAGTGGAATTGTCCGCACTGGACCGAACAACTCGACATCGGCGAACCTCTATTACAAGTCAACTGTTGGTGGTGTTGGCGTGATCACCACCAACAATAACAACAACAACATCTGTATGGTGAACAATAACGCCAGCGATCGAATTAAGCTGCACAAACGATCGCTAATCATGGGAACTGGACAGCAACCACAGACGGTTTGTGGTAACACAGTGACAACAAAAACTATTAACTTGAGCAGTGAGGTTGTAGCTGAGCTTTTGGATTCGGCAAGAAACCGCAGTTTAACTATAACCTCCAGCAGCGGCAGCTCATCCAACTCGTCATCAGCCTCATCATCACCATCATCAAATGGCGGCAACGGCAGCAATGGTAATCTACATGGCTTGGGTAAGATTAATTTATCGAATTCTTCTTCCTTGTCATCATCGTCTTCGTCATCTTCATCGTCATCGTCGTCTGCACCGTCGGTGTCAATAATTAGACGTGGTAAGAGGCAGTAGTTTTTTGTTGTATATATTAAGTCTGTAAAAATCCGTCAGCATTGCTAAGCATTTAACTTATTTTCATATATCTCTTAGTCTATATTTTGTATATTTTTTTTAGGTTCATAACAGAGATTGAAACATATTCATATAGAAAAAGGGCATGTCCGTCCGTTGTACGCATTTTATTCCTGTGAGTTTCGAGTCACATTATCGTCAATTTTCATTCAGTATTTCGCAGAATGAAAATGTTGTTCGTTGACTCACTAATCAATACTGCAACCTTCTCCGATTGCTTGATTGCATAATGCTATCACTACCTGTCTAAAGGTGCTAGTACACGGTATGTAGCACGCCACATATATATGTGGCTCTGACGTCACGAGAGAGTGCACAACGAGAGCTTGTACACGGCATGTAGCCATTGGCTCCATACGCTGACGTCAAAATTACGTCAGAGCCACATATATATGTGGCGTGCTACATACCGTGTACCAACACCTTTATATAGTCGTTTTACATACATAAATGCCATTTGCCACTGCAAATAATAATTATTTATTGTTGTCATCTGTGCGCTATTGATGCTGTTGTCTTCTAGGCTAACTCATCAACGTCTCTTTAACTCTATTAATAAGGTAATTTTAATCAATGAATAGGTAAGAAACAAAAGGAATTTGAAAAAAAAAAACACAAAATTTATAATGTAATATTGATGTTGTCTGCACGTCCCATTATGTTGTCGATGATGCTCCGCATAGAGCACTGTTTATCAGAGATGTTACCCAAGAACACTGTTCACTTCGTAAGAATTATTTTTTGTTAGCGATTTTGTTAGAATATTTTCTAGTGAGTCGATGTTTTTATTAATACCAATGGGTACAGCTAATTAACCAGACTAGTGCGCTTCCTTTTCGGTATATTGTCTGATTGTCAACTATAGATCACCGATCTTTTTAACAAATCGTTGCTAAGAACCGATCGATGTCTGATCGACCACCTGTTTAAACTAATTTGGTAAGTTTAACTAGATTTGGTTAGAAATTCAGATTCTCCCGAACGACTTGGGTAACTAGATTGGACACACATTTGATTTTCTTGCCCTATTATCGTTCGCGAGTCGAACGAAATCGATTGCTGCTGGCTAATGGGTTGTAAAAAAAATAATATTCGCCCTAATTGTCAAAAAGCAGACGATTACGAAATTCTTCGTATTGCGGATTCAGTGAAATTTATTAGAAAGACATAAATGTCAAAATCAGGCGAACAAAAATTGTAAAAATGTTGTGTGACTAGAAAGACAACGTTAGTATGATGGTGAAAAATCTACTCTTTTCGAATTAAAAAATTGAAGGAAATGATGAAAAGAGACAAATGCCCTCAATCTGCTGTCAGTTGCGGTGTTGCAACTGTGACCAACTAAACCAACCAAAAGTCAGCTAAAATACCCAAAGTTGTTGTTAATCAAAAAAAAGGTTGAATAGACTTGAATTGAATTAAGGGGCTTTACAACAACGTTTCGGAATATTATTTTCTCCTTATTATAAATGCGAAGGAAGCGTTGGGTGACGTTAAAAACTGTAGTTGTTGTGCGTCGTATGTTTGAATTTTTGTTTGGCCTTCTTTGAGGACAGTTTTTTTTCCAGTTGACATTTATGGAGGTGTAGGCGACAGATAGGCACGAGTACGATAACTACGGCGCCAAAAATTGATAACGGTATTTTGTAGAGGGGTTAAATACAAACATTTTTTACTATAGGAGGAGGGGGTCTATCTGGCTTCGTTTAGGCGGGAGGGGCAATTTAAAAAAAAAATAATACTAAAAATGAAAAAAAAATTGAGAAACAATGGCAACACTTACAATAAAGGACTTTAAGATTTTTGGAAGCCAGGAATCTGTTCTTTGATATTATTTTTAAATCAAGTTATAACTGTTAATAGTTTTTGAAAAAAATACTTTCAAACTTGAAATTTAAGGAAAAAAATTAAAAAAAAAAGTTGAATGCTGATTTTTTTCAATATTCACAAAATAGATACTTAATTTGTTTATAGTTTTTACTGCCTAAATCAATTCTTAATCGAACACTGAAAACCAGATTGATTTATGTCCTCTAATTTTTGAGAAAATTGAAAATTACTTTTATATATCGCTCCGTTTAGAGTACAAATTGCTACCCTTGCGCCTTGAAATGCGTATGGGGGGGCATGGTGCCCCCCTGCAACCCCCCTGCTTGGGGTCACTGTTGGATTTTGGGATGGGTGCAAGGCTGAGTATATGCTAACTTTCTTTAAATTATATAAGTTTACCCAATGTCAACAACATTCTTCAGATACAGTCTCTGGCCTGAAATTTCACATTGGTAGACAAAATTTTGCTGATTTGCATTTTAGACAATTTATAACAGATTCCTGGCTTTGAAAAATACTATAGTTAATTGTTGTAAGTGTTGCCATTTTTTCTTTAATATTTTATTCTAATTTTATTTATAATTTTTTTTTTAATTACCCCTCCCGCCTAACCGGAGCGAGATAGAGCCCCCCTCCCATAGTAAAAAATGCTTGTATTTAACTCCTCAACATAATTCCGTCATTAGTTTTCATTGCCAAAATTATTTTACTCACCCCAATTTTTGTCCTTTAATTTCAAGTTTGAAATTGTTTTTTTCTAAAATTATTTAAAGGAATAATTTGATTTCAAAATAATATGAAAGAACAGATCCCGGGCTTTCTAAAATGATATAGTCTTTTATTATAAGTGTTGCCATTGTTTTTTAATGTATTTTTGTTCCATTTAAAGTATCATTTTCTTTAAATTACCCCTCCCGCCTAAACGGAGTAAGATAGACCCCTCCCCTCACATAGTAAAAAGTGCTTGTATTTAACCCCTCTACAAAATACCGTTATCATTTTTTGGCGCCGTAGTTATCGTACTCTCCCCGACAGATATCGACTGCGAACCAAGTTGACATTTCGATTGTATGGCTATTACTACATTGAAAGTGAAACTACCGACCAATTTAATTTTTACTAAGACTAGAGTTTTGAATGTGCCCATTTTTGTGGCTGATATGAACCCAAGGTAATCTAACATATTTGCTAAATGTACTAATATAAAGATTTAACAGTTTCCATAAAACTGAATTCAATATCGAAGAACAACATTTCTAAATGTAACTAGAAATGTTGTTGTGTTGAGTAGAAATAAATAGTTCCAAAAAGTAACAGTTTACCAAAATGACAGCAAGATCCACTGAACTCTCGTCTTGACTGAATTAAATGCATTTGTCAACGCGAATCTCCAACTTATGTTTTAGGCATTAGTTCTATAAAGTAGATTGTCCTAATAATATTCATTTTTTAACCTTAATTGTAACTCTTTTGTAAGTCACAATAGATAATTTCACATGGAGGATAGTCACCGTTATTATGGGATTCACAAGGCGTTTAACAACAAATTCAAATCGACTAGTTTTAAATCGTCGTAAACGCCACACGGAATAAGGGTGATCGATATTGTGAGTTCTTGTCATTTATTTTGGTCCGCTCACTTTGGATATGAAATCTATGGTCAATCACAATCTTGCTTCGGGCTATTCTTCCGAAAAGCTTTTCGGAACATTGCCCGCGTTCCATTAACCCGCTAGATGACTAGCGGCATGCCAAACTCCATACCAAAAAAACTGACATTTCACAATATGTGCTAGAGTTCTAGCGCAAATGCTGAAATGTCAGTTTTTTTTATATAGAGTTTGGCATGCCGCTAGTCATCTAGCGGTCAATGGAACGCGGGCATTGTTTCGACATTTGTGCAATGCACATCGACGTTTTGCATTGCAATGCGGTCAAGTGCGTTTTCGAGTGACATTTGTGACAGCGAATTTCTTTCCGATATGCTCCGTCAAAATTTGGCCATCAGAATTGGTTTACGTTTAGTATTGAAGTAAAGAAAACTAAAGCTGACATTAATATATCATGATACATATATTTTAAAAACATTTTAAGTACTACTACTTTGTTCTTTTACTTAAACTAAAAATGTATAGACTCTGATCGTTATCCTGGCAATAAGATAAACAAAATAATAAAACTTTTTATTGTATAGACTAATCTTTTTTCTGAATATACGAGGAGATTGAAAAACTAAGATAAACAAAAAAACAAACGTGCAATATAACACGTACTATATATTTAGCTATTTACATTTTACTCAATATTGAAACTGAAACCGAAAGAAGCTACATAAAACTAAATCATTTTTTCGTTTATTTGTTTATTAAGAAGACAAAACTTAGATAGATCCATGATCACACTTGACACACACATTTACACTTTTGTTTTCCTTTCGTCTTTATACATTTGATTTTATAGCTGATTTTTGTTCTCTTTATCGAAATAATTTTCTAGTTTTATTATTGTTAGCAACGTGTTCTCTGATAATACAGGTTGTCTTAGTTCAAAGCATAGGAATTTTTGAAAGAACAGAAACATAAAACTGAACAAATTCCCATCACCAATATCCCTCAGTTCAACGGTCATTTGGTTTATTGTATTCAGACTTGAGATAAAAATGTCATGGTCTGTCCACATTTAACCTGACATAATATGAAATTTAAAATAAGAAAACATTTCATGTTATATGAAGTAAAAAACAACAAAACAAAAAAATAGAACAAGTAAAAGTGTTATCATCCTGGCCGATGCTTTGATACCCACTAGACGGACTTGGCTATAAATCGATTCAGAATGTGATCCTGATTCAGAATATATAATACTTTATGGGGTCTCCCATGACTCCTTCTTGGCGTTACAAATGTAATGGCAAAGTGAATATACCTTCCTGTGGAGAGTATAAAAAGTACCCTTTACGTCAATTTCCTATATTCTATCGTTTACTAGCTAAATTAACATGTTTATTATTACGGGCTATTAGTTTGTCTCAAAAAAGTTCCAAACACCGACGAAGTGTTTGTTAAATCCGAGTCGTTTACGACAAACGCCAACGGGAATGGTTGGTTGGTTGAAAGTGGCTGTCAGCTAAAAACGCCAACACACTTAGACCAGTATAGGTCCATTGTGATGCCACGATGCAGGATCTGAGATCTCCCTACTAGTTGAACCATTTTGAGCTTTTTATAAAGCGTAAGAGGCTTCTGATGTCTATGCATGTCAGATCGCCCAAGTCGTTGTAATAGAAGGCTCCTAAGTGAAGCTTCCTTCTGCGGGAGAGAGCTGGGCAGGAACAAAGAAGGTGAGGGATAGTTTCCTCCTCTTCCTCGTCCATGCAGCTTCTACAAAAGTCGTTTGCGAAGAGGCCCAGCCTTTCGGCATGTTTGCCAATCAAGCAGTGTCCAGTAATGACACCTATTGTGGTGCCGATATGCAATCTGTTGAGAGAGATCAATTTCTTAGAGCGTTTCAGATCCAGCTTAGGCCAAATTTGTTTTGTCGCTAGACAAGTGGTTAAACTCGTCCACCTAAGATTTTTATTCTCGATAGCATTCAGCTTCACTTTTTGTTTACGAGTAGCGATTGGTATCCCTATGGTGCCTTTATCCGGCAGAATGGGTTGAGTTGTTCCTATTCTAGCGAGTTCATCGGCCTTACAATTCCCTGGAATGTCTCTATGCCCCGGCACCCAAATTAGGTGAATGTTGAACTGTTCGGCCATCTCCGTAAGAGACGATCGGCAGTCGAGGGCTACTAGAGAAGTTATAGAGATCGAATCCAAGGATTTGATGGCTGCTTGGCTGTCCGAAAATATGTAGATATCCTTAACGGATATGACGTTTTTCTTGAGCCAGGATAAGACTTCTTTAATCGCCATAATTTCCGCCTGGAACACGCTACAGTAGTTTGGTAGACGGAAGGAGAGCTTAAGATTAAGACGTTCCGAGAAAACACCCCCACCAACTCCATCATTGGTTTTTGAGCCGTCAGTATAGAAGTGAACTGATTCATCTTCCGGGAAGGCATCTCCATCCCAGGTTGCTCTGGATGGGATTGTGACGAGAAAATTCTTGTCAAAGTTTAGAGATGGGGTGGTGTAGTCAGTGTTTTCGGTTGAGATCTCGAATTTTTTCAGAATAGAGGCGTGGCCAAAGTCTTTGCTTGACCACTGTGAGATGGCTTTAAGGCGAATGGCTGCACTCGCTGCCGTTTGCTTGCTAAATATGTCAAGGGGTAATATATGAAACAATATGTCTAGTGCCGCAGAGGGTGTTGTGCGCAGTGCACCGCTTATGCACATGCAAGCTGTGCGCTGGACCTTGCTTATATGGTCGCGGTTTGTGGCCTTCTCCAAGGCTGTCCACCAGACAATTATCCCATAGGTGAGTATCGGTCTTATAACTGAGATATAGAGCCAGTGGGTTACTCGAGGTTGTAAACCCCATTTATTCCCAATAGCTTTTTTACAAGAGAAGAGTGCTACTGTAGCCTTCTTGACTCTTTCTTGGATGTTAAGTTTCCAACTAAGCTTCCTATCCAGGATAAGCCCCAAATATTTAGCTTTGTCAGAGAAAGTTAGGTTGATACCATTAAGTGAGGGAGGGTCGACTGTCGGAATTTTATATTTCCTGGTGAAAAGCACCAGATCAGTTTTGTGGGGGTTCACACCTAAACCACAACGACTCGCCCAACTGGCTAACTTATTTAAAGCATTTTGTAGGAGTTCTTTAAGAGTATTTAAGTGCTTTCCTGAGACGGCTATAGCAACATCATCTGCATAAGCGATCGCCGTGCATCCTTCACCTTCCAGGATCATCAATAGTTCATTGACCACCAAATTCCAAAGAAGAGGGGATAGAACACCACCTTGCGGAGTGCCTCTACTGACAGATCTTCTTGCGGATACCTCACCCAGCTTTGAGTTGATAATCCGGCCATTGAGCAGTAGATTGATCAGTTCGCCAAGTGAGCTGTCGACATTCAGAGCTGAAAGCGCATCTGCTATCGCTGATGAATTGACATTGTTAAAAGCGCCTTCTATGTCAAGGAAGGCAACCATCGTGTACTCCTTATGGAACAGGGAGTATTCGATATTACGTACTAAAGTGTGTAATGCCGTCTCCACTGATTTACCTTTGCAGTATGCGTGCTGGGCCGCTGACAGTAGTTTTTTATCGATACTGTTGCGTAAGTGGATATCAATCAGTCGTTCTAGTGTTTTTAGAAGGAATGATGATAGACTAATAGGACTGAAATCTTTAGAATTTGTGTGGGAGCATTTACCTGCTTTGGGTATGAAGACAACTTTAACTTCTCTCCATATCTTTGGGATATAAACTAAATCGAGACAACTTTTGAAGATTGTCTGAAGCATCGGCAAGATTATGTCCGATGATTTCTGCAATTCGGCAGGTATTATGCCGTCAGGTCCCGCGGATTTGTATGGTTTGAAGCTATGGATTGCCCAGTTTAGTTTTCTTTGTGTAATTATATTTGAAGGGGTGGTTATTGGTTGCGATGGACTGTTGAAGTTCGAGTTGTTAACCACATGGGAGCTGCCTGGGAAATGTGCATCAAGCAGTAGATTGAGCGAATCTTCGCTGGAGGTCGTCCAGGACCCATCGTCTTTTTTGAGGGAGCTGGGTGTTATTGGATTCGTGGAGAGAATTTTCCTAAACCTTGAGGCCTCAGAGGCTTCTTCTATTTTGTCACAGAAGAGTCTCCAAGAATTGCGTTTGGCTTTTCTCAATTCTTTTTTATATATATTTAGTGATGCCTTGTACAAGTCCCAGTCTAACGCGTTTCTCGTACTTTTGGCATTATTGAATAGTTTTCTACATTTAGTTCTAAGAGGGCCTAGACCTGCATTCCACCAATGCGGCTTCTTCTTACCTCCGGGTTGGACCAGCGGACAGGAAGAAGTCATTGCTTTATGGAGAGCGAAGGTGAGGGTCTCAACCATGCTGTCAAGTTCTTGGGGGTTACAGGGAGGATTAAGGTTATCGGAGGAAACTGTATTAATCAGAGTTTTCCTATATTTGAGCCAATCAGTTTTTCGGTAATTCCTAAAGACTGGAGGGCTTATGGAGTCTACATATAAAGAAAATTGGAGATACCTGTGATCCGACGAAGAGGGTTCGTCAGATACCTTCCAGTTCCGTATACGCTGCACGATATTATCGGAAGCAAGGGTGATATCCAGCACTTCTTGCCTGTTTCTGGTCACGAATGTTGGTTCGTTGCCTATATTGCACAAAATAAGGTTTGTATACTTAAAATGTAGTCAAACAGTAACTCACCTCTTTTGTTGATGTCGGAGCTACCCCATACAGTATGGTGAGCGTTAGCGTCGCAGCCTATAACGAGGCCGGTTTTCTGCCTCCCCGCATCAGCGACCAATCTTTCCAGGTTTTCCCCAAAAAGAGAGTCCATGTTTTCATGGGCGAGATACGCCGAAACCACATAGTAGGAGCCACCTGGTGTTTCCAACTTCGCCGCCGTTATATCTCGATCGCTGTAATGAGGGAGTAAAGTTACTTTTAGGTTCCTTTTCACCAGTATGCACGACCTGGGCTTACCCGCTGCCGGTTTGTACAGGTTAAAGTAGTTTGGAGTCTTGAGTCCGCATACCAAGTCTTTGACAACCCATGGTTCTTGGACCAAGACTATATCTTCCCTATCTTTTGATAGACGGAGAAGAAGGTCGGCAGATGCCGTAATGGAGTGGTGGAGATTAATCTGAACTAACTGCAGCATTGGCGCTACAATCAGGTAGAGAAATCTCCCTCACAGTGGAGTTCAGGTCTTCCGAGTCTGAGGACGATCTGAGTAGTTCGTCTTCACTCAAAAGTATTGGACGCATTTTGTTGAACTTCATGTCCGACACTACGTCGTCTTCGACTAAAGACGGATGCTGTCCGCTGAATGATGTTTGAGAGTCATCGCTCTCCAGAGATGGAAAGGAGATAGATGGCTCCGTTTTGTCGGTTGTGGGGGTGGGATTAGGGTCGAATGGATGGGAGGGAAGTTTTCCCAAGTCAGACTCTTCGTCCTTCTTGTATACCTTGATGGTAATGGTATCGAAGCCGTAGTACACAACACCTCCAGTCTTCGCCAAAGGAGCTAGGGATTCTTTATTGATGACGATAATTGCGCATCTATAAAGACCCCTAGGCTCGTCCAGCTTTGCGACTTTCCAGTTGTGCGTCGGCAGCTCAGGATTACAAGTTCTTATAATCTCTAGGATCTCGGCGGTATCGGAGGGTTCGGCTGGGATCCAAACGCAAGTTCTTGGTCGGCTTGGGATATCTTCCCTCGCAACAACCTCGAGCTTAGCGCCTGGCCATACCTCCCCTAATTTGCTTATTGCAAGCTTATATAGGTCGTAGGACCTCTGTTCTTCGCAGGCGATCAGCTTGACATGGCCTTGATGCCATCCGCCATCGCAACATCGGGGAGGAGGACCTGGGTTCTCCTTCATTATCTCCAGAAAGACCGAAGAGAGTTTTGGTGGAATCAGCTTCCACCTGTCCGAGGTGATTGATCCGTCCACGTCGCTTTTGTCGATGACCGCCAGCACTAATTTGTCTTAAAGGACTTCGCTGTAGGACTTCGATGTGGGGTTGGATGGCCTGGAAGAGGTACTGGTGTTATGTACCTTGGCTCTTTTCGGTTCCGAAACGGATTCCTCCAACGATCGCTGTCCCTTTGACGTGGAGTCGCTGCTAGTCCCAGCTTCTTCGCTGACGATCTTTTTGGCCCATGCTAAACGGGCGTTCATCTTGTCGGTTCTTTTGCACTCCGGTATATTACCAAAGTACTCCAGAAGACGGCAAGCTGTACGACGTTCTTTGTAACTTTTCTTTGAGGGAGCACGCATTTGCCTTGTTCCCGAAGAGTCCCTAGTGGAAAGTGGGAGGGTAGTATTACCCTTAGGCTCCTCACGGTTACTGGAGGTAGTTGGACCATGTGAATCCACAATCCTCCTACTTCCCAGCGCCTTTGGAGCTGTCCCGGTAGACAGCTGAATCGCCGTGCTACCGCCCGGTTTTAAAGGAGAACCGGTCTCAGTTGTTTTTTGTTGTTTTGTTAGTTTTGTTAGTTTTGTTTTGCTAGAATTCATAAATAAGTCCCACGAGTAGCGGAGAAAAGAATGTCCGTCTGCGCAGAGATCCGCAATACACAGATAAGGCTAGCTGATCCGGAGGTCGCCAGGTATCCGGATACTCCGTTAGCGACTGAGCTATGGCCCCCAGCCAGGTTAACCCTCGGCACGGGTCGTATGACACCTTGGTTCGGCCTTGATTTAGGGCCGTTTGCTGATACGGCACGCAAGGACTTAAGCTCCACACAAATTCCCATGTTATGCCTTACAAAAGCACCCAATAAGAATCTAAAGAATGTCCGTCTGCGCAGAGATCCGCAATACACAGATAAGGCTAGCTGATCCGGAGGTCGCCAGGTATCCGGATACTCCGTTAGCGACTGAGCTATGGCCCCCAGCCAGGTTAACCCTCGGCACGGGTCGTATGACACCTTGGTTCGGCCTTGATTTAGGGCCGTTTGCTGATACGGCACGCAAGGACTTAAGCTCCACACAAATTCCCATGTTATGCCTTACAAAAGCACCCAATAAGAATAAGAATAAGAGCCCAAATCGCTATGAGTCGCATCAGCAGACGACCTTAGGGTTGTCTCCCACCTCATCTAATGGTTCACGCTTTCACATCAGTCGTACGTTGCAACGAATTACAGCGTACGGCTGATATGGAAGTGAGACCCTTGGCTAACACTAACCAGACAAGTTGATTAGCCATTTTCAGGCGGGCGCCCACGAGAAGGACTGAAGTATGAGGATTTTGCCCAAGCCAACGGGAATAGGGGTGAATAAATCACTTGATGATTTTCTTGATCCTCTTTTCATTGGCGATTGCACATTAATTTCTCAATCTCTGCGATAAAGAACACGTCCAGGAGATGTGACGTCAATTGGATGCGTAAATTGGCCTTTTGTAAGACTAAGTTGAGCCTGAATCACGAATTCAGTCACTCGTGTGCTTTATTTTTCCACTGGTTTGATTGCAATCAAAATTGTCCGTTCACTGTGAAACACACGAGCGTTGGAATTAATCCCTGAATATTTGATCGGTTGTGGGTCTAAAACCGTCCTAAGTCCGTCCGTCCGTTCAAGTAGGGCGGACACGATTTACCTTGTTTACCTTGTAAATAAGCGCCCCAATCGCGCTTTCTTTTTGCTCGTGAGAAGTCGATGTTCTTATCTCCTCTTCTGCTTCCAAGCCGTTTTCGTGGTTGTAGTGCCGCTTTGTAAGCGAGCTGTTTTGTTGCATGTGCTTTCTTCGGCTTTTGGGCATCGATTGGTCTATGGCACATGATGTTGGGCTGCATGAGGCTTCTTGATAAGTTGATGGATACGCAATCGGGAAAGGTTCTGGCATTTTGTTGCGATAAAATTAAATACATAATTTTATTTTTGAATATATACGTGTACGGCACTATATCACATATAGAATTCAAATAAGAGTTAATTTAAATGACTGCAAAATCCAGCACTCAAATCTCGTTTGAACTGAATACGGGTAGCACTTAACTCAGTGTTCAACTAGGGCTGTATTGAAAGCGGTAGGGCGTACTCCAGTGTGCACTGCGGTCCATATCAGACCTCAAGTTGAATTCTTTCTGAATAAATAAAATAAAAACCGACTCCTCTCTTTGTCCTCCTAGAAACTATTTTTCTTCACAATCAGTGCAGCAAAGAAAGTTTTTTTGCTTTGAACTAAGACACACTGCTCAACTTGATGCGTGTATTTTGCTTATCCCTTTAACGGGTTGTAAACAATATTGACATTTTTGTGTATATATTTTAATTTTTTTTTATTTTAGATTCACGTTTTCTCCGATTGATCCCGCGTTACACGCATAATAACGATGTTTATAACGGCCTTAATTTAAAAGTCTAGCACAGAGAGAAAACTATACAAAAACCTAACTAAAACTTTGTATCCTTGAAATATAACAAAACCCTTTTTCTTTTGAGTAGAATCTGTAAGCTTTCTTTTCACTGTTCACACACCTTACAGTTGTTGTAGAAAATGTATGACTGTATGTTTCGTATGTACTATAATATTATATAGTAAATAGTTTCTTTTATTTGTTTTAAGTGCGACATGGTTATTTGTAAATACATATTATATTTAAAAAAAAGTATACTATAAACCTATACTCATTGATTTTGTTTTGTTTTTTCTACAAATGAACTTAGTTTTTAAATTTTTAACTTTAATTCAGAACAAACAGAAATGTATTTTTTATTATTATTATTTTTTTTTATATATTAAGTCGAATTCGTATATAGTTTTTTTATATATACATATATATATATACATACCTACATAGATTATTTTATGAAAAAGTATAAAACGTCTGGGGGTATTCAATGAATTTCATTAAGGTGATCAGACGAGTACCCATTCCAAGCAAAACAAATTCGATAAATAAAAGAGGATTTTTTTTTAATGTGATACCAAAAATGATGTAAAAAATATCGGAAACAAATACATACATATGTATGCAAATTTTTTTTTTATGTTTATTTTATAGTTAGAATGTAATTTTGCATTCGATTTGAAATTTAAATTTAAATTTAAAATATGACTATATTTAACCCATATTTCAGTTATTGCTATATACCATCTCATCCTACATCAGTTACAATACGATATATTTATGAAATAAAAAAGATTCTTAAACTAAGTAAAGTATTCAAACCTGATTATAAAAAATAAAAGAAAAAAAAAATAAATAAACAAAAAAATTCAAATAAAAAATAGTGTAACATTGTGATAAGAAATATGTTTTTTTACGTGTACTATAATATAATTAATACTATACTATACTATAAACTAGTAAAAACAATTTTGAATATAACGCAACGAATGATTTTTTTTAAGCTTTGTAAATTATTCATTCTCTATGTTCTTTATACAATACATATAATATATACTTTATATTTTTAAATTTTTTTTTTTTTTCGTTTTAATTAATTTATTTATTCAAGTGATACAAACATTGTCTTATTTATATTTTATTTTTTTTATAGTTTATATTATCAACAACACAAAGGAAAATAGAAACAAGTTTAATTTGAATTAAGTTTTGTAATCGAACTAGGGATTAATAATATGTCTGGCTTTCAAGATTGAACAAAACCAAAATCTATATACAGCGAGTGCTTCAGGTTATACGGGTAAAGAGTGAGGTTTTTGTTTTTGTCTAATGGACACAAAAATGTTGCCGTCTTTAGCCGTATCCATGAAACATGTCGTTTTTAAATGTTAAACTATAAGCATACATTGAAAGAGAAATATGAAAATAAAGACAATATAAAAAGTATGGAAGTTGCTTTATAACATATGATTCAATAAAAGAGTCCCAACGGGGTATGCGCCAAACAGCGACAGCTATCGCTTTTGATTGGATCAAATCACTTTTGGAAATACAAAAATACAAATCCGCCGCGCATTTGGGAATAACCCCCATTTTTTTTATTGAATTAAATGGGTCATTCACTGGGACAATCGTAAGTAAATGGGTAGAAAATTGATTTCTTTGCGAGGTACCTACAGGTAATCGTTCGATTACGACCAAAATTTTGATACATAACATTGACCATTGTGATCTATAAAATATCTGTGCTGAAATGAATATAAAGACTATCAGTGGTAGTGCGCGGTACTAAAAATAATAAATCACTCTTAAGCGAAGTACAGACCAGTACAGACGATAGTCAGATATCACAGTACACTTAATTATTAAAGGTAATATATTGCGCATCTGCAATATGGCGGCATTGTGACCCTGACAATAAACGTATAGAAATAATATGCAATGTGACCCCATTCGTATCTCTATGGAAAACCATGCCTTTTTGACAGATGCGCAGAACGAAACGAAAATTAGTGCTCGGAAGATATTACATTTAATATGTGTACCACTAGACCACCAGCTTCGGCCAAAAATGAGAGATCCATAGAGCCAGTTTCAAAAAGTTATTAGGTGGTTAAGTATGTGTGCCATGTTAATGGAGGGCGAATTGGTCACGCATACACTGGCACCTAAAAACATTTACAGTTATTTCTGTGGTACAACACGTATTCACAGATAGAAAAAGAGGCGGCGCTACTCATTTCAAAACTGGCTCTATGGAATTCTCTTTTTTGTCCGAAGCTGGTGGTCTGTTCTCTCTGGTTTGTAATCTGAGAGCAAAACGGTAAAAGCCCAATGGAAATCGACAAAAATAACGATATCTGAACGTTGCCTGATTGAAGCATTTTACAAAACCTGGCGGTACTGGACAAACGGGCGTGACACCTCTCATAACAAAAAATACATTTCAAACGTAATTCTTCGACAGTCATGGGAAAAAAATTGTCTAGACAATACAATTCGTGGGCACACGTCCGAGGAATGCATTTAAACGATTCCCTATTATTTTGCCCCTCCTATCAAGGCCACCTCAGACTTATTAACTTAAATAGCCTTAAGCAATGAATAAATGCTGCAGACTTTTCCTTCATTCATTGACTTCTCACAGGTTCTGTCGACTGTAGGTCTCTGTTCGATTCCAAACCGAAGGTGGCTCGCTCAAGTGGAAGGAGACCCCATAACTGGACCGGTGGATTATTCGTCAAGGCACATGACGCCTCATGGACTTACCATGTATGTGTCGCTGTGTTAATAGCAGAGCCCAAGTAAAAAAAGTCAGCCCATAGTGATGTGCTTTTACCAAGTCCTCTTTTCGTTTTCCATTTGTAGATCTGTCAATGATGGAACTACGTTCCAAAAAGTTCACCCTTTCATCTCTGAGGCATCAAAGCGACGAATGTGACTCGATCAATATTTTTCACTTGAGCCACATATTTCTAAATTCAATGCCAGAAAGAATAAGTAAAAAATAAAACGCTTCCAATATATTTTACGGTTTTTTTTGTTTGTTTTTATTTCACACAAATGCACTATTATGCATGTTTTAACATATGTATAATCGTATGTAGTTTATTTTTGGTTTAAGATTAAATGCATTCCACTTGTTAGACATCTTAAATACTAAATAGAGATTACTAGATCTAGCTCCTTTCAGCGTCCTTTAAATGCATGTCTGGACAAACATCGTGTCTAACAAATTGAATGCATTCAACGTTTCACTTATCTTAATGCGTATAATATAGACATGGATAATTTTAGTATTTTTATTATGATTATGATAATATTGTAGTGATTTGTATATTTCTATAACTTAGTCTGATTTTATAAAACTGTTCAAATATTCTTTTCCGTGAATAATTCCCCCCGGCGGATTCCACGATAGGGGTGATTGAACACTAATAACGTACGAACAGAGATTGCACAAACTGCTTTCTTAGATGGATTGTAAGTGAAATGAAGTCGAGCGGATAAAATTACGAATAAAATTACAGTTTGCTCATAAATGATCTCCTCGCAGCCCGATTATGTTATGTTTTCTTGCATGCTCTCAAGATTGGTTACAATGTGATTTGGGCGCATAGATCAGGGATCTATACACTCGTTGCGTACCTGAAGACAAATAAAACTGACATTCCTTGGATCTAGGCACCAGTGAAAGCAGTACTTTCGCTGAGCCAAATAAGCCTAAATTCACGCAACGTGATTTTTTTTCTGGTTACGCAACGAGAAGGAATTAAAACCCTCTTCGCGGTCCAAGCAAGACCAAGACACCTCCTATCAATTTAAATGTATTTGCGGACAGGTCCTGCAAACCAACAAACCCCTTTCATTACATTTCAAATCCTTGTCGGGAAATTGTAAAAAAGCTGCAAGATACCCACCAAAGGCGAAACAATTTACACAGATGATGGCTGTGTGGGAGAATGGGGCATAGATCCCACGAATTGCAATGCATTTGGATGGTACTCTTACAGCAACAGCTTTCTGTCAATTTAACAATTTCCTGAACGGTTTTAAACAAACGACAGCAGTTTGGAATCCTCTGTAGACCATTGAATGGTAATACCGTATAATCAAGAGAATCAAAACCAACAGTTTTATCAGTTTGTTACCCGACAACAAAAATGTTTCTGCATTATAGAAGTTAGGTAACGAAGCGAGAAACTGCGAAAACTTTCCAATGAACATTTTGTGCAGATGCAAGCAATTTTTGATAAATCCTGAAAGAATGTAGGACCCGGCGAAGCCAAATGTGAAGGAAGATAATTATATATGAGAGATGAATGAATCATACCTTCGCGACTCGGCTAAAAATGCAACTTAAAATTGTTTTTATACCCAAAACGAGAAAAGTCGGTTTTTCGGAACTGTCGGCACATTTGCAACAACAATTCAAAAGACATGATATCGAAACTATAAGGACTTAAATGTATAATGAAAGCCTTCACCAATATTGAAAGCCAGACTATTAAGAGAGAAAGTTTAACCATCTTCTTACCACTTTGCCCTTTGATAAATTGTTCACTTCTTTACAATTGTTATGGCCAAAGTGTAGATATCTCGATTCGGTATGCGTATGACGAATGTTAGTTATCTTAAGATATACGTGTATGTAAAGTAAATATTTTACTGGGTATAAAAATAAAATCTACAGAAATTCCGTTTTCTGTGGTGATCGCTTAGTAAAGCTTACAAAATAGATCTGACAGTCGAGGTATCCAAAAATGCTAAGAAATTACAAACGATTCAGTATCAGTAGCTTTTATCTCTCCCACGAAAAAAAAAAAATAATAATAAAAAATTAGCAATCCTCCCCCAACCTCGAGCTGTCGAAAATGTTCACGTTCACCACGCAGCCTTACCAGTTATTTAAAAAATCAAATCCTTTTCGCAGACCGTCATTGTCGAGTAATAACTTCAGATCTTCACACAGCGTTTTTTCATCGTCCTCAGACGGTGCGGACGAAGATGATGTTGTCATTCCACCGGCCGACTGATTGCAGCAGTTCATCATCAAGTTGACTCGTTCGTACTCGTCATCGTCGTCGGCGGCATCGCCTTCGTAACCGTACTTTGAATGGTGAAACTTTGCTGCCGCTGACTTGCCATTCTTTGAAATCAACTTGAGCAGACTCAACTCGTTGTGATTGGGCGTTTGATGTCCTCCTGGTGCAACTGAAGCCACCTGTGATTCGTCATAGAAACGTGAATACTTTGTGTCAATCTTATCGAATGACTTGAGATCCTGCGCGATATCGCTGGTGTTGACAGATATGTTCTCAGCCTTGTTGCGATTGGAGAGATTTGTGGCTAACTCGGTTTGAAGCTTTTTATATGCCTCAGCGGATATTTGCAGGGTTTCGTTGTCGGTGGCTATCTTGGGCTCTTTTATTTTGATGGGTTTGAGAAAACCCTCTGTATTGCGTGTCGGCTGCTTAGCCTGCGAACGGCGGTTATTCTCCTCGTCCTGAAAAAGTCTCAGGTTGATCTGTGATTTAGTCTTATAGCTGAATGGCATTGAATGACCATCACGAAATGTGCCCAAGATTTCGTCATGAATTACCTTAAGACCAATCTTTTGTTCGGCATAAGTCGAGAGATTTCGCCCATCATAGTCGTAGAAACGCCGCGTTGCTAAATGATGGTGATGATGAAGTGGCTGCCGTGAAGGCTTTTTATTGTTTGTCTCCTGTTCACCTTGATTTGGCGTGGCAATCGATGAAAACGATAGCGAAGATGCTGATGTGGTGATGGAGAAATTATCAAAATACCTCAGTGAGATTTCCGGTTTCATGAGGGTCTCATTGATGATTTCATTGTGCTCGTTGGGATTTAATTTTGCCCAGATGTGCTCGTAGGCAGACTTTGTGTCATCGATGTCTAGAGATATCTTCGTTGCGATAGGATTCAGTTTGGTGAAATAGTCGTTGATGGTATCAATTGAAAATTCAGTAGGCATGATGGGTGTACGGATGGGAAAATGAAAATAACTTAAATGATAAAGTTTAGTTAATCCTCGTCGTCCAGGTCGATGTCACCATCGTCTTAAAGGAATAAACAAAACAAAGAAAAAAATCAAACAAATTAATACAACGAAACACTTCTCTCTCATAATGTAATTAATTATAAACAAATGAAATGAGTCGTCTTTGTCTTTCGCTATGTTTATATTTATATTACTAACCTATGTCGTCAATGTCCTGGATATTGACAATTGGTGGTGGTGAAACGTTCACAATTTTTGGCAAGTCCTCCTTTAATTGATGCAGCTTGGAGGCAGTTGATGTACTCTTGTCACAAACTGAAATACACAAAACACAAAAACAGTTTATTGATATATTTTCAACTTGTAAAAACTTGAAATTTAAAAAAAACCTCTGCACAAATAACACTTGCCTTGTTTTAGAGCCATTAACATCGATTTATGGGAGCGGCGAATTTTTCATTCGCCTGTGAGTGCATTCAGTATAATATATTAAGCGCTAGCTAGCGAGAGTGTTGAACATTGACTCCATTTATTATTTTTTTTTTTTTTTGCTAAAGGCCGTGTCCGTGTGTCTAAATATCGTCGGATAATTTTCTGACACGTTCGTGGTGGAAAACGAATGTTCAGTTGTCAAAAAATTAGAAGATAATAAATTATCCAATAGGCTAATTTTTTGGCGTTTTCTTTCGCTTGAGTTTTGCTAGACTGTTAAAGAAGAAAAATAAAACATTGAATTTCAATTAGTTTATAGCGTGAAATTAAAGAAATTGCTGTTTTAAGATTGGAGTTTGGTGAACTTCTCTTATCAACACTCAGGTATGTGTCAGAAAATTATCCGAGGATAATTATTTAGTCCAATTGACACACTGTCTTAATTGGAAAACGGAATTTACCAAATATGTATGGGAAACATTTTCTTTTAACTTTAATTGGTAGGTTTACGTTGCAGAGATTTCAGATATTATCAGCTCATATTTAAGGTTATGTATCTATATATATGTATCTTATTTATTTTTATTGCTAAATAGTTTTTTTTGACATTTCGAAATGCTGCAATGCAATCCGGCCTTATTACTTCACACATTACAAAAGCATTTCACCAAATTTGACTAAACTGTCTAGTAGATCTGTCATTTCGTCACCTGAGAATTGGTTTGCACCATGTTATTCATATGTTATTCACACCGATTTGACATTCTATTTGAGAGAAAAATAACGTTTCAGTAAAAACTACAAATATAAATCATTTTTATATGACTTCTCAAATGGCATAGCCGCAGTTCAAAAATGTCTTAAGAAGAATCATTCGCTTTTAAGATATTTATAAAAGTTTGTAAAAGATGAGGCAATATGCAAACTTTGTTATGAGTGACAAACGTTCAAGATTATAACTTTGGGCCCTTTTTCAACTCAGCATAAAAACAAAAACTCATACGAACGTTCATAGTTCTGAGAAATTAGCCCTATATATAATACATCTATACGTTCTATACGTTTGTGTTATCATAGTATAGAAGGCACATAATCTTGAATTTCATCTTTTTCGGTAACTTTATATTTTCAACAATAGTGTTTCTATACCCCAGTATGTATACAGGATAATAAAGTTCTTTAGAAAACACAGGCGAAAGCACAAATGTATAATTCCCAATGTCCTCAATATCACCGTCAGCATCATCCCTTCATTTACCCACCACTCAAGCCGTTCTCTTCCAATTCATATTCCCCTGGAACTACCACCTAGCACATTGTAGGTAGAATATATTTTCATTCATCATCTGTGTGTGGAAATGCTGGCTATTATTTCTGCTTGCCTGGCTTTCATACTACGAGATGTGTAAACATGACTCATTATTTCTTAAATCTTATTACGTCATCTGAAAACACCGGTAGACGAGGACTAACTGAATTTCAGCCATGTGCATTATTATGAAGGAAGAAACAAACCGTTCCCGCTTTTTCTTTTTTAAGGAATCTCCAATAAGTTCAATTCAATCTGCTCTCAGTTTGTATGAAGTTTCGGGAGAGGATTTCATAAGAAAAAACTCGCACGGGCCACCCCATACGACGTGAATCTTCCAGGGTAAGGGAAGCTGTTGGGCTGCCTATATTTCTAAAGTATACTGAGTGGTTGCTTTTTTGGAAATAGATCAAACTTTTTATATATATGAAGCAACACCCATGACAACTCTCCCCTCGCACATTGTGCTAAGTTTGACATATTTTCCATACAATCAAGATGTTGCTAAAAATCGAGATGAAAATATAGCAAGCAACTAAAGTCTAATGCTCAAGCGTCACTCTCCATATTTCTCCTTTTTTCTCCCACTCTCCTACCTGTTGCTATCTAAAATATGAAAATTGTCTTCATTTTCATCTGTCACATTATTAGTGAATATTTAGACAGCTAAATAATTCTTGTATGTTTGGTTATTACTTATTATCCTCCATTGACAGCCACACCACTTTCATCCACTTTATTTTGTGTGGATAATAAATGACAGGCATATATCTTAAACAACTGGTTTTATTGATTTTTCCGCACGTGGGAGATTTGTCATCCCATTTCCCATCTAACATCCTTAATGTCCGACGCGTATTTTACCTTATGGCTGACATTCTGTAACTTTTTATTGATTTTTCTCTATGTTAAAAGGTATGCTACGCGTTTCCTTTACCACGCATCCCCACTTCTTAATGTCCCACGCGTATTTTACCTTATGGCTAACATTCACACTTTTTTTGAGTTTTCTCTATGTGAAAAGGATGGGATGCGCGTTTCCTTTACCACACATCCAAACTCCTACGCACAATAATATGAGGGAGGAAATCTGTCAGAGTTTTAAAATAACATCGGTATTGTTACTGGTGTAATGACTTTTAAATACAAATACACATTCCTATCACATAAGCCCACAAGTGGGTTCATATACGATTATCCGTATATTAGACAAGGCTTGAAAATGTTACGTATCAGCCCCTCCTATTCTTTAAGAGAACAAAATCTGCAAAAAGTAATAACAAGGGCATTACGCAGTTCCACAGAACAAAAGAGATCCTTGAAAATTTAAAAAGGTTTTCAAGCGAAAATGGCAGCCAAATATTTTTCAAGAATATATTATGACAAGTGCTTTGCACTGAAATTTAAGCTGGATAGACAATTTGCATGGATAATAATAGTTTTTTCTTAACGGCGTAGTAAAATCTCCTAACGAAGTCTCCCAAACCGATTTTGCCTGAGATCAAGGCTTGGAGACTGACCAAACATTTTGTTTTCTTGTAACTGCGTTTTATATTATTGGAGTTAGATGATACACACTAATTATCTGATAAATGAAAGTGGCATCTCTGCTTCAGAGTTTCGTTTGTATTTTCAGCGAACTGGGTAGCAATTGCAATTGGTTGGAAATTGGAAATACAAATGGAATTCAAAGGGTAAATGTTTAGTTAAACAGCAGCATTGCCAGGAAGGAGCGTTGCTTAATTATTTTATTTGAAATACAAAACCATAGTACCTACCTGCAGTTCACGTGAAATCCTATTTTCTATATAAATTTGTCATCTAAAATTAAATTTGCTCTCTAACATTTAACTAGGCGGTTCGCAGTTTATGTGGAAATTGTATTTTCCAAAACTAGAGTGGTAAAAAAACTTTGTTAAGTCTCTCGCCAAAAGCATTTAACTTGCTTTTTGCTGTATTGAAAAAATTTACATTTCAGCTTGAGTAAAAAGAAATTAAGTGAAATTTTAAATTTTTCTTCCAAGGATTAAAACGTTTTTCTTATTGTTGAGTGAATATTGGCTTCGAGTAAAATTATTATAAAAGCCGTTGTTGTCCTTGATGAACTTTTGTGGTCAAAGTAAGCCAAAACTAACATCCAGGTATAGAAAATGTGTAGTAAATTTTCCGTAGTCATTCAATTGGGAAATAATTTCTTAAAATTGTTCTGCAATTATAGCGTTTATACATATAAAATTATTCCGAGTATTAATATTCAAATACTCAAAGAAGATTTCTTGTAAAATATTGGTTTTATATGGGAGGTAACTACTTTACCGACATAACCCATGTTCAATACCCACCTCTGACGATGGTTAAAATAAGCCGTCTCACAAAATCTTATTCGCCTAAGTCGATTGGCAGAGACAGGCAGCTACACTGACATGGCTAAATCGATTCAGAATTTGATCCTGATTCAGAATATATACAGTTTTTGGGGTCTTCGGTGACTCCTTCTTGGTGTTACAAATGATATCCAAAAGCTGCTAGCCTGAAATCTCGTTAATTTCCGACAATAAATAAATTTTAGGTAAATTAATTTAAGACCTGCATAATTATGGCCACAAAAAAAATATACATATATTCATTTCGATTACACTTTGGAGAAAAGGGAAAATTTCATTTCACTCGAACATATGCTGCTTTCTCCGAGCCGCTGTATAAGACTACCTCACATTGTTGCCGCTTAGAGAAAAAAAGATCCGCTAGATCACAACTAAAAATCCGCTAGAAATGTTAGTTTTCGTATCGCAAAAATCCGCTAGAATTCGCTAAAAAACCAAAACAATCAACAAATTCAAGTAGAGACAAAAAAAACCTTTTGGAAAAAAAACAGAAAGTTAAAAGTTACAAATTGGGATCCCTATCCTTTCGAAAATCCCTTATTGGGCATAATCTTTCTTTTTTTCTCTTCTTCCAAAATCTCCTGGGACGAAATCTCCTATGCCAAAATCTCCCACCTACCTACACAATTACTTATTAAATTCGTCATTAAAATCACCTCTTCGCACAATTTAGAACTGATACGTTTTTTTCTTCTTGTAACTTCAATTTAACTTCACTCAGATTCCGTTTTCTATAATGGTAATTAAAAAACTCGTAGGTACCTTTGGCGGTAAAATTAAGCAAAGAATATAATAATAATATAAACTTTGCATATACGGAACCTTGCACCTACTCCAAATCCTATCTCACTGTTACGGGATTTTTGTAAAAAAAGAAATATGATAAGTCGGTTTGAATACAAAATTTTAGAAAGTAAGTGAAATGTCAGTACAAAACAACAAAAATTCTGATTTGAAAATTTACCTTTTTAAATTACCTCATATTTTTGCTCTTTATGATCCAATTTTTATGAAACTTTTTTTTATTAGTTAACTGCTCATTTAATTAATACAAAAAAAATAGTTTTAGAAAGATTTGGCACTCCATTCTGTCGCGCGACAGAATTAATAACACCAAATCTAAAAATGGAAGATTTTGTACCATGAGGATTTTCTCTTAGGGTCTTTTGGAGTAAGAGATTTCATCACAAGGGATAGGGATTGTGGAACAGGGGTTTTTGGAAAAGGATATTTCACCACCAACCCTTTTTTGATAGGGTTTGTAGTACCAGTGTTTGGTAACGAAAAATCGCTAGAATCCACTAGAAATTATTTTAGCGCCAACATTTGATTAAAATCGCCGGGCGTCTTAAAAATCCACTAGATCTAGCGACAAAATCGCCAAAACTGCAACAGTGGCTGGCTGGCAGCTGGCAGTGCCGAAAAAAAACATAGAATTCCAGTTTGGAGATTTTCTTCTCTCCAAATTGAACTTGAGTGAATTTTCTTTGCGCAGTATTCGCATATCAAAAACTAAAGTCTACTCCGTCGGAAGTTTTTCTGTATACTTCCAGCAAGTTAAATAAAAATTAAAAATACTTTCTATTTTAATACAAAAAGAAACTATAAAATTATAGTAAAGTTACAGTCTTCCATTGGGTGTATTATTTTGTTTGTAGTTTTTGTCTGAAAAACAAACATTAATTTAGTTTTTCTCTCAATCTGGACAAGTGCGTAGTGTTAGTGTATTAAAAGTGCAACGCAGCAAAGCCAATGGTGAGAATCTTTGGTGAGTAAATAAAATGATTTTAAATGTATATCTAAATTTACAATGCATAATGCAAATGTTTTACAAAAAAAATTACATTTCATTTAAATGACATAAAAGGATCCATTATATACATTGTGTAGTAGCGACAAGCAGTTAGTTAAAGTTATCATGCGCTTTTCGAAGCTTCCTTCGCAATCTTCACAGTAGCGCAGCGATAAGAAATACAAATCACTAAATCAGTGTACACTCAACGCTTCAAGGGACTGGTTCTACTATCTGCCCTACATTGCATAGACCTTGTCATCAAAAAAGTTGAAAAAATACAAAGTAAAGATAATTTAATAATAAAACTTCATTGTGTGTGTTAGTGAATTAAACGAACAACAAATATAATATTGTGTACAATTTACATAAAAGACAATCCCCGCTTTCCATTGACCCGCTAGATGACTAGCGGCATGCCAAACTCCATAAAAAAAAACTGACATTTCACAATATGTGCTAGAGTTCTAGCGCAAATGCTGAAATGTCAGTTTTTTTTTATATGGAGTTAGGCATGCCGCTAGTCATCTAGCGGTCAATGGAACGCGGGCATTTTCTTTAAGTTAGTCCGCCGTCTATTTTGTACTCTGGGTGTTAATAGTCTCCATTAACTGCGACGCAGACAATTTTATTGAAAACCTTGAAATATGGATTTTCATCGCGATGCCACTGGCAGAGGAGGCAATCTTCGTTTCAATCTACTGATGTTAGCCGTAGAAGTATTTTTCAAATGGTATGTACCTTATTACATTGTTTCTATGGATTTCCTCACTTTGATCTGAAGCACTCCTCCACAAATATGGAACATTGTCTATGGGTGGGATTGTGCCGTACTTTACTTTTCGCAGGATACATCCTATGTATGTACCTATTAGTTTCATCGGGAACATATGTAGGTACATATATTTTCCACTCTTAATTTTTCCTGCGTGCCTGATAGAATGCAACAAATATATGCAAATTGAGACAGGGTGTTGTCCCGACGTCGACGCACACCTTCCTAAAGTAAAATCATGGAGGGCCACTGAGACCATCATCAAGGACCAGCGTCGCGTTGTTTGTTTTTTAAATGGAAATTATTGAATCCACATGTTGGGGTGGGCCATCCAAATTGTTTATGCCGGCGTTTTATTAGTTTTCAAACCTTGTTTGTTGTTTCTCCTGTTCTTCGTCTCTGTGTTAATTTTCGTTTGGAACGTTCGTTTTGGGTGTGCTTTATCCATACTGCACTACAAATGTGTATCTATTAGTCTTACCTACCTCTAAGGGAAATGCGATTGCAGTTATAATTATTCCTGTGTACCTGGTAGCAAGCAACAAATGGCTAGTTAAGAACAGAAGTGATCCAAGTAACATTTTGTGATAATTGAGATAATGAGCAAAACGCGTTTTCTTTATTATGTACAATTGTGTGTAATACGTTTATTACAATATGTTTTTTTTATGATAGATATTAATGTAACTTAGTCTTTCCCATCATTTTTTGTTGACACATCCAATATTGACGAAGTTTTTGACACTTTTATGAACTTGGATCACTTCTGCTTTTATTAAAAAATTATAAACTGTAGAACAAAAATGAAGTAAACGAGTTTTTATCGAAAAATCCATTAATTTAATGGTATTTAAAAGTAAGGGTATATTCCCCCCTTTGTCTAGAATCTAGATCAATAATAATAGTAATTTTCCGAGTTGTCTTCATTGAAATAGATTCTATTATGTCATTTACAAAATTGTATTTTTCGCACATCTGAAATTAGGTTCCAATTCCGATTGAATGTGTCAAAAAGAATTATGGGAAAAGAAACATGTTGTAATAAACCTATTACATGCAATTGTAATAATAAACGAAACGCGTTTTGCTCATTACCTCAATAATCACAAACTGTTACTTGGATCACTTTTGTTCTTAACTAAACAACTTTGGATTACCTTGGCAGTATCTTTTTTTTATACGAAAAGTGATCTAAGTGACAACAACCGACTTTCAAGTAACTTAGATCACATCTGCACTGATAATTTATATTTTTAACGCAATACAGAAAAGTCAAAAAGTGAACTTTGTTAGGAGAATTGTTCGATAGCACTAGGATCACTTTTGCACTAACTAAATTAGTTTCTTAGAAGCCCATTGCCATACTTAGCTCAGTTTTTCTAAAAATGTTACTTGGATCACTTCTGTTCTTAACTAGCCAAATGTGTAAATTCGACAAGGTAATGGGATGGTGTTGTTGAGCTGACGTCGACGCACAAACGTCCACTGAGTGTTGGTTCGATATGATGGACGTTGTCTGGCTCCACCGCTACCACTA
Source organism: Cheilosia scutellata (assembly GCA_955612985.1). Lineage (NCBI taxonomy): Eukaryota > Metazoa > Arthropoda > Insecta > Diptera > Syrphidae > Cheilosia > Cheilosia scutellata. Next base: position 2,988,274 of record OY015315.1, on the reverse strand, counting down.
CTCTTCTTTCGGGTTATCATTGTAAAACAAAACAACTTAATTTTACAGCACTACATGGAAAATCGGCCTTCGACTAAAGGTATAGTCCTTTTAAATTGTTCTTTGAATAAGAAAAGGTTGAAGTTTTCGTCAGAGAAATTGTTTGCAAAGACGTTATACATTTTTTTCTATCATTTTCATATTGTTATGGAGAACTCCTTCTTGGATCTGGAATATTCTGTTTGCGTGTGCCTTTTCCCCCTTCTATATTGTGCAATTTTCGCAGGGTACTTTTATGTATCAGTCTCAAAATATATATTGCACTTGTATTTTTTCCTGTGTACCTGATAGAATGCAACAAATATGTAAATTCTTCTTAGACAGGACACAGAGATAGAGAGAGGGTGGTTGTTGTCCCTACGTCGACACACAGCATCCATAAGGATAATTATTGTGGAACACTGAGAATCGATATAGTCTGGGACGTTGTCGGGCATAGTGTCGTTTTATATATATTTTTTGTTTGTAATAAAGGACGCACATCCTGTTAGCCATCCATATTGTGGGTATTTCCCACAGCTAGTGGCTTATGAGCTTTTCAAACATCAATAGTGCAGCAACAGTTTGGAAAATGAAAACAACATTTGACGGTGAAACCCATTGAATATGTTGAAAGCTGCGTGGGTGGCAGCAACCTCCCTGAAAGCTTTGCTTCTGTAGGCTACGTCCATAGTGAAACCAGCTTCTCGCTTTCTCACCCTAGAAAGCTGGTTACCGGCGTCAACAAGAATTAAAAATGCATTCCGGTAAAAGCTGGTAAGCGAGAAGCTGGTTCACTATGGACGTAGCCGTAGAATCGTAAAAACCTACATCTGCTTTGAATAGTTTCGCAATATTGCGATGCAATGGTGACCTGTATTTGGTTTTCTTTGAATATTTTTTTTTTTTTAAACTGACTCGCCAGAGCGATGTGATGCACGTTGACCTAAAAGATCTATTGTGCTTAAAAATTGTCAGGTTTATGTTTAGGTTAGTAGCGCCTCTACCTTCCTAATGTAGCTGATGATGCATTCAGCAGAGGATTTTCTTAATTCTTCAGTACTTATTACTTCCCTGAAAAATGATTTCCTTCTAATACCATAGAGAGCCGGGCATTCACATATGATATGCTCAGCTGTTTCGTCTTCCTCGAGACATAGTCGGCACTCCGGTGAGTCGACCAAGTGCAATTTGTTTAGGTGATATCGCAGACCGTGGTGACCTGTTAGGTAACCTACTAGATTTTTGATATCGTGCCTGCTTAGATTTAGCAACTTTTTGGCATCGTTTTTGAAAGGCTGTATAGCTTTTTTGGCCTGTCTAAGACCTGGGATGTTCTCCCAATAGGAAATGTTTTTGCTACGTTCCCAGCTGCTTATAGCAGAATTTGTAGCTGATTTGGGGATTGTACAGAAGGGTTCAGGTCCTACAAAAGGGGTTTCCGAGCCTTTTCTTTCGTTTCCTTCAATCCCCTTATGGCCGGGGACCCACCATAAACTAGTTTTGTTCCTGGTACTAAGTGTTTGGAGGGAATTGAAGCAGTGTAGTACTGATTTGGAGTCAATAGTTGGTGAGCTAAGGGCTTTTATAGCTGATTGACTGTCCGTGAATATATGGATGTTTGCGCCTTTTATACCTGAGTTTTGTATGAGGTTTGCGCATTCTTTGATGGCATGGAGCTCTGCCTGAAATACACTGGGACTTTTTCCCATTGGTATTGAGACATTTCGATTTGGTCCGTGAATACCAGCTCCTACCCCCGAGTCCATTTTGGAACCATCCGTATACCACTTTAGGCCGTTTTGGCAATTTGGTGGGTTATTGCTAACCCATGCTTCCCTATTTGTGATTTCTGTGGAGAAAAGTTTGTTGAAGCATAGTGTCTTAGGTAGGCGGTCTGTAACCGCACAGATCATGTCAAGTTCTGGAATTTCGGAAAGTAGTTCCATAAGTTCTGGATGTTCGTTAATATTTAACTCTTTCGCTTGCATCAGACTTGCAGAGCTGTTTATTGCCACTTTTTTGATGTGAATGTGGAGGGGTGTTAGTCCTATTAAGGCTTCTATAGCCGCAGTGGGACAGGTACGCATGGCTCCGGAAGCGCCCAGACACGCGAGCCGTTGTACCTTATTAAGCTTTTTTATGGCTGTTTTTTGTGTGGCTTTGTTCCACCATACTATCGAGGCGTATGTTATAATGGGTCTGACTATGACTGTGTAGATCCAGTGTGTGATTTTTGGAGAGATCCCCCAGGTTCTACCATACATGCTGCGGCAGGCCCAGAAAGCTTTTGTTGCTTTTTGGATTTTGTTGTTTATGTGGGAGTTCCAGCTTAGTCTTTTATCCAGTATCACTCCAAGATATCTGACTTCGTTGGAATACTCAATGACAGTGTCATTGATCGAAATTTGGTTTAGATTGAAATTGAGTGAAATTGAATTAGATTGGGGGTGAGTCCTCATAGTTTTGTTCATGGGGCCCACTCGTGATAATGGAGCCGGGGAAGTGGACTTGAAGAAGTGTGATCAGCGTATCTTCCCGGTCGCGTGTGATTGTGCCGTCCGATTTGACTAACAATCCCATGCCGTTAGTTTGATCTTTTGACAGTGCCTTCTGAAGACGCGCCACTGCTGGAAGCTCTTCGAGTTTTTCACAGTACTTGCGCCAAGAGGCTCTTTTAGATCTACGCAACTCTAAGTTGTATTGGGTGAGAAGGGATCGGTATTGGTCCCACTCTCCGGTGCGTTTTGCTTTATTAAAAAGTTTTCGCACTCTTTTACGAAGAATTTCAAGGCTTTCGTTCCACCATGGAGCACACCTTTTTACTACAGTGCGTTTCACCTTGCAGCTATTTGTGAAGGATGAGATAATAATGTCGTTTAGTTGACATTGTGCATCTTCCGCGTCGCTTATGCGTACGGGTTTTTCTGGAAGCATGTCACATTTGATCGCTAGATTTTCGCGATAGGTTCTCCAGTTTGTGAGTTTGTTGTCGTATCGAACCGGCGCATGTTCGGTGTTGCATCTTAGTTTGAATCTTATATGCATATGATCAGATAAAGATGCCTCGCCGGACACATGCCAGTCTTCAACAATATTTTGTACAAAAGGAGATGAAAGGGTAAGATCTAAAACTTCCTCTCTGATGACGTTTCTGAACGTGGGCTTGTTGCCCTTATTTAGTACTACTAAGTTATTGCTATACAGGTATTCTAGTAAAGACTCACCTCTTTTATTCGTATCTCGGCTGCCCCAAACTTCATTGTGTGCGTTGGCATCGCATCCGATGATAATTTGTAGTTGCTGGTTCCGACAGTACTGGACGAGTTCCTGTACTGGTTTTGGTGGCGCTTCGTCTTCGTCTCCAGCAAAATACGCCGATGCACATACAATTTGGAATTGGAGAGAATTTTATATCTTTCGCAACAAGAAGAGCTGCCCTTGGTCTAAAATTTCCTCGGGCGAAGATGAGCTCTCTGGTCTTACTATTTAAACCAAATATCTTACCCTCTGTTGCCCATGGCTCCTGGATTAGTCCGAGAGCGATGTTCCCTTCGGCACATCGTTGGCTATAGGTGTCCGAGGCACCCATAGCGCGGTGCAGGTTTGCCTGCAGCACGTTTAGAAGAGATGTCATCGTCTTCTTGAGTATTCAGGGTTTCGTACTCTGTTTGGCTTGTTATCGCCTCTGCGTCGTACAATCCCCTGCTGAGAGTGGCCGTCTTGCCTACTTCTCGGAGAGTGGCCGTCTTGCCTACTTCTCGGATTTTTGCCCGGCATTTTCCGTTTGTTGCCCCCCCTGTCCTCATGAGACAGTTTTGGCCTGAACCTAGTTCTGCTAGTGGTTGCTCTGTCTTTTGCAGCCTCAGCTGATGTACCTTTTTGTTGTTGTCAAAACACAACAAAGATGGCAGTGGTTGTCTATAAATTGTTAGTTAGTTTGGGTTGTGTGAAAGTTGAGTTGAATTGAAGACAACTCAACTCAACTAAGTTGAGTTGTCTTACATAATAGGGGCATCACTTTCACGCTCGCTCGGCCTTGTGGCTGACGGTTTGTCTTCAGGGTGAACGTCTTTCTTTCCCTGTGTTGCTTTGTCAGCGCTCTTCAGGATTAGCTTGATCTGCCCGAATCGGTAGGAGACCATTCCCTTGAGCTCAGCAAGCTGCTTCATGGTACTTTCATTTATGGCAAAGACCAGGTGTGCGGTGTCACGTTCTTCTGATCTTTGCAGGACCCTCCATGTTCTGGTGTTGAGTCCTTTGTTTTGGCCGTCTAGCATTGCTAGGATTCTTTCGTTGGCTACTCCGGTACTCTGTGGAAAGAAACCCCTGATGACATGTGGTTTCGGAAAGTTATCCTCTTCCACAAGCATCACCTCCAGTCTACATTTCTCCTTTAGCTTCGCGAAATTTGTTTGTATCCACTTCGCAGTGGTAGCGTCCGCGCAGGTCAACATCAGCCATCCGGCTTTGAATGTCGTGCCGCGTAAAGATGGTTTGACATCCTTTTTTTTTTTTTTTTTTTTTTTTTTTTAAGTTCTTTATTCTTTTCGGAAAAAAAGATAGGTACATAAAGTTAATAATATAATACATTAAATACTTTCATAAAAGAATAAGAACGGGTCAATCTGTAGCCAAAAGTTGACTAGAGGCGAATGACCTTTCAATAAAATTAGCAATGATATTAATTGTGGGGTAAGTAGTACAACAATTTCTGAATAAATACCATTTAAACAAAGTGTGAATTTATATAATTAATGCAGTAAGTTTTTGACGAGTGAGCTATCCATGGTCAAAAGCCATTTTTTAACTTTAGCTAGGAATAGATTACGTACATTTAAAATTCGTATGTCTTGCGGCAATTTATTAAAAAACTTTGGAGCTGAGACAGTAAAAAAGTTCGAATAGTGAGTTTTATTTGAAGTTGGCACATTGACTAGAGATTTAGTATTTACCCTTAAACTATACACAGTTGAGCTTCTGATATTAGAGGAATAACCACTGCGCATAAAGAACACCTTGAGTACCTTATAAACATAAAGGTGTCTTAAAGGCAAAACACCAAGACACTGAAACAGAGGCCAACTACTCCTTAATCTATTTTTATTTAAAATAATCCTAATAACATGCTTCTGTGCTAGAATTATAGGTTCAAGGGTGCTATTATAGGTCCCTCCCCAACTTGACAAACCATACTGAAGCTTTGATTGTATAAGCCCGTAGTATATTGTTAATAAAAGGTTCTTTGAGCAATATGAACGTAGCATATACATGTTTCGGGTTACGGACATCATATATTTTTTTAGTTCTGTTGTATGCGCCTTCCAATTCATGTTTTTGTCAATTAAGACTCCTAAATATTTAAAACTATCAACTGATTCTATTTTAAAACAGTTGGCAGTACAGGGAATATTTGAGTTGTAATTGTTTTTACCACAAGTGTGAGAAGCCAAGAAAAGTTGTTCGCATTCAGTTGAATGGAAGGGTATGTGACATTCAATAGACTCAGTAGACTTTAAGCTACAAAACATAAGCTTAGTTTTTTCGCTCAGCAAGAGTTGATGCTTTGCGAACCATTGTCTTAAGATTTGCAGGTCAGTTTGCAAATTAACTAAAGATTCACATATGGACTTATTTGAGTATGTGAATGCCAAGTCATCGGCAAAAGCTGTAAGGCTGCTATTAAACTTTTGAAGAAAAATTGAGTTCACATATATCAGGAACAAAATGGGACCCAAAACTGACCCCTGCGGTACACCAGTACATATTTCAACAGCACCACTAAAAACCCCTTCAAGCTTAACTCGTTGAGATCTTCCTTTTAAATACGAAGCAAACCAGTTGTGCACTGAACCCCTAAACCCAGCCTTATAAAGTTTATCCAACAGAATGTCATGATTGACCATATCAAAAGCTTTAGTCATATCAATAAAAAAAGCTACTGTGCTGCAGTTACTATTGAAACCGGCACATATTTCACTACACAATTTTAATATGGCATCTTCAGTCGATCTACCTTCCCTAAAACCAAATTGTGCATTGCTAAGGTATTTCATTTTGTCTAGATACGACAACATACGGCCCTTCATAATCTTCTCAAAAAGCTTAGAGAGAGTTGGAAGTAAGGAAATGGGTCTATATTGGCTCATATGCTTCCGGTTTCCTTTTTTAAACAATGGAATAACTTCAGCACATTTTAAGGCAGTGGGAAATATGCCACAAACTACGCTCATATTGAATATATGAGCTATTATGTCGACAACAAAAAAGGCAATGCGCTTAATAAGATAATTAGTAATATCGTCAGAAGTACTCGATTGTTTATTATTTAGATACATAATACTTTTATAAATTTCACGCGATGTAAATGGTTCAAAAACGAAACTATTACTTTGAAATTGATCGCCGACTAAGTCCGAAAACAAATCACATCCGCAATCAATTTGGGGTGGACATGGCTTTAATTCAGCAGCAACAGAAGCAAAGTATTTGTTGAAGTTGTTGGCTATATCCACTGTACTAGAAACTGTCCCACTTTCAACTTCGATTTCAAGAATTGTATCTTTAGTGCATTGCTTATTGAGAATACTGTTTACAATTTTCCACTCGCCTTTTAAATTTCCTTTGCAATTCTCAAATTTATTAGAGTAAAAACTATTTCGGCTTTCTTCTACCTGTTTCTTTACATCCTGACATAATTCATTATAATTGTGTTTCAGTCGTAGGTCGTGTGGATTACGTTTACATTTTCTCCACATTGAATTTTTCATGGCAATCATATTAAGTAAACCCTCACTAATCCAAGGTTTGAGACGTTTTAATTTAGAGCTATTTGATGACCGAGATTGAATTTTAGTAGAACTCTTAATGTGGGTTTTTAAGATTTTTAAAAAAGAGTCATAAGCTAATGAAGGATCGGTCTCACCATAAACTTCATCCCAAAATTCAAACTTTAGATCCTCAGTTAGTTTATCAAAATTTATTATTTGTTTTACGGGGAACGGTATGTACTTAGTTTTACTTATCTTTTCTGGTATCAAAAGTTCAATACTCAGATGTACCATGCAATGATCAGTAATTCTCAAATCTAGAACATCACTTGATACTAGATTTGAAAAATTTTTGTGAAATCTGACAAAAATGTGATCAATACATGTTTGAGATTTATGTGTTATACGCGTTGGTTCATTTACTAGTGATTCTAACCCATTAGATGACATTGAAAGCAAATAGTTATCAGAGTCATTGGTGCTATTTAGGATATCAATATTCATATCTCCTAAAATCAATAAATTTCTCCTCCTAATGTTTCTAATAACGTTATCCATTTCTTCAATGAATACGGTTTTACTCAAGTTGTTCTCATGCAGGCGGTATACACAAAGAATTGAAAATTGTTCATTTCCTAAATTACAATTTATTTGTAAAACATCAGCACTGCTCAAATTAAGACGTTCTACTTTACAATCACCCAATATCGAACTTTTAATAAACACTGCGACGCCACCAGCGCTATAAGAATTATTACAATTGCCGAAGATCTCATAACCCGGAATATTGTAACTGGATAGCTCATTGTCGTACACCCAGATTTCAGTTAATATAATGAAAAATGCTTCACAATTCAATGCATTTAAGTGTGCTAAAAAAGAATTAGAGTTTGTTCTCAAGCTACGAATATTTTGATGAATTAAACTAATTTTATTACATGTAGAAGTTTCACAATTTTTTGCGTAATTAGAAGTATTCGAATTCATTTTAGTTGTAAACAAAGCAAAAAATAAAATACACTTAAAAACCACATAGGTCCTCATCACGTAGTTCAATCGTGATGTCCATAATCCTCTCTTGTATCTGAACCATATGCTCATTACTGAGAGGATTGCGATCGAGATCTACTGGTACGACACCCAGTCTGACATGGTTGTGTTACCAGCTCGAGCTCGCTTCGCATCGGATTGAGGGGGAGTGTTATCCTCGGATCGCGTTCGCTTCACCTCGGAGTCCTTCTGTCTACCCGCTGATTTTGCGAATTCCCTCGCTTCTATTTTGGTACAGCCCTTATTTAGCGCTTGTTTAAAGCGGCGCTGCTCTGAGGGTGTAAATATGACAAATACCGACTCCTTTTGACCTGTTTTGTCAGTGGTCTTGGTTTTGTCCATGTCATCCGTATATTCGTCCGACAACATGCTTTCATTGCACACAGTGCTTGTCTCTGAGATGTAGTCGCTTAGTTGAGACGAGTTCTCGTCTAGGCTTTTCATCTCAGCATCTATTATTTGTGACTCTTCCCGATTGGCAGATGTCACGTCATTGCTGACAGGGTGTTCGTAATTAACAGCCCTAGTTGTTGATGCAGTTGTAGAGGCATCATTCTCTAATAGTTTATTGTTTATGGTATCTATGTTGTACCCACGAGTAAGCGGGATATAATCGGTCGCCCGTGGTCTACCCGTATAACCACAGGAAGGCTATCTTGAGATCGGAGGTCGCCTGGTATCCGAAATTCGCAAACTAGCGGCTTAAAACTCCCTTTTTAGCCATGCATCCGTCGGCGTTTGCTGTTCCACCTTAGATTTGGGTTTGGGGTTGTCTCCCACCTCAAACTTATGGTTCACGCTTATACATTGATCGTACGTTGCAACGAGTTGTAGCGCACGGTCAATATCTAAGTGAGACCCTTGGCTGACACTAAACAGACAAGCTGATTAGTCATTTTCAGGTAGGCGCCCGCGAGAAGGACTGAAAGCTGAGGATTTTGCCCTGCCCTTTTTTCTTTGAATAAGCATCTGGACAAACAGCATCTACAATGTGAGAGGGCTGCTGTTTGCCCAGTGATGTGTTTTCATATATTCAAAATGTCCGAATACGGTCAAATGGAATTGTTTTGTCAGAATCAGAACTGAACTGTACACTTAAGGTTTCGTCAAACAGAACGCGTTATTAACGCCGCGGTGAGATTATTTTACGCGGCGTTAGGATTATTTTGACGCGACGTTCTCAACGCCGTGTTAGACGACGTCAAACAGATAGCTATCATCAAATTCTCTCAAAATGCCGTGCTACGAAATTTAGGAAAAAGAAAAAGAATTTGGCTGCACGTCATACAGAAGAAGTCGGAGAATACGTTCTCATTTAATTCCTTTGCAATTATATCGCATATCTTACCCTTTAAAACAATGTTTCTATTCATTTCAGCACCCATATCGTACATTTTGTACAAATTCGATTAATTTTTCCATTTCACACTACAAAAATGACTCTCACCGCTCCGCGTCAGAGAAATAATCTGTAATTTTTCACAAGAGCGCGTTTAACCGCCGCGTTTTAACGCTGCGGTGAATTCAACGCGGCGTTGAACAAGCGGTCTGTGTGACAGGGGATATGTATTGCAGTATATTACAACGCGGCGGTGAAACGCGGCGTTAAAACGCGCTCTTTTTGACGGAGCCTAGAGGTCGGGTCTCATTGAGTGTAAACTACAAGCAAAGATCTACAAGCATCATTTGAAATTTTTTTCGATTACTGAAGAAACAAAATGAAATGCTCCGGCACTTTGTTTTCTGCTTCGGTATGTAGTTGTTGACAGCCTACCAATCACAGCCATCTTCTTAGTAATATCTCGCTACGTTTTCTGTTTTGACTGGTCTTCCAGTTCCTGCTCTGGCAGCTGCCGTTCTTTTGATTTGAATATAAACACGTTCCACTCCTTCGTACCACGGGATTTATTTCAAGCAGTCGCCGTGTGCTTACTATATCCATATTTCTAGTCAGTTTGTGAATTCTTCTGCAATTTGTCGTGTTAACCCACCTTTCAGGAGTGTTGCCCTTCCTTCTATCCTTCTGACTCTTTTGATAGCAGTGATATCTTGTCTTGTCGTCTAAGGGCATCTAGTTCACACTCTGATTCGTCCCAAATTGTTTGAAGAAGTCACTACGCCCACAGAAACAAGCATTTCCTGTATTTCGTAAAATTCCGGCAACAGCACCTATATATAATATATAAATTTCGAGAGATATTCGAACCAGACCACCATTGTCGGGTCTCTTTTCGTCTCTCTACCACTAATATACCTTACCCAGAGAGACTTTCTGGATTTCTCCAGAGTTCTTCCCTGAGTTCGATTCCTAGTGTTAACGCTAGCATCTCTTTATGTGAGATCTGTTTCATCCAATGGGCCTCGACCCAATGTTGTCCCAAGATCCTCATTCTTCTGCCAGCCAAAGCTAGACATTGACACAATATATGTGCCGCTGTCTCAGCCTACAAGTATCATCCTCTCTAAGGCCCATCTTCCTTAAATGATACCCGAAATTACCATGACCTGTAACGCCACCACCCATTTCAATGTTCCTCGACTCATGCTTAGAACCTTTCTCTGAGTGGAGCAGGTCGGCCATTGTATTGCCATTTTAGCTTGTCTACATTGTTCCACGGTTGTATGTGAAGCCTGTCTATCTTAAGGTTGATTCCCTCCCATAGGTTGGTCATCTTCCCCACAGTCTCACATAGCCAACACTTGGTTTCTTGGTTACCGCATTTTATTGCGATAATCCCTTCCTCCAAGGTTATCTCCCTAACGCCGATATCACCTGCATTTTTCGGAAGTAGGTCTAGCGCCCCCAGCAGAGCATTTTTAAAGATGCTCAACCGCGAAGCATCTATCCCCCCCCTCTTGACTCATGTCGGCAACACCCATGTGGAGATCGTTCGCCGCGGCTTGAGCAAAGGTTTTTACGCCCTTGTCACCTTTGGCTCTCTCACTCCTTGCGTAAGGTTTTGCATCATCTGCTTGCTTCGCCCTCCTTCCCATAGCTTGGTTCAGCTTTCGCTTTACCTTGCTTGGTCCGGGTTGCTCAGCCTTGCTCGATTTCTGCGTTTCGGGTTGACAGATTATCCGTTGTCCATGTTGTCCATCCACATAACCACTGTAGTGTGGCACCTGTAAACTGACCTCGTGTTGAACAGACTGTCCGTCTTCCCTTCCGCCTTCCGTCCCCTTCTTCTCAGTTTCGGGTGGATTCTTGGCCCCGGAACATTTGAACCGTTTCCTAGATCCACTCTCTTCTGGAGAGGTTTCGGTCGACGTCATATTGGCAACCATGTCAGCCAACTCATCGACTGACTTTCTCTCAATTCTTTTCTCCTTCTTGCCCTCTTCATCCTTTGCCTCAGTTTTTTTCGCAACTTCCGCTCGGAGTCGAGGTTTCCTTCCTCTTCCAATTCGGTTTCAGCAGTTTCGGCTAACTCCTCAGCGCATTTCTGCACCGCGGTGTCCACCTCCACTGACGATTGGCCAGCTAACTCTTTTGGTTTCCCATCAGAGTCCATTGACCCCTCGAGCTTCGTCGGGTTCAATCCAGCGCCTTCCATCGCCTTCTCGACCCCCTTCGAAACCTTCCACCTCGTTTTCCGAAGATGTTTTTTTTTTTGTTTGGTTTTTTAACATGTGATTCCCACGAGTAGGGGAGAATTATACGGACCGAATAGGCAGAGATCCCATCCTACTCGACTACATTACAACAGAGGATTGAGCTGCCCCTGAGGAGTCTCCACTAGCCGTTCAATTACCCCTGAACCCTGTGATCCAGTAGTTTTACCTACCTAACCACAGCTCCCTCAGCGTGGTGACCAGCCACCTTGGAGTTAAGGGTTGATCGATTGATCGGATTGGATCTTAGTTTTTCAATTCACGTTCAGCTCTACCAGAGGAGTTTGGCCACTACCCTGGTCTAGCATCCTGTTCCTCTACTTAAGCCGCCCCACCCCGACAAGGTGCCCAATCTTCGGTTAAAGGTAGATGAACTTACCGACAGCACCTAAAGTATATTTTGATATCAAAATAAATTCGATTGGAATCCAACGCATCCATATCGCCTTGCATTGTTACCAGACATCGAAAATCTGCTTCATCCACTGCTTCAGTCGCTTCTTCTTACATATCGTGACCTGCATAATTTGTTGAATTCATCAATTTCCATTTTGACGGTTGTAGGTTTCACTAAACAACGGCCAGGGGCGGTTGCCTAGTTTTATATTCTTTTTCTTGATTCTAGATTGTCCCATATGTCGTTGAAATTATTTTCTATTTAAAATGAATTTGTAATCATCCGACCGTGAATAACAACAAGCAGTAAATGCACATAAATTTAAATGCGAAACAAAAGTATGGCCACATTAATGGGGTCGCTTGCTAGGTAAAATTAGATGACAGAGAGGAGTCGGACGCGAAAATGATAAATCTGTTGATTTGAATTATTTATAAATGTTTTGGCTAATTGCGCTTCGTTGTGATGTGTTGTTTTCGGATGAAAAAGAAATTGCAATTAATTTTCATTATGCAAATTTGTCCGTTTTGAATATTTTACGGGATAGGTCGTGAAGAAAAAGTGACCTTTACTGTTGGCTAAATCATTGAACTGTAAAATAAGCAAAAATGTTATAACCTCGTTTTGGATAGAAGCAATTTGAGCAAAAGTTGTAAGAAGATAAGATGACATACATTTTTTAAAGGCTAAATCGGCTGATCGTGATCACATCAAAGATTTTATATGCTCTCCTAGAGGGTACGTCGTGGCGTCGTGGGTGATGCGGCGGTATTTGTAAAGGAACATATTAAATGCAATCCTAAGGTTCGATCGGCATTTTACAATAGCATTGATTACGTGTTTATTGAGCTAGTTGGTGATGAAGGCGTGGACATTCGTCACTTCATACCTCTGAAAGAAGAAGTTTTTGGTGACTTTAACTGCAACCTTCTCTTAGCTTCATTGAAAGTATGAGCATGAGCAATTTTGGTATTCGGCTTCGACGCACCAGGAGAAATCCATACTGTCCCGATTGTTTATTGGTCTCTGGTGTGACATGACAATAGATAAAACAAAAAGAGATAGTAGGTAGAAAAAAAAACCAAAAAGGGTAAACCTAGTGTATCTTTTGGACGTATATAAGTCATATAATGAGCGGAATTGGTCCTCATTCTCGGCATCCTCCCAGTGGACTTTTTCATCAAATCCCGGGACCTCAAGTCAGCGATGTTGATCAAACATTTTTTAAGTCTAGTTATCATTTTTCATTTTTAATATACCTTTTAATTTTTTACACCCGTTCAATGTTACTTGAATGACTCATCATTCAAGTAACATTGATTGTTTGTATGCTCTTCAATGTTCTCGTCAAGTAACATTGATACATTGATGAAAACCAAAATTGTTTTGGTTTTCGTCAATTTTAATTGATCGTGCGTAGGGTGCATCAATGTTACTCAATTTTTAAGTGGTAATCTTGGTGAAAATATGTCCAATTTACGAAAATGGTCGACGATTGCACGTCAGGTCTCTAAAATGATAGAAGTGTTAAGTGCTCTAAGCTTCTGACAGTACCTAGCTACAAAACGTGTGTTAATGAGGCGCTCATACGGCTTAATACACTTCCAGTCCTTCAAAATTAACATTCTCCATAAAACTGTCGTTTCAGTAGATAACCCTTTTTTTATACCTTTTCGATTAATTTTCATTTAATATTAGTATGTACATACGCTGGCTGCAAGCAGTTCAAGCAGATACAAATTATGTATATTATTATAATCCATCCTCATTCATACATTTGAAACGACTGAATATAATTCAGCGAGGTATCCGTCGGAACGGAAATTTCTCCGATTTCATACGAATCGGAGGATTTTTGCTTCGAGGTATACGTCGGAACAGCTTTTCGGAACTTTGTTCCGACAAATATGTAACGCACACTGGCGTTTTGCGTTTCAGTGCGATCAAGTGCGTTTTTACTCATATTTTTGACAGTTTCATACGAATTTTCTTCCGATATGCTCCGACAGGAATTGGTTGCGGAATTTGTTTACGATTTACAGTGATGTATTGATAAATGAAAGCAATAAAGAAAAAAACATTTTAGCAAAGTAATTGTTTGTATTTGTTGCTTAAATGTGTGTTTCCAGGGAAAAAAAAACGAAAAAACAAGCACTATATAGGAAAATCCCCATATACCACGAAACAGCATCATAGCAAATCAATGCGTTGTCGCATTTTAATTATTCTTTCCGAAGTCGGATACCTCGCATGTAATTTGAGTCTCCGACGGAATATGCGTTGCGGAGAATTCTCCGTTCCGACGAATACCTCGCTAGGGCCGAATATTCATTGATACGTGTAACGTGTGTAGGCGATTTATCATCAATGTTACTTGATGAAAAAAATCGACAATGATACTTGTCAAGTAACATTGATCGTGTGTAGGGCCCTTATTTCGCATTCGGACTTACAAGTGGCGACACATTGCAAACATTGTTAGTTATCAGCAGAGTTGTGAAATAATTATTACTTTTGGCAATTGATTACAAGCCAAATTACAATTACAAGTAATTAGTAATTTATGTTGTAACAATTACAAAAATAAGAAAAAAAAAATGCAATTACAATTACTGTTAATTGTTAATTGAGAAATCACAATTAACAATTACATGTAATTGCAGAAAAGTAATTGAAATCTGGAAGTAATTGAAGAAAACACAGTGTTAATTACTTTTTGAGTAATTGATTACTTAAATAGTAATTCATTGCTTGAATTTTTGTAATGTCAAATAATAAAAATACAAATAAGCAAAAAAAAAAAAATAATAACGTGAATAATTATTAAAATAAATGATTCGCCTTCAACAGAACTAACATTTCAAAGTTAGTATCGTTGAGGTTTTGTCATTGAGGAGTAGATACAATTCCCGCAAATGAGAATGGATAATCATGAGAAAGTATTGGATTTCGAAGACTGAGCTAAAAAAAGACATGGATATCCTATCCATGCAACAACGTGAAACCCATTTTCTGTGGTATACACTTCGCGTCAACTGAATAAGCACAAAATTTGTCTAAGGTACATTGTGCATTTTTTCCAAACATTGTTCGTAAATGTATCATTTGATGGTGATTACTGTTTGTCCATGATGTTGAGAAAATAAATCAAAAATAATAATTTTTTTTGCGTCAACTGAATAGACACAAGATTATCAGCCCCTCAGGGCTTCATTGTTTATGAACGTTTTGAGGAAATTGACACATTAGGTCAACAGTTGAAGTGTTTAAGCGAAATTTAATCGTTGAACTGAAATTCAAATAAAAATGGGTAGATCAAAATCTCTTAATAGTATTGAAAGAGCAAACATTTATCTATTAAGAGATCAAGGACCAACCGGGCATGTTATAGCGAACAAAATTAAACGAAGTTTTAGGCCCTTATTGTGATTGTCGATCAGCGATCGTCACGACAATTGTCGATTGTGTCGATTTATTTTAGCTATTCGTACGCACAAATTTTTTTCACTTCCAAGAGAAAGCATCGACCAGACATTTGTAATCGACTACAAGCGACTGTCAAATCGACAAATATCAATCGCAATCGACAATCAAAGTTGTCTATCGATCGACAGTTGTCGATCAACGATCAACTATAGACACTCACAATAGGGGCCTTAGTGTGATCAATTCTTACTTAAGAAATAAAGATTCGTATGAAAAAAAACCTGAAAGGAGGTAAAGAAACGACAACAACAGAAGTTGTTCTAAGAGCAATTTTGAGATGTGCTTCCAATTCTTTTGACTCTGCCGCAAAAATAAAAGCGAAAGCCGGTCTAAGTGCAATGGTTTCAACAGTTCTAAGAGTGATCAACAGTGCCAATCATTTAAAACGAATAAAAATTTAAAAGAAGCCATTACTTAACGAGCAACGGAAATGTATGCGATTAGAATTCTGTAGACTCCATATGAGTTGGAAAAATTAATGGCGTCACGTGGTTTTTTCGGATTAAAAGAAGTTTAATTTTGATGTACCTGATGGGTTTAATTATTATTTCCACGATGTGAGGAAAGATGAACGTTTTTAGCGCGGCATCATTGTCGAGAAGGTGGTGTTATGGTATAGGGAGCAGTTAGCTATTACCGCACTGTTGAGCTTGAGTTCTAAACCTCAAAAATGAGTGCAGTAAGTTATAAAGGAATTCGGGAAAAACATTTTCCTAAAATTTTCTGACATTTTTGGAACCCAAAATTTGACTTTTCAGCAGGACAACGCCACCATCCACACGACGCGTATAGTAAAAAATTGGATAGACAAGCAAAATCTGGAAATCCTTCAATGGCCGCCGTTCTTTCCTGATCTGAACTTATCGAAAATGTTTGGGGATGGTTAGTACGAAACGTTTATGAGTATAATAATTAGCATGGAGGGAAATTTTGCTTGACTACTATAAGATTCCATGCTGGATCGAATTTATGAAGTCATAACCGCTAAAGGCGGCAGTACCCACTACTAAAACTACCAAATAAAAAACTGTTTTAAGAAAAACTTCCATTAACTTTCCATTAACTTTTATTTCCAATTTCAATATTTGTGTCTATTCAGTTGACGCAAAAAAAATCAGCATTTTTTCATATGAAACGCTTTGAAAGAGAGCCAGAGAAAAAATAAAGGTACTTTTGGAGTTGTTCTTTCTGTTTCCTTTTCGCAACATCATAAGCAAAAAGTAATCATCATCAAATGATACATTTACGAACAATGTTAGGAAAAAATGCACAATGTACCTTAGAAAATGTTTGTGCTTATTCAGTTGACGCGAAGTGTATATGACATAAAGACAGGTATTCAATTACATATACGTGTAAAAATTACTTTAAAAAATAATCATTACACCTTTTTATACCCGGTACCACACTGTGGTGAGGGTATATTCACTTTGTCATTCCATTTGTAACGCCCATAAGGAGGCGTTGTAGGTATGACAAACTATATATATTATTGATCAGCATCACTTTCTTAGTCGATCTAACGATGTCCGTCTGTCTGTCCGTCTGTCTGTCTGTCTGTCTGTCCGCACGATTACGGCCGTAATTTAAGAGCTATCGACTTGAAATTTGGTATGTAAGCTTTTATCCACCAAACTGAGGCAATTTTTTTTTTTTTTTTTTTTTTTTTAAGTTTCCCTCCCATATGGCTGACACTGCGACCTGACAAGATCTATTGTATCGTAAGGGATAAGGTTATTCTAAGAGACGTGTGACCTCCCTAGTGAAGGCCACAATATCCTTATTAGCGGAGTTCCTAAGCTCTGCTGGTAAAAGTATTTCCTTGTTGAAGATACATTTTCTTAACCAATGAAGTGCCGGGCAATCACAGAGAATGTGTTCGGAGGATTCCTCATCCTCAAGACAGAATCTACATTCTGTCTCCGGGCACAGATTCATTTTGTTAAGATGATATCGCAAGCCCCAATGGCCTGTGAGAAAGCCCACCAGCCTTCTGATAGTATCCTTGTTTAGGTTGAGGATTTCCTTGTAGGAGTAAGGTTTAATTAAACTTTTGGATTGTCTTAATCCCGGAACATTTTCCCAGTGGTACAGACGAAGTTGATGTTCCCAATCGTTAATTATACCTAAGGCAGTAGTCCAATTGACTCTGCAATAAGGTTCTGGTCCACAGAACGCGGATTCAGATCCGGCCCTAGCTAGTTGGTCCGCCGATTCGTTGCCTGCAATACCCTGATGTCCAGTTACCCAACCAAGTTTGACCTTGTTGTGTTTGGATAGGAGTTGCAAGGCATCGTAGCAGCACTTTACTGTTTTTGAGTCCAACGTATTGGATGATAGGGCTTGTAAGGCCGCTTGACTATCTGAAAAGATTTGTATTTTGGCGCCTTTAATTCCCTTATTTGAGTTTAGGACGGCGCAGATCTCAATGGCATGGACTTCAGCCTGAAAAACAGTGGGACACATTCCCATGGGAATTGAGACTTTGGTATTGGGTCCAAAGACACCAGCACCAACACCAGATTCCATTTTCGATCCGTCAGTGTACCAGACCAAACTTTTAGGGTCCAATGTTGGAGCACCATTGGCCCATTTCGTGCGGTCCAGTATTTCTACCTCAAATAGTTTCCCAAAACAATATTCCCTAACCATAATGTCGGGGATGGAGCAGAACATATCCATGTTTGGGATTGAGTTAAGTATTTCCAGGTGTCCCACATGGTCAGCTGGTTTAAACTTGTATTCTAGCTGCAGCTTAATAGCACATCTAGCTGCCACTTTCCTAATAAATATGTGTAAGGGTGAGAGCCCTATAATAGCTTCTAATGCTGTAGTAGGGCAGGTGCGCATAGCACCCGTGATGCCTAGACAGGCAATACGCTGTAGCTTTTGTAGCCTATTTGCCGTTGTTCGTTCAATAACTTTCGGCCACCAGACAATTGCCGCGTATGTGATAATGGGCCTTACCATCATGATATACAGCCAGTGTATCATTTTGGGAGTTAGACCCCAAGTTCTGCCATACAGTTGCCTACTGGCCCACATGGCTCTAGTGGCACGTTCTGTGGCAGACTTGATTTGTGAGTTCCAGTTGAGCTTCTTATCAAGGACAATTCCGAGATATTTGACTTCATTGGAGTAACTCAAGGTAGTGCCGTTTACGGTTATAGTGTTAAGATTAATCAATCTCTTCCTTGTAAAAGGCACTAGAATGGTTTTACTAGGATTTATAGAAAGACCTTCGAAATTGCACCATTCTGAGACATGTAGAAGTGCGTTCTGCATTCTACAGGTAATGGTAGCGCTGAGCTTGCCACTGATGATGATCGCTAGGTCGTCAGCGTAGCCGATGGCACTAAAGCCTAGGCTGTGCAGACTGACTAACAGACTGTCGATAACAAGTGACCACAAGAGAGGAGAGAGTACTCCCCCTTGAGGGCAGCCTTTTGCTGCTGTCACAGACACCGACACACCTCCGGAGGAGGATGTAATTATCCGACTTTCCAACATGGCTCTGATCCACTGGTTGGTCGGGTCTTCGATACCTTTGCTTCTGATTGCCTTAGCGATCGAGTCATAGCCGGTATTATCGAAGGCGCCCTCAACGTCCAAGAAGGCACATAGGGCAATTTCCTTGGATCTGAAAGTTTCTTCTACCTTTCTGACAAGGCAATGAAGAGCGCCTTCAGTGGATTTACCCTTTCTGTACGCAAATTGACTTGATTGGAGAGAGTTAGAAGTTTCTAACTGACCTCTAATATGAACATCGATAAGTCTTTCCATGGTTTTAAGAACAAAGGATGTTAGACTGATAGGTCTGTATGATTTAGGCAGTTCGCTTGGCCTGTTGCCATTTTTTGGAATGAAGATCACATTCACCTGTCTCCAGGAGAATGGAATGTATCCCCAGTTGTAACTTGCTCTAAATAAGGCAATAACCGCAGGAAGTATAACGTCTATAACCCTCTGTAATAAGGCTGGGAATATGCCGTCACCCCCGGGGGCCTTGAAAGGTTTGAAAGAGCCAATTGCCCATCTTACCTTGTCTGGGCTGAAAATTTTTCCAGATAAGCTGTTAACCCTACTTGTTATAGAGACCTTAGTGTCAGTAACGTTTGAGTAATCGTGTGTTTCACGGAAAGACGAACCTGGGAAATGAACCTGAAGTAAGGTTTTAATTGTATCCGTACGGTCCGTCGTGTAGGTACCATCTGATTTCTTTAGCAAACCTACACAGTTGTTATGATCCTTACGTAGAGCCTTATGGATACGTGCCGCAACCGGCATGTCTGCTATGTCTTCGCAGCATTTTCTCCATGATGCTCTTTTCGATCGTCTCAGTTCTGAGTTATATTCTGTGAGAGCGAACCTATATTCGTCCCACATTTTGGTCTGTTTAGCACGGTTAAAGAGTTTTCTAACCTTCTTCCTGAGTTTAGCAAGTTGGTCATTCCACCAGGGAACCTTACGTTTACACAAGCTGGTTTTACTGACACAACTACTTTGGTAGGAGGTTAGCAACAATTTATTTAGCTGGTATGCTGCTTCATCAAGGTCCCACGTGGACTCAATTGTCGAAACAAGCATATCCGTCTTAGAGAGTACAAGTCCTCGATACATTTTCCAGTCCGTCGACTTGGGATCGTACCTGTTTGGGGCCTGTGTCGATTGACCTGGTATGTCAAACCTAATGTGCTGGTGGTCTGACAGTGAGGCTTCATCTGACACATGCCAATTTACAATGAAATTAGAAATAAATGAGCTAGCAAGAGTGAGGTCAATTACCTCTTCGCGTATCGCATTTATAAAGGTTGGTTTAGAACCTTTGTTTAGAATATCAACATTACTACTAACTAGATAATCCAAAAGACACTCACCTCTTTTGTTGTTGTCGCTGCTTCCCCAGATCATATTATGAGCATTTGCATCACACCCGATGATGTAGTGTAGGTTGTTCTTCTGGCAGTAGCGAATGAGATTTTGGACTTCCGTTGGCGGAATGTTGTCGTCGTCGCCGGGGAAGTATGCCGAGGCACACACGATTGTTTGAGTGCCTCTGTCGGTCGGTACCTGCACTAGTAGGGACGCTAAGTCCTTTGTTGTATATTCTGGAATGGGAAGAAAGTCGATATTTTTGTCGATAAAGCAGGCCGCCCTTGGCACTGGCTCATCGCGTTTATAAATAAGCTCACCTGCCCTATTTCCAAGTCCCCTTATATGTCCGCGGATAACCCAAGTTTCTTGGATGAGACCCAGAGTTATCTTCTCCTCGGCGAACCTCTTACTAAGGGTAGCGGACGCGCCCTTAGCATGATGGAGATTCGCCTGTAACACCCTGAAGGTGTTCATAGATCTTTTTCGGATCTAGCCTGTCGGAGTAATTGGGCTTTTTTAGGGCCCTTTCCTCTGCGGCAGGCAGCCTGTCCAGGTCGACCAATTCTGCTGAGCCTGGCAGACTCGTTCTTACCTTTGGCGCGACCAAAGTCTGCGTTAGTCGGTTTTGCTGACTTACCAGCCGTATTGACGGAGCTGCGGGGCACTGTGCCCTTTGGTGCAGTGTGCGAGCGGGTCAACTGAGCGCCGGTAGTCGCCTTAGAGCTACACCCAGACCCGCTGGGAGTGGCATGCCCATCAGCAGTACCACTGCCTATGTTGGTTGATTGGGTGCGGTTCATGGGAGCAGCCAGCGCTGTCGTCTTTCCGCTATTAGTGCCGCTGTGTGTGGTAATGATGGGTACCTTCTCGGCCACTTTGCCAGACGAAGGTACCGAAGTGGCGTTCCCTCCGACTTTAGGGGTACTGCTGTCAGTCTCAGGATTCTTGTCGGTGCTCTTGAGAATCAACTTGATCTGACCGAAGCGGTATGATATCTTCCCCTTCAGTTCCAGGAGTTTGGCCATGGATGCGTCATTAATTGCGAGCACCAGGTGAAGGAATGCACCATCCTTATCCCTTTTGATGATTCTCCAGTTAATTGCCTTTAGATCGGCGTTCTGTGCCGTGATGGTGGCTAGCACTTTTTCATTTGAGAGTTCCAGACTCTGTGGAAAGAAGCCACGGACGATGTGTGGCTTTGGAAATGAATCCTCTTCCACCAGCATCAGGTCCAGACCACATTTGATTCTGATACTCTCAAAATTAGAGCGCATCCATCCAGCAGTAGCACTGTCTGAGCAGACAAACAAAAGCCACCCCGTCTTCAGATGCGAGCCTGAGAACTTTGGCCAAACGCCACAGTTGCTCATCTCGATCGAGGTGTCGATAACCGCTTCTTGTACGAGAGCCATTTGCTCCGGAGAGAGTGGTTGTGTAGTCAAGTCGGTCGGAACGATACCTAACCTAACTAGGCTTGCCACCTGGCTAAAGGTGGGAGCCTCAGGTATAGGACCTTTCTTGACCTTCTTGGCGGCCGATGTAGGGGGAGTGTAATCTTCCGATCTTACTCGTTTGGCATTCGGTCTTTTATCCTGAGCGGCTTTGGCTAAGATGAGAGCACTTTCTCTGTCTAAGCCACTTCGCAAGGCACTTTTGAAGCGTCTGTTTGCGAAACCGCTGAGCTTAACGTATCCACCTTGCTGAATCTGTAGTCCAGCAAAGCTCTTGCCAATTGCAGAGCATCCCGATTTCTCGGATACCACACTACAGGTGTCAACAACGGTGGATGTGTCAGAGTCGGAAGTGGGCAAATCCTCAACTCCTTTTCTGGCACAATCTAGAAGTTCGGATGGGGTCCACAAGACGTCTCCTTCCTTACTTTGGGGGGGGTTCGGTTGCCCATCAGCAGACCGAGAAGTTATGGTCGTATGCTCTATAGCACGAAGGTTTTTGACCATCGAGAGCCCTGTGGCTGCACGATCTGTTTGTTCTTCTGGTTGCCCAACAGCAAGACCAGAGGTTGATGCGATTTCAGAGGCATCAGTCTGTAAATTTTTGTTAATTTGGTCTGAAATATTGATCCCACGAGTATCCGGGAAAGAAACATCACCCATGCCGGAGCCCGGTACGGCACGGGAAGGCTGGTTTAAAACCGAAGGTCGCCTGGTATTCGGAGTTCGCATATTAGCGACTAAGCACTCTCTTAGTCACGCATCCCTCAGCATATGCTGTTCCACCTTGGATTAGAGATTTAGTAATGCGGTTTACTCCTCATGGGCAGTTCTTAGTTTGTTGCTCCTCAACAGCCTGTCTGCCATGGGTGACCCTTCAGGCGACTACCGCCTCCGACAGCATAGCCCATTGAGTCATTGCAACATTAAGCCTTCGCACCGGCGCATTTATGAAATGCGCACACGTCAAGGTCCCTGCCCCTAGCGAAGGTAAAAAAAACTGAGGCTAAGTTCATGTTATAGCGAACAAAATTAAACGAAGTTTTAGTGTGATCAATTCTTACTTAAGAAATAAAGATTCGTATGAAAAAAACCTGAAAGGAGGTAAAAAAACGACAACAACAGAAGTTGTTCTAAGAGCAATTTTGAGATGTGCTTCCAATTCTTTTGACTCTGCCGCAAAAATAAAAGCGAAAGCCGGTCTAATCATTACACCTTTTTATACCCGGTACCACACTGTGGTGAGGGTATATTGAAATTTGGTATGTAAGCTTTTATCCACCAAACTGAGGCTAAGTTCGAAGATGAGCAAGATCGGATGAAAACTACTACTACCTCCCATACAAAAATATCAGATTTATATAGCTTTTTATGTTAAAAATTAAATTTAAATAGCTACAGTAAAGATAGCAAGTTTAAACTTTGCACATATTGTTTTAATAATATTTAAAAATGTTTGACAAAAAATAAAAAGCACCCATACAAATATATAATATTTTAATACTAAAATATTTTTTTTATTTTACAATAATATAGTACCGGGTATTTGAGCTTCGGCATAGTCGAAGATAATTGTCTTACTGGTTTTAGAATTACTTGTATTTCGATTACTTTTATGTAATTGAAATACAAGTTTTTAATGCTTTTCAATTACAAATAATTAGTAATTGGATTTTGCCAATTACAATTATAAGTAAAATTCAATTACAATTACATGTAATTGTAATTGTAATTGAATTTTTTTGAAGTCATTATTTCCCAACTCTGGTTATCAGGCAGTCAGATTTTGTCTGATTGCATTCATTCGCTTCATTTGAGATTTCAGTTGAGAGAGCGTACCTAATACTTAATTCCAAATTCAATTTGAATACGTTATTTTACGCGACCGTACTTAGTATCGCTTTAACTTCACAATCCCTATTTCTGTCCCTTTTGCGTTATAAAGATATCCCTTTCGTTTAGTAGTTGTGCTATCCTAAATTTTTTTTTTTTATTTTTTTTTTGTTTTCTTATTTTATTTTTTGTTTCATTCATTCAAGTGCAGCGATGGATAGATGAAACATGAAAAAAAAATTGTGATTCACAATTTGTGCCTGACACCATGAAATAGAAAAGGAATTGGTTTGAACCAATGTACAGTCAATACAAGTGAAGAAGAAAATCATACAGAATGGACGATGATATCCTAAAGACAGTCCATTCAATTTTTGGCAAAAGTGTCGAAATAGTCGACTGTGAGAAGACCTCATCAGTTCGACAAGAAGAAGTACTTCTGATCAACGGCATTCCAGTGACCTTAGCGGGCCACGATGGTGACGCAATAAAAAGTGCACTCCTTACAGGACAAGTGCCGTCTGTTGAATTATTGAATCAATTGCTCTATCAAGCTGGAATCTTGAGGCAACCAGTTCAACTGGAGACATCTCTATCGGTTAAATCGTCGATGGTGACCACAGAAGAGGTGTCGGTGACACGTGATGGTCAAATACTGGATGGTCATACCAGCGAGACAAAAGAAGATCATGTGTACAATAGTTCGAAGAAGGAAATTTGGGAGCCTGCCATTGCGAAGCCTGACATTGAGAAAATTCCGTACCATGCAGTGACTTTACAGTCCGCAGAGGCCACTGCAGATGAAGTCATTCCAAATTGTAGCAACATGAGAGGTTTAACATTTACAATAACAGATCAAATCATGAGTGGTGATTGTAGGGTGAGTCCAGATAATTATTACAACTACAAGGGCAACGAACGTGTGGCAAATGAAGAGGAGGAGGAGGACGACGACGATGGAGATGATGACGATGAATACGGTCAGCTTTATGTGTTGAATGCGCAACTGACACCATCATCGCCCTTTGTAAATAGATTGCCTCCGATTAGAAATGCCACAACAATCATTAATAGTGACGGTGCGGATGATATTTCGGGAAAGTACGTGAAAGTGAATTCGAAATCACTTGTATCTGCAAAGAATTCTAGTGCTTTTAGTTTTGATTCTGGTCACGATGGAGTTTTTAACAGTCCATCACAACAAACGGCCCCAATACCAATACAACAGTTGATCAAAAATAACACAATGCACTCATCATCGTCGTGTTATGATTTCATAAGCGCAGACGAAGCCGATTTTCTGACCAGTAGCAATCCTGCCACGATGAAGGAGCATAGCTTTGCAGATCTAAAAAATCGGGTAAGGGGGTTCTTTTTATGTTTTTCTATTCAAGTTTAGTTTGTTTCTTTATGATTTGCATCAACCCATCCCACTTCCCAACGAAATGCAGCAGTAACAAAATGTGACGTTTGTAACACTTTAGGGCAATTCGCTGACAAGACGCAACCATTTTTAACAAACATGACTCTTGCCAGTCGGTTGGTCTGAGGTTGAGGTCGCTAGGTTTATATTTGTTATTATTATATTATATACGGCACATACACTCGAGTACATTTGACTTTAGTTCGGCCCTGTTACACCTTAAATTGCCACGGACTTTCTTGAGCCTTCCTAATAGTGCTCAATTTGTTCTCTCTTTCAGGAACCGTCACAAATTTCTAAGTCATCGAATAATAAAAATGTAAAAAGTCCCAATTTGGGTAAAAAACCGTCAATGTCATCCAGTAGTTGTGTATCAGCAGCTAATCCCTCATCGTCATCAGCACACCAGCATGCCTCTGATATTGCGGCTGCTGTTCCATCATCAACCACGACGAAAACGACAACTTCCGCAATCTCAATAACATCTGTCGAGAATGGTTTGGTGTTTCGCGATGGCAATCTCATTTCTGGACTGTTAGACTCTCTCATAACGCACATGGTACCATCGAGTCAATACTATCCAGATCGTTCGTTTACATTCTCATTTCTATTGAGTGCTCGTCTGTTTATACGGCCGCATGAATTGCTCGCTAGAATATCTGAAATTTGGGAAAACCAACAGCAGTTGCAGCATCACAAGATAGTACCGCCTATTGACGTTGTTGACGACAGTTCTGCACAAGCAGCGAACCTTAACTATCACGGCCGATCACAACAGATGTACCCACCGCAATTTGCCGATGAACAGAGTCGTCAAAAAGCAATCAAATCGGCTCAAAATTGCATAAGGCTCTTGGCCGAATGGATTGATACGTTCCCCTATGATTTTCGTGACGAACGTTTGATGCAACACGTGCGGGTATTGGCCAGAAAGTGCGTCTACATCGATAACAATTTGGGAAAGACGGTTTCGAATATTTTGCAAAGTCTAGTGCAACGACTGACGGTGTTGGAGAAATACGAAGAGTTTTTGCAAACACTTGCCGCCCAGGAGAACAACGAATCATGTACTACAACAGAAGATTTGGCCACACATTTTAAGATGTTTTCATCGGAAGCGTCGCCTGAATGTCATATGAATATGAATGCTGCCGGTTCGACATCATCGAATGAGCGAGAAGAGGCTACACTTGCTGCGGAACCGTCTGTTGGAGTTGCTGGAACGGTTGGTATACCTCATAAGTCATTGTCTTCATCGTATACTACTGCGCCTGGACTATTTCATCAGTATCAATCGATTTATCTTCATTCACATCAGAATAGTCATCACCAAAGTGATAGTTCATCGAATTCAGTGAATACTCTTGGTCCAGGTGGTAGCGGCGGAGGTATTGGCATTGGAAGTTGCACGAGCTCTGGTGGCGTTAGTAATGGCGTCGAAATAAGTGGCATTTGTGATCTGTGTCCAAATGCAGCTTTATTAGCACATCAGCTGACGCACATCGAACTGGAGCGGCTGTCGCACATCGGGCCGGAGGAGTTTGTGCAGGCATTCGCCAAAGAGAATCACTTGGAGTCGTTGAGCGACATGAAGAAGACGAGGAACTTGGAATCCTACGTGCAGTGGTTCAACAGACTGAGCTACCTTACTGCAACGGAAATTGTCAAGGTTCGATTTTGTCGCACTTACTAAATATGATTGGCAGCAATTTTATATATTTGTATCTTTCTGACTTTGCAGTATCCCAAGAAGAAGCAACGTGTTCGGGTAATTGAGTTTTGGATTGAAACGGCACGCGAGTGCTTCAATATTGGAAACTTCAACAGTCTGATGGCGATCATCGCCGGTTTGAATCTCTCACCGATATCAAGGCTCAAAAAGACAGTGAGTGATGAGTTCTTGTTTATCCATTCATTTTCAATATTTGTTTTTTTTTTCTTATAAGCAATAATGCTTTTCAATGCACGCCACTATGGGCTAATGGTCCTCATGTACTTTGTATTTGCAGTGGTCCAAGGTGCAGTTGGCAAAGTTTTCCGTGCTCGAACACCAAATGGATCCAACGAGTAACTTCAACAGCTACAGGTCGACCCTAAAGGCAGCTATGTGGCGCTCTGAAGGAGCAACCAACGAACGTGAGCGTATCATCATTCCATTTTTTAGTTTATTGGTTAAGGATTTGTACTTCTTGAACGAGGGATGTTCGAATAGGTGAGTACTCCATATGGTAACGAACTTAAAACTTAATAGCATCTCTTAATAAAAATTATGTGTTTGACTCCTTTTTTCCGAATTTAAATTTAAAACGTTCTTCTCTTTTTTTTGTTCTCTTTAAAGACTACCAAACGGTCATATAAATTTTGAAAAATTTTGGCAGCTAGCTAAACAAGTTATGGAATTTAATACATGGAAAAAAGTCACCTGTCCATTTGAGAAACTTCCCAAAGTTATTATGTTCCTACAGATGAGTCCAGTACTTAACGAGAATACACTATCGGTGGCATCGTTCGAATGTGAGCCGCCAGAAAACAACCAGGAAAGGGGCCGCTACAAGACGCTAAAATCCGAAACAAGACAACAAACGTAGTAAGCATTGCTGGATTGGATTGCCATAATGATAAAGAAAAAAACATACAAACAGAAGAACTGTCAACGTACATATGGGGTATGTAAAAATATTTTTTTTTACGTTTGTTTTTGATGGCCCAGACTTGTGGACATGTAAAGTTATAGATTTATATGCACAATCAGTAGGTTAATTTATATTTAAGACATTTATCAACAAAACTAGTCAAACACATGCTGCGAAACACACGACCTGCACAAAGAATATGCGAAACTGCTCTCTCCGAGCCCTCCAGGATGACATTAGTCTCTCCTTCCCCAGACCACGGACTACTAACAATCCTAACTTCCTTTCCAAATTCAGCCTTTGACAACATATCCAAGTTCTTTTCATGGAGGACTTCCATGAACTCTTCAACTTCAACGGCTTACCAGGCCCCTGGTCGGTTGGCTTGTTTTCAGATTCAACTTTTTCTTTTCCATCTTCCTTTTCTGCTACTATCGGTTTATCCTTCTTTGATATCTTCTTTCTGGGTACTTCTTCTGGGATGATTCCTTCTCCTGATGCTGCTTTTTACTTTTCAGCAATTTTCTTCGCCCTTTTAGCTATCTTCCTTTCTTCATTTTCTTTCCTTAACTTTTCTTCGGGGGAATCTTCGCCTTCAGAGCTACTCTTCCGGTACGCCTTTCTTTTCTTTATAAGTTCTTCGCGAGGGTCTTTGAAATTCTCATCATCTGAGAAGTTGATCATGTTTTTCATGTCCATTGTACCACAAAACATTCACAATAAACACTCGCAACAATTTTTAAAAAGTACCGCAATAAATCACTGTAAATGGAATTTGCGTTCGCGAGGGACAAAAGGTCGTAAAACACACGAGTTAAAACCCGACCGCGTACTCCTCCAGTACACTGTAGGCTCGAGATCCTGTGATCCTTAGGATCAGCAACGACGCAACTCTATAATTAGACCAACTACAATTCCAACTCAAATTAACCCTTATGCAAACAAACTTCACCGCAAAACGATTTGAGTGTGCTCCAATCTATTTGCGATGATTTCGATTTACCAATTCAATTAAACGATAATTTATATTTTAGTTATAACTTCCGCGAATTCTCTTGCCCAACATTTCTCAACAAAAGAAAATTTAAAATAAGTTACGTTATGATTATTACGCGGCAGATTATAAAAAATTAACTACAAGAATAATCACAATGTCGAGTATCTACTTACGGTACCACCAAAATTAATAATTAATCAATTAAATTTCGAGTAAAACGAAACTGCAAACCGCGTTCGAGGATCTCAAGACTTCTCTTTGGAGGTAGCGGAGTCTCCTGCCATAGCTTCCAGTGGGTCAAGGCCCCGAAGGTTCGCCTTCCGATGCCAAGTGGATGCTTCACCCGTTTCAGGCTACTTTACCTGCACTTGGTTAGATTCTGGCCGATCGAGGCTTTATTAACAACAATAAGAGTGGCCGATTTATTGTTTTATTGTTCAGGTGCCCAACCACCAACTGTATTAAAACTTTTACGAAATATGGGATTTATGGTGCCCAACCACCAACCGTTAAAAAAAAAACACCAAGAAAAATTTCATGTCTAACGACAGAAAATATGATACACAACCGTCTTCTACCACGATATAAAACCAACTGCCCATCCTCAACAAAATCACCGAACAACATACCTCGCAAACCCACATTCCAGCCGCACTCGACTCTTTCGCCTGTTGGTCGCCCTCTCCACACAACTCACCGCCAAAAATGCACATTCCCTTAACACAGGTATAATTATCAGTGATGCCATTCTGACCGGATTCCAGTCATATCTGACCGGAATTTGTTTACTCTGACCGGAGAAAATTTTGAAATCCGGCCTAACCGTTTTTTGACCGGAACGAAAAATGTTTTTAACCGGAAATCTCTTTTTTGACTGGAAAAATAAAATTGTCCTACTGACTATAAATAGAGATAGATTTCTATAATTTGAATAAAACTTTGCCATACATTAGGAACATGCTCCCAAGTTCAAACAGAAACCAATTTAATGCGAATAATGGGACTACAACATCACGCGTGGAATTCTGCTCCGGCAGCAGGATAATAAATTATCTTATAGGCTAGTTTTTTGACGTTTTCTTTGCTAGAATGTTGAAGAGGATTTTAAACAATGAATTTCAATTAAGTTTGAAATTCGATAAATCTCAGATTGGAGTTTGGTGTATTACTCTTTTCAAGTGTCAGAAAATTATCCGAGAATAATTATTTAGCCCAATTGACACACGGCCTTAGTACATCCATTAACGATTTGGCTACACTCAGACGTCATTGCAATGAAATAAAATTTGGTGAGTAAAAGAATAGTCAAATTGAAAACAAACAAATTCTATAGTTAAGCCCGTTTTTGTCGTCCTCGCACTCTATCAACGCAAATATCAAATGAAGATTTGTATCGAAAGCACAATGGTGCGAAAAAGAACGTGTCAGAATTATTTCTGAAAGTAGATTTTCTATGCTATATACCTTTCTCCTTTACTCACTCAAAATCTACCTGTGTCGCTGGACACCTCGTTCATTGGAAGGCGTGTATGGCCATGCACTAAATGTGTATTTCAGAACTTAAAACATGTCATATAAAATGAAAAATTAGTTTCAGCAAATTTTAAACAAACGAAATAAAAAACAAGTTCACAAACTCAAGATTCACATATTATAAAAACGTTTTCTAAACATGACATATAACATAAAAATTCGTAAATTGTATAGGTAGGTATAGGTATTTTCTCTTTGTGACCGGGTTTCAGGTCAAAAATTCTCATATTAACTTTTGACCGGATTTAGAAAATAAAAATCCGGTCATTCGGTCAGATTTGACCGGATTCACTTTTTTTTAGTGGCAACACTGATAATTATGTGTATATGCTATACTCATGAACAAGCAGACGATCGGCTCGTGAGGCGAATCGTATGCTGTGGGTATCGAAAAGAGGTACTACGGAGCACGACTTATCTACTGGAGCTCTGGGTGAGCTAAAAAAAAACAGACTTGCTTTAACAAATGCCTTTAATCAACTGAACTTATATAATTCTAACATCTATCTTAACTAATGCAATGTAATTCCAGGAACCAAAAGGATTCGAGGTCAAACGAATCATTTGGCGGTGATTTATATGTAACAATTCTTACAATTCAAAGATAATTTATAAATTATATGAATTTACCGCGAATTCGCTCGCCCAACCATAAAAAAAAAATTAAAATTAAGATATAACCTGATTGATACGAGGCAAGAAAACTACAGGTTTTATTACACGGTTTTGTATAAAATTTAAGAACCACTCAAACAATTAACTAATCAAACTTAATTTTTAATTAAGCTAAACTGCAGCCGCAAACAAGGATCTCGAGAGTGGTAATAATCGTCTTTTCCATTTCGGTAGAGGAGACTTCTGCCATCGCCTCCTGGTTGACGTATAAAAAGGGTCAAGGCCCCGAAGATTCGCCTCTCGATAGTAAGTGGATGCTTCACCATGTAGGCTACTTCACCAGCACTTAGTTAATAATTCTGCCGAACGTGGCTTGTTGAAAGTTCCAAAAACTATATGGCCGATTTCAGGCGTGTTACTTAAAGTTGCGCAAATTTCTCACCGTAATTGGGAGTAAACAAAATTAATTGTCAATGAATGAACAACGAAATGTTTGTACATCACTATCCTTTTGGGATCACTTAAAACTGTTTGTAATGTTTAATGTTGGTGCCCAACCACCAACCGTATTAAAACTTCATTCCTTCGTAATAAGAATTATTTTTAGGTGCCCAACCACCAACCGTATTAAAACTTTTCTAAATAAAAAAAAATTACCACACACAATTATGCTACTTCACGATATGATTCTCCGACTTGCTACCTCGAGTCTCAAAAACCAACTCCCCATCCTCAACAAAATCTCCGAACAATATACCTCGCCAAGCCACACCACCGCTGCACTCGACTCTTTCGCCTGATGGTCGCCCTCTCCACACAACTCACAGCCAACAAAGCACATTGCTTTAACACAGGTATATGTGTATAAAATAAAAACTATTTGATTAAATTTATTAAAAAAATATTTTTTAGGGAGAAAAGCTCCTTTATTGTTCCAAAACGTAAAACTAACTAACTTAATTCTAATATACAAAATTGAATGAAACCTATGAATAGTACTGCTGCCTGTGGAATGTTGCGGTGTCGGGTGCCAAACGTTGAGTCAACAGCATGATGATGGAGTGTGCACGAACATCATGCAGGTGCTGGTATACAGTATCCGGTACCAGGAAAGTGTGGGAGCGACAATGATTGCAATGTGTTTTTGGTCTATCTGATATCTGAATGTGTCTGGATATTTGAGTTTTGGCGTATCCGTCGTTAACTCTTCCCTCCTTAAATCAAACGTCCTCGTTTGACCTTAAGTTATAAGAACGGTATTTGGCTTAGGCCCTAGTTATAGCTATCATTGAAATGCATCATTGGAACAAATCAGTGGAATGGTGGTTTCATATTTTTGACAAGTCGGTTATAGCAATCATTGAAAAATTCCTGTCAGTGGAAGAACCTGTCAGTGACTTGGCCGCAAACAAGTATAGGTTTTGAGGTTAGAGTTGATCATTGAAAGCAAAACTGACAGCTGAGAATAGGATGAAAATCGAACACATCAGTGAAACGATTGGGTTCCAAATTAGAGAAACGAGTATCAGCTGTTCATTGAAATCGATTTCGATCAGTGAAATAATAAAATTGGATTTAAAGAAAAATTTTATTCAGAATTAAGTAATTTCTTTCGTAAAAAAATTCCACAATTGATTAGCTTTATCTTGATACCAACTAAAGCCAATATTGTTTGATTATTCGTCTTAAAATCGGAAAACAAAATTTTCAATGATGCATTTCAATGATAGCTATAACTAGGGCCTTATTCGTGTAGGCTTTTGTGTTGAAACTTTTTCTTGAACCTCGCTGCTTTCTTGACAGGGAGTTGTTATATGTCTATTTTCTTTCATCTCAATTTGGATTTCCGGATCTGGTTTGTTGTTTACATTGATATGAATTGGGCGCTTTTTCCATACTGTTTTTGCTATGAAGGCTAGTCCAATAGTTGCTATGGCTATAATGAATATATTATTAGTTACTTTTATGATGTTGTGTTTTGATTCTAATGTCTTTATTTCTTCAGTGTTGCTAGAATGGAGTTCTTTTATCATTTCCAATGATAACATTTTCTCTGTGTCCTCGACCATTGAAACTTGTGCAATTGCCGGTAGTGGCTTGAATGTTGATATTACTGTAGACACATACGTTTTGTTTTGTATGATCACTGTTGAATTTACAAACTTTATAATGAATGTTCCGGTTAAATTCAATGTATCGTTATTGTTAGAGATGAACCCATCGAATTGGTTTAGAAGGAGCATTCCTGGGGTTATTTCTTCTATAGCTGGGATGTGCTGGTTATTGATCCTAGTGCAGTTCGCTTTCGTGCTTTTGAGTAGGTTGGGGATACATGACGTGCCGCTTAAGTCTATAATATTACTATCTGGACATATTGATAGGCTATTATATGTTCTACATTCTAATTTGATACTGTTGCGCCACGGCAACTTGCTAAAGTTCAAACAGAATTGAGCGCAAAATCTTCAATGAAAGAAAACACTACAATTTTCGTAGTTACGTTATAATTGCTTTAATTTTATTTATCAGAAAAGTTGAATAAAATCTTAGATTTGTTGCTTTAATTTTATTTATCAGAAAAGTTGAATACAATCTTAGATTTGTTGCTAAGTCAATGGATAAAAGTGGACTGTGCTGCTCTGCTTCTGCCTTTTATACGCCTTCCTCTTATCGCCAGTCACCACCAGTCCCATACGTTCCATAGTTTAGTGGTATTGAGCACTTTGTACCACGTTACCACCTTCCATATTTCGTTGACTATGAATGCGCCGCCGCCAATAGCGCCGACCGACGATAGCAATTATCGAATACAAACTTGCCATATTTGTATCTAATTCTTTTCTGTCGCATGCCTTGTGTGTTTGGCCCTTTTAACTGAAATAATCGTGTCAAGTGGGTGACACATCAATTATTTAATTGTTGTTTGTTTGGGCGCTGCATATTGTCCCCAAAGTGATGGCAGTGGGCCACGATGTAATTCGATCCTTTCTTCCGATTATGACATGCGCTGGCAGTGGATCGGTCTGCAACTTAGTTTCATGTTGATTTGGGTGAGTGGCAGTGGGTCAGAACTGCAACTTAATCTTGTGTTGATTTGTGTTAATGGCAGTGGGTCGGAACTGCAGCTGTGATTTTGGGTTGGTGTGTCAAAGCTATAACATAATAGGTTGTTGTTTATTGTGGTGATATGAGACGGTGGCTGGTGGCGTCGTATGGCGATGACTTTTTTGTTTGATGTTCTTTTGCAACATCGCAACATTGTTATTTGATGTGTGTTTGGTCATGTTGCTAGGCGCAACAGATACCATATATTGAATTAGGACATTAGGACATTTCAAAATATTTTCATATTCGATTTTATTTATAAAATTGTTCTTCTTAATTGGTTTTATTAGAATTTTCTTACATGATTCTACGAATGTGCTAGGTAAGCTTACAATATAAATTATGGACTTAAGGTCTGTTGCTACCTTGATTTCAGAGAAGTCTAATGCTTCCTCAATGTTTCCGAATATATTTTAATAATATTTTCTTTTTCCAAAAGGTGTTTTGCTAAGTTAATTTCTGTTGTTGACAATATGTAGGAGTTTATAATTCCTTTTTTCGCCCAGTGAATGGCGTACTCTATATTGAGAAGTTCTTCTTTTAATAATCTTATTTTATAGGTCAAAGTCATTACAATATTATTTTTAAACAGGTCATTACCTTTTAGCTTGTTTATAATTATATTAGTTATATTGTTTAATTGATTAATATTCTTTATTACGTCTCTATTTATTAATACCTGTTTGTTATTGTTTGTAAGTACATTATTAATCTTATTTCTAATTATGCGAAAATCATCGTGGATTTCCTGCGATAAATTTCCACGCGCTTCCTATAAAGTTAAGTGCTCGCTTTCTTATATTTTTTATTGGCTTTAATCTACTGAGAAGGTTATTTATTTGATTTATTTCGTGAAGCAGAAAAGGGTATGAAGGATGGTTATCGGATACGTTATGTTTTAGCGTAAACGATATTTCGTCTATTAATTGTTGACAGGGTTCACTTTTTTTTCTCTGTATAGTACCACTTGTTCGTATTATCCTTCGGACCGTTGCTATCCTGGCTGAAACTCCGCTTTTGGCCCTTATTTTAGTCGCTGGTAGTGTCGAATTTTAGGCAAGCCGTAGAATTAACCGCTTTTCTCGCAATGTTGTTGCTCTGCCGAACGTCCTTTTTGATTTTTCCCATAGTGTTGGGGATCCCCAAGATAACTGTTTACAACAGTCTTACTTCTATTTAGCCTCCTTGCAATAAAATATATATGAAAATATGTACCTGTTCGCTGGTAGTAAAAGTTCCCGGGTAAAACATTTTCAACAGGTATAGAGAGTGAAAATCGATTGCAAAATGTATGTCCTCATCCTAGTGAGCGGCAGTGTATATGTGGCGCGCTACATACCGTGTACTAGCACCTTTACTACGGCGTGGTATGATTTCGAGCAGAAAATTTGTAACGATGGAATTTTCCATGAAATGAAGCGGAGGTAGCACAGGGTGCACAAAAAAAAATTTTTTTTTTTCAGAAAAGTTTAAATACATGCTCATCGTCCTAAAGGCAACCAGTACAAAACAGGTTTTGTGGCACGGACATCAAAAGCTGGAAAAGGTTGTCCGGGCATTCACTGCCTAATATCTTTAGCGTGAAACGATCCGATCTTACGTCCCTTTAAATCTTCTAATTCGTAATAACTATTTCCCACCTTTTTAGCCACTCTAGCTTTTAAAAACTTCGACGACAGCTTAGCATTGAAATGGTTGCTGGCCTTGCTTTGCGCGAAATGGCGCCGATAAACTTCTTGACTGGCAAAAAGTTGCATACCGCGCTGCGCGTGTTGTATCTCTTGGCGTAGGTTTCGAAAGTTTTCTTAAGATTTTCCTGTACGTTTTGTCGGACAAGTTGAATTTTGTCTTGACCACTGTTGCGCCACGGCAACTTGCGAATAAAAGTTCAAGCGGAATTTGAGCGGAAATCGTCTAAGTAAGAAAACACTACAAATTTGTTCTTATGTATGTTACAATTTTATTAACTTGTTAAAGAATTAAACTTATTGATTTTTAGATTAATTTTATTTAACTTGTGGAAGACTTAAAAGAATTATTTGCTCCTCTGCGTCGATGTTAAAAGTGGACTGTGTTGTTCTGTTTCTGCTTCCGCCTTTTATACATCTCCTTCTTATCGCCAGTCACCACCAGTCCCATAAGTTCAGTCATATGAGACATAAATATATGTGGATATATGGATTCGTGTGCCTCTTATTATGATTTGAATTTGATCTAATTATGGACTATTTTATTAATGTTCGTGCTTGGATAGCAAAATTGCCGTTCATACTTTACCACTTGTTAATTCATATCTTAGGAAATGTTTTACATTTCAACAATTTTGCAAGAGCGACTTTGTCTTTGAACTTATCTTCAAATTACTGTACGAGGAGTTAGATTCACCAAAGAAACACACATTACCTTGCAAGTACAAAACACTTAACTGCAAACACGTTAAACGTTAAAAAAAGTTTTATTTATCGGATTTTACTTTTATTTTATTCTTAGAGGTACGGCCCTCAGTTAGGTCTTACCTGTGTTAGATTTTCGTCCAAAAATAAAAGCTTGTTGAAAATTGGGTTTCAATCTACTTACTGCACTATATTTCTTAATTTAGAACAATTTCGATTTTAATTTAATTTAAACACATGTGAAATAAGTGCGATCTGTGTCAAGTAGAGAATGCAAAGCAGATAACCTTTGGACAATAGACATCATCCTATTGATACCAATTGTCAACGTTTTGGTTGATTGCTCTGTATATTTTTGGACTGTATAATTAACGCGAAATGAAATAAAACGCTAGACTTGTTAGAGTCAAAGAAAATAATTGTAATAAAACCCGCGACTATATCTAATGTTCACACTTGAACACTATACAATTGGTTTTATTACCTACTGATGGACACTAACGATACATCCTCATAACCTGCATTTGCAACTTTTATTATATTATATTACGTTGCGATTGGATATTGTTGCTGAGCAAGTTCGCCTCTTATGGCTGTAATGAGATGAACGCAACCATGTTGTGCTAGACGCGCTCATTATAAAATGCTCCTTTATCGAAACGTAAATTGACGACAGTTAGATCTTATTTCCTACAAATTTTCCAATGATTCATTTTGAACATTTTCAGAGTTTAATAGGTGACCAAGGTGACCAAATATAAGATAGCAGACTAAAGCAGCGATGAATGCTAAAATCAGACTCATAGCTTACATCTTGGTCTGTTTGGAGCTTTAGGGTAATTTTGCCCAATCAGCATATCTTCCTATCGTTAGTGGTAGTTACCATAT
Organism: Cheilosia scutellata; assembly: GCA_955612985.1. NCBI lineage: Eukaryota > Metazoa > Arthropoda > Insecta > Diptera > Syrphidae > Cheilosia > Cheilosia scutellata. Next base: position 2,951,195 of record OY015315.1, on the reverse strand, counting down.
AAAGAGCCAAGTGCTGGATAACTATACGTATCCGTTCACACTTTACCACTGTTTTTCAATATCCCATCACTTGAATCTTGTACAGAGTGACCTAAAGCACTCAATAAGGTTGCTTCGACGCAATCTGAATGCGAACTTTCTTTTTCTTCGCACACGAACTTTTTTTTAAATTAAAACACCTTTTTTTTAAGTTTGCAATTTTGATTTAATTATGGCTACTTAGAGGCCTCGTGACTTGTTCATTCCGACAGATATAAAAAAAGAGAACGACTTAAAGTTCGTCGTGGATTTAATTTCTAAGTATAAATTATTATTAAATTAGGTGATGAGAGAAAAGATGTTCTACTATCGATTGTCTCAGACATGTCTGAAGTCTGGGTGCCAAATAATTCTTCACGGAAATTCCATATATGAGTACATTCATATAGGGTAATTCCTGATTCGATTGCGTTTGTACAAATCATTATTCCTGTTTCCACTTCTTTGAATCTGTTCCAGATCCACTTAGGTGTTTACTGTTAAATTGATCTACATGAAGTGGCTGCATCCTCGCATTTGTTCTTACTAGGCAAAAACACTAAGTGTGGGTATCTAGGAAAAAAGAATTTATCAATAAGGCATATCTACCACTATCTGGCTTTGGTGGTGGTTGTTTCTTGTCCCCGTATACTCCAACAGGAGATCCTGTATTTGTTGAAATAATTGGAAGTCGACTCTATCCATGTTTAGAATATACATTAGATACATAATATATGTACCTAAGGAGTTCTCCTATTTTAGAAATAACTTTTCTAGAAAATCTAAGATGTCCTGTAGTTGTATCTCCGGACACGAATTAAGTGGGAGCGCGAAAGTTTAAATAAAAAAAAAAACCTGGTTGGGTTGCCACAATTTGATTTGATTGTCTGCCATCATTTATTTCTTTGACTGTCATAATTAGATTTGATTGTAACGTTTACACCATAAACTGCAAACCTTGGCTCTATATAGAAGGCATCAGTGCCCGCTCTCTCCTCAACATCTCTAATGACTGATATTGGCCGGTCTGGTAAGTTGAGGTAACTGGTGATTCTATCCTATTCCACATAATGTAGTTATAGATGGGGAGTGGTATGTTGTATTCATCTGCGCTATTCGCTGCTAGAGGATCTATTATCGACTGAAGATTATTTACATAAAACAGCCAGTCTGTTCATACTTTATTATTTTCTTACTGCCAATAACTTTTGTACCACAGAATCGTGTATTCACTCGATTATCACTAGATGGCCGGCCCCCCAGGCAGTAGATATAGATATTCTTTAAAACTATTTTTTTATTCTCTTACAGGGGGCGCGGCGGGGCATCGATCGAGTGTCAATTTATTTACCCAACAACCTTTAGAAGAAGTCCACACTAGACCAGACATGTAAGGTTGGCTGGTAACTTTGCCAACTTCTTCTATACTGTAGTGGTTACCTACTAGTTCGGGCTATTGCGCCTTCAACTAAAACCTTTCGGCAATAAATTGCACGCCAAAGATGGGATATCCCTAGAAATACGACTTATAAAATCTCCACGGCTCGCAAGCCAATAAAAGATGTGTTCAATTCAATTTTATTTACCAATAGTTCCTTATTTATAGTAAAATGCAATATTATCGAAATATCCACTTCGAATATAGATACCCCGATATTATGCCTTATCAGCATACTTGCGTGACGAGGGTAAACGACCAAACACTTCAAGTGTTTTGGGTTCATTTGCGTACGATGCTTAGTTGACATATTTTGTGTCGTCCACAAATGTACCCTGGCCGTGCCCTGGCTCCATCATCGCGTATACATAAATTTGTATACCCATTGCCTTCATGCACCGAGTGTGCCATCAGAGTAATATGACTCTTTTATTTAATTGTTCACTTCGTGAGTGTCTGTATGTCGTTCATATCACTCTGATGTTTGAAGCAATGTTATGCTCAATGCAATGCATTGGACGAGTTCTCGGTATTTAATGTCGAAGCAGATATTTGGATATAATTAATTGCTTTGGGTAATTAATTAAGTGGCCGCTGGTGCGATTCCTTCACAGACATACCCTTCATCGTTTAAAATTGATTGGCCTTTGGAAGGTCATGGTCGATCTGCTGAGACCTCTGAGCAACTTCTGAGCTAGGCTGAAATTAAAGGATACTGTCATCGTGTCGTGGTAGTTATTATACTTTTTAATTTGGCTATTTCTATTCCGGAAGACGTTCATTGATCTATTATCTGGAGTCGCTCACGAAAAGTGTCCCAAAACAGTTTCTGAATTCGTTTTAATTCCTTCAGCTTTTTCGTATCAGACACGTAGGCTTTAGACCTTAGGCTGGCACAGAAGGATCTGTTTCCATCGTTTCCTTACTGCTTACTAGTTTTAGTGTTGTTTAATTTTTAAGTCTCAGGAATTTATATTAATATGCTTCCTCTTCGCGATCCGTCACAGCTTTCGAAAGGCTATGTCGTATCACTCATGCGCTTAAGGAGGCAGCACAATGGAGTGTTTTTCTTCGGGCATGGCATTACCAATTTTTTGAGTTGACCATCTGCATGCAAATTATTGCAATTTCTCCTGGCGCAATTGCCGCCATTTTCTACATAGGTATGGTAGTTTAGAGCCTGTCTCATGTGATTGACTTCTCTTTGGACACATCTCAAATAAAAAATAAATTCGAGGAGCGGCAGAAGAATATTTCTACTGCTCTCCTTGTACACAAAACAGCTTGTCTGTTCATACTTTACCATTTCGTTTTACAGCCAATAACGTTTGTGCCACAGAATCGCGTATTCGCTTGAGTTTGAGGTTTGTGATTTGTATTAACAAATGTCAAATATATTTGTTCCGTTTTTACTTCCAGTAAGAACTTTTTAAGATGACTTTCGTTCATTGAATTAGCTTCCAGTTCTTTTCCTTTTTCCGTCAACAATCTGGTAAAATAATTTAGCTGATCAGAGGCCAGCGATTGTCCCCGGATTTTATTGGGTACTTTGGTGATGTTAGACATGCTCAATGATATGAAGCTATTTTAGATTCATACTTTGGACTTCTGTCTGCATCGAAAAGACATACTTGTATCTTTGAATAAATGTATGTAGTGTTAACTCTTTATTTTGTAAACGAATAAACGTCCGAACACTTTCATTGATATTAAACGACTCACTCGTCCAAAAATGAGAGAAGCCTCACGCAGTGCCACGATGTCGATTCTGCTGATTGTGCATATTAAAATGTCTCGCGTATACTATTTCGACAATAGGTGTCGCATGCAGACAGTGTATGATACGTATATGACATATTATATCGTGGAATGCTCTCGCGCATGTTAGTGGCACAACATTCTCTTCCCCCCTTTTTGGACGAATGTCATTTTTAATTTCTTTATTATCCCAATTAAAATACATTTTTTTTTCGTTTTAATAAATTCTAGGTTAAGTTTTTTTTTAAATCTTAGAGTTCTACATTGACAAAAAAATATATATTACCTACGTACAACTTAAGGTATTGATCAAATGAAATTAACTTGTAAATTGGTTATTTATTTAGAATTTAAAATTTTACAGAGCACTTATATAGGTACTAACATTAAGTAATCTCTTTTTTTTTGTGGCTACAACATTTGTAGCATTTATTTTTTTATTTCTAAACATTTTTTTTTTTTTTTTAATGAATGTTTTCTTGATTTATTTATTTTTAAACTTAAAATTTTACATTGACAAAATTTATTTATATTATGTATGAGGTATAACTTAATCTATTGGTGATAGGAAACTAAATATTGGAGAGTGTTTCGGGATTGTCGTTTAAAATATTTTTTTTTTAGTGCAAATAAGACTTATTTTGTATTTAGTTTTGAAAATATAATAAAGTACGAGAAAGACTATCGCCACGATAAAAACAGGCAAAAATATATAGGTCATTGTTTTGATTTTTTGATAATTTTTGTCGTCAAGATTGGCTAATGTTTCTATTTCGTCTTGTAAATCTCGCGCACTATAACTAAATGGTAGTAAATCAGAGTTAGTTTTTATTAAAGGGTTAGGGCTTTTGTTAAATTTGTGGGTCCAATTATAGTTTGTGTTAAAAATGTAGTCAAGATTTAAGGAAGAGTTCAGGGATACGGTAGTTATGGTTTCAGAGTAATTTGCTATTGTAGAGACCGATTCTTTTACTGCCATTAGCCTTATAGAATTAGTTTCAGCTTGGCAGTTATCAGAAAGGGTGAGTACACCTTTTCTCGCAATTGTAATTATTTGGAAGTTATTTTCACAGCTAATTCTAACTTTTTGTGATATAGGCATGAGGAATACCCATTTATTGGGTTGTGCAAAATTAATCCATATCTCCTCCTGAATTTTTACAAGCCTAAGATCACAATTTTCTAAGCGCCCTTCATGTAGAATAAGGCTAGATAAACAACCCTCTACTTCTGTGTGTACTGGGTGGTTGGGTAAACAAAGATAAATATTTCTTAAATGTCTGCAAGATGCTATATCATTAGATGATAAAGGTATATACTCGGAAAACTATTGGTTGATTGCTACTTTTTCGTATGCCTGGTTGGCAAAGTAAAACATATTATTTTTATAAGGAATTGGAATAGAATGTATCTCATTTAACACAAATTTTGTGGTATCCGTAAGGGGTAGGGTAATCACGTACAAAATTCTGTTAGCCGAATACTTAATTGTGATATCTAAAAATTTCATAATATCAAAAATATTTTCTATCGTTACATCAATAGGAAATTTTAAATCGCCATTGGCTACTGTGGGGATTTTCTCTAAAGCTTCAATTAGCGTATGTGGGTTTATTGCTTTCAAATCAATGCGATTCTGTTGGGCTTCAATAAGAGAATTAAGAATGTTATTTTGAATATTAATTAAATGGAAATTAGCGACAAGCATAATGTTTGCTATTTCATCCAAGTGGTGATTTAGTTCTTGAACTACAGTTAGATTATACGATTTTTTAACCAGCAAATCTAAAAGTTCGTAATGATACTCCATTTGCTTAGTGTTATTATTTATTGCTTCCATATTGTTCTTTATAAGAGATGTCAGAGTTTTCAATATATACATATTGTTACAAGTTTTTTAGAAGTTTTTAAATTCGAAATCTCATTTTCAATAGATGTCGAATCTTCGTCATCCATTACCCCGAACACTTCTTTCAAAACACGACCACCAAGATTTAGTAGACCTCTTTTAGATTTCTTCATAAGGAATAAGTCGGCTATTTTACTGTTTATTCGAATTAATTCCTGAATCGTCTGCTCTTGCATTCTAACTAATAAATTGCAGTGATCCAATGGAAACAGATCTCTTACCTCCTTACATATATCTTTAAGTTTGCTCGACTGACGTTTTGTCATTTCGAGCTCACTTAGGTAACCGTCCAGATCATGAAATATGACGAACCTCCAATTCGAGCCAATTATTTTGTACTCTCCTATTGCCTCTAGATATATGCCTGTATTATCCTCTAGGTTTTTCACCTCGAAAGGGATGAGTAGATACTTCCATTATCAGAACATATATATATATGGTATTCATCAGCATCTAAAATGTGAAAGACATCGTAACTTAGAATGACTGTTTCTGTATATTATATATTAGTTACAGATAAATACAGATAAACAAATATATATTTATTCAGATAGAAAAATATATATACATATCTATATTATATATGTTATTTCTTTATTTATTTATATTTTTGCTGTATAATTGTACATAAGTGTTAATCTGCAATGTTTGGACCAAGAGGGGCCAATGGCGTAGCTGTAAAAATCCAAATAGCTCTCTGACGTCGTCCGGCGAGTTGCCGTATTAACGAGTACCCTAGAGCAGAGAACTGCTCCTTATGGGTGTCAGTATTTTGGAGTAAGATCTCCCTACTTGATTCCAGCGAGTTGCTAAATAAAACCCAGTAGTTCGTCTGACGTCAAAATATAGAGTGATCTTTATTTCAAATCAATCGGTCTTATATACTAATTTTACAAATGCTGCATCAACAAAAAGTATCCACTTCGTATCTAGAACCCCAAAATGCATCGATCGCATATTGACTAATTTCGCATACATATTGCCTATTCGGCATTATTGCCTATTCGGCATTATTGCCTATTCGGCATTTCCGCGTGTGGATGACCGTCGTCACTCCAGCCATTATTTGTTTATATTGTTTTGATATGAATTCCTCATGCGCATATACATACTGTATGTGTTGCTGTGTGCTATCGTTCAGCGTGGGCAAGAGGCTTCATTCAAAGGGTCAGCTTTTCATTAATACTTTTGTATGCTTGGTCGTTTGACTCATCGGTATGTTATGGGATATGGCGTGTGCCATTAGGGTTCAAGTTACGAAGAGAATTATTAAACTTATTTAATTGTCTGATGTGATAAGTGGTCGCTAATGTGTTCCCTTCACAAATCAAAGTAATGTTTGAGCCTGTTATTATGGACTGTGACTGTTCGCCTTCCAAATTTTACTACTGAATTGACTGGGCTTACAATAGATATGATTGTATAATGTCCCGACCAGACTTGGCATAGTTTGTGCTTCTTTGCAGGATTTAACAGTAATACCTTATCTCCGATATGAAACGACGATGGTCTTATTGTCTTGTTATAGTATAATTTTGATGCGTTTTTGCTCTTTAATAGATTATTACGGGCAATTGAATACATTTTTTGCAACTTATATCTCAACTCATAATAATAGTCTTCGTAATTATACACTGGTTGTGGCGCTTGGTTAAGGTTCGAAGGAATTTCTGCGGTAAAACCGAACAAGCAGTCCATTGGACTTAACTTAGTACCCTCGTGTATATTGTTATTATGTACGAAAGCAGCAGTTCTTAGGAATTTATCCCAGCATTTAGGATTCTCGTCTACTAAGGATCGCAAGTATTCAACTAAAGGTTTATGGGTTCTTTCTAAGGAACCATTCGACTGCGGATGGTAAGCTGATGTTTCAATTTTCTTGATCTTTAGCAGACTGCAAACTCGCTTAAAGAGTTTACTTACAAAATTCGATCCTTGGTCAGTTATCAACTTTTTGGGAGTACGGTATCGACTTATTTAGGCCTATTCGGCAAAATCTTTTATTCTGTTATGAATCATAAAAGATCTCGACCATAAAAGATCTTTTATAAATCGTATTCAGAGTTTCGAACTTTTATGAAAATCTGTTATGGAAGTTCGAAACTTGAAAATCTGTTACGAAGCTGTCAAAACAAACCGCAGAGTTTTTTTTTTATACATAGACGGTAGGCACCTGATCAATTTTGTGCAAAAAACATATTAAAATGCAGTCTGAAAAAAATATGTTTTGAATTAATACAAACTAAATAATTGTGTAATAAATACTGGAACATCTTTCTAGGAAAAAGACAACAAAAAACCACGACGAGGCAAAAAGAAGTATATTGCTCTTACATGGAGCAAAATGCAATTTGAAAACTATTTCAAATTAGTAATGAATCGATCTCGATGTACTGGGCTGCGATAAACCAAAACTGTGTTCCTATTGATGCCTGATATGAACTGTATCCGTAAAAATGTAGTGTCGCGAGAAACTTGAAATAAATACCCAACTTTACATCGTCATTAGAAATACAATTTACCTGCATTTGAAATGAAATGGTTGAAATGAAATGGTTGTATTCGTGTTTTGTAAATTGTTCCAATTTGTTCATTATAATTCTAGCATACACCTTATCCAATCTATAAAGGTGAGTAAAACGCACATTAGGAAAATCAAATTGATTACTATTTAATCTTAGTTCCAGCAAAAGTGATCGGTTTGGGTGTCTTCGTCTGAACCAAAAATATTCATTCAATCATTTTGAATGGTCCGCTTATCCATTAAATGGGTTGCGGGTGTAGGTTGCTCAAGTGGACCCTTCATAGCTCTCGATTCTCCGCCATCGTCTCTAAATCATCACGGGCAATCCTCATACGGGTAGAGGATAGATTATGAACTTGATATAACCATACTGGGTCTACCTAGAGGACGCCTGTCTGATGATGGTACGGATTCCATAGGACGTCGTGGGATCCTGGTTGGGACATGCGTTTAACATGACCAAACCACCGAAGCATGGATCGCTCGGTCCGGAGAAGTAGCTACTCGACATTGAGTTCCTCGCGAATTAAAGCAAAAATATAAATTTCCAAATTATTTTCCATTACAAACCCACTAGTTTATGCACAATTATTACATTTGTCTTCTTTTGTAAACATTTCGTTGACCATAGAATAATATAGATTATCCCTTTCAATCCAAAACTTTCTAATTAATAAAAATCTTTTATGATAAAAGTCACAAAATTCTGTCTTTTATTCTGTTATGATTTATAACAGATTTCATAAAAGATTTTTGCACGCAGAATACCAATTCTGGAGATCATAAAAGATTTTTTGACAGTTCGAACTTTTGTATGGAAATTCATAACAGAATAACAGGAAAAATGGATAAAAGATTTTGCCGAATAGGCCTGATTAATTCATCAAAAAATACTTGTGCCACCGTTTCAGCTTCCATATCTGCCAAAGGATACCAATCTGCAAATTTAGTGAGATCATCCTGAAACGTTAAAATATATTTGTTTCCGTGGTGTGTTTCAATTAAAGGACCAACTATGTCCATATAAACCTTTTCGAAAGGTACTTTTGCTGTGTCGGTTATTACCATTGGCATTTTTAGAGTTCTCCCGGCTTTGTTTTTCTGACATTTGCTACATTTTTTTATACAGTTTTTAATGTCTCGAACCATGCCTTTCCATTTATATTTACGGAGAATACTACCATAGGTTTTCTTGACCCCTTGGTGACCTCCAAACGGAGTGTCGTGGTAGTCATGCAAGATAATGGGGACTTCTAATGCAGTAGGAGTACGTTTCTGTACAATTGTGCAACTCGGAAAAGGCTTTAAGGTGTCTGAAAGCACTACAGAATTCGGATTATCTTTTTTTTACTATCATTTTCTTGACTTGACTTGGCTTGTTCTTTTTCTTGCTTTGTCTTTTCTTTTATTTCTGATCGTGTGACAGCAAAACATCTAGGTTCCTCCTCGACATCCGAGTCTAATGAGTGGTTTACGTCCGCCTTAACCACAAATGTTTTACTTTCTTCCTCACTATCCGATTCGCTAACATAAGGAATCCGACTAAGCGCGTCAGCATTGCTGTTCTTTCTACCAGGTTTGTATTCTATGGTAAAGTCAAATTCGGAAAGCTTTAGCACAAGCCTAATTATTCGCGAAGAAGCATCTTTTGCTTTTACAATCCCTTTCAAAGGCATATGGTCAGTGTATATCATAAAATGTCTACCTTGTAAATAACATCGGTAATTCCTGACAGCCCACACTATTGCCAGTAGTTCTTTTTCTGTTGTCGAATAATTTTTTTCAGCGGAATTAAGAGCCCGACTGGCGTATGAAATAGGAAGATCGTTTCCAGGGCATCCCTGGGATAAAACAGCTCCCAAAGACTCATTGCTAGCGTCAGTGGTGAGTAGAAATGGGTCTTTAAAATATGGATATCTTAAAATAGGAGGACTCGTCAATATGGCCTTAATGTTATTAAAACTTGATTCGCATTTTTCATTCCATCGGAACTTCACATTTTTGCGAAGCAATTTCGTAAGTGGTAAAGTTAGTTCTGCGTGATTTTTTATAAATTTTCGGTAGTAATTGCATAAACCAAGAAAAGATTGTAGTCCTTTACTATTGGTTGGTCTTGGGAAATTTAGAACGCATGCAACTTTACCCGGGTCAGGTAAAGCGCCAGTATTAGAACATTTGTGGCCCAAATAAATCACTTCTTTTCTTAAGAAATTGCATTTTTCAGGTTGAAGCTTTAGCTTATTTAGCCTCAAACGATCGAAAACAGATTTTAGTTTTATATTATGGTCCTCAATATTTCGACCATATAGTATAACAATGTCGTCTAGGTAGACGAAACATTCAAAACCTTGCAATCCTGACAATGCATAATTCATTAATCGCTGGAAAGTAGCCGGAGTTCCTTTCAGACCGAACGGTATTCGTAAGAATTCATAATGCCCAAGAGCCGTACTGAACGCTGTTTTTTCGCGGTCTTTACTGTTGACTAATACCTGATGGTAGCCGCTTCGCAGATCAAGAGTTGAAAAATATCTAGAGTTGCCCAGTTGGTCGAGTATGTCCTCTATTCTGGGTAGTGGATAAGCGTCGCCCACTGTTTTCTCATTAAGTTTCCGAAAATCTATGACAATTCCCCAACGCTTTTCACCGTCTAGCCCCGGTTTCTTAGGAACAACCAGCAATGGAGAATTCCAAGGGCTTTTACTAGGAACAATTATTTTTTCCGCTAGCATTTCAGATATTTGCTTGTTTATAATTGGTTTTTGTGATTCCGGTAGCCTGTACATTTTGGAATTGATGGGGGCTTGACCCGGAATTGTTGGTATATTGTGCATTATACCAGAGGTAAAAGAGAGTTTGTCACCTGGAAGGTTAAATATGTCGTTATATTCATGACATAATTGCAAAACACTTTCCTTTTCTTTTACGCTCAGTGTTTCATCGAAACGTAAATTCTCGTTCAAAAGTCTGATTCGTTTTACAGACTGAGTATCGGAACACATTTGGCTATTCACAGTATGAATAGTGGTGTGTTCCGATTTTTGTTTACTCCGAAGCATCTGTCTTGAGCCTCTTTTTTCCTGATAATAACGGAAATCCTGTCCTGGAAATATTTAGGGGCTCAAATTCCAGGCAAGGAATAATAGATTCTGAATTTATTTCCTCGGAAGTTGTATTCAGAACTCCTATGTGTACTTGATTATTCATGGGTCTAACTATGCAATTAGCAATATAAACTCCACTCCTAACTTCTTTAGATACACATATCATTTCTTCTGTACTTGTGGTATTTACTTTAAATATCATTTTACAACGAGGTGGTATTTTTAAAATACCGGACAGTATTTTAACCCCAGTAACATTTTTTCATGAAACGTTTATTAACATGAAAAAATTGTACTGTTAACTATAACAGTTTTTGCTGTTGCGTTCATTACTACATAAGCCGGTAAATTCATAGCGATATAACTTTCAATGAGAGTCCAGCAAAATTCTTCATGTAGAGTATTGCTCCAACAATTAAAATATGTTGAGGGACCCCCAAATCTACACGCTAATATATGTCGTTTAGTGACATAATTTTCGCATGGTGTATTTGAAATATTAACCCACTTACGTTTACATTGATGATTTTCGTTAATAATGCGTCCATAAAATACACCTTCATCAAAACCCCCTTCGTAATCAGTGATAACTAGGGAAATTTGAATGATTAAAACTAAAATCAAAACTACTAGTAATTTCATAATTGTATATATTGAAAATTTTTCTATGACTAACCCACGTTAGCTGTTGTTGTGGGACTTTCTAAAACTGAGGTAAAATTTACTCTTGACGTAGCTGAAGAGCCACTTCCAATATTGTTAGCAGTAGGTAAATTTCTAGTTTCTACGGTAGGAGTAGATACCGTTTCCAAATTACCACTAGTTAGTATTCTCCATTTGAGTTAAAATTTTGATTCGAAAGTTAATCTACTAAAAATACCGATATTCTGATAGTCAGTAACTGATATATTCAATATTTCCTGTAATTTTTGTCTAACATTACAGAAATTACGTTTCGCATCGTTCAAAGAGTTAGCGTTATGAAGCAAGAAGTCTTTATCTGCCTCCAGATGTCGATCCGGTAAATCTATTACATTGATCAGAGCCTATATTATCTTAGAAATATAATAATGGTCTAAATCAACATAATATATAAGATCCATCGTTATATTATCACCCGGGAATCTGTTATTAATACCCACGCTAATTCTTGCATTCTGTAAATTTTGAACCAAATCACGCATGCGATCTCTATTTTCTTTGATATTAAATCTAAGATGTTTAAAACTGTGTACAAAATTTATAAAATCACTTAGTGGTACAAACTCATGGTTAAATTCCTTAATATAGATGTTATACATATTATCAAATAAATTGTTTATAGAACCAACGAAATTTGATACCCAGTTATTACCAATCAATATAATATAGATAAAAAGGATGGCTATTATTCTATTTTCAGGTTCTGGTATTTTTGAAGTGAAAAGAAAGCAAAAGATTATAGATAACTTTAGGATCTTCTTTGGCCAGTAAAAAATGAAAGATTGTCGAACTTTATCAAATCCAAGATTAATTTATAATCTAAATTATCACTAGTACCAAAAGTACTTTTAAGGATTTCAGAAGATATAAAAGATATTAGTTTATCTTCTTCCATCACATTATAAAATTTACACGTTAACTTCTATTGTGTATACTTATTTCGGACGTAGTCAAAGTAACTATAACATGAGTCCTCAACACAAATTTGCATGAATTCTTCGTTCGTCGCTACACTAAAGAACTCATGTAATAGTTGAAGTGGTGATACGTGACAATAAAATCTTTTTATTTTAAAGAACAAAACCAACATGAACAAAACTACCAAGGATGAAGTTACACTTAAGAAAATAATTAGCATTAGAAATACTATAATATATTCAGTAAGCATATAAGTCATATCTATGTGATGATAATATGTTATAAAATCATCACTACTTATGTGACCCAGTATTTTTGACATAGTCTGTAATGCCCACTGAAGTAAACCTGAAGCTACGCTTTTTAGTCTTTCAAGTAGTTCACCCCCCTGTAATGAACGTGGGCGGGGGGGTCTATGAGGATAAGTCCTAATGGTGCCAGTTAAAGCGATAGCAACGCTATAAGCAGAGGCAAAAATGCCGCAATAAATTTGGAGTCCGTGGTTCGTTTTAGACTGTCTTTATTAATCAACTTCATTCCTATTTATACAAAATTATTATTACTTATCCTAAGCAATAAAATATTCAAACAGCATAATAAACTAAATTTGATCCCTTTGTCCCACATAGTGCATGGTGGGAGCGATGTATTATTATTATAATATAATTCTGCCCGTTGTTTCCTATGATGCTAGGGCCGTTCAGGTTGTTGTTTATTACCTCTTCTTTTGAGCTGGTTCCGCCCATGATTTCAACGCCTTCAGTTTTTGTATTAGTCTTGCTTTTAGTTCCTTATCTTTGGCTATAGTAATAAGCCTGTGCAGTTCTGCTCGTTCTTGTCTCAATTTGACTGCTCTCCCTCCTCTAGTTTTTACTTTTTTGTGTATTTTTTCGGGCTCTCGGGAGCGTTGCCTAGCGTTTTTATTTCGTCTGAAGTATTCCTCGATCGTTAATGGTTTTGGCCCAGCCTCCTTGGGTGTTGGTATGTATTCTGGGACTATGTATTCTGGGACTTCATTTGATTTGTCCAGTGGTTCAGGAACGTATTCGTCTGGTGTATAGTCTAGCTGCTCGAACAGTGCACCCAGTTGGTCCTTTTCGTACATTAATCTCGTTTTTATTTGGCAGGATCGCCATGTAATGAACGTTGGGGGGGGGGGGGTCTGTGAGGATAAGTCCTAATGGTGCCAGTTAAAGCGATAGCAACGCTATAAACAGAGGAAAAAATGCCGCAATAAATTTGGAGTCCGTGGTTCGTTTTAGACTGTCTTTATTAATCAACTTCATTCCTATTTATACAAAATTCTTATTACTTATCCTAAGCCCGAGTTTCCCAAAGTGTGCTCCGCGGAGCACTTGGTGCTCCGCCATAAAAATCCAGGTGCTCCGCGGAAAGATGGGAACAAAATATGAAAATTCCATTTTTCAAGAACTCACTGCCTTTCCACTTACAAAAACTGTTGCAGTTTTGGAAAAAAGTTTTTTGGAGTGCCTAATCCAAGTTAAATTTATTTGGATCAGATGGAAAAGTGTATGTAAGGCGTCCTCCAAACAAAGAATTGCAGCCAAAGTACACGCTTCAGACCATAAAGCATGGAGGAGAGAAAGAAATGGTCTACGGTTCATTCTCTTGTTTCGGTGTTGGGCCATTAGTTGTATAAGTGTCACGCTTATAGAGAAAACCCATTTTTTCATACATGCCAGTAACATTATGATTTCTAACACCAACGATCCTTGGCATACTCCGAGGAGAGTGAAGCAATAGCTTGCAGATAACAAAATTAATGTTTTGGAAGGATTGACCCGCGCAAAGTCCCGACCTGAACCCACTTTTGGGCCGACATTAAAAGAGCATTAAAAGCCAAAAAATCAGAAAATGCTGAAGAGGTTTTCGAAAACATTAAGGAGGTCTGGAACTATATACCACCATACTAGGATGCCGGATGGGCGCAGTCGCTGAGTGGTCATCAGTGTGTTGGACTGGACTACTGTGCGAGAGTTCCCAGGTTCAATCCCCGGGAAAAACAAAAATTACATCTGAAGGTTTTTTCCACTGTAGCACATCTCGCAAACGTCCAACAAACATCCGATACTCTAACTGTCCTGAAAAAGCTTCTCAAATCAGCCAAACTCAAAAAACAAATGGTTGTGAGAAGCTTGGCCTAGGGTACGTACCTATATAACTTGTTGCGCCAAATATTTATTTATAAGATGCCGGATTTTAGTGGAACGTCTTCAGAAAAAGATTGAAAATAAAGGCTATTCCACTAAATATTGGCAATTTTTATAAGTTTTGGAAAAGGATTTTTCTAGTTTTTGTTATTCTGTGGCCAACTCGAAAATGAGTTAAAAATGTTTTCGAATTATTTTTTTATTTACTAGATTTAAATATTTTATAAAATGCTAAAAGTCACAACACGTTACTTATTTACTTATTTCTTCAATTAAATAAAATTAAAAAACTAAAAATAGTTATTGCGTTTTTAGTTATTATAACTACGAAAAATGGGATACGGACAAAAAAGTGCTCCGCGAGGAATTTCTCTCTAGAAAAGTGCTCCGCGACCAAAAAAGTTTGGGAATCGCTGTCCTAAGCAATAAAATATTCAAGCAGCATAATAAACTAAATTTGATCCCTTTGTCCCACATAGTGCATGGTGGGAGCGATGTACAAAGTGTAAACAATAACAAACACGTGAACTCTTATGAACCTCTACGTAGCATGAATCACTGTCGATACCGATCGAATGCCACTTGACACTCTATGCTATCTAGGGCGATACAATGTTACGTAATGGTTCTTCGTGTTCAGTGTGACTGCATTGAATCACTACACCCCATTGAAGTAAAACCCCCAGTTATGCCACTGATGCCACTTTAGTCCACAGTGGATGCCACTGATCCATCTGTGGACTAAAGTTATATGCCGACATATATGAGTATGGTAAGAAATTTTGATTTTGCGGTGGCCATGCTGACTGCACACCGAAAGGATTCATCATACCGACACTTTCAAGTTCGATATTCAGAATCTGGTCGCATAAGGATTTAAGATTAGTCTCTTTAGCTGTCAGTAGGTACTGCCTTATTGTTGGGCTAACCACCCCCGATTTTCTTGAATATATGGCGGCCAGTTCCGAGTCGGTTACTAATGCTTTTGCATCTGAAGGGAATTGTTCCAGAGCCGCTAACTTACACTGTGCTACTAAATTGTTTAATCTGATTAAAAATGAGTTGAGAGTTTCTGTTGGAAATTGCCTACACTGAATGTATGTCCTTTTAGGCATGAAATGACTCTTAAGCTGTTTCTCAAAGTCATTGAAGTTGGAAAAACTGCTATTTTGCATTACTACAAAAGCATTTCCTCTTAACTTGGTCTGGATAAGTTGACAGAAATTATTTTCCTGGTTTGGTTGTATACAAGCCTTCACTTGCTTACAACAGTTGAGGAAAGTTTGTAGTTCTGTGAGTAAATTTGCGCCAATTTCCCCCTCGAAGTTGGGGACAAGGTTCGTAATCAGTTGAACCAAATACGTCTGATTAGATGGAATATCGAACAAACTCTGATCGAGTTCATGCATCTCATTCTCACCACCAGTAGCCATAGTTGCGTTTCTTAATGTAATGATCGAAGGCGAAGTTTGCGGAATTTTATCAATTATTTTATTAGCTGAAGAAACAGAAGGCTTATGATCTATACCCGAAATGCACTGTTTGAATCTATTTAAATCTTCTTTAAAGTCTACTGTTTTTGATTTTAATTGTTTATACCCACCAATATTTATTTGCTTATCAAACTTATCTACTAAAGTTAATAACTGCTTATCTAAACTCTTATTTTCTAACACAATATTTTGCAGGTCGCTTACTTTTTTATATACGGTTCCGGATCTCAGTCTTCTGTAATTGATGGTGTTGTTGGAGTCGTCTTTTGTCGCACTGGAGCTTATCTGATTAGCTGTTTGTTTTCTTCCTTTGCTGTTTTTGGTTTGTATTTTCCTTCTATTGATTGAGAAGTTAAACCCAGGCATTTATAGAGTCTATTTCGTTTTCACTTTATAATTTCTATTTGCTTATACGCACTTGCACTTTGCTTATAGCAGTTCTTCTTTACAATTTGCCAAACAACAATTGAAAATATTTTATTTCGGATTTTCTTTGCTTTTGTTGGTTATTGCAGTTACTTCTTGTAAAATTAAGATTTTAACTTGGGATTCATACACTAAATCACTGTAATTTCTTGTACTTTTGTACGATACAACAGGTCGATTATTTGCCGGCTGCGCCAAATTATGTTAACTCTTTATTTCGTAAACGAATAAACGTCCGAACACTTTCATTGATATTAAACGACTCACTCGTCCAAAAATGAGAGAAGCCTCACGCAGTGCCGTTTTAGCTTAAACCAGCAGTCGCATCGTGGGAATTGCATTTTCACACGATGTCGATTCTGCTGATTGTGCATATTAAAATGTCTCGCGTATACTATTTCGACAATAGGTATCGCATGCAGACAGTGTATGATACGTATATGACATATTATATCGTGGAATGCTCTCGCGCATGTTAGTGGCACAACAGTAGTGTGAACTTATTCTTGAAATCAAACAACAACGTTAATATCTTAAATTAATCCTTTATTTTCTTTAACAAAACAACCACTGCGTCTGCAGATAGTACAACGAAGTATGCGAGTACAGGGTATGAATAGCCTTACGGTTAGCACAAGCGATGAGTTGGTATGAGTGCAAACACGAATACAGGCGATGAGTAGGGTTGCCTTACAATAGGTTCTTTTATTGCTACCGTAGAAGATATTCCAGACAAAGGATTTATTTGATTTATATCCGACTCCTTTACCATATTATCTGAAGGTCTGACGGTTATGACTCGTGACCCACCTGGATACTCAGATGCTCTGCGCTAATCACTGCTATAGGATCTATTATCGTCTGAAGCTTATTTACATAAAACAGCTGGTCTGATCATACTTTACCATTTTATGCAATTCCGTACTTCGGGTCAGATTTAGCAATACTGCAAGCAGTCGTATTAATATTTGTGTCAACATTTCCGGCGGGTTTGACTACTTCTCAAATCGATGTTTAGATTTTCCAATTACTAGAACTTTTTCTTTTTTCCTAAAGATTTCCCAGAATGCTTACCTCCGAAGATCTTTCTTTGGTCAACGGAGGAAATTCCGCATTTGGGGTTTGATTTGCAATACTTCAGTCGGTCGTATTAACATTTGTGTCTACATTTCCGGCGGGTTTGATTACTTCTCATATCGATGCTTAGATTTTCCAATCACTAGAACTTTTTTTTTTGTCCTAAAGTTTTCCCTTGATTGTTTACCTCCGAAGGCTTTTCTTTGCTCAAAGGAAGCAATTACGATTGAGTGATTCGATCCTATTCCACACATGTAGTCATAGATTTGGAGTGGTATATTATATTCCTCTGCGCTAATCGCTGCTAGAGGATCTATTATCGACTGAAGCTTATTTACGTAAAACAGTTTGTCTGTTCCTACTTTACCATTTTATGCAATTCCGTACTTCGGGTCAGATTTAGCAATACTGCAAGCAGTCGTATTAATATTTGGTCAACATTTCCGGCGGGTTTGACTACTTCTCAAATCGATGTTTAGATTTTCCAATTACTAGAACTTTTTCTTTTTTCCTAAAGTTTTCCCTGAATGCTGGCTATTGTTAGTGTTAGAACGGTTATTAAAGTTATTTCCTCTTAGATAACTATTGGGAGGTTGATTCTGCCGATAGTTATTATTGCGATGTGGGTTGTTATTTGTAGGAGGATTCCGGTTATTGGGATAATAAGCGTAAGTTGGGCGAATATCGTTTCGGAAATTTCCGTATCTGTTATTTGGCCCATGATAGCGAGGTATTCGAGGAAATCCATGCTCCTCTTGTACATAATGAACAGTCTCTGAAGCTGGGGTTATTCCTGGATCGAGTTCTAGTAGGTGTTCGATGGCGTCTTGCATTTTAGTATGTCGGGCGCTATCGAGCACTATTTTGAATCGTTCATTAACTCCTTTTTTCAGAAACGCTAATCCTCTTCGCTCATTAGCGGAGGTTAGGGCATTTCGAGCTGTTTCGCCTTGCGAGGGTACTTCGAGTTCTGTCATTTTAGTCACCAGGCATTCTACTTCCGAGACAAATTCGCGCATCGGTCGATTACCCTGGCGTGTTCTATCCAGTTTACCTTGTATGGTTTCGACTGTGTCTCTTGCCCCGCATTTAGTTGTCAAGCTGATTTTTAAATCGTTGAATGTACTTGGTTTGGATGTTCCTAGCTCAGTTAATGCTTTACCCTGAATTTTACATTTGAGTAAAAATGTAATCAGAGTGGATTTGCAGCTTCGGAGAGAGTGTCATGGTAAAATTCTGCATTATTAAGAAAATCCCTAATGTTCTCGGTTCTAGTGTCGTTATTGTCACAGTTTAATACTGGCAATTTCTGCGCAGTATTAAAATCAAAGTCGCTCATGTTGATGCTAGTGTAATGGGTAGGGTAGTGATTGTAGAAACGCTTTCGGCGTGCGGTTTTTCAACTTTTTCTTCTTCTTCAATACTATTATTTACTATATTTTCTGAGGAGTCTTTGTAATCTCTGGCTTCGGATGCCAATCTCTTTAAGTATGCCCGTTCTAGTTCCGTTACTAGGCTTTGGTCGATTTCTGAAAACTCGTGTGTGAAAGTGCACCAAAGAGTTTCTATCTCTAATAATTTTGTTGTTGCACTCCGCGGTTTCCGCTTTCGGTTAGGGGACTTGGTCAGGCTAATATAGCATGTTTTTAGATCGGCAAGTGCTGACTCCAGCAGTTCGAAACTCATGGGGAAGTCCTAAAACCTATCAGAACTGAACTTAGATCCAATTTACAGAGGATATTTTTTTTTTTTTTCTTTTAAATATATTTATTTTATTTTCATTATTTTCCTCAATTTATTGTTATACCTATTATTATAATTTTAATTTTATTCTTTTAAATATATTTATTTTATTTATTATAATTTTAAACAAAAATTTATTATTGAATATTGATTATTATCTAAAGGGATAATGGGGATGGGAACCCATGCCGTGGTTAGTTTACTTCTTTATGGATGGTGTTTCCCGAACTCGGGTGGCTACGGAGTCGAATAAGGCGTGGAACTCTTGCGTCGCACTAGCCTTGGTTTTCCGTTTTTCTTTTCGGCAGGTTTGGATCTGTTTCCTCACCTCCTTTATTTGGCGGACAAAGCTATTCCTCGCTTCCGTCGACTGGTTGGGAAGATTAGCGAGCCGGTGCAGGTCTAATAGTTTCTTTTTTTGTTGAACCCGTTTACCTCCTCTGGTCTGGGGTTTTTGGGCAGGTATGGCTGGAGTTGGTTTCTCAGATTGGATCCGCGTATTTCGCTTCTTGTATTCGGCGAGTGAGATGGGTCGTGGCCCACAAGCTGGATTGCTTAAAGCAACCGTGAAAGGAATGGGTGCGGTTAGATGGGTGGACCGTAACAGCGCTTCGGCCTTCTGGATGTATTTGTTGGCCAGTGCCAGGTTAGTCTGCTCCTGGTACATCGGTGGTTAGCTTTGATGCAATGTTGGTTATAAGGGGTCTATTTCGGTGTAGCCTGGTTATAGCCCTCTACTATCTATCTATCTACTGTATGCACTGTGCTACCGTTCAGCGTGGGCAAGAGGTTTCATTCAAAGGGGTCTGATTTCATTAATACATACTTTTGTATGCTTGGTCTTTTGACTCATAATTTGTATGCTATGGGATATGGCGTGTGCCAATAGGGTTCAAGTTACGAAGAGAACAATTAAATAATTTGTAATTGTTTGATACGATAAGTGGTCGCTGATGTGACCCCTTCACACCTCCGGATGAAATTTCTTTCTTTGGTCAACGGAGGAAATTCCGATTTTGGGGTTTGATTTGCAATACTTCAGTCGGTCGTATTAACATTTGTGTCTACATTTCCGGCGGGTTTGATTACTTCTCATATCGATGCTTAGATTTTCCAATCACTAGAACTTTTTTTTTGTCCTAAAGTTTTCCCTTGAATGTTTACCTCCGAAGGCTTTTCTTTGCTCAACGGACAATTACGATTGATTCGATCCTATTCCGCATATGTAGTCATAGATAAGGAGTGGTATATTATATTCCGCTGCGCTAATCGCTACTAGAGGATTTATTATCGACTGAAGCTTATTTACATAAAACAGTTTGTCTGTTCATACTTTACCATTTTATGCAATTCCGTACTTCGGGTCAGATTTAGCAATACTGCAAGCAGTCGTATTAATATTTGTGTCTACATTTCCGGTGGGTTTGATTACTTCTCATATCGATGCTTAGATCTTCCAATCACTAGAACTTTTTCTTTTTTCCTAAAGTTTTCCCTGAATGCTTACCTCCGAAGATCTTTCTGTGGTGAACGGAAGCAATTCCGCATTTGGGGTTTGATTTGCAATACTTCAGTCGGTCGTATTAACATTTGTGACTACATTTCCGGCGGGTTTGATTACTTCTCATATCGATGCTTAGATTTTCCAATCACTAGAACTTTTTCTTTTTTCCTAAAGTTTTCCCTTGAATGTTTACCTCCGAAGAGCTTTCTTTGCTCAACGGACAATTACGATTGGGTGATTCGATCCTATTCCGCATATGTAGTCATAGATAAGGAGTGGTATATTATATTCCTCTGCGCTAACCGCTGCTAGAGGATCTATTATCGACTGAAGCTTATTTACATAAAACAGTTTGTCTGTTCATACTTTACCATTTTATGCAATTCCGTACTTCGGGTCAGATTTAGCAATACTGCAAGCAGTCGTATTAATATTTGTGTCTACATTTTCGGTGGGTTTGATTACTTCTCATATCGATGCTTAGATCTTCCAATCACTAGAACTTTTTCTTTTTTCCTAAAGTTTTCCCTGAATGCTTACCTCCGAAGATCTTTCTGTGGTGAACGGAAGCAATTCCGCATTTGGGGTTTGATTTGCAATACTTCAGTCGGTCGTATTAACATTTGTGTCTACATTTCCGGCGGGTTTGATTACTTCTCATATCGATGCTTAGATTTTCCAATCACTAGAACTTTTTCTTTTTTCCTAAAGTTTTCCCTTGAATGTTTACCTCCGAAGAGCTTTCTTTGCTCAACGGACAATTACGATTGGGTGATTCGATCCTATTCCGCATATGTAGTCATAGATAAGGAGTGGTATATTATATTCCTCTGCGCTAATCGCTGCTAGAGGATCTATTATCGACTGAAGCTTATTTACATAAAACAGCTTGTCTGTTCATACTTTACCATTTTATGCAATTCCGTACTTCGGGTCAGATTTAGCAATACTGCAAGCAGTCGTATTAATATTTGTGTCTACATTTCCGGTGGGTTTGATTACTTCTCATATCGATGCTTAGATCTTCCAATCACTAGAACTTTTTCTTTTTTCCTAAAGTTTTCCCTGAATGCTTACCTCCGAAGATCTTTCTGTGGTGAACGGAAGCAATTCCGCATTTGGGGTTTGATTTGCAATACTTCAGTCGGTCGTATTAACATTTGTGACTACATTTCCGGCGGGTTTGATTACTTCTCATATCGATGCTTAGATTTTCCAATCACTAGAACTTTTTCTTTTTTCCTAAAGTTTTCCCTTGAATGTTTACCTCCGAAGAGCTTTCTTTGCTCAACGGACAATTACGATTGGGTGATTCGATCCTATTCCGCATATGTAGTCATAGATAAGGAGTGGTATATTATATTCCTCTGCGCTAATCGCTGCTAGAGGATCTATTATCGACTGAAGCTTATTTACATAAAACAGTTTGTCTGTTCATACTTTACCATTTTATGCAATTCCGTACTTCGGGTCAGATTTAGCAATACTGCAAGCAGTCGTATTAATATTTGTGTCTACATTTTCGGTGGGTTTGATTACTTCTCATATCGATGCTTAGATCTTCCAATCACTAGAACTTTTTCTTTTTTCCTAAAGTTTTCCCTGAATGCTTACCTCCGAAGATCTTTCTTTGGTGAACGGAAGCAATTCCGCATTTGGGGTTTGATTTGCAATACTTCAGTCGGTCGTATTAACATTTGTGTCAACATTTCCGGCGGGTTTGATTATTTCTCATATCGATGCTTAGATTTTCCAATCACTAGAACTTTTTCTTTTTTCCTAAAGTTTTCCCTTGAATGTTTACCTCCGAAGAGCTTTCTTTGCTCAACGGAAGCAATTACTGAATGCTTACCTCCGAAGATCTTTCTTTGGTCAACGGAGGAAATTCCGCATTGGTTTGATTTGCAATACTTCAGTCGGTCGTATTAACATTTGTGTCTACATTTCCGGCGGGTTTGATTACTTCTCATATCGATGCTTAGATTTTCCAATCACTAGAACTTTTTCTTTTTTCCTAAAGTTTTCCCTTGAATGTTTACCTCCGAAGATCTTTCTTTGGTCAACGGAGGAAATTCCGCATTTGGGGTTTGATTTAGCAATACTTCAGTCGGTCGTATTAACATTTGTGTCTACATTTCCGGCGGGTTTGATTACTTCTCATATCGATGTTTTGATTTTCCAATCACTAGAACTTTTTATTTTTTCCTAAAGTTTTCCCTTGAATGTTTACCTCCGAAGAGCTTTCTTTGCTCAACGGAAGCAATTTCGAATGTGTGATTCGATCCTATTCCACATATGCAGTCATAGATGGGGATTGTTATGTTGTATTCCTCCGCGCTTATCGCTGCTAGAGGATCTGTTATCGACTGAAGATTATTTACATAAAACAACCAGTCTGTTCATACTTTACCATTTTCTTACTGCCAATATTTTTTGTACCACAGAATCGTGTATTCGCTCGATTATCACTGAATGAATACTAGACGGCCGGCCCCCAGGCATTAGATATTCTTTAAAACTTTTGTTTTATTCTCTTACAGGGGGGCGTGGCGGGTATCGATCGAGTGTCGATTTATTAACCCAACAACTTTTAGAAGAAGTTCACACCAGACCAGACCCAAAGTTATGTGCTGGAGATGTGGTTAATCTTTTTTTCACGAGTTTTGTTATATTCCTACGTGTAAGTTGAGATCATGGGGTATATCTGGCTTCCTCTGATTCAGTCTGATGAGAGTCAAATATCTCTGCGTGTCGGTTAGGATCAACTGAATCCGAGCGAACGAGTTCAGAACATATACCATTTGAAATTTTATGTTATCAAAAGAAATGTAGAAACCGGTGAACTGGTATTTCTCACCCACAATGACGATTATTGGTTGATAGTTAGTTTTAGCCCTCTCTTTTTATTACTTAAATGAGAACGACGTTACTGGCGTCTTCTACTTCAAGCAAAGCTTCAAGTGTGGAAGATGATTTGGAATCTTGAATCGTGAATCTCTTGCATGTTCCCCGTAAATTCATTGATGTAGGTGGCAATATGCCATGAAGTAGTTTCTTGCAAGCCAGGTTGCCAAAACGTCTATCCTTAGCTACAGTAGTCTTTAGAGCTGTCGCTGTAATTCTACAATATTCTAGTATTCTCGATGTATATTTCGTCAAGCATTAAATATTTAGGAGTAATCCTCCTTCCATTCGCAATGTATAGAATTACAACTTTATGCTGTGAGGCTTCGACAATTGATGGAACATTTGTGAAAGAAGATTGTGATTCAATAGAAAATTCTATGCTAATTTTGTCGGACAACAAATTCTTCTCTGCTAATGCCCTCAAAAATATATGTAATGACATTGGGACCGCTCCTAGAGGGTTCGGTTCAAGATGGCTATCATGCCCGCTTCTCTGTTCTTGACCATTTGTAATGCAAGAAAGTATGTAAATGAATGTAGACTTACCAGAACCTTTTGGGTAATTCACATGCATTATTGTGTATGGATTTTCGTACCTGAATTTGTCCGCCTCTTCTTTCATTAGTACTAGAAATTTTTCTTTTTTTTTTCTGAAGTTTCCCTTGAATGTTTACCTCCGTAGAACTTTCTTTGCACAACACTTTTATTGTTGCTTTGGTGGGTTTGATTTAGCAATGTTGCAGTCGGCTTGCATTTCAAAGTTGACGGTCGTGCTAAGATTGCACCACTTTCTTTACCAAAGTGTACCTGTAATGTACCTGTAGAACTCACTGACTTCGTCCGACGAGTTGCCATATGAATGAATACCGTAGACCAGCGAACTGCTCCTTATGGGTATTAGTATTTAGAGTCAGAACTTCCTACCAGATTCCAGCGAGTTGCTTAATAAAACCGAAGTATTCAGTCTGACTTCAAAGTATTGAATCCCTCTTTATTTCCAATCAATTGGTTTTATATACTAATTGTTCTAAGCTGAGTTGAACTTAGAAATAATGTTATTGCAAGAAGGATGTCTTGCACCAAAAATGGGTAAATTGCCCGAGATAAAATAAAACAAACTTGCTCGTATTACGTTACAATCTTTAATAGTACCGATCTAGTCTACTGCTAACTGACAAGTGTCCGTAAGATTTGCATCTTAGTTCCCATGAAACCTTGCTTTCAGTCACTATTGTGCTTTACATACAATTTTTATTTTATTATACATCATATGGTCATTGAACTTGATCTTGAACTTGAAATTCTTATATACCTACAGATACATTAATACATTTACTTTTACATTATCCTTTGCTTTCATGGGAACTGAATGAGTAATTACATCAATATATACAGGGTGTCCCAGTTAAGAAGGATAATCCTTTAAGATAAGATTCCTGAAGTTATGCCGAACAAAAAATTGTATGGCAGGGTGGGGGGGATTCTATTTTCGGGAAAAACGATGAAAATAAACCCCCCATGCCATACAATTTTTTGTTCGGCACAACTTCGGGAATCTTCCCTTAAAGGATTATCCTTCTTAACTGGGACACCCTGTATAATCTTACTAATCTATATAAACTACTTAATCATAAAATGCTTAACCCTACGGTCAGTCAGCAATGGTTGTGATCACTGTCGCTGTCCACAGTTATGCCTTTGTTGGTTGATAGCTAACTTTTATGTGGGTCAGCTGGGTGAATGCATGACAAAATTTTTAAATTATATATATTGCAATACGGGGACTTAATTTCGCACCACATACCAGTACGAACTTTACTTTTATAGAAGAATAGAAATTGATAAAATTCCAATTCAATTCAACGTAAATTTTCTTTTACAATAAATCGTTGTTATTTAATATTCTATGATTGTGCATATAAATACTATAGATTTAATAAATTAGATATATAACTCAACTTTCATAAAAAAATATAAAAATAAAAGAATACCCTTTATACATCAAGGTACATTGATATTTGTTCAGTTAATTTACCTTCGAGTTCATCTTGTGTCCGGTGTAAAAGATTGTAAATTTGTTTATGTTTGTATTATATTGTATAATGTATAAAATTAGATGTAAAACAACTATTCAAAGACTGTTCAGATGTATCTAACTCAAATTGTATGTTCATACTGAGAAGTATCAACTATGCCTCAAGTTATAATTCAAATCTTTTTTAAGATATATATATATTTTTTTTAATATAGGTAGTTTTTTTTATTATTATTTAATTTTCTTTCTTTAACATTTCAAATAAGTCATACATCGAGTTAAAATTGATTTTAAAATTAAATAAAACAAATAAAAATCGAATATACTTGTTATAGATGAATATTGTATTTAAATATGTAACATAGATTAAAAAGTAATTTTAAAAATGTACAGTAGTTCATGCACATTCCACAAGTTTTGATTTTGTAAAACATTTTATTTATATACATACATAATATAATAATATATTTTTTTTATATACAATTAAATAAATAGAAGGCATCGCTCTCCAATGTTATGTGTATATACATGTATTTAGGTTTTGTAAAGCTATAAATTGGATAACTCATTTAATAAAATTTTTAAAAAAGACAAAAGTATTGAGTGTTTTATTTTCTAAAATAATTAAATTTGCAGTGCAACATTTGTCCAGCCTGTCCCTAAACAAAAAGGTGAGTCCTCTTCTCCTACCAATGCCCAATCCATTAAAACCGACATCAGTCCATTATTTCTAAGGCCATGGATACGCTGATAGATCGTCAGGTTATGAAAAATATCTGGAAACTCCTCAATGACTGACAGAACGGTTTTCGTAGAAAAAGATCTACTGGTAATTTGTTTGCTTATCTCACCGAAAAGTGGAACCATAATCTCTCCATCTCCATCACTCGGGTCAAATGAAGATTATTACGTCTAATAGATGGAGAGCCGACCGTCGAATCACTTACGTCATCGGGTACCAAAAAATTAATTACAAATCAAGTACTTCTAGAAACACTCGGTCTGCCTTGTCTAATCCTGCCGCAACCCTTTGGCAGACCAGCCGGAAGTAGCCTTTTTTTGACCGAGTACTTACGTCATCGAGTACTTAACTTATTTTGATGCCAAATTATTGCTTACCTCTAGCTCTTTAAGAGTAACCAGGTCTGCCTAAGCTTACCTTGCCGCAAATATGTGACAGACCACAATTTGTTCCATGAATATGCCCACCTTTGCCTAATTTTTTAACATTCAACTAGCGGACCCGGCGAACTTCATCTCGCCCCAATTTAAGGCCTTCAAATTGGCGTTTTTTTTAAATACAGATAGTGGAATCGAGATCAGCAGAGTGCGATGTGATAAACAATGTTTTCGATTTGTTTTCCGGCGCAAGAACAAACAACGAAGACGGTTTGCCAACACGCGAACAGGCAACGTACAGCTGACGTTATAAAAACAGGGAAATTCGAGAATAATCCCACAGACTTCCAACGATTGGCCTTGCGATTTACTGATTGTCATCGCAAAAGCCAATCGAACGGGGATCTGAATCCGCTTAAATTAGAATGGAAGATCGGTTGGAATAATAGGAATTCGTGGGATAAGGACTTCCTCTCCTTTGAATTTTCCCTTGATGATCGTCGCTTGAATCACATTGTTCATCAGTTTCTTGATAAACAATCGCGTACCGTTGCACAATTTCGGATGATTCAGATTCCGCAACATGATTATGATCGATCCCACCTTCAGCTGTAAATTATGCGGTGGAGTGCCTGGCACATTAAGCGAATTGATAATTATCGCATTGAATTTCAATTGATCGTAATGCTTGTACCGTTTGCGAATGTAATGCGCGATATATGACTATCCGAAATCAGTGTAATAATACGCAAAACTCGAATCAATTGCAGCAAGAAAAATAGCACATTTGCTCAATAGAAAATGTCAATGCGAAAAGGACACCTAGCGCCATCTTTTATTTATGTCGTTAACTTCTCCACCCAAAATGCACACTAAACGTCTTTTATCACAATGAATTTCACAATTATCCGAAATTTTCCAAGCTTCCAAACAAATAAATTTTTCGCGCTATTCCGGAATTTTCCGAGTTTTCCACTACGAATTTTCTATTTTTCCATTTGAAAAGCCATTCCGGAACAATTGCACACAAAATTCCATACAAAATATCTCTCTATTTTCGATTTTTCCAATTTCCCGACTTTTCTAGAGGGTTTTCCCAAAATTTTCGTTCAGAAGAACCTTCTCCTGGCGATTACGGACAACTGAAAAAAATTTGAGCCAAATCGGTCGAGCCGTTCTCAATTGATGAATTACTATACATTTTTGCCACCATTTTTATATATATAGATAATGCAGTGCGTTTTAATTTTTTCGGATACATTATTTATTTAAAAGACTAAATTATTAAAATATAGCTAGTTCCTTGTTTTACCTGGATGGTTTACATTCACAATTGGATCCGGTAGGTGGCGCTGCGATCGGGTTCCAAGACTCCTCCTAAATAGATGGCCGGATTTTGATAACATTTCTTGTGTATGTTAGAGTGGGTCCCTGGATGGTTTAGCATTTAGATTTACAATTGAACTCTATAGGTATATCGCTGCGATCGAGTTCCATATTATTTTTTTTAAACATTTTTCGCATATCGGAGCATATAGGTATATAACCATAAAATTACACCTCCACCACTCAATATTTCTTTAAATCAGAAAAACCATTTTAACTTTTTTGCGGTGTGTTTCGATTTTGCACGAATTTTACAGAAGTCGTTTTTTGTCCTTTTTTTGCGTAAGGAGCCCGATATCTGCATTCAATTTCAATCGCATGTAAAAATGTAATGGAAAAGGTCTTAACGCTCAAATTAGTACATGCCACGATGGGTAATAATGTTATCTGTCGAATGGCATCATAAACACTTAGGGTTCGATATGTAGATACGACTAAATAGCTTAATAGTTTATACAATCGGTATATTGTGTCGTATGCAAAAAGATGAACACCATCTCAGAGTCAGAGCTAACGAGGTTGAACTCAGATGTAAGATCGATTGTGCAAAGCGGAACACGGACTCAATTTCGTATGCCAACGAATAAAATTGTTCTCAACAGATCTTACTAAATGGATTTGAGACTGATCTCAAAGATCTCTGTCGAATTTAGTTATAATTACAGGTTTTTTTGCAGTAGGTTAAAAAAAAGTGAATATGTCTTCTGAGAGTAAAATGAGAGTATGATTTTAAACAGTGAATTGGATTACTTTAATTAATTTTTTGTCACATTAAAAAGTTACAAATTGCACAGAATAAACTATTAAACATT
This sequence comes from Cheilosia scutellata, assembly GCA_955612985.1. Classification (NCBI taxonomy): domain Eukaryota; kingdom Metazoa; phylum Arthropoda; class Insecta; order Diptera; family Syrphidae; genus Cheilosia; species Cheilosia scutellata. The sequence continues at coordinate 2,922,151 of OY015315.1, read as the reverse complement.
ATGCAAAATATATCATTTTAATTATTTGTTATATTATATTTTATAGATACTATTCTGTTAATTGTTAAATTGATGTTTATAAAGTTATAGATTCTTTTATTTACTTATTATTATTATTACTTTTTTTTTACTTATTTTTTTAATAATTTATTCATTTGCTTATTTATTTATTATATTTTTTTTTTTCAATTTGAGGATTTTGGTCTGTGTTTTTCTCAAAAACAACAACTTTTCTTCTCTTTACCACTTATGGATTTTAACTAACTTGTAAACCTTTTCCAGTAGAAAGACATAAATTTGTCATATCTCTGTAACCATACTGCGTAAACTGTGCTATAATAAATTATTGTTAGTTGCGAACGAAATAAATTATCTATCTATCTTTATTTTTATTCGTCAAAGCACAACAGGGTTTTCAGTTAACAATTTTACACCCTTTTCACTAAACCGATACAACTGACGAAAATCCTCACCAACTTTATTATTGTTATAAATTTGATTTGTAACATTTTGCTGAAATTGGGCTATCTTAATGGTTTTATATAAACTGATTAAGAGAATTACCATGCTTAACTATTTAAAAACGAGCTCCGTTTCACATCGTGCTTTCAATGCAATCGTAGCACTTTGAGATCGATCGCAGAACATGAGATTTAAAATAATCGGTGTATTTTAAGAAAGATCTTAGAAAAGTGAGTAAAAAGCCTGTGGCCTATTTCACCAACTTACAAATTTGTATTTACAAGCATTTTTTGACAATTTTCTTAGAAAAAGAGACAAGTTAGTTGGGTTTCACCACATTTATTTTAAAAGCAAAATTGTAATTTTTCTACAGATATTGTGGAAAAATACTTGTAAAAACAAAGTTGTAAGATGGTGAAATAGGCCACAGAACTCAATTTTTTGCATACGGCTCAATATATCTACCGATAGTATAACCGATTAAGCTATTTACTCGTATGTATATAAACTCATGTAGATACAACTAGCGTACGTTGTCCTTCCGTAACCTTTGCTTGACAATCACCCCTATTGTCGTCGTCGTTTACGACTAAAAAAAAACCGACACGACTGTTTGATATTGGCGACTGAAAATAAACGACTTTTGTCGCGGCGACGATTGACAAATGGCGTCTGAAATGTAAAAAAATGTGGATTGTATTTTTCGACGACGATCGTCGGTATTGCGTGAGGCGTTTTGTGACGACGTTTGTCGTGGAAATGATACATTTCTGTCTTCGACTATTTTGCGGACGACTGTGTGATAATGTGTTAAAAAAAGTATGTGTACTTAATTTTTAGTTAACAAAAAGACAATTATAGTTATTTTGCAGAATGGAGATAAGAAATAAAAGGCAATTTCTACATTTAGTGAACGAAATGCAGAAAAATATTCCTTTGGCAAAATCATTCACGAAGGCCTAACAAAAGTGAGGTTAATCGGCAATGGGACGACATAGCCTTATCTCTGAATTGTCTTGGACCATATAAATCTACGCGCTCAAGTAATGAGTTCTTACACGACGACCCTAATTAAGGCCATAAAATCATTAATATGATTAAAAACACAGAAAGCGGAAGGATGCAGTACCTGGGTATCGTATTTTTGTATCCTTGCGGATGTGCCACAGGGGTATAAAAAGAGCTGCAACTGATATAGTTTGCAATAAGTTTTAACAACTGCGTGATCAAGTGTTAAAGAAAAGTTTGTGTATTTAATATTTAACTAACGAAAAGATGGTTACATATTCTTTAAAATGGAAATCACAAATAAAAGACAATTTCAACATTGTGAAAGAAATGGTGGAAAATATTCCGTTGGCCAAATCGTTCACAAAGGGCCTTACAAAAAGTGATGTTATCTCAGAATTATCTTGGACCACCTTCGACTTCGATAGTCTGAAATACATTTAAAATCTGAAAATAATTGTTATTAACACAATGTTTTGGAATGCTTTAAGAACGACGAACCAGCGACAGCGACGAGAAAAAAAAAGGCAATACGAATTTCTAACAAAATTACAAAAATCAGTTTTATTGCGGTTTACCAAAATAAGATGTTGTCGTGTCGACGATCCAAAAGCAAAAAAGAGCGAGTAACAATTGCATTATGACAAGAATAGAAAAATAGCGGGAATAATAACATTAACATAAGTAACAAGTATATAGGAGAAACTAAGAGAACAAATAAGTTACGTTAAACATAATTACATACTAACAAATATTGTTTAGAAAATGGGCACATATTAAATTCAAAGAGAGCCGACCAATTAATAGCGTATGTCGCGTATGTTTGGCAACTAGGAATTATTTCAAAACATTCAGCCCCCCCTGGAAGACTCCGGTCTTTCAGGAAATGGAAGTGGAGCCACCTTGACGATAGGGCGTGTGTACTCTCCATATTTCGTTTGCACAGTTACAACTCTGACCATGTTATCCCTTCCTGGATGAATTTGTTTGATACGGCCAAGGATCCACTTTGATGGTGGTAGGTTGGGCTCCTTCAGTAATACGACGTCGTCTACAGCCATGTTTCGTTGAGTGCCTTCCCATTTTCGTCTTTGTTGGAGCGATGTTAAGTACTCCTGATGCCATCTTTTCCAGAAGCCTTGCATTAACGTCTGCAAAAGATACCAATTAGTATTAACAGAAAAATTTGAGGTTTGCAAATCAGCTTTAGGGATAGCAGAATAGGACTCCCCGATCATAAAATGAGCCGGAGTCAAAGCACTTGGTTCGGTATCCGAGGTTTGCCACATAGGACGCGAGTTCAGAAGTGCTTCAATTTTAGTCAACAGCGTATACATTTCCTCGTATGTCAGCCTTGTATCACCTATCACTCTCTTTAAATGTTGTTTTACGGACTTGACACCCGCCTCCCACAATCCTCCGAAATGGGGAGCGGCAGGTGGAAGGAACTTCCAAGTGATGTTGTCCTTGGAGAGATGATTGAAGACGATGTTTTGGTGCTGTTGACTAAGGAGACATTCATACATTTCGTTGAGCAAACGCTTTGCTCCATGAAAATTCGTTCCATTGTCGCTCCAAATTTCAGTCGGTTTCCCGCGACGTGCACAGAACCGATCTAATGCCGAAAGGAACGCATTGGACGACAAATCACCGACTAGTTCGAGGTGAATCCCTTTGGTGACAAAACAAACGAAGAGAGCGATATATGCCTTTACGAATTTGGGGTTTCTACCGCGCGATAATCTTAATGTTATTGGGCCAGCATAGTCACACCCAACTTTGCTAAATGGGCGCGAGTAACGAATTCGCTCTGCTGGCAAATTACCCATAAGCTGTTTGGACGACGTTTGGCGTTGCCGAAAGCATTGGACACAATCATGCACTATTTTTCGCAATAGATTTCGACAACCGAGAATGCAAAATTCTTGTTTAATCAACGCAAACATTTGGGTTACACCCGCATGCAAATGGTGTTTATGTACCTATATACCGTGCAATCAGTTCAGATAATCGATGGGACTTACAAAGTATTATCGGGTGCTTCTCATTATATGATAGTTCTGAAGCCTGCAGACGACCGCTTACGCGAAGAATACCATTTGTATCAAGAAACGGAACGAGCGATAATAGTTTGTGCTTCTTGTTTAGTTCGTTTCCCCTTTTAAGAGTGGCGATTTCCGACGGGAATAAAGACATTTGAACGCACTTTATGACACAAATTTTTGCTTCGGAAATTTCTTTAACGGATATAGATTTACGTCTTCGGTTGACTAAAAGAGAACGACAGTTAAAAACAAAAGGAATGACGTACGACACGATTCTTAGGCACTTAAACCAATTTGATGAGTTTTCTACCAATGTTTCTAAGAAGTTTTTTTGTTCCACGCGCGACACGAGTACCTTTTTAACCACCTTTTTTTCCTCCAATTGTTCGATTGGAAACTCCTCTGTAGATGGATTTGCCTGAGGCCACTGACTTCTTTCCTGCCACAACCATGAAGGTCCCTTCCACCACAAATCGTTTGCAGACAAACGAGATGGTGGAATCCCACGAGAGACACAGTCGGCGGGGTTGTCGGCTGATCGGACATGATTCCAGTGTTTGATGGGTATCGATGACAAAATTTCGGAAGTTCGGTTTCCTATAAACACCGACCATTTTTTTGGATGGGCAGAGAACCAGTGTAGGACAATTTCAGAGTCCGTATAAGCAAAAACTTTGATTTCTTTCTCCTGTAAAGAAATTTTAAGTTTATTGATGAGACGAGACAGTAGAAGAGCTCCACAGAGTTCTAATCTGGGCAGAGACAACACTTTAATGGGCGCCACCTTACTCTTAGCAGCCACTAATGACACAGTTATTGAACCATTGACATCTACACTCCTGCAGTATACTACAGCTGCGTATGCATCCAAAGACGCATCGCAAAACCCGTGAAATTCAAAACTTCTTTTGTTTGTCCACAGAATCCTAGGAATGCGTAGATCCTCGACGAGTGGTAATTCAATGCGGATGACGGTCCATCGATCCTTTAGTTCCTTAGGAAGTTCATCGTCCCAACTTAACTTTTCTCGCCACAGATCCTGAAGTAGTATCTTGATTGCCACAATCACTGGTGCTAGAAATCCCATTGGATCAAACACCCGTGATGCGTCGGACAATATACGGCGTTTAGTGCATACAACTGATTGGTCTAACTTTACCTTATATGAGAAGGAGTCTCTTGATGGGCACCACAGTAATCCGAGGATTTTCACTGAATTGGATTGCTCAAATTCAATAGGTGACATCTCCCGTTGGTTTTCTGGTAGGGACATAAGAAGAGGCCAGCAATTAGTAGTCCACTTTCGTAAATTAAAACCACCAGATTTTAGCAAGTTGACGAGTTCGGTATGAAGAGCTATTAGATCCTCTATTGTGTCAGCACCCGTAGGAATATCGTCAACGTAAAAGTCGTCTAAAACAGCTGCAGATGCAACAGGATGTGATGCAGCTGAATCAAGAGCTAATTGTTTGAGCTTACGAACAGCAAGAAATGGTGCAGGCGCAGTTCCATAGGTGACTGTTAAGAGTCTGAAGTGTTTTACTGGTTCCGCAGGAGATTCACGCCATACTATCCTCTGATAGTCCGCGTGTTCATGGGAGATCCGAATCTGGCGAAACATTTTTTCAATATCTCCCGAGATGGTATAGAGATGTCGACGAAAGCGAATGGAGATAGAGAAAATATCGCGCTGAATTGTTGGACCGACAAGAAGTGAGTCGTTCAGTGACATTGAAGTGTTGGTTTTAGCGGAACCATCGAAGACTACTCTAACCTTCGTTGTGCTGCTATCGGTTTTAAACACCGCGTGATGGGGAAGGTAATAGCATTTGTGAGAAGGTAGAGCTATTTCGCTCGGAGGTACTTCTTCCATATGGCCTAAAGAAAGGTATTCCCTCATAAATGTTTGATATTGGTCGCGTAACGAAGGATTGGACAAGAATCTGCGTTCAATGGAGTGCAGACGGCTTAATGCAAGGCCGAATGAATTCCCGAAGTCGTATTTTTCATTGCTCTTAAATGGTAGCTGAACCATATAACGACCATCTGAAAGCCGCTTGTGAGTTGAAGCATAGAGTGTTTCAGCTCGCTGCTCATCGAGAGAGAGTATGGGTTCAGTTTCAATTTCCTCTAGGCGCCAAAATTTCTCTAAATCAAACTCCTGTGAATAATCCAAGCGAGTACATAGGGATTCAATGCTTTTTGCGCGATCGAAGGAAGAGTTGGCCATCTTTCCAGCTACTACTGAACCAAAGATAGTAGGAATCAGATTAGGAATGCCGTTTAAGTTCGATTTGGATGGTCCGGTGATGATGCTAAATACACTATCAGCACCGATCAAAATGTCTATAGGACCAGGGCAATAAAATTGTGGATCAGCTAGCTCATATGAAACGAGACTACTAATGTTAACATTTTCGATTAGAGAAGGAGGCAACGATGATGTTAACTTTGATAATACATAACAGCTGACGTCAATAAATTCAGCGTTGAAGCGTGATGTTAGCCGTACAGTTACTATTCCGTTGGTAACTCCAGCAGACGTAGAGGCAACTCCTAAGATCGGAATCCGAGCGTGATTACGAGTAAGACCCAAGCGTCTAACTGTTTGTTCAGTAATGAACGAAACCTGAGACCCAGTATCGAGAAGTAAACGCACACTATGAGATGAATTTTGGTTGTCGAGTGTTTTTACGATGGCAGTGGGAAGAATTGTATGTTGATTCGGTTCATAAGAATGGTTACTTACAACAGAGATATTAGCGATATCTTGTGACGATGACGATGACGAAGAAGACGAAGGTATTGACGAAGATGAAGATGTTGATGGCTCGGTTGGATTAGTGCTGGCATTGGTAGCATTTGCCCTAGTAGTAGGGCCAACAGTTGCGATTGGATGCACCAGCGAATGATGTTTAGAATTGCACGATTTGCAGCGAAAACTGGAACGACATCTATTGGAATTGTGTCCTTCCCGAAGACAATTAAAGCACAAAGACTTCTCCTTAACAAAGTGACGGCGAGAATCAATTGAAAGAGCGAGAAAGTCTTTGCAGTTATAAATATTGTGGTCACCCTTGCATTTGTAACAGCATTGCTTGGACTCTACCACATGTGACCGAATAACCGCTTGAACCTTGCTACGAGATTGAGACGAATGAGAAGGTGGATAGCAGGATTCTAAGCAGACACACCGATTTTGTAGAAAATCGAGCATCTCACTGATGGTGGACTCATCCCTTGACGCAACATGTTCTGCCCAAGCCTGCTTTGTCTCAGGGTCGAGTTTCTGTAGCAACAAATAGACTAGCCAAGGGTCACGGCCATTCGATTCCAACGCGTTTATTCCCCTAATGACCTCATCGGCACCATCGGTAATTTTCCGAAGAACTGTCACGTTACACGAACTAGTTGATGGCAAAGAAAGAAATGATTGGATAAAGGATTGCACGATGAGCTGAGTCCTATCAAAACGCTTTTCCAATTTATCCCATGCTTCAATGTAATTGGTTTCGGAAATGGTTATGTGTCTTATGAGATCAGCCGCCTTTCCACTAACAAAAGATTTCAGGAAATAGAACTTCTGCGTAGGACTGAGAGACGCGTTACAGTCAATCGAACCTAAAAATAGATCTCTAAATCCTGGCCAATCTTTATAGTCGCCCGAGAAAGATGGTATCGTTATTTTTGGCAAATTAACTGAAGACGACGAGGTATTAGAAGTGGAGTTCAATTTTTCTAAAAAGGTAGCTTGTTGACTAGCTAACTTATCAGCAACCGATTCTTTCGGAGACTCACATACATTTTTGAGTTTAATAAAGTTCGTGAAGATCGAATGAGCTATGAAATATTTAGTTTCGTATTCTTCAAACTCAGGTTCTGGATTTACAAAACCGGGACTGTCGACTAAATCATACATCTGATTTTGCAATGAAACGAAGTCAGACCATGCGTCATTCAATTTAGATAAGCGGATTTCCAGCATCGATAGTGTGGTATTAGCATCCACTGTATCTGCAAATGCTGCAGCACGAGTTAAAAGCCCCTTTGCATGACCCCGTTTAACTTTGATTACATTCATGATTAATCACGTGTTTGCACAACCGCGCGAGTGCCTAACGTCAGAATAATGTCTTTGCATGCACTTTTGTAGGATGAATGTCAAGGAAAATTGTTCAAATGTTCAATAAATTCGGCTTACGAAGGACCAGCAAATGTTTTGGATTGCTTTAAGAACGACGAACCAGCGACAGCGACGAGAAAAAAAATCACAAAAATCAGGTTTATTGCGGTTTACCAAAATAAGATGTTGTCGTGTCGACGATCCAAAAGCAAAAAAGAGCGAGTAACAATTGCATTATGACAAGAATAGAAAAATAGCGGGAATAATAACATTAACATAAGTAACAAGTATATAGGAGAAACTAAGAGAACAAATAAGTTACGTTAAACATAATTACATATCTACTAACAAATATTGTTTAGAAAATGGGCACATATTAAATTCAAAGAGAGCCGACCAATTAATAGCGTATGTCGCGTATGTTTGGCAACTAGGAATTATTTCAAAACACACAATGTATGCAATTTAAATTATTTTTACCACCCACTTAATGTCGGGCAAATCCGGTGAGACATCTGTATAACTTATTTAGTCTATTATTTAAGCAAATTGTACGGAAATTCTAAGCCACTTGTGCTTTCAGCGCCACCTGTTTGTTCATTGTGAATTGAATTTAGCCAGCTGCCAGCCAGCAGCTCTCCGACTGGGGAGGAAATCAAAAGTTGTTGCCAGCAGGTTGTTGTTTTAATTAGCATGTGAAATGTGCCTCAACTAGCAACTACTGGCAACCACTGGCTGGGGAGGTTTCATAAAAACGCAACTAAAGGGTCCGCCATCTAACGTTTTTTTTTCAACTAGTGCTTATTTCGCGAATGGTAACACTTAGCTCATGTCTGATTTGACAGATAATTAGTTTTATCCTTCCGCTGAACGAATATGGTTGTGTATACGCTTGAAGAACGCTGGGAAATATTGCGACATTACTTTGAAAATCATGGTAATGTTGCAGAATGTGTGCGAAAATTGCGTACGGAGAAGCACCGTCAGCCCGTATGTTCGTTATCTTGTGAAAAAAGTGAAAGAAACTGGCATCCTCATCGATAAACCAAAGCGTGAAAAGCCAAAAACAGTGCGTACACCCGAGAAAATTGCTGCTGTGGCAGAAAGTGTGCGTGAAGCGCCATCAACATCAATTCACCGTCGTTCTCAACAATTGAACATTTCGGAGACATCATTGAGACGAATTTTGCATAAAGACCTTGGTATGACGCCATACAAAGTCCAATTGGTTCAGGAGTTGAAGCCAACTGACCATCCAATACGTTTTCGCTTCGCTAAGTGGACCTGCGATCGACTTAGAGAAGATGCCGATTTTGCCAAAAAAATCATCTTTTCAGATGAAGCTCATTTTGATCTTGGCGGGTATGTAAACAAGCAAAATTGTCGCATTTGGGGCACAGAAAACCCGAACGCATACATTGAAAAGCCGATATACCCAAAACGAGTCACTGTTTGGTGCGGATTTTGGTCCAGAGGCATAATTGGGCCATTTTTCTTCGAAAATGAGCAAGGAGTGGCCGTTACAGTCAATGGCGATCGTTATCGGGCCATGTTGAACGAATTTTTGTTCACAAAAATTGAAGAGGAGGATATTGGCAACATTTGGTTTCAACAGGACGGCGCTACGTGCCACACAGCCGAAGCTACACTCGATGTTTTGCGCCCTGTTTTTGAAGATCGCATTATCAGCCGCAGAGCTGCTGTCGTTTGGCCACCGCGGTGCTGCGATTTGACACCGTTGGACTATTATTTGTGGGGTGCCGTAAAAGATAAGTGTTACGCCGACATGCCAGAGACAATTGACGATTTAAAGGACAATATTCGTGAAGCCATTGGTGAAATACAGCTGCACACAATCGATAATGTGCTTAAAAATTGGACCGATCGTGTAGGCTACTGCATGGCCAGCCGAGGCAGCCATTTGAATGAAATTATTTTCCATTATTAACCGGAAGGATTGTACTTTCAAATAAAAAAAGAAATTTGAGAAAATATTCAGTAGTTTTTTTTCATAGCATTTTCAAAAAAAAAAGTTATTTTGCGGACCCTTTATATGCAAGTAAAGGGTGGGCCAAATATAAGTTTCTTTTTAAAAATGCAATAAAATGAAAAAAAATAATTTTTTCTCCACGTATTTATTAGTACCTAAGAGCAAACATTCCCATTAATTATGAAACACAACGTCGGTCTTTCAAGTGGCTGCCTCGGTTGGCTTCACAGTAGCGCATTCTGTCACTCCAATTTTTCGAGGCCTTGTTGATGGTTTCGGGCTGTAGCTCACGGATTGCTCTTAAGCGGCCCATAAACAGTACACTTGTGTCTGCACCGTTGTACTGACACCGGTGTGGCATTCCGCCATACACATCACACCGATCGAGACACCGAAACCACAAATCAAAAACATTTGATTTTACTCGCACCGTGTCTGACACCAAAATCGGTGTGCGCACCAGCCCACACACAGCACACATTTCCGTACACCGACACCGGTGCATACACAAGTGTGGTGTCTATGGGCCGCTTCGGTCGTTCACGGTACCCCACAAAAAATAGTCCAAAGCAGCTCCGATGCGGCCAATTGACATAAATCGATTGTGGCATGGGCTGTGTGGCATGGCGCGCCATACTGCATGAACCAGAGGTCGTCCAAATCCGTGTCTTCAATTTCAGTAAAAAAAAGTCGGTTAACATGGCTCTGTAACGCACACCGTTGACCAAAACGTTGTTTCCAGCCTCATTTTCGAAGAAAAATGGTCCAATGATGCCACCACTCCACAACTCCGCACCAAACTTCTCTGTGGATGCATTGGCTTCTCGATACTAACGTGCGGGTTTTCCGAGTCCCAATGAAAAAAAAAAACCAATCAAAATCCCACTGCAAAAATTATGCAAAATTCACTACTTTCGAAATTCATCTGCGTGCAGAGAATAGCAATGTTTCCAGATTACCATTGAACCACGAGAGGCCAGCAAGAAAATCCATTACATAACAGCCACGTCACATCCACATCACTCACACGTCCACTGACTGAGTGCTACTGCGCTTCAATCGACGATGTTTTCACAGGAGCTAGTTCATTTTCCACTACGTCAGCGTGATACCAGGCGACCACGGCCGTATGCAGTGGTGTCTGGAAAACGTTTTCGTTGATTTTTTTCAACTCTCCCATGTGGAAAGCTGCACAAGGCCATTGAAAATGCATTCTGAATGCAGTTGCATTTTATTGTGTAGGTATACCACCAACCACCCTGAGCCAGGCAGACAGACGACCAAGAACACAGGCCACGTTGCACCTTATCAAAGAGCCATACTCTGGTTTCCACCAGGCGCTCAGAAAAATGCATCACAGCCATGAGAAGTACATTACTATGTATTTACTCTCGTAGGGGTACCTAATGCTAATGCCGTCTGCCGATGTATAGGGTGGAACATTTTCTAATCAAAATCATGCTCGCTTTATGTATGGGTCGAGTCTATTCGTTTAGTGGAATGTAAATTGTGTCGCGTTTTCGGGTCTTTTCAAAATAAAGAGACAGAAATTGAAATAAAACATTTATGCAAGTTATGTGGCAATAACCATGACACTGGCCAAAGCACAAAGCAGGTGTCATTTGTCAAATAGGTTGTCTCGGGCAGAAGAGTTGGCAATTCGAAAAACAAGCCAACATGTGACAATGTGACAACCGACTACAAGCAGTAAATCTAATGTCGATTTCCATTGGGCAAAAAAAGCACTTTTTTAAGATTCAGATCACGTTTGCGAATCTCGATTCGAGGGAGAGAGGCACATTTGAACATTGCTAATAAAACAACATTTAAAAAATATTTCAAAATTTAAACTTTGTAATACCGTGTTCTTTAGTCGTCAATGACTTTCGGATTCGGATGTCTTTGCAGTCGTCGCCTGAAAGCCCTGAAAGTAGCCGCATGAGGAAGTTTTATGCTTAAATTGCATATTTTAATTTTTCTATTTGTAAGAGTATACACATTTTATAGTGAGCTTTTCTTTTTGTGTAAAATATATTTTTAAGACACAACTTCATTTGAAAACGTATAAAGGTACGTTTTTTGACAAATATGAAAAATAGAAATATTTGTGCACATTTTTCTGTCGCTTGTCTTATTGGGGCAGGTTTGAACAAAACAGTCGGGACACATTTGAACAAGGGGTCTGTAAGTGGCATTGAACATCCGGGAACATCGAGGACAGCTGCGGTGATAATTTTTGCCTTAATTTTTTCAAAATTTCTGTTCGGTTAATAAAATAACTCATTTTTATTTTTATAAAGTTTCTTCAGTCATTTCAGTAAATTCAAAATTTCAGTTTTCTTTTGCTAAGTAGTTTTTGTTTTCTTTATAAATAATAAAGTTAATTTAGCAATTACAAATACTGCCGTTCAAAAGTGCCCCAGCCTAGTTCAAAACTGCCCACATGGGGGGTACCTTTGAACATAAGGACCTACTTCGTTTTTAAATAAAAATGAATTATACGCCCTTACTAAATTTACGTAGTTATTTGTCCAAATCAAAGTTTATTTGCATTTCTTAAAGTGAGAATACTTTACAGTCTAATAATTTAAACAAATAACATTTTATGAGACCTCAAAGAAAATGTGTTCAAATGTACCCCAGAATAAATTTGAAAATTGAAAATGGATATTAATGTAGACGAATGGACCGCCGTAGAAAATGCCAATGGGGTTGTTTTCATAGGGAAGGACGAAGTTCTAATTCAAAACAAAACAGGTAAGTAGTTATTGTACAAGTACAAGTAAAAAACTAACAAATAACAATTCAATTTTATAAACACAAATTGCAATTTAAAAACAGCTGAGTCAAATCACACACCAACACAAATGCAAAAAAAATTGATCTCATTTCGTGTTCCATGGGGCAGGAAAAATCTGAGATCTGAGAGCAAAACGGTAAAAGCCCAATGGAAATCGACATAAGGTAGTAAGGAAGATAGGCGTCGCCGTGTCACTTTCTGACACAACAATGGGGAGCATTGTAAAGTTCGATTGGGTTGACAGTTTTCTTCAAAGTCTATATGATTAGGTGGAGAAATACATTCGTCGCATCGCAGCCCTGTTACTTATGTTATGATGACCTGGGGCCTGTACCACAAAACAACAAGTCTAGTTAAACAGGCAAATTTTAACAATAAAAATAATTTTCTGTACCACCAAAACATAAGTTAACAATCGTCTTAACACTTGTTAATACAATTTCTAACAAGTGGGAAATTTGATGAATTCTCGGTTTCTGTACCACAAAACAACAATTGTTAAAATTGTCTGTTAAATTGTTGCAAAATTCTAACTGATGAATAGAAAATTGTTAGCTCGTAACAAGTTAGATATATTTCTTGATTTGGTTTTCGAGATTTTCAAGTGTTTTTTTATTTTCTATTAAATTCGAATCATGATTATAAACTGTTTAATGTTTGTTTTGATTTTATAAGACAAAAATCCCAAAGCCAAAGTTTCCAAACTGCAATTTCCCGCAGCAAAAACTCCAAGGCTGATCAAGTAGTGAAAAAGGCGACTATAGTAATTATTTTATTAAACAGTAGGTACCTAAGTGGCCCGCTTCATGTGATTAAGGGGTTTAAACTCTCTTATCGCATGTCGCAGGTCCTTCTCAGTGCTCATACAACTTCGTTGCTCCCCTCTGGATATCTATGTGCGTAGGCGTATTTGACAACAGTTTTTTTTTTTAGATTTTTTGTCTTTAGGTTGTCGTTTGCTTTAATTTTCAGACTAATGAATATTTCACTATTCTAGAGAATTCCTCATTCTAATCGTGCATATAATCTGTATTCTGCTTTGTAGTCTAAACTAAACTACTCTCCAAACGCGCACACTCTTTGAATCACCATTATAGTTTTGCAAAATTTTACAACAAGTGTTAAGGGAAATTTTCCTTGTTAACTATCATAGCGAATAATTTGGTGGTACTGAAACTAACTTCGCCTGTTAAATTTATATGCGTATCCATAATGAGTTGCTTTAAAATCGATAAGCCGACAAAATGTGTTGAATAAAAACAACATCCGCCCTTCTATAGGATGTCAGGGCACGAATTGCCGGATCCGTAAACCAGTTCGCATGTGATAAATGACCAGCATCGAAGACAAATGGAAAGCATTTTGTCAACATTTGGACGTTTACATCAAATCATTTCAAATACAGACAGGAGAGCAGAAATCACAGAAGCAAGCCAACTAGAATTCATCATTCGCTCTCCAACGCACACGCAGAATTCGAGTAACCTTAAGGATAGCAAAAACAGCACTAATTTCCTCGCCAATGTATTGCCCTCCCCCAACAATATTCAGCAGGACAGGTTATACAATACTTATCAGTTGGGTGTAGGTGGGGTGAGTTCGTCACTAAAATTGTGCGTACATGCGCAGTCATTTCGTACACATACTACCTCTCATGGTATCCTAATGGTAGCATTTTAAAAATCATAGCTAGTGACTAACTTATGCTATGCCGCTGATAGCAACAGTGGGTTAAGCCAACCCAGGTTGGTGGAGTATTTTACTCTGCTTAAAAGGCTCTCTAGTTTTGATGATGTCCTGGCGGGGGCATTTTACAAATTATAACTACTGAATATAATCCTGTCCAAAGGAATATGTGTTTTTTCTCTCTCTTTTGTTTTGTTCTGGTCCCTTCCAATTTATCTATGTACTTGAAACAGGAGTAAAACTTGCAATATTTCCTTTTCTGAACCAACTGGCTTTTATGATAGCCTGATAGGAAATTTTTTAAAATCATAGCTTCTAAATTTTAACGTAATTTTTTGATATTTTTCGAACGTCTGAGTATAGGTCCTTCACGTGTCAATTTTCTAATGCGACTGAATTCTGTTTTGCTTTTGCTGATAGTGTACCTCTACCTACCGAAATTTTATTTCAGGGGGTAATCTCCTCTCTACAGGCAAAGGGATGTGCGGTGCCCTCTGTGCTGGGCTGCAGAAATGTTTACTCGCACCTGCGCCATTCTAAATTTTATGGTATCCTAATAGGAAAGTTTTAAAAATCATAGCTTGTGAATTTGTTCAGCCACAGGAACGTTGTTTACTTTATGGATAAAGTCTTCCTCCTCCTCCTCCTCCTCCTACTCCTGCTGGTATTGTAATATTAGAAAATCTAACTGGCAAAGCTGAACCATTTGAATTGTTATTGTACTGAGGGCACTTCTATGACAGTATCTGCCGGTTAAACTTAAAAAAACCCTACCGCCTTTTATGGTAGCCTGGTTAAGAACTTTTACAATTCATAGCTTCCGAGTGTAAGTTTGTCTGAACGAAATATTTAAAAAAGAATGCAGAAAGGGGCTGCAAAAAAAAATTACATTACATTACATTTCTATCTGAATGTACAATTTTCTGGCCTCCCGATGGAATGATTTTGTAAAATCCATGAGCATGCTCATTGACTAAAGTTCTGTTTTCTGCTGATAGGAGCAGATGTAGTGTATCCCCTCACGTAAAATAGTACCCGTGCTAACTATTATGATAACCCGATGATGCAACGTTCGAAAAACCTTTCTTTCTAAATATTTGAAATTCCTGATAACCAAATTGGCGACAGTCCTACTTCATTCCTATTTTGCTAATGATACCGACTGTGATATTTCTATGATAGCAATTTTTAAATTATCTCATACTTTGCAGACCGCTCCTCCGACTTTACTGTCTGCCAAATGAACCAAGTTTGCCCTTTATTAGCAACCCCTTCCATTGATGATTTACCCTGCGTTTATGCACATTTTGAAGGACAAATTCAGCAGAAAGCACAATATCTCTTTGAATATTCACATTATGCTAGGGGACTCCTGTTATAATATTTATAAAGTCCAATTTTGTCCCCTATCCTCCAGGGACACATTCAGCCAAACAGAATTTATTTGACATTTGTGTGGAAAGTACGCAGTATTAGAAGAGAACCAAAACCCTCTGTGTCGTTGAGAAATATAAATTGAAGTATACATACTCGGTTGCCTGTGTCCCTGATAAACGAATGTGGAAAGGAGTGGATTTTAACGTCAAATTTGGCTCTTTGTAGGGACATTTTGGAACAGTACTATTAACCCAAGAAAATCGCTTTCACCCATTTTATCACTCAAAATATTTTTTAGAAACTCACTTTTAGATAAATCAGAGTTTTTGGCACGTACTCGCTACATTCTCAACTGGAAGCAGATCTTTGGTGCGGTGCCCCCTCCCTCTAAAGTACCGTAGTACTAGGGAGTAATTAAGTATGTAACCGACTCGTCGGGATTTACTTCCCAAAATGCATTCGCTGGTGTGGTTGCTTCTCTCATGTGTAAACAATACGTATCTAACCAAAAATTTACTGAGAATCCTGCTACCAAGCATGAGTGCCAAGTTTGTTTTTTAGTTAGCCTTAGCAACAAGCAAGGACGGATAGGAAATCTACAGCAAGTGGGATATTTTACTGAAATCCTTTATCATATCATTTAGGTATAGTATTTTTTTTTTGGTAAGTTTTTCAGCGCTTTGTGGCTTTATTTTGGAATGATTTTCGGGTGAAATAAGTAGACGAAGTGAATAGGTATTTTTTCGGGATGTTTTTGGACTTTTTTGGATTTGTATTGGATATATCTGCAAAGTATACTTATGAGACATTTTAACTGAATGAGAATACTCTGACAACATTTTTCACTTTTTCAGCTTTGAAAACCCCTGATAAGTGTAGATACTGTATACAAATTCAGCGGTAATGAGTTCAATACATATTTTGCAGGTAGTATTGCAGAGGCCCTCGCTATCTCACTCGATTTTCAACAGAAGAATGTAGGTCCAAGCGGAAATCAGTGTACTCATCAAGGAAATGGCCAATGCCGGTGGCCATTGCAGTGCAGTGAAGGAAGATAAACTCCTGTTGACACCGATGAGAGTTATGTACATTGTACGTATAGCGTACACCACGTACATCATGCATTGTATTATTAAATACACCACATAGCAACGCATCACGAGAGCGACCTGCAGTGGAGGAAATTAAACGGCTGTTGACACCGTTCAGCTTGGGGAAATTAATCATACATACTCCTATGTTCATTATAATTATGTACAGCGTTGCCGAAGTGGCACGATCGTGCCTTTTGGACACACAAATTTATTTGTGGCACGGTGGCACGCAAAAATTGAAAATGGCACGCTTTCTTCATTCCTCTTACCTTACTCAAATAATTAAAGCTCAATGTAAGCACACCATTACATTTCATTAACAAAGCCAATTCAATTGAAAACGTATGAACGCAACCATTCTTCTAAATCCCATTATGAATGCATTTATTTCTTTGCAATCAAAAAAATATAGATGCGTCTCTGTCAGAGAATATTTATTTTGATTTTCTTTCGTCTTGCGGTAAGGGGGCGTTCAACATTTGCACAGGAAGAGAAATGATAAAATCTATTCTATAACGTGCACATCTCATTCGTTGCAAATATGCATATCAAACGCTTGTTCGACCCTCCCAGAGGAATTGCAAGAACTAGCCAAGGATATATAATAGCTTTCTAAAAAACAGTCCTAAACGACAAAATGAAATGGAAGTTTTTCAAGAATATTTTCAAATAAAGCAAAACAAAGTAATAGAAAATGATTCCCAGTCGTTGGCTGTCTTTTGGGACAGTTGCGAAATGTTTGTTAAAAAATTAACGGTCTTGACTCATTTTTTTAATTGCTGCAACAGAAGAAAGAATATCACAAAATGATATATCTATGCTATGAAACCCAAAATTCTAAGCCAATATTTGATATTTTTTTGGGAATTGAATTCTTAGAATAGCTTTCAGGTGAGTGCTGATGAAAAATCTTTAATCTTAAGCAACTGTCAAAATTTGTATAAAAAACGTTCAGAAGAAATCGAAACAAAATTCCATTTAAAAGACGAGGTACTAAACGCTTTTAAGATTTAAGATATATATAGCTATTTATGTTTTGTAAATAATGTAGTATTTATTAAAAATTTGTTACTTTTTCATTATATAAATTATTATTTAACTCAGACTACAAACAAAAATAAATATTTTTTTTTTTTTTTTTTTTGATTTTGAAAAAAACCTTTACTTTTTTTTCTTTGGACACGGTAAGGGCACGCTCCTCTGAAAAAAGTGGCACGCTTTATTTTTTTTCGGCGGCAACGCTGATTATGTATCTACGAGTAATGATCAGTTAAGTAGACGCAGACGCAGACGCCAAGCTCATGGTATGACAGTCGAACAGTTCTGGTTTGGCGGTCAATGACGAGAGATTAAAATAAAGAAATAAAATTTGTTAACATTTTTGGAAAACGTGTTTTTTCTTGAACTGTTTTGAAACTACGTTATTCAATATCCAATTACTCGCAAATTACCCACATACCTACATGTACTCTTTCGCATGCGTCCCTGATATATGATTATGGCAAACTATACTGGCACACTCGTTCGCACTTTGACAGAAATTAAATATTTCGTACAACATTTTATGTTGCTATTTGTTGCTCTAGCTTTTCGGAAGCGTAATTACTCTTTATGTTGCTATTTGTTGCAGCACCTGAACTGCTAAGTGTACTGTCAGACGTTCGTGAGGCAACAAATTTTCTGGGGGTTGAACTGGGAACATTAAACACTGACCACTGCGCCCTTTCTAACCGTGGCTTTGCCGTTTCAAAATGCGTTTCAATTTATTTTGAGGCCACTAAAAATTCGAATGTTGACAAAACTTTGTGAAATTAGTCTCAAGTTGGATGAAATTTATTTGAAGCTACTTCACCCCGATTGTCTTTACAAATTTGAATTCACGTGTTGGCCACAATTTCAAACTTGATCAAAGAACGGACTTTTTGTTTTTCTAAGGAGGAGATTGCATTGGTTAAGAGACGATGCACTATAATACCGATGGATTTAGTTGGCCAATTTATGATGACGTATTACTAGGCACTGAAGGAGTCCTTCCCCGGTTTGTGTTGAATCGATGTATAGTGTAAAATAGTTGGTGTTTGAGCGAGGGAGCTGGTGTGTTGGTGGTGCAAGAAATACCACAGTAGCCGTACTGAGTTATGATAGCCTGATAGCAGACTTTTAAAAATCGTACCTTTGAATAGTGCTTTTGCTGGCCAGTGACTGAGGGACTGTCATAATTCTAAAGTAATCAACACAGTCAATCAAAATGTGTGCAAGGAGGTGTGGGCCTGTGGGGATGCATGGTAGCCATTCTGGCCTTTATGATACTCTGCTACGGAATTTGTAAGAACTTGAATTATTTTCGTGGAACACAAAACTTCATGATCAACTTAGAACATAGAACCAGTGAGCAAGTTCTCCTGTTCGGTATGAAGTTGGCAGTACCACTGGTTGTCTTCTATATACGCCAGATAGACTGCGTTATCCAATTTTATTTAGAATCAATCCTGCTACTGAATAGGAAAGCCATGTGCTTTGACCCCTGAATTGATTTATTGTTTTTGTATTCAGTTCCTTTAAGCACACCCCACACACAGCGCAGTCTGTCATTGAAGGGGAATCCTTTGGGGATGTGTCTTATTAAGGGCAAAATCCGTTCCAGAGTACAGAGCAACCAGTACAGTATTCTGCAGGTGAATTAAAATTCATCAGCTAAAATCTAAAACTCTCGCCGGCGCCGTTGCAGCACCGCGATGGCTGCGCTGACTGAACTCGACTGGACTGTCATGTCGCGGTTTCCCGCGGACATTTAAGAACAGTAGTTTTCTGAACGAAGTCGTAAGAGATAATCCTACTACCAAATATGAAAGCCAAGTGCATGCTTCGTTGTACGAGCCAACCCCTTTGATGTGCTCTGCAGGGATAATTCAGCAATTGAAATGGGGAAACAAATATTTCACGGAAGGGACAGGATGAGCGCTTTTCTCCTCGATATCTATTTCCAATACGGACTGCAGGTGTTCACAGAATTTGATTTAAATTAGCTATCATCATCATAACGAATTGTATTTTTCCAATGGCGGGATATGCGAACAAGAGCAAATCCTTGCATAGGGAATCCTGCTATTAAGTATGAAATCCAAGCTTGTATGAATTTCACAACCAATGAAAGCAATACAACGCTTCACAGGGGAGGTCAGGTAGGTATGTGTGCATAGAGCATCCAGCTTTTCTCTCATACGGGAATTAAATTCATATAGAAATTGCTAATTACACCCTCTTTCGCCTACTTAAAAGTTGTTGCCTTACCAACGTCTGACACAATCCGACAGTACACTTAGGAGTTCAGGTGTAGCAACAAATAGCAACATAAAGAGTAATTGCGCTTCCGATAGCCTAGAGCCTGTACCTCAAAAGTTGTACGAAATATTTAATTTCCGTCAAAGTGCATAGAACGAGTGTGCCAGTATAGTTTGCCATAATCGTATATCAGGGTCGCATGCGAAAGAGTACATGTGTGTGGGTAATTTGCGCTTGGATTTCCTATTGTCTAGGAGCGGAAGAAGGGAAGTAGGTACTTGTACTCGTACTGACCTACCCCACGTGCGAAATATTGCATTGGTTGGCTAGTAAAACTCATATCGAGCAGGGGAACAGTTTCATAAATCTGCTTCAATGGATTCCCCTTCAATTCCGTACAGTGCAGTGTGCAGTGCATGGCAGTTAGTAACCCCGTGTCCAACTCCATTCGTTGTATTTAAAAAATAAATCTTCTCTCCACCGGCATTGGCCATTTCCATCCTCTTCAATTTTAAACAGATTTTTATACTGTGCTTGTTATAAGGATTCAAGTAGAGTGTGCTTCGCTCTATTGCAGTTCAATACGAATGGAGAAAACGTCCGTCCCCTCCCCATCCCCATGCTGGTGCACCTTCTATACAGCGCAGCGATTACTTCGAAAGAGAACAACGAAAACATGAGTGTCCACGAGTAGAAAGAACAACTTTGCAATGGACAATGCAACCACTTTTGCCGGCAGTTTCTGAATCGGAAAATTATTCAACTGTTAGTGTTGGAAGATGCTCAGCCTTTTTGAGAAGTATAATTGTTTCGCGTTAATAGCTATCGCTTGTATTACTCGGGTATCAGAGTAGCATGACCAAGGAGTATGATGAGTAGAGTACCTACCCCGATTTCCGCTTGGACCTACATTGAAAATCAAAGTGAGATAGCGAAAGGCTGTGCAGTACTACCTGCAAAATATTGAAATCATTATACCGCTGAATTTGTTTACAGTATCTACACTTATCAGGGGTTTTCATAGCTAACAATTTTGCCCGAGTATTCTCCTTCATTTAAAAAGTATCTCATATATTTTGACGAATATCGACTCCTTCCCTTGGGTTCCCGAATTTTTTTCTGATAGATAGCAATAAATTAGACTTGGCAGTATTCCCCTACCATATTTGAATTCCAGTTGGTTCGATACAGGGAATGGTTATCTGCTTGCCAGGACAGACGCTAGTCTTGGCAGCAACAAGTTGAGTCTCAATGTTTCCGCACTTTTAGACACACTACACGCGTACGAAAACGAATTAATTACGTACCAAAGACACCCAAAAAAATGAGCCAAAAATGTTCCAAAAAAGTCTCAAAAAACGCTTCATCAAAACTATAAAAAAAAAAAACTGTCAGAAATACGTCCCAAAAGATGCCTCAAAGAACGACCAAAAACGCATTCAGAAACGGAGAAAGAGCACACCAAATATGCCTCGAAATCGCCTCAATACCAAACCAGAAACACCACAAACTCGCCCTATAAAGCCTTCAAGAACGTCATAAAAATGTTTTATATACCGAAAACCCACGAAATACACCCCAACGACGCACCGTAAATAGCCCTGAACGCTCTGAAACGTCCTGAAAATGTGTCCTTAATGCGTTTTTTTTTAAATTTGTGTTGTTTGTGATATTTTCAGCTGGTTTTTACTTTTTTCCGACGTTCTTTACGTCTTTTGTCTGCTTTTATTGAAGCTATTTTTTAGACCACTTGAAAATTAATAACGGATGAGTTTAGAACCCATTACTTTTTGTACTTGTGATTAGGCGGTCATAGAAGTCATTGCATCAAATTCGTGCGTCGTTCATCAACTTATCCCAGATAAATTGGCTTTATTTGAAAAATTGTCCGAGTCATCATTAACATTTAAATGTGACACTGACATTGCAACTTTGCATCCGGTAAGGAACAAAATGGCGTACACATTTGTTTGCATATCCTAAAAGGAGGTCGAGCAAGTGATGACTAAATACAATCTTCGAAAATTGTGTTAAGTCTCCAGTGAAACATTAGGCGAGCAGCATCTCGTCACGTGTCGACGAAAAACATTTGTCACCTAGTAAATTTGTTCAAAATTTCTGCTGAATGTTCGCTTTCGACTGACGAGCCTGACGACCCTCCTCACAAGCAAGTTCTATTCAACTGGACATGGACTGGACTGGAGCCAAATTTGAAAAGTGACCTGTTGTTGTGGGTGCCGTGACATAAGGCCAAGAGTCATAAGGCCAAATCTTGAAATTTGGCTTTATGTCGCCTTGTGAAAGGGTGGCGGGCGGGGTGCGTCCGGAACGCGAAGGCGCGGTGCTGGCGGCGCGTTCACTGCGATCTTTCTTGCCCACGACGAACGCGCGCCGAACGCGTCGGGCGCGTCTCAGCCGCGACGGCGCGCGTGCCCGCACCGCGCACCGCTCCCCGCCCGCCCCCTTCCCCCCGCGGCGATAAAACAGCTAATTTTAATCTATTAATATAGTAATTTATATATTCACAGGTATTTCCATTCTTGTTTGTCCTCTTGGATAAGAAGTCAAAGAAGAGTTATACAACTATGTTCACATAGATACATATTATAGTAAATTTGACATGTCCGGATTTGCAGACAAATTGTTGAAAACAGCAAGCATATATGAAATGCGTACATATTTTTTTTATTTTTAAATAAATTAAAACATCAACCATACTAAATTCAATTTTGTCAAGACTTTTTAATAATTTGAAGCTCTCAGAATGGTTACTGAATCGCATATACGTATCAGGTAAGCAAAATGGAATATGCACTCGAAAGTGTCATAAAGCTAAATTGGCCTTATGACGCTTTATCAAAGTGTCATAATGCCAAATGCTAGAATTTGGCCTTATGTTACTTTCGCAAAGCGACATGTGGCCAAATTTCGAGATTTGGCCTTATGTCACGGCACCGTTGTTGTGACTGTGTTGGAGTGGAGTTCTTTTAACACTATATTTGAAAACATGCGCAGAAATTGAAAAAATTACAGCCCTACTTTAATTTTTCGTCACCTAGTCCTTTCGCTTGAATTGCTACCGAATTTTTGCATTCGTCAGTGGTCAATATTATTTTCGAACACAGTCCTCCGTTGTGGAGAATTTTATTTGCCACTGGAACACGATAAGGAATTTTACTCCTTAAGTGTACCTTCTGAGGATTAGGTTGAAAGTGGCGTTTCTTCCATTTATGCTGACCTAGTCGTTTGTTTCATATGCTATCGAACACTGGAATGGATTTTTATGTTCCAGTTGCCGACCGGGCACTACCCTCTTTCGTATTTCAACAGCAATTGCCATCACATCATCAGTATCCGTAGTGCTTGCTGTCCTGCTGTCTGTTGTGGATTGCGTTGGGTGGGATTGGGATGAAGTGTCAGTGTCATAATGAATATGCTTTTGAAGGCTTGCGCAGTACCTGCTCAGTATCTATTTCATGCAGCTACTGCCATTTATGATTGCCTGATGTGATAATATTCGAAAAATGAATTTTTGTATTCTAGTAGACAGAGGAACGAACGTGCGTAGCCCGCACTTGCTTGTTGTGAGCCTGATAGCAGACTGTCCTCATTCCGTGATGTGGAACGTTCCAATAGTGGGCTAAAGTGGTCGGTCATATAGAAGTAATGGGACCCGCAAAGCAGCTTGCAGGCTTGCAGCCCCAATAAAGACTCTTTTTGCAGACGAAATAGATTCAATGAGAGTATTCGAATTTCGGGGTGGGTTTCGAGCAACACAGAGCAATTACAAAGGAACAATCAGAAACATAAACAACGGAAGAGGATATTCTACTTAAAATATATTTTTTTACAGTTACTATGAAATGAAACTGTTGCATGATGATGACGATTTCGACCTCTGAATGAGGTAAAATTGATTGCTGTTAATACTCATGGCCGCCGGATAGACTTTCGGACATTCAGACTCCATTGTGAATATTAACACATTTTGTGAATAATGATGAAAACTGCTCTCACAAAGGGTGCCAGAACAACAGAACAGACCCAGTGTCGTAACTATAGGGTGGCAGGGCTGGCAAAATGCCACGGGCCCCCGACCCGAGAGAGCCCCGGCCCAAGAGGCCGCGAGCTCAGAAATAACCTAAAATTTTTGCAAAAATGTTGTACCTAAGTATTTCAAAAAAAATTATAAGCTCTAAAGCACTTCAGTCTATAGCCATCGATCTTGCAAATGCCTTAAAAAGTTTGAAAATGTGTCTAGAAGAATTGGAAAGGTATAGACATGTGTAGCAGAAAAATGGTCCATCAACCCTGAATTTTCTAAAACTCGTCAGATGAAGGTAAAACGCCATTTTGACGAACTTTGTGAAGATGAGCGTCTCCAAGATTTGTTCAAAGTGAACATATTTTATCTAGTATTGGACATCATTATTAATCAACTGAAATCGAGTTTCCTTCCAATGAATGAAATTGTTTCCAATTGGTTTCCAAAAGGTAATTGGAGTATTTTAAATTTAAAAAAAAAATTTCAATTGTGTTTTGAGCCACCTTCTGTTCCAAAATTCACACCTCTCCGATTTGTAAGGGATACACATTGGCCAAATAATTTACCGAAATCGAGCTCCAAGCTAATTCGATGGTTTGGACTAGTTTAGATACAATCGAATAATGTTGCCCCGATCCACAAACTTGACGTATCAACCATTGCCAAACATTTCCGATGATATTCAAATCCGGTGAGTAGTCCGGCCAGCATTAATAGCTCCGCATTTTGGCTCTATAAATACGTTTTAACAACCCGGGCTGTATGTATTGGCGCTTTATCATGTTGTTAGATCCATGGCAGATGTCCAAAAAGGTTATGAAAAAAGAAAAGACCACACGGTGCTACTACGAAGTCCAGGCCACAAAATCGAAGGCGTTGCGCTTTTCGAACCAGGTTAAGGGGTGTCTTTTTCTTGATTTTTAGTCTTTTTATATCCTTGGCATTCGAAATAATACGACGAATAGTTGTGAGACTTGCTTTGATACCACATTTTTTCCTGATTTTTGGAAAAGAGTTGTGAGAATTTGACGCTTTTCCTAATATAAGTCGCCTTTCCGCAGTTGTAAGCACACTATACAATGCATGCGGCCTTTCACGTTTATATCCATAGTTAGATTCATTACTTAAAAATATGCATATAACGTGTCGGCTCCTCTCGATTTTCTTAGCTAAATTGGCTTAAATAAATAGGCGAGCGTCCTTTAAGCTTTGATTTGTCCTTTTTCCGCCTCGGTTAAGCTTTTTCTCCACACATTTTTTAACAAAAAAAATCTATCAAAGAATAATATGAGTCCACGTTTTGCCGGTTTTTAGTTAAAATTTTTTTGTTAATACATACTTAAAGCTTTAGTTTTAAATCTTCCTTCTGGTCAAATCACAACAATTAATTGAAATTTAATTTAAAAACAAAAATTAAGTCTCTAGCATGCTTGGTTTGGGACCAGTGGGCCATAGAAAACCGACCTTAGGGGTTGTGCTATTCAAGTGGCGCGGAGTGTATATAAAAACGACATATCTTAATCACTTGCCAGGTAAATTCTCAGTTTTCGGTCCATTTTCAGAGACGAAATAGAAAAGTCTTCGTATATTAGAGAACTTGATGATTTATTAATAAAGAATCATTCTATGTCATGCAGCTCCTGAAGTTAATATTATTTGTTACAATTCCTATGACTATAGCTAGTGCTGAACGATCATTTTTAAAACTAAAATTAATAAAAACCTATTTAAGAAAGTATATGGGACAAGACAGGCTACGTAACTTGGCTATTCTATTGAAAAATTAAACTGTTATTTCATTATAAATATGTATGTATAAACCTATGCTCTTGAAAATAAAATTCATTAGATATTTAACTAAAATGCATACAATATTATTAATAGTGTTGGTTAACTACTTAAGTGGTTTATTAAAATTAAATTACAACGTTACGATTTTTACTGGGAGGGCCCCATCCAAAGAATTTGCCACGGGCCTCAGATGGTATAGTTACGCCACTGAACAGACCCCATAAATGAAACTGCTGCTGCTATACGGTACTCAGTTTTAATGTTTTATTTTTTTTTTTTCATGTTTTGCATACTGCATCGTTTTATTTTTCATGATTTCCGGTTATATGTAGGTTGGGTCACCATTTTGTGCGTCTCAGAATTCATTTGAAACGACAGCCGCATAACCTGACATTTTTAGCCAAAAGGGTGTCTTTTCCAAGGATTCAAAGGATTCAAGAAAAAAGGAAAACCAACGATGCAATGAAATCGTTCAAGTTAAGGACATTGCCGAAAATAGCTGGTAAACGACGAATGTATTTTATATGGTGATGTCTAGGTGTTGTACTCTGGAACTTTATCCTCGCCCACAACACTGAGTTTGACACCTCTTCAAAGTTACAAAAGTAAGTAGGCACGCAACGATACGTTTGTCCGGCATTTGATTTACGGTCTTTTGAAATACGGGCTTTGTATTGCAGGTAAACATATCCTACCCAAGTAGGCACAGTGGGTAGGTACATTTGTTTCCATGGTTAAAAGCCGTTTTTTAACTTTAGTTAGGAATAAATTACGTACATTTAAAATTCGTATGTCTTGGGCCAATTTATTAAAAAACTTTGGAGCTGAGACAGTAAAAAAGTTGGAATAGTGAGTTTTATTTGAAGTTGGCACATTGAATAGAGATTTAGTATTTACTCTTAAACTATACACAGTTGAGCTTCTGATGTTAGAGGAATAACCTCTGCGCATAAAGAACACCTTGAGTACCTTTTAAACATAAATGTGTCTTAAAGGCAAAACAGCAAGGCACTGAAACAGAGGCCAACTACTGCTTAACCTATTTTTATTTAAAATAATCCTAATAACATGCTTCTGTGCTAGAATTACAGGTTCAAGGGTGCTATTATAGGCCCCTCCCCAACTTGACAAACCATACTGAAGCTTTGATTGTATAAGCCCGTAGTATATTATTAATAAAAGTTTCTTTGAGCAATATGGACGTAGCATATATTTTTTTAATTCTGTTGTATGTGCCTTCCAATTCATGTTTTTGTCAATTAAGACTCCTAAATATTTAAAACTATCAACTGATTCTATTTTAAAACAGTTGGTAGTACACGGAATATTTGAGTTGTAATTGTTTTTACCACAAGTGTGAGAAGCCAAGAAAAGTTGTTCGCATTCAGTTGAATGGAAGGGTGACATTCAATACACTCAGTAGACTTTAAGCTACAAAACATAAGCCTAGTTTTTTCGCTCAGCAAGAGATGATGCTTTGCGAACCATTGCCTTAAGATTTGCAGGTCAGTTTGCAATTTAACTAAAGATTCACATATGGACTTATTTGAATACGTGAATGCCAAGTCAACGGCAAAAGCTGTAAGGTTGCTACTAAACTTTTGAAGAAAAATTGAGTTCACATATATCAGGAACAAAATGGGACCCAAAACTGACCCCTGCGGTACACCAGTACATATTTCAACAGCACTACTAAAAACCCCTTCAAGCTTAACTCGTTGAGATCTTCCTTTAAAATATGAAGCAAACCAATGTGCACTGAACCCCTAAACCCAGGCTTATAAAGTATATCCAACAGAATGTCATGATTGACCAATGACCATATCAAAAGCTTTAGTCTGGGCGTATGACCTTTTCTTTCGGCTTGCTCAGGGCTGGGGTGGGAAGAACTAAGTTCCAATGAAATCTCCGCCGTTGTGGAGATGAAAGGAGAATTGACCCGAAAGAAAATATAGGGTTAACAATTCATGATTATGTATTTACTACCTAAATTCAAACTCAAATACATAATTCTTAACTTAGGACGACAGAGTACAATTTCTAAAAACTAAACACTTATAGGTTTTTTATATATGGAGTTGTGGGTTGGAAGTGATGTTTCCCTGGAACTCAATAATGACTGTGATAAGGACGGTGATATTAGCTTAGGATTTTTTATACTTAGACGTTGTATATAGTTTTTAATGTCGATTTTCTGATTAAAAAGGGTCAGATGCAACCAGATTAAAAAAATTAACAACCGCCTCTTTCTGAATTACGATTTAATGTGTCTCTTCTTTTGACAGATCCACCATTTTGTTTTTTACAGAAGTACAGGGTGTATAATAATATCTACAACTTAGTCTACTACAAATATTCGAAAGCTACTGCAACTATTACAATTTACTACAAGTTTTTCTAATTGTATAGTTAGATATTGTTCAAGACCGACACGCCCGGCTAAACCAAAATTAGAACACTATATAGTTTGTTTACTATATTACTTCTGTACATATCATCAACTCAATCAGGGAATGTTTTGTTTGTCAATTCTAATTTAAAAATTAAGCGAAAAATTTATACAGTCCACCAGCTGTCGAAACATGGTCATGTTTTTTTAGATTTTTTATATATTTATATTTTTTTTATATGTATTTTATATATTTAGATAAATATACCCAATTATACTTATAAGATCTGTGATATTCGTGTGCTGTGATAACATGTGTTTCTTTAGGTGTTTCGAGTATGCGTGTTTGTGTAGCTTTGTAGATGACTTTTAGCTTGTTTTGTGCGTTGTTTTATACGATATTGTGTAGCATGTGCTGTGTTGCATGCCTCGTTTTATTTCAATGTTGTAGTTATGTATCTTCGTGCACGTGTTGAATTATCTCAGGTAGTATAATGCGGGTAGATAAGTAGACTATGTCTCACTTAATCTAAGCTCTCTTTAATAGAAAAGTCTAATTAAACCCAAAGAAATTCTAATAAAAGCTCTGACTTTTTTACCTTAAAGAAATTATTCTTATTTTTAAAGGTCCAGTATTAAAGGTAATATCAATTAAATAAAAACTTTTTAAACTATGGCACTTAATTTATACGGAGTGCATATGCTTGCTTATGCCTTTAGAACTGAAATCGAAATGGCAGATTTCTCTGAAAGGAAATAGATGATCACCTAGCTCACAAAAAGGAAAGAGGGAATCTGCTAGAATATAATTCAGTGCAGCCACTATCGAATGATCCAATCCAATCCCTTGTCCAATTTTGAGCAAACTTCACAAGCCGCTCCAGGGTAAGTTTGAGCTCAATCGATTTGGGGTTTTCGAGATATACGATAGTGAATGATTTTTTTGTATGGGCGGTGCCACGCCTCTTTGTCCAATTTTGGCCAATCTTCACAGGAATACTCCTATGCCAATACCTAAGATTGTGTGTAAATTTGAACTCAATCGATTGGGTGGTCTTCGAATTATAAGATTTTTAATGTTTTTTTTGTATGGGCGGTGCCACACCCCTTTGTCCAATTTTGACCAAACCAACTCAGAAACCTTCGTGGGCTCATGCACAACAACTTTGCTAAAGATCATCACATGATCAAATGCATAGTTTACGATTCTAGAAAGGACATACAGATTACATTCATTTATATATATATACATATGTATACATATATGTATATTTATTTCCATAATATATAAGGTCAAATAGAAAAACAAATTTGAGAAAATATTCAGTAGTTTTTTTTAAAGCATTTTCAAAAAAAAAAGAAGTTATTTGGCGGACCCTTTATATTCAGACGATTGCGAACTATTCAAATCGTTCCGGCAAATAAAATCAGTAACCAGGAGGTGAGTAATTTTCCATTGTTGCATCTTCCTTAAATCCACTAGAATCGCCTTCGTAAAAACAAATCCCCCACCCCTTCCCTACATGTGTGTAGGTGTAGCACATGCCTCGTGTATATTTGCAAACATTTTATATTGCTTGTCTATGCAGGGTGCAGGGTGCTGTTTAGTATTTCTGCTGGCCTGGTGTCCGTACTACGAGATTTGTGTGTAAAAATGACTCACTGAGATTCAAAGTGCCCAAACAAGAGACTAAGTACACCACCCTCTGAAAGCACCGGCAGTCAACGACTGACTGGATTTTGCCGGTGCATAGGCTAAACATTGAATTCCTCTTGTACAAGAACCATAATAGTGACGTGCTAGCCACATTTGTGTTTTTCGTCGAACTTATTATTCTCTGTAAAATTTCCACTAGATGGTACACAAGACGCGCAACGCATGGCAGACCTATTAAGTGAGGGGAATTTTTACTGGAAAGTATTTTATGTCGCATTTGCCTTCTGTTTGCTTCTGGGCGCCTATTATTCTATCGATTCCAGTCGAATTTTTGGTGAAAGTGGTCTCAAACTTGGCACTTTTTGGGTACACTTGGTTGAGGAGAAATGATATCTACCCCTTTCAGCAAAGGGGAGATAGCCCCGTTCAGCGCAGGGGAAGAAAACCCTTTCAACACAGGAGAGATAAGTCCCCTTTCAGCGCAGGGGTAAAACCACTTTCTGCAAAGGGGAAATGCCCCTCTTTCTGCAAGAAAGAGAGAGAGAGAGAAAGAGAGGAAGAGGGCTGTGTCCAGTTTGAGTCATGTTTTTCAAAATAATAGTTTACCCCAATTTCCATATAAAAGGTGTTTTTTGAAAAATTGAGGCATCAGACGACCAGAAAATTACAGTAGGCAACGTTAACTAATGCGCATGCGCTAATCCAGATATTTGCGCTTATTTTCGGTGCCGCAAATCTCTCTGCTAAGTTGATGTTACTCTTTTATACCATGCAATCTCTTCGTTGGCACTATGTGAATGTAGGTAACTCTTTCAATGTTTTTTGGCAAATACAGTCACCATGACGTCGAACTGTCACTTTTTCTCCACATGCGTCACATGCGAAACGAAAACGAAAATCGTCACTATTAAGTTACGTAGTTTTGTGAGTACGTTTCGCAATCTTAAGTAATTTGCTGAGGGAAACGAAACTCTTTCGTTAATTTTGGCTAATCGGCAACTTGCATGCGCGTAAAAATGTATCGAATAGGCGAGCAGCAGCAATCAGAGGGCTTTCGAATTGATTTCACAGAAATGCATCTGATCCTACAACGACAATTGGTTTTCTTTCGAAGTCAATTTATTTAATTATTTTTTTCTTTGTTTTCTTAATTTTTGGTGCATGGTTTTTCTCAATATAAGAACACAGTAATAAAATTATTGAAAAAGGGACCACCACTCGATCAAAGAAGGGTAGATTTTAGAAAAAAGGGGAAGAGTGTACCTACTTTCATTGCATAAGTCATCCCATAAGGTGGGTATGAGGAAAGTGCACCTCCACTTTTGGTTACACATCTTTTGCACTTGCATTGTCCGAAACTAGCCGTATGCAGTACTCTTGTTGGATTTTCTGAAATCCCATCAATAAATAATGCTACATGCAATTTATTGTTAGTTCGGATGACATAAACTATAAAATTAATAAACAAATAATTGTTGCAGCGGTAGTGGGATGCACTTGGGTGAATGCAACGAGTCGTTTTGTAGTCGATTGGGCGGTTTTGAGAGAATGGGAGGCGTCTGCAGCATGGCTTGAGGGTATTCTCTAGCGTGATTTGGGTTTGAGGGTCGTTTTCATAATGATTCTCATATAAAAAGACGGTACGACCAATGCAATTCGAAGTGACAGTGGTCTATCGTGTGAATGAAGAAAATATGACGTACATGGCGTTACATTGTATTACCGATTGCGCCATAACTGCTTTGTCTGCGCTGATACGTCACAATATAAGAATTAACTACGTCACAATATAGCTTTCTTAACGTTTGGGTAAAGACAAGCTGTAAAATTTGTCAGTAACAACTAGAAATCATTCAAATGTCTTAGTTTTGGATTCTTTTGATTCAAGGTTCTTGTAAACGGACGTCATGGGACAGGGGCGGATCCAGTAATTCTGTTAGGGTATGGTCACGTTGGCCGAGGCCAGCCAACCATTAAAAAAGGATTTTAGAAATATATACAATATACATAAAACATAACACTTGCATAGGCCTATTTGTATATCCCTTCCAAACCCGATGTGTGAATTTTGGAGCAAAAAGGTGGCTCAAAACACAATTGAAAATTTTTTTTAAATCTTAAGTACTCCAATTACCTTAAATTTAACTAATGTTCGTATTAAAAAGAAGCATAATTCTCCAAATTGTTTTTTCGTTTAAGTGTTCTATTCAAGTGGCGCAAAATTAAGACCCCATATTTTGCCGGTTTTTAGTTAATACATTTTTTGTTAATACTTCAAGTTTTAGTTTTAAATCTTCCTTCTGGTCAAAAAAACAACAATTAAATGAACTTTAATTTGAAAAAAAAAAATTAAATCTCTAGCAAGCTTGGATTGCTAAACTAACGTTAGGGGGTGTGCTATTTAAGTGGCGCGGAGTGTATTTAAATGAGAAATCCACTAGATACAGTTGTTTTTTGTTTTTTTTTGTTTACATGGAAATGAATAGCCACGTAAGCAAAATCACGGACTCTCTTTCCTCGGTTTACTTGGGGATCAGTTAATTTGAAGAGGAGTATTTCAGAGAATTAGAGGGGAGTATTTCGTGTTTGTGGGGAGTACAAAAAATAATTTAATCTTAATATTAACAGTATAACTTTAGTAATTTTTTTTTAATTTGTACTTCATTTCAAATGCACATACGTTCCTGAATTCATAACTTAAACGTGATATGAAACATTTAAGCCATGGTCGAATCAGATGAGATCGGTGATGTCTAACGCACGTATCTTTTTTCAGAACAAAAACAGTATACATAGGTATTAGCATAGACACATAATTACTAGATGGTGCATTTCATATAAAGGAAATGGTTATTCCCAAACACCCCAAAATCTAGATGGAGTCACCGTGAAAATATATGTGGCAACCTTTAACATTGAATTTCAAATGATTTACTACGCCATCTTCAAGCCACTAAGAGAAACATTAACTTACACATTGTATTGCTGTTTTGTAAGAAACACTTTTGCCATTTGCAATCTGTCATAAACAGCTGTGCACTAAATTCAAACTTTTCCTTTAACTGCCTTCTGCATCTGTCTTTTTACTTGTTATTCTCTCGTTGTTTTGCGCAGTAAAAGTAAATTGTATCTAAAATAAATACTGGATTTAAAGTAAAACGAATTTTGATATTGAAAAGAAAACTCTTTTATTTTAAACCCACAATTGGTGACCCCGATACGCGAGTAAATATTTCCCTGTTTGAAAATACATATCTCGAAAAATAATGAATGACTTACGTTCAACAAATCAAGACGATGAGGAGAATGGCGAACCAGCGCAGAACAAAAATAACATTCTTGTCGGATTGGAAGACGTCCTATGTACACCAGTCACAAGTAGAACCAAAGACGTTTCAAGTAATAATAGCGTGGCAGTCGACACAGTCAGCGTAGTCAAGCTACCACAATTTCTGTCATCTGACCCTGAGCTGTGGTTCACTCCTATATGGAAAAGATTCGGGTGTTTGAGAGACAGTGTCTCAGGACCTGCCTAGGGTTGTTTAGAACTGCCGAGTCTGAGTACATAAAATATTATCCCAACAAGACTCTATACGATGGGGCTCGATTGAATAGGATTGACAATTTCCTAATTAAGGTGATTCGAAGGCACGTTGCAAGGGCGATGGCCAACGCTAATAATCTGATCTCGGGTGGTTATTATCCGAACTTAATGTACCATGAGAGTACGCTCCGGTCTGGCTTTGTCCCGCCTGAGGCATTTCTTCATGCAGACATGAAAGGGTTAGTCCAAGATAAAGATGGTGTGCCGGTATTGTACCACAGCCACCGCGGCGCGAGGGATAAGCGGCTCATCCATGACGGGTACGCCGCCAATGCTCAGGAGCTCCTCCGTTTTAATACCGCAATTGCGGATAGGGATAGTGTTGATACCGGAAAGCAGTTCACCGAGTTTTGGTGGCTTGATGAAGCGGTGAGGGCAGACACGCTCTCCCGGGTCGGTGCGTTACCTACGTAACATCCTCCTTAGTTTTAAGCTAGTTTGTAAGTTAGTTAGGTGTATTTTAGGGGGTCTTTGGGAGGGGCCGGGCTCGTCAACATGAATGAGTGCTACCGAGATTTGACCGACGCTTATGGCCTCGCTCGAGTCCCGGCGGCGCGTGTGCACCATGTTGGCGACTGCCAGGCGCCCATCGACGCAATCGGGATGGTGACCAATCGAGAGATTGCTCATCACCCTGATTATATTTAAGTTAGGTTAAGTAGCTTAGGTAGTTTTAAGTAGTTTTAGGTAGTTTTAAGAAAAACCCAATAATAAAGAGTCCAAGTTTTTAGCAAAGTTTCTTGGAAATGAAAAAACAGCGAAAAATACAAAAATTGAT
The DNA here is from genome assembly GCA_955612985.1 of Cheilosia scutellata. Lineage (NCBI taxonomy): Eukaryota > Metazoa > Arthropoda > Insecta > Diptera > Syrphidae > Cheilosia > Cheilosia scutellata. The sequence continues at coordinate 2,888,020 of OY015315.1, read as the reverse complement.
AGATTTAAGGCCGAAAGGCAATAATTATAAGGATATAGTTAAGTTTAGAGTGCTCGTTAAGAGCCAGTAAGCTAGAATAAGATAAATGTTAGTTTTAATTTAGATTTAATCATTTTTGTCTAGTATGTAAGTTAAAAAAAGAATGAATAAAAATGAATTTAAAAGTCAAAAAAAAAAAGTGGTTCACTCAAATTGATGGTTTACTTCACGTTAACAGGATAACGTCAGACTTATCCAAATTCTACACGGTAATAACAGCACTGGATCCAGACACACTGCGACAAGTCTCTGATGTAGCCAAGAACCCTCCGGAGTCAGGTAAATACACAAAATTAAAGAAAATACTTATTGCTCGATTCGGCGAATCGAAAGAAAAACAACTGATCAAGCTCTTGACTGGATTAGAGTTATCCAACAAGAGACCCAGTCAACTTTTGCGTGAAATGAGTGACTTAGCAGGTACAAATATTTCGGAAGATGCCCTGTCAACTTTGTGGCTGCAACGAATGCCTAATAGTGTCAGATGTATTCTCTCTGCTTGCAAGTCTGAATGCTTGAACGACTTGGCGGAAATCGCAGATCGTATTCTTGACAACTCTCCTTCTTCGGCCTACGTCATGGCAACAACAACATCTCAGAGCAGGTCGGTTAATAGTGATGCAGCTGGATCGTCAAAACTACACGCACTCGAAGCAAGAATACTGGCCTTGGAAACTTCGTGGCACCAAGTAGTTGAGAAACTAAGCGAAATTTCTGTAAACCTCGCCACAAACAATCTACGTTCGCGCAGCACTAGCAGGGGCAGAGTCGGAGGTCAGCGAAGGAGTCAATCGCGTATTGCACAGAAAGTTTGTCGTTTTCACATAAGATTTGGTTTGGCTGCTAGGAGATGTGAACAGCCATGCGAATTCAACAGAACATCTACAACCAATCAACCGGAAAACTAGACAAGCTGCCGTCAATAAATGCAGTTGGCGGTAGCACAGAAAGTACCAGCATTTCCGAGTTGAGACTTCACATACGCGACCACAACAGCAACCTCAAATTTTTAATCGACTCAGGCTCTTCCGTTTCAGTTATTCCTAAAGAATTTCTCATTACTAATAAAAATATTCTTCCAGATAAAGTTCAGCTATTCGCAGCCAACAACACCATCATTCCGACGTTCGGCTTCAAGCGAATGAAAGTGGATTTTGGTCTTCGACGGTCATTCACATGGAACTTCATTATTGCCAGTGTGAAGTCACCGATACTCGGCGCTGATTTTTTAACCAAATTTGGACTCATCATTGACTTAAAGGAGAAACAATTACTAGATCCTCTTACGTCATTGAAATCACAAGGCGGATTAGAGCCAGCAGACCAGCAAAGCGTTTCGACGATCAGTTCATCTTCCAAATTATATAGTTTAATCAGCCAGTATATTGACATAACAAGACCAAACTCGTACCAGTTGCCGACATTAACACATGTTTGCCATCGAATCGTAACTGAATGTCAACCGATTGCAGATCGACCACGCCGCTACAGTGGAGACAAATTAAAAGCGATAAAAGACGAATTTGAAGCACTTCTCCAACAAGGCATAGTTCGACCGTCAAGTAGCCCTTGGGCTAGTCCAGTTCATCTTGTCAGAAAAAAGACAGGCGATTGGAGAGCTTGCGGTGATTATCGAAAATTGAACGCTAACACATGCCCAGATAGATATCCTGTACCACACCTCGATGGAATTGGAGAACAGCTTTACAACAAACAATTATTTTCGAAGATAGATATCAACAAAGCTTACTACAATATCCCAATGCATGGTGATGACATTGTTAAGACTGCCGTAAGTACTCCAATGGGATTGTTTGAGTTTGTGGTTATGCCATTTGGCTTAAAAAACGCCACCCAAACATTCCAGCGCTACATGGACTCAATTTTTCGTCACTTAGATTTCGTATTTTGCTACCTCGATGACATTTTAATCTATTCCGAGAATGAAAACGAACATCGTGTCCATCTACAAACTGTGTTGTCAAAACTGAAGGAGGCTGGATTGTCTATCAACGCTTCGAAATGTGAATTCGGTGTAAGTGAGTTGATCTTTTTGGGATATAATATATCGTCGCAGGGAATGAAGCCACCACTGGAACGAGTAGAGGTGATAAGCAACTATCCGAAACCATCCACCATTCTGGACTTACGACGTTTCATCGGACTTTTAAACTTTTACCGAAAATGTATTCCATATGCAGCGAAAACACAAGCACCATTGAACAGCGTATTAAAGGAATCGAAGAAGAGAGACAAGCGAAAAGTTATTTGGACTCCTGTACTGAATAACGCATTCGAGGCATGTAAGTCAAGCATAATTAAACAAACGCTTTTAACATATTTAGCCCCCAATGCTCCACTTTGTTTAACAACGGATGCGTCCGATGTTGCAGTCGGGTCGCATTTAGATCAGCTTATTCAGGGTGACTGGAAACCGATCGCATTCTTTTCGGCGAAATTAAAACCAGCTCAACGAAATTATAGCACGTACGACAGAGAGTTATTGGCTATTTATTTGTCGATCAAGCATTTTAGACATACATTAGAAGGACGAAATTTTGTGATCAAGACGGATCACAAACCGCTTACCTTTGCCTTTCGCCAGAAGCCGGAGAAAGCGTCACCACGCCAGCTGCGGTATCTGAACTATATATCTGAATTCACAACACAAATTCTACATGTATCTGGATCTGATAATTCAGTTGCAGACGCTTTATCTAGGATAAATGCAATAGAAATGCCAGTGTTCGTCACCTTAGAGGAGATTCAAGACTGTCAGGCAGCAGACTCAGAACTAAGAGAGCTAAAAAACAGTACGACGTCTCTACGACTTCAAAAATTAAGTTTGCAACCCGGAATCAAAATTTATTGTGACACATCAGCATCACAGATTCGCCCTTACATTCCATCATCTCTTCGACGCAAAATTTTCGATTCGGTTCACTCACTCTCACATCCTGGAACAAGATCCACCGTAAAGCAGCTTCTCCAGAAATACGTATGGCCCTCGATGAAGAAAAACATCACGGAATGGGTTCGCTCCTGCCTAAGTTGTCAACGTGCAAAGGTTCAGCGACACAGCCATCTTTTACCGAAATCATTTGTAGCAGTGGATCAACGGTTTGACCACGTACACATTGACTGTCTCACGATGATTGATCGTTTTACACGTTGGCCGGAAATTGTGCCTGTTAAGGACATGACAGCTGATACTGTGGCAACAAGCTTCTATTCCTCATGGATAGCCAGATTTGGTGCACCGAAGACGATAACCACGGACCAGGGAACTCAGTTTGAGTCTGCGTTATTCAAAGCGCTCGCAAGTCTTGTTGGAGCACACAGGATTCGAACTTCACCATACCACCCGGCCTCTAACGGAATGATTGAGCGTTGGCATCGTTCTCTAAAAACAGCTTTGATGTGTAATCCCCAAACAGCGTGGACGGAACTTCTTCCTACAGCTATGCTTGGATTAAGAACGTGTTTTAAAGAAGACTTAGGAGCATCTGCGGCTGAAATGTTATACGGCGTAAATCTTCGTCTGCCCGGAGAGTTTTTCACTGATCTTGACACACCGAGTGACCCAACAAATTTCCTTTTAAAATTTCGTGAACACATTCGATTAATACGTCCAACTCCTGCATCTCATCATATCAACAAGAGCTCATTCGTGCACAAAGATCTTCATTCATGCAGCCATGTATTTTTAAGATCAGATCACGTTAAAAAACCATTGGAGCCGCCGTATACAGGTCCCTTCCAAATTATTGAAAGAATAAGTGACCGAGTTTTTTCAATCAACATAAATGGATCAGCTCAGAACATTTCAATCGAAAGGCTTAAACCCGCTTTCTTGCTAAAGGACCCAGATATTATGCAGCCAGAACTGAGAACATATAGCAACAAGAAAAATGTCCATTTCGAAGACTGCAGCCGAAACTATCATCATTCGTGACAAAGTCACTAAGGAGGGAATAGCTGTGGCAACCTTTAACATTGAATTTCAAATGATTTACTACGCCATCTTCAAGCCACTAAGAGAAACATTAACTTACACATTGTATTGCTGTTTTGTAAGAAACACTTTTGCCATTTGCAATCTGTCATAAACAGCTGTGCACTAAATTCAAACTTTTCCTTTAACTGCCTTCTGCATCTGTCTTTTTACTTGTTATTCTCTCGTTGTTTTGCGCAGTAAAAGTAAATTGTATCTAAAATAAATACTGGATTTAAAGTAAAACGAATTTTGATATTGAAAAGAAAACTCTTTTATTTTAAACCCACATATACCTCAAACTCGGATACATGCTGCAAAGCACTTTATTTGTGGTGTACTGTTGAGAAACATTTCCGATCAACGTGAACCGTGAACTTCGTTGGCTTCTCAGTGGAGTTCATAACTGATTCTTCTTTATTTTCCTTTTTCGCAAAACAAAACACACAAACAAAATGTTCCTTCGTTTTTAAGGCATCATGTATCCTAATGAGACTTTTGATATAGCATTGGGCAAAGAAACAAAACAAAAACAAACTACTGGTTTGCCTCTTCTCTTTCTGCATTCATTATCGCCGTCCCCATCTGTCAGTATAAAATTATTTCTGATGTGATGTAACAGGGTAGGGAACTGCAACTGGTTTGGTTTTTCTTGTAGAAGAGGCGAATAAAGGAAAGGTGATGCAATATTATGACAAAGAAGCACGGTGTAGGATGGTGTCGTGTAGGATTTGTGTGATAGTAGAGAGGGACGATGCAAGGGTGATCAGTTGGGAGAGACAAATTGAATAAAAACTGACTTTGGCTTGTTTTCTGTCATTGCAGAAGATTTTTAGATTGTGCATATACTTAGGTATGTATATTAGACTCTCACTATTTTTGTCAAAAATATGCATCGCTTTAAGTAATTTTTTTTAATTGATTCGCAAATATTATATGTGTCTACTTTATGAAGTATATATTATAATGTAGAAGCATTTTATGTCGGTAGAACGAGCTGCTAACTATTATATCTACATCTATCTCTAGGTATATAAAAATGAATTGTTGTGCCTTAGTCTCGAGAAAGTCTAGAGGCTAGACCGATTTGGATGATTATTTTTTTTTTTTTTTTGTTTTTTTTTTTTGTAGGTACCTATTGATTCAGGGTTTGGGAAAAAAGAAAATTCGGGAAAACCCAAATGAAAAGCCGAAAAATCGAAAAAAAAATCTGAATTTCTATTTTGTATGGGAATATACATAGGTACACCACCAGTGATCGTGTGATCGTTGATCAGCGGTCAGAAAATGAGGCTAAAGCTAATAGTCCGGGAGGCAGGGGTCCATTTTGAGCACTGTTTTTATGCCGATAGATTATTACCTTTACTCATTGATAGGCTTTGGTTGATAAGTAAAATGAAGGTCAGCAGACGCACCCGCTATGGGTGCGGTTGTGGGAGGGTGTGGAACTTGTCAAAAAAACATTTTTTAATCTCATTTTATGCCGACCATTGTAATAGCTGTAATAGCTGCGCCAACTGCCTAGTTGCTCCTAAAATAATCATAATATAAAAAGGTTAAAATTAAAATTAAAATAAACAAATGAACTGGAACTGTCAGCCTACAAACCGCATGTAGGTAGGTACTTATGCACAGTGTTACCGATGGGCGACATAAGTTTTGAGATATGTATATGACGTCGAAAGATTTTCTTAAAATTTGGCATCAATCTATTCTGTGGTTTTCGAGATATAAGATTTTTAAAAATTTGTTTGTATGAGAAGTGCCACGCCCCTTTGTTCAATATTGACCAAACTTCCCAAAAACTCCTTTGGGCCAGTAACAAAGATTCTCCTAAAATTGCGATCAATCGGTTTGGTGGTTTTCGAGTTTTGCGAACAGTGGTGGTGTATATTCCCATACAAAATGGAAATTAACATTTTTTGATTTGCCGGCTTTTCATTTGGGGTTTTCCGCATTTTCTAAGCCACCCCTGATTAAAGACCAACAAAACAAAAGAAGAATCATCCAAATCGATTTAGCTGTTTTTGAGTTTTTGCGAGACTAACGCACACGCTACATAGAAGAACTCTCGACATGAACTGTTATTTTTTCTTTATTTGTTTTTTTTTTACTTAACATTTTTATTTCATTTAGAAAATAAATTCTCTTTTTTTAAAACTACATATGTATATAATTTAAAGCTTTTTTTCGTTAAATTGGGTGGGACGCATTTTTTTGGTCGGGCGACATTTTTTGGAGACATTTTCAAATTGTCCATCGGTAACGCTGATGCACAATTTGAACCATTTTTTGGGAATAACAACAGAAATTAGTAGGTAGGTACTTATAGCACTTTTATTTGTGCGAATAATTTTGAAGAGGAAATGTTAGGTAAAAAAAAACAAAGAAAGGTACATACATTGCCTATTTCGAATCAAATAGGCTTACATACTTAATACTTTAAATAATTTATCATAATATCCTTCATCATTCATTACTAACGCTCGTATCTATACTCTTTTTTAGGGGATTATCCCTTTTTTTGAAGTCAAAGAAACTATCCCCTGAAAATTTCCAAAATCCCTTTTTTATCCTATAAACTCCTCTTTTCACCGGCTACATGAAATTTGGCCCCAATGAAAAATGGCCCCAAACTGAAAATGAAAAATCACCCCAAAAATTTACATGAAAGGCAACAGCAACAAAAAATTGCGTAAAATTCTGCGAATTGGGGTGACAATACATATTTTGGGGCCTTTTTTCATTTTTCAGTTTGGGGTAAAATTTCATTATTAAATAAGGCACCAAAAGAACGAAAACGTATGGGGGGGGCATGCTGCCCCCCTTCAACCCCCCCTGCTTGGGTTTACTATTAGGTTTGGGGCCTTATTTCATCGCAGTGGGGCCTTATTTCATATTTGAAATTGGGGTATTATTTCATTATGAAAAAAAAGAAACTATCCCCTGAAAATTTCCAAAATCCCTTTTTTATCCTATAAACTCCTCTTTTCACCGGCTACATGAAATTTGGCCCCAATGAAAAATGGCCCCAAACTGAAAATGAAAAATCACCCCAAAAATTTACATGAAAGGCAACAGCAACAAAAAATTGCGTAAAATTCTGCGAATTGGGGTGACAATACATATTTTGGGGCCTTTTTTCATTTTTCAGTTTGGGGTAAAATTTCATTATTAAATAAGGCACCAAAAGAACGAAAACGTATGGGGGGGGGCATGCTGCCCCCCTTCAACCCCCCCTGCTTGGGTTTACTATTAGGTTTGGGGCCTTATTTCATCGCAGTGGGGCCTTATTTCATATTTGAAATTGGGGTATTATTTCATTATGAAAAACAGCCCCAATTTTGGGGTGATTTTTCATTCTTAGTTTGGGGCAACTCATGCACTGAATTCTAAAAATTTCTGAAAAGGAAGCCTGAATTCCTTCGCTCAATCGCTGCAGAAGACCAATATAAAAAAAAAACCAAAAGTGGAGAAATTATTGCTATCGAAAACGATTCAGATGCGAATGACGACGACGGCGATGATGGCACATTGGTTGCTTATTAAACACATATGTAATTTAAAGATAATAATAATAATAATTAAACACAATTTAAATTAATTTTTGTATTGATACTATTATTGAATTTCATCAATTTCAGTGCGAAAACAAGTTAAAAACTTATTCCCTATATATCCTCTATTTTAAATTGCGATATCCCTTGAAATCTCCAAATTTCGGGCATTTATCCCCTTTTCTGTCCGCAAAAGGATACGAGCATTATTCATTACCCATCCTAATATCGAAATATACATACACACTTACTTAGTTACCTAATTACATTTCACATTTCCATAGACACATTCCTTCCATATTGTTGCCTATATAAGATACCCCATCGTCATCACTTCCTCAGTCTCGTAATGCTAAAACTACCCTAGCACTACCACACACACCATACAACTAGCTATATGCTATATCATGCAATATGTACTCGATCTCGATCTCCATCATCGATTTCATTTGCTGTTTTTCTTCCTCCATTCTCTGCAACATTTTTGTGTATCTTTGGTATCTTGCAAACACCAAAGATACAAATATGGAAATATGCAAACACAAAAAATGTTTATAAGTTGACCAACTGCATTGGGACGCCATCTACTAGGAGTAAAATTATGAGGTATACGCTGTTCCAGGTTGGGGTATGAAATTCACCATCTAGTAATATGTGTCTATGGTATTAGGTACAAAAAATATTTTTGACGGTATAAATGTTATTCAATAAAAAAGTGATCAAAGACAGTAAATTAAGTCTTATAATATCGGGGTTACCAGACCACCAATAGAAAGTAGGTACCTATACCGCTTTTTCTGCACAAAAAAAACACAGTTTTACTTCTTCGAGAAATTAATACTTTGAACCTACATAGTTTTACGTTTAATACATTTTTAACTCTAGTTCTGGGCAATTTTTAATGTCGATTTCCGTTGGGCTTTTTGCTCTCAGATCTCAGATTTTTCCTGCCCCAATGGAACATGATATGAGATTACTTTTTTTGCATTTGTGTTGGTGTGTTATTTGACAGTCGGCTATTTTTTGTATTGCAATTTGTGTTTACAAATCTCACTTGTTTTGATATTAGTGAAAGTATTTGGGATTCTCGGTCTCGAATCGAGATTCGCAAAAGTGATCTGAGTCTTGAAAATAGTGTTTTTTTTTTCGCCCAATGGAAAACGAATTTGACAGACAGCTGATTTGTTTCTAGAGCAGAAAAACTGCTCTGAATCTGAAAAAAAAGTGCTTTTTCTTGCCCAATGGAAATCGACATAAGAAACAAAAGTAATTAAAGTGTTGTGCTTTGTATAAAAATGAATAATGTCAAGGTAATAATTAAAAGTTTGATGATGTGGCAACATGTTTTCATACAGCTGGCAATGCTACCTTCGCTTTGATTTTGTGTCACACATCTGCATCTACATATCTGCAGCTGCAACAAAAATTCCATTCCGCTGTTCGTCATCCGTACTGTCACACGTCGTACTCGAGATACTTTCATTCCATTTCTTAAACACGCAAGTTTACTTTGCCGAGTGTTGCTTATTTAATTACTTGTATTTTTAGTTTGTAAGAAAACCTAATAAAAAACATTTAGCCTAAAAAGGTTATTAAAATTGGATTGTCTATAAAATCTACAATGAGCCAATTTAAACCAATCTAAACCCAACATACAATTTCCTTACAGAATCTAAAAATGGGTTGAATTTTGTTTAAGAAACTGACTTCCTCTAAATTGACGAAGAAGTATCCTTCGAAGTGCTTCCTTCAGTACCGAGCAATTGATTTACATTGACGGATAAGATAGGTAGTATCCTCCGTGACGTGTAGACTGTAGATCCTCACAATACTTGCATGTGTCCGTGTTCGTTAAGCCTAATCCCTAAATTAGAACTTTATATTTTCCGCAGTAGGTTTGGAAAAAAGCGGTATGCAGTTTTTGAGTTTAAAACAGACAGCTGATTTCTAGAGCAGAAAAACTGATCTGAATCTGAAAAAAATATTTTTCTTGCTCAATGGTTATTTAATCTTTTTTTCTTTTTTTCTCTGGAGTTTTGGGTATGGTCATGACCCCCATGACCATTCCCCTGGATCCGCCACTGTCATGGGACGTTCTTTTAGGGCGACTATAAGGATAAGCCAACTACAAGATGGTTTTGTGAAGAGATTTTTTAGAGTCTTTTAAATGTTTTGGGGAGAGTACGATAACTACGGCGCCAAAAATTGATAACGGTATTTTGTAGAGGGGTTGAATACAAGCACTTTTTACTATGGGAGGGGGGGGGGGGTCTATCTTACTCCGTTTAGGCGGGAGGGGTAATTTAAAGAATATGATACTTTAAATGGGAAAAAATACATTAAAAAACAATGGCAACACTTATAATAAAAGACTATATCATTTTGGAAAGCCCGAAATCTGTCCTTTCATATTATTTTTAAATCAAGTTATTACTTTAAATAGTTTTTGAAAAAAAAACAATTTCTAACTTGAAATTTAAGGACAAAAATTGGGGTGAGTAAAATAATTTTGGCGATGAAAACTAATGACGGATTTATGTAGAGGAGTTAAATACAAACATTTTTTACTATTGGAGGGGGGGTCTATCTCGCTCCGGTTAGGCGGGAGGGGTAATTAAAAAAAAATATAAATAAAATTAAAATAAAATATTAAAAAACAATGGCAACACTTACCACAAAGAACTATAGTATTTTTTAAAGCCAGGAATTCGTTCTAAATTGTCTAAAATGCAAATCAGCAAAATTTTGTCTACCAATGTGAAACTTCTGGCCAGAGATTGTATCTGAAGAATGTTGTTGATATTGGGTAAACTAATATAATTAAAAGAAAGTTTGCATATACTCAGCCTTGCACCCATCCCAAAATCCAACAGTGACCCCAAGCAGGGGGGTTGCAGGGGGGCAGCATGCCCCCCCATACGCATTTCAAGGCGCAAGGGTAGCAACTTGTACTCTAAGCGGAGCGACATATAAAAGTAATTTTCAATTTTCTCAAAAATTAGAAGACATAAATCAATTTGGTTTTGAGTGTTCGATTAAGAATTGATTTAGGCAGTAAAAACTACAAACAAATTAAGTATCCATTTGCTCAATATTGAAAAAAATCAGCATAAAACGTTTTTTTTTAATTTTTTTCCTTAAATTTCAAGTTTGAAAGTATTTTTTTCAAAAACTATTAACAGCTATAACTTGATTTAAAAATAATATCAAAGAACAGATTCCTGGCTTACAAAATTCATAAAGTCCTTTATTGTAAGTGTTGCCATTGTTTCTCAATTTATTTTTTTTTCATTTTAAGTATTATTTTTTTTAAATTGCCCCTCCCGCCTAAACGAAGCCAGATAGACCCCCCCCTCCCATAGTAAAAAATGCTTGTATTTAACCCCTCTACAAAATACCGTTATCAATTTTTGGCCCCGTAGTTATCGTTCTCGTGCCAATGTTTTTAAGGTGGTGGTCGGATCTAGGATCGAGGCCCACTCAGACATGGCAGGCGCTGTTAAACCTAATCTTTTTCAGCTAGAACCCTTTTTTACTCAGGTTACATTACTCTACATACCATCGTTCTATATCAAAATCCGATTTTCCAATCAACCACCTATGTACGTTTGAATGGAAACGATTCATATACGAACAAGTTTCGTAATATTTTATGAATGGAATTATGCCACCCACCCCTTCCGAAAAAAAAAATACAGCTCCAACTCAGTCGAGAGTAAAATTGTGCATCCTTTCGAATTTTGCTTCTTTCCTGGTATTTTGTATTTAAGGGAAAGTGCTTCTGACAGGATGTATAACATAAACAAACATTGCAAAAGTGAAAGTAAGGAATTTGTAGATTTGCTGAAAAAATGTCCTCGTTGCTTTCATGTTCGCTTGGTGCCAACTATGGTACTCGCGGGATAACCTTTGTGCAGAGAAGCCATTCACAATGAGACAATTGTGTTTATTTAACAGTAGAATATTAAAAATGCACCGTTAAGCAGTCCAAAACGTACTGTACCATCGTTTTCAATTCAGTTTCAGATTGGACTGGTGAATGCACCAAAAACGTTGGGATTCGCTAGTACTTTCATATGTTCGCCTGCTACTCAAATCGCGAAACTGTAACCTTTCGATGGTCTGTAAAATTTTGAGAAGGTTCAGCCAGCCATTTACTTTGCAAGTTAAGCGGAAACTAAAATTTGGACGAGGATATTAATATTTTTTTTTTACTGAGAGATTACACTGTATATTGCGTACATGCGTATTAGATCGCCTTAATACAAAATGGAACCTTCTGCAGATAGTTAGTCAATTCGTAGGTACCTACGTCTCACTGTATTCGCAACATTGGATTCGCGTGTTTTCAAAATTTGAACATTATGCTTCGCGTTATGCTTTCAAGTTGTTGAATTTGAGTTTCATGGAAAAACTATAAAAGTGTAAAAGCCCTTAACTTACACCAAAGTTCCGGAAAGCATTTTCAAGTTTCAAGCAGCAAGTTAGAAAAGCCCAAATGCTTTCTGTGCTTTGATTTCAATTCGAAAATGACGCTTTATCCTCGTCCGTCCTCTGCCTATTGCCTCTGACAGACCATCACTATGGAGAGAGACTGGTATACGTGGCAGAAATGGGTGATTGAACCAGTCCACTTTGCTGGTTGACCAAACGTCAATGGATGGATTCACTTCGGAAGAAGGGGGTAACCGTGTAGCAGTCTACCTCCCGTTTATTTCCTTTTAACAATCGGTCCGCAAGACAGAGACTGGTGCTGAGCAGGATACCTTGAATGGAGCATCCATTGTGCTTCCACCTTTGACAACCGTGGTGAAATAAAACCACAACCAACTTCGTTAGTTTTTAAGAGAATCCATATTGTAATATTTTAGCGAGACACAAGTTGTCATAATTCTTTTCTTGTAATAAATTTTCAAGTAATAAACTCATATTATATCTCAGAAGTGGGATTATAAACCAAAAATTAATATAAAAAACATAATTTTAATATTTTTGCTACGAACTATGCCACTGAGGTCAATAACTCGTACTGAGATGGCACGTGCATTGATGGATGCGGGAGTCTCTGTCCCAGAGACCGCCAGCATCGCACAACTACGTCCGCTGTTCGATGATCTGATGGAAGTTTACCCAAGTGGAGATCCGAATGGGACACATTCAGAGGTCTCAGCTGCCGTCGCCAATCCACAACGTCGTTCTTCCGATCCCGCAGTCGCCTCAGCCCCACTAGTTCCTGCTGTACCTGCTGCTATCACCACTTATGCCCATTCCTCTGCTGCTAGTGCCCCCGCTGTCTCTTCTGCAAATACTTCCACCGCTGTCTGCTCAACGATTGTGTCAACTGCTGCACATTGTAACACCGCTGCCCCGGCTGAAATTTCTGCTGTTGCCCCGATGACATTAACAAAGCCAACTGTGTCAACTGCTGCCGATTGTAACACCGCTGCCCCGGCTGAAAATTCTGCTGTCGCCCCGATGACATTGATATCTATACCTTCAGTGCCTGCTGTTGCTGAGACTTCTGCCGCCGCACATATTGAGCAACAGATCTACCTTCTGAATCGGCAAAAGGATTTGTTGTTGCTGCAAAGGGAAGTTGATGTGCTTCAGAACCAGATGCAACAGAACACCCCAATCGACTCGTCTGTCATTGATTCAATGGTGAATCGCTTCTCTGGTGACGATTCATATGACGCCAGCAAATGGTTTGCGGATTTGGAAGATGCTTTTGGACTTATGAAGTGTAACGAACGCACAAAATTCGTTTGCGCTCGTCGTTTATTGGATGGAACCGCAAAATTATTCATCCAGACCATCGGCGCTGTTAGCTACGAAGAACTTAAGTTGTCCTTATTGGAAGAGTTCGGACGGACGCGTACATTGCTCGAAGTATATGAGCAATTAAGAGACCGGAAACTGAGGCCAGGTGAAAGCATTCAGCGGTACGTGATTGAGATGAGGACAATAGCTGAAAAAGCCGATATACCAGAGGCAGATTTGGTCGATATTATTATTAGTGGTCTGAATGACAAGTCTTCTCTGGTAACTATGTTATACCAGGCCACTACTCTGCGGAAACTTCGGGCGCAGCTTTACCGCTATGAAAAGCTACGTGTAAAAGTGGATATGGGAGCTAGACGAACATTGCTACAAGACAGTCAAAAGCAGAGGGTTACAACTTCTTCCGCCAGTGGCAGTGTTAGTGGTCAAAACTTCAGCTGTTACTGATAATCCACGATGTTACAACTGCTCGCAATTTGGGCACTATCAGACGCAGTGCACTAAGCCTAAACGTGTACCAGGCTCATGCTTCAGATGTGGCGAAGTAGGCCACTTTCACCAAGCGTGTCCCAGAAGGAAGGATGTCATTGCTGCCATTGAAGAATCGACGAGGGACGCAATCGAAGTTGACGCAAGGTTGTCCAGGGAGGAAGCTAGGCTGGTGAGGGCGGTTAGCGCCATGCAGATGGTAAGTATCGCTTTTGTAGGTAGATTAAACAAACGCACTGATTTTATTAAAATATTGGCTCTTTTTGATTCCGGTAGCCCGAAGAGCTTCATTAAAGAATCTGTTGTTCCCTTCCGAATAAGTTCCACGTTAAAACCAACTGAATACCGCGGTGTTGGCAATGCGAAATTAAACATTTTTGATGAAGTCCTATGCGAAGTCGACATTGATGATCAAGCAGTTACACATTCATTTGCCGTTTTACAAGATTCAGACCTATCGGTACCTATGCTTATAGGTCGAGATCTGCTGAAGAAATTTCGTATTTTTCTATGTAAATTTAGGAATATAAAGTATTCGAGAGAGGAACTTATTCATGTAAAGGATATTAATAAAACTTTAAATTCACAAATTATGAGTAGCAGTGCATTTGATAGATTTAATTTGAGAAAAATGTATAAGACTGGTGATGGGTGTTGGTGTGAGCCCTGTTCGGTGAGCGTTGGCGGGTTGATTCAGCCAAACTTCGGTCCGGGTCTATCTGAAGAAGAATTGAATGGGGATTCCACTCCAGGGTCCTCGTTGGTGCCTGCAGAAGATGAGTATAGGTTGGAAATTCATGCGGTTGAGTAAGTTGATAGTGATAAAACCACTTACTTTAGCAGTTTTGAACCAGAGGAACTGGTGAAGAAAATCTCTCCTAGGGTGAAGCCTGATTTGGAATTGACTTTTGATATTGATGTCAAATTAGAAGACAGCCAGAGAGAAGTTTTGTGGTCGGTAATCTGCCGTACATATTGCAACCCAGGGCCCGATGTTAAGATAGAACCATATGTCAGCGAAGTGAAAATAAATTTAACAGACGACACTCCTTTCCACAGTGCACCCCGCAGGCTTTCATACTCCGAGAAGGCAGAAGTACAGGCAATTGTCGATGAATTATTAGAGAAGGGCATAATTAGGCACAGCAATTCGCCATATGCGTCAGCGATTGTTTTAGTTAGGAAGAAAAGTGGAGAAGGTAGACTTCACCAAGTGCAAATGCACAAGGATTCGATTAAGTACACTTCATTTGTTACTCCTTCAGATCAATATGAATATGTCAAAATGCCGTTTGGGCTAAAAAACGCTCCAGCATTCTTTCAGAGATTTATAAATGAGATATTTAGAGATTTGGTGAGATTGAAGAAAATAGTGATATTTATGGATGATATTGTCATTGCCACCGCGGATTTTGATACGCATGTGGCAACTTTAACTGAAGTCCTTAGCAGACTGTACAGTAGAGGCCTAGAGCTAAAGATGAACAAGTGCAAATTTGGGTACAGGGAAAAAAATTTTCTTGGTTATATAGTATCTTCGGAAGGTATTCGTCCGAGCGACGTACACGTCGAAGCAATTAGAAATTTCCGATTACCTCAAAATTAAAAAGAGCTGCAACAGTGTATTGGCCTTTTCTCTTAGTTCCGAAAATTTGTTCCAGCTTTCTCCTCCATAGCGAAGCCCCTCTCGAACTTATTGAGAAAAGACGTTCCGTTTGATTTTGACAAAAAGTGTGTTGATGCGTTTTGTAGGCTTAAGGCCTTACTGATTTCTGCTCCTGTATTGGCTATATATAGCCCCGAGAGAGAGACCGAGTTGCATACGGATGCAAGTAAGCTAGGGTTTGGTGCTGCGTTGATGCAGAAACAGGATGATGGTTTTTTCTCGAAAACTGCCTCAGAGACTGAGTCGAAATTGCACAGCTTTGAATTGGAAACTCTAGCCATAGTCTATGCACTAGAACGTTTCAGGACACAGTTAAAAGGAATCATGTTTACAATGATCACCGATTGTAACGCTTTGGCGCAAGCCATGAAGAAGAAACAAGTGAACCAGCGGATTGCAAGGTGGGTCTTTAGTTTCGAAAATTACAATTACAAAGTAAAGCACCGTAGTGGAATATCTATGGGGCATGTAGATGCACTTAGTAGATGTCATGTAGTGAGCAGTGATGATGTCCATGATATAGATTTAAATATCCAAATAACACAGAGTCGAGATGCTAGGATTAGAAGCTTAAGGGACAAGCTTGAAAATGAGCGAGTGCAGCATTTTGAATTGAAAGATGGACTAGTGTTCAAAAGAGGTAAACGTCCAGGCCATCTTCAGCTTTACGTAGCTGCCGAAATGGAAAATAACATAATTAGAACTATTCATGAAAAGATCGGCCATTTGGGGGTTGACAAAACAACCGATCAACTAAAAAAAAATTATTGGTTTCCGAAATTAAGGAAAAAGGTTACAGGGTACATTAAGAACTGCGTTAAGTGCATAATCTACTCACCTGCGGCCAGGAATAATGAGGATAACCTCTATAATATTCCAAAGAAACCGATACCTTTCGATACGATACATATTGACCACTTCGGTCCATTACCTTCGGTCAACTCAGTGCGGAAACATGTGCTGGTGGTAGTAGATGGGTTCACGAAGCATGTCAAATTATACGCGGTAAAGTCTACCAGTACCAAAGAAGTGTGCGCCTGCTTACAAAAATATTTTGACAACTTTAGACGGCCTCGCCGGATAGTGAGTGATAGGGGAACGTGCTTCACGTCCAGTGAATTCATGGCGTTTGTTGAAAGAAATAACATCGAACATGTGAAGGTTGCAGTGGCTTCCGCTCAAGCGAATGGGCAAGTGGAAAGGGTAAATAGGGTGTTAAAGTCAATACTAGCAAAACTCACAGAACCAATTTACCATTCCGACTGGGTGAACAAGTTGGTCAATGTAGAATTTGCTATTAATAATTCGGTCCATTCTTCAACCCGTAAATCACCTTGTGAGTTATTGTTCGGTATAGAACAGAGAGGTAGGATTGTAGGACGAACTGACGGAGTACTTAGAGGAGAAGACAGAGACTAGTAACCGTGACTTGGAGAAGGCCCGGTCAGAAGCCCTAGGCTTTATAGAAAAATCGCAGGAATATAACCTTAATTACTTCTTAAAACACAGCGCACCGGCGAGAACCTTTGAGGTAGGAGATTTTGTTGTTATGAAGAACGTGGATACCACGGCGGGGTTAAATAAAAAATTTATTTCGAAGTATAAGGGCCCTTATATAATAAAAAAGAAATTACCCAATGACAGGTATGTTCTAGGGGACATTGAGAACTTTCAAGTGAGTCAAATACCTTACGATGGCGTGGTTGAGTCAAATCGCCTACGAATGTGGCTTACGCAGGTACCCCCACCAGAATCCACAGTCACCGATTATCAAAGCGACACTGACCCATTATGTTGATTTAGTTATATCGATCGAGTCGATCGAATAGTCAGGAAGGCCGAGTTGTAAGAAGCCAAATCAAAATCATTTTATTTTATGTTTCAGCCTTAATTTTAATCCATTGTGCTTCCACCTTTGACAACCGTGGTGAAATAAAACCACAACCAACTTCGTTAGTTTTTAAGAGAATCCATATTGTAATATTTTAGCGAGACACAAGTTGTCATAATTCTTTTCTTGTAATCAATTTTCAAGTAATAAACTCATATTATATCATCTAATCTCTTAGCAATATTAATTTTATTAAATTATTATTTTTACATCTGAATGCAATCATTAAATAATGCATACTCTGAAGCAACCCATTTAGATTCATTCAAGGAATGCACTCATTTCACTCATTGCAAATGCAAAATAAACATCTGTCTGTCATTGCGATGTCAACGTCAACGTCTTCGTGTTGGTTCCAACATAACCACTAGCTCTCTTGGTTCGGAGCGGAATAATTTGAAAATCCACTCTTTTTTGAAGTGACATCTATTGTTAACAATGGGGCAACAATTTGAATTTCAACCGTTTTACTTGCCAAATTCACTAACTAAACTAAATAGTTGTCTCTAGCATTCTATGGAAAAATCAAAGATGGTTGTCGCTTTGGCTCCGTTTCCCAATGCCATCTACTGTAAACGGTAACATAATTTATTTTTACATTTTGTCAACTCAAAAACATATACATATTATTTATGCTTTAAAAAAATATAAATATAAAGAAAAAACATTGCGCGCATTCAATAAAAAGAGAAGACTGTTTTTGTTTTTGTTAATTTTTGTACTACTATGTAGGTATGTAGTTTTATATATGTATATTTTCGTGGGGTGTTTTCTAACAACGGCATTGGCGAAAAGGGTATTTTTCATATTCGCCGTGGGAAAGTCAGTGCGAAAAGGATGGTATCACTGGCGAGGGGTGACCGAAACAGTCTGTCGAATTGCCGAGATGAGGTTGATTGATGTAGTCAGCTATTCCAGGTGGCGGTTAATCTTTGGTGTAGCATGCAACTTTTTCCGTTACTGTGATTAGTATGTCATTCTCTAAATTTAAGTATATTCGATACCTCTAGATGTATACATTTCTTGAGGTTGAAGGCAGCTTTCCCCAGTCTAGCAAAAAGTAGCATGCCATGACAAAAGTGTCTTGCTACATGTTGATTGTATACGCAATCGTTCGTTCTTCAAATTTGAAACATAAACAAGTAAAAGTGTTATCATCGGCCTGGCCGATGCTTTGATACCCTCCACATGTACTGTACAGGTACACGCCTGTGTATAATATTATTTTTGCATGGGGATGGGAGGTACCAGAACTACTTGACCGACATACACAATTTTTAATACCAACCTGACAACGGTAAAAAGAAGTCCTCTCACAAAGTTTTATTCATTTAAGTCGGTTCGTTTGGACGCTATGGTGTTTCCAACAGCTAGAGAGATAAATTGGTCGAATATTGGCTTTGTATGGAAAGTAACAGAACTACTTTACCGACATGAACCATTTTTATTACAAACCTGACAACCGTAAAAATAAGACCTCTCACAAAATTTCAGTCGCCTTAGTGGATTCGTTTGGACTCTATCGTGATTTAAATAGATAGAGAGACACATAGGTCTAAGAGTGGTTTTGTATGGGAGGTACCAGAACTACTTAACCGACATGGCCCATTTTCAATCCAAACCTAACGAGCGACGGTAAAAAGAAGTGCTCCCACAAAATTTCATTCACCTAGGTCAATTCGTTTGGACGCTATCGTGTTTTCAACAGATAGACAGACAGACGGACATGGTTAAATCGATTCAAAATGTGATCCTGATTCAGAATATATATACTTTATAGGGTCTCCGGTGAATCCTTCTTCACACCTTTACTGACCTAACCTACCCCCTAAAAATGCGAGCAAGATATTTCATTGCAAAATCATCGGCCCCACCCAACTCGTAATAATACAAATGAACAGAGAGAGCACACGTGCAACAAAAATGCATACACGAACACGATATAACGAATATGAAACAATGCGATGATCGTGGGGAGAGTGGCCAGAGCACAACCCTCCATGCTCTATCCTCCATCGCAGTGTTACCGATGGGCGACATAAGTCGCCGAATGGCGACAGTTTAAGTTTCATTTGGTGATTAAATGAAACTAGTTCGTATTCAAATGCATTCAATGCCTTTTATTTACATATAAATATTGAGGTCAATTTACCAAATTTCAAAGCTAAAGCTATACCCCCGTATTAATAAATACCGCATAGTGGCGAATTAGCTCTAAAACATCTTTTAAGTCGTAAATATTATTTATAAACATATCTTAGCTTTCACTGACATGTTTTAAGGAGCGGATAACGAAAATGCTCTGAGCATGATAGTGTCAGCTGATGGAATATGACAGATTTACAACCATGTTTAGTACAGTTTGGACGCAGTGCTGCCGTGCGTTTAGTGATAAAGAGTGGATAGCTAATATGGATATAAGATGTATTTATTAATAATAAAAGTTATCAAACGAATAAGTCCACTATCCGTATGGTAGCTAAAAGATGTTTTAAAGAGCGGATAGGGCTTTTTTATTAATTCCGCTGATAGTGTTTTAAATAACTTGTATGGGTCGTGCCATTCCCGATTTACAATCGCACCCTAATCTAATTTGTATTGACAATGCGCATCAATGTTAAGTCTTATAACTTTTGAAATCCAGTTTTTTTGCATGGGAGGTGCCTTGCCCCTCATCCAATAACAAAGAATTTCTCAATATTTGAGCTCAATCTATTCGGTGATTTTGAGATATATGACGTCGAAAAGTTTTCTTAAAATTTGGCATCAATGTATTCTGTGGTTTTCGAGATATACGATTTTTACAAATTTTTTGTATGAGAAGTGCCACGCCCCTTTGTTCAATATTGACCAAACTTCCCAAAAACTCCTTTGGGCCAGTAACAAAGATTCTCCTAAAATTTAGATCAATGGGTTTGGTGGTTTTCGAGTTTTGCGAATAGTGGTGGTGTATATTCCCATACAAAATGGAAATTAACATTTTTTTTGATTTGCCGGCTTTTCATTTGGGGTTTTCCGAATTTTCTAAGCCACCCCTGATTAAAGACCAACAAAACAAAAGAAGAAGATTTAGCCGTTTTTGAGTTTTTGCGACACTAACGCACACGCTACATAGAAGAACTCTCTACATGAACTGTTATTTTTTTTTTATTCGTTTTTTTTACTTAACATTTATTTCATTTAGAAAATAAATTCTCTTTTTTTTTTTATTAATTTTTTTTTCATCATTTATGCAAAAATCCTATATGAATTATGTCTCGCACTTAAGATCCGCCTCCTATCCAACAAAAATAAATTTCTCCCACAGCAACCACCACTGCCAACCACGACATTTACCCATTTTACACGCACCGGTTTTTCACTTTAGTGTTGAGAATGTGATGGTAAAGGGGATGAAAAGTGCAGGGGATAGCCGAACACGGATGGGCCGCGAATTCCCATCCGATTCTTGTGTTCTCTTTCGCTCTCTTTCGTTATTTTCTGCGTTGCTTTATTCTCAAACCGTACTCGGTCGCGATAGACGTCTGCATCTGCATTTGCTCTATTTTCGAACTGTGTGCGGTCTGCGCTTCGAAAATGCAGCTACCACCGCAAACGGCGAATGAGAAAAAAAGGAAACAAAGGCAATTTGACAATCAAGGCACTAAAGTGAAAACACTGGGCGTATAAATGCACCATAAGTGCCCAAAAGAGAATTAGGAAGTATCGTGAGTGAAAACTCGGTGCGTGTAAAATGGGTCATTCCACTCATATGTCATATCCAACACGAAATCACCCCATGCAATCCAACAACGCATAATGCATCGAGATTCGAGGGCGATAAACACACAAGCCACACCCTTTTCGGAGTAATTCTCTATAGTATGCGTATGGGCGTGTGGGTGTGGTGACATAGACAATGGTGTTGGTGTATGAGATAGGTATGCATTGGGATTGGAATGGGAGTTCCAATTGTGGCGTATTTTATGTGGTGAAGGTGATTGAGTTTTTTTGTAAATATCTTCTAAAATATTAACTTTTCGACATAACAGTCTTCAGCACATATATAGCTGCGAAGATGATCTACAAGAAAGCATTGTATTTTTTGTAAATCTAAAAATAAACAGTTTTTTGTGCGAATGAACATATTTTTTTCACGAAATTAAGAATAACTCCAAAATTATTCTTAATATTGGTATTTGTTGATTAACTAGGGGTTATACCTGACACTGTGTGCAAATTCCAGCCTTCTACGTCAATTAGTTCTTGAGATAGACCTAGGTACAACATTTTTTATTTTATTCGGACAGACATCGTAGCGAAAGCAATAAGGTTCCTCCATATGGAAACGGAACCTTAAAAAGCCTCTAGCTGAACATAGTTGCATGTTAGTTTTTTTTTTGTAGAATGGAGAAAGTTTGTCTTTTGTCCTAAAAAAATCAGAAGCTAGCGTTTGAAACTCGATATAGTTAATACTCCCATAAAACGGTATTTACTTTGTCAGGTTTGAAATTCTAGCTTTTACTAACTAGAAAACAAGTTTTCTCCATTCTACTACAAAAGTAGCATGCAACTTTTCTCGTTGCCATCCAACGCCCGTTTTTCAAATTCAAATCAGCCAAAGATGTAGCTACATTTGCAGCAACCAATGTTTGCTGTTTGAGCTTTACCTACATTAATTGATAGAAATAAGTTACCCTTGCAGCGGTAATTAGGGGCACAGAAACATAATATCAGGCATAATGTGCAGAGTTTCCAACTGAAAAGTTTTTGTACTGTTTATAGCTGCCCTTGTGTTTTGAAATGAGCAAAGATTTCTCATTATACAAAAGTTTCTGTCAATGCGATACCTCGACTATAGAAAGCACACAATTATTTTCCAGCTTGTACACATTTTTCTCCCTTAAGCTGTCGTATGAGAGTTGGAAGTGCATGGGTATGTTTTCAAAAAGGCTTTCTTCCCGTTTTTTTTTTGTCTTTCTCCTTTAGGACTTTTTTTTACAATTTTTTTAACAGAAGTGCATGATGACTTGTTGGGATAGCTTTTAACCTAAAAATTTAAAAGTTATTGCAGAAAGTCGTAGATACCATCGAGACCAAGGAATATCCAAAGTTCTTTGGAGTTACTTGTTCTATTACATGTTAGCTAGCCTGCTATCGAAGTGTTGTGTGAAAGTTTAAGCCGAACTAGACAAAGTGGTATTAACGCCGGTTGTCACTTTTAAACAGCCAACTTGATTTTATGGTCACCGGGTGATTTTGGTTTCGATTTTGATGGAATGATGGAAAGTCATAGCTCGTTGAATGTAAATTAAAGGTAGATTCTTACCACAATTGTCAAGGCTTTGTACAATTTACGTCACCACCACATGATTCCTTATGAAAGTTCTCTTCCGGAGATTTCATTTTATTCCCAATTTTATTAATTATACAATTGATAACTATTTTCATTTTGAATATTCGGATCTAAGTTTGAGAGCCCGGTAGATTCTCAACTGATAGCGTAAGCAACTGACCACAGGCAGCTAAAAGACAGCTCTTCTGTGCGAGGAAGACATTTGGTATAATTAACGGCTGGGCAAGCATTCTAAGCTTGGATTTTCTAACACCTGTCTTCAATACACATATGTGCTCCGGAATTAGTCAGCTGCGCACCTTACAATTTAGAAAGTTAACTCCCAAAACAAAATGTCACACCAACGAGTGACTTTTTTGTCTAAAAATTAAACAGATGCTTCCTATATATTCGTCAGTTGAAAACGAAAAACCCTGTGGGATAAGTTACATACACTAGGTTGGAACTAAGGCAATCAGTTCTCCATTTTATGCTGCATTTATGAGCACAAACAACAACAAGCACTCTTTGGAGTCCTTGTATTTCTATCTGAAAGCCGGGTTCTGAAAGCACACGTTCCATAGGGGGTTGGTTTTTAAATTGAAAAATTATCACTGCAAAACGCATACGATGCAATTTTGTGACAACACATTGGCTGCAAAATATAAAGAGCTTATTGTATGCAGACCATAACCTTGTTTATCATTTTTTATCTTATATATCTCTGATTTCGTCGGTTGCGAAGGAAATTGTTTGTGATGAACTCTGCACAAAGCTTTTTGGCAGCTGGACTAGGAGAAGTTTCTATTGAAGGGATTTCAAACAAAAGTCAAATTGGTACAAATTGCCAAATTCGATAGAAAACAAGGTACTGAAACGGCTGTATTGAATACGAGTTTGAACTTAACTAAGAAAAAAAACATGGTCTCTGTAACACGTCTAAAAAATATGATAAAAAATTGTCAAATTAATTGCAAAAAATGTATAGGTTCGGAAAATAAATTAAATTTGAAAAACATGTCGAAAACTTTAAAATAAATATGAATCAACAGTCGTCGATCAAAAAGTTCACACAAAATTGTTTCGCATGGTTATGTTATTCTTATGTCCTAAAACCATCATTACGCGCGCCGGTCCTAAAAATACTTTTTATTCGCAGTCTGGAATGCGGCTACATTCCTAAGGCATGGCGAGACGTAAAGGTCGTCTTCATCGCGAAGGCGGGGAAAGCCAGCTACTCCATCAATACCGCGTAACGATATTACCATTTTCATTGACAGCCAGGCGGCTATAAAAGCAATCTCTGCTATTGAAATAAAATCTAAGCTAGTTCACCGCTGCCGCGAAGAGCTCAAGGCTCTCTGCTCGCAGAACACTACAAATCTCTGCTGGGTGCCTGCGGACACAGTGACAAAGCCGGCAACGAGAAGGCTGACGAACTGGCAAGAGAGGGATCTACAATAGGGTGCAACCTGCTCGCCCATTTTTGAACACGGGCATTGACTTTTGCGGTCCAGTCTACACCCACTATACAAACTCAGAGGAAAACATCCCCAAAATTCTTACATTGCAGTGTTCTGCTGCTTTGCAACAAAGGCATGTCACTTGGAACTCGTTAACGACCTAACTTCAGAAGGGTTTATTGGTGCACTTAAAAGATTCATGGCAAGACGAGGCCATTGTAGTACCATCTACTGTGACAACGCTACCAACTTTGTGAGAGCCAAAAATAGATTGACAGAATTAAGTCGATTCATTGACTCAACTAGGGATCAAGGAAAGATCATAGATTCCTGTACAAAAAGGGGGTGTGACTTCAAATTTATACCTCCACGATCACCACACTTCGGAGGGCTGTGGGAAGCGGCAGTCAAGTCTGCCAAACACCTGTTGCAACACACACTAGCCACAGCCTCACTGACTTACGAGGAACTCGAAACTGCCATAGTTGAAATCGAAGCTATATTGAATTCTCGACCAATAACACCTATGTCAGCATCACCGAATGACTTTGCTGCTCTGACCCCAGGTCACTTCCTCATCGGAGAGCCAATCACCAGCACCATTGACCAAACGGCAAAACCTGAAAAATCTTCACTTCTCACTAGGTGGAAACTCGTCACCCACGTAAAAAATGAATTCTGGCAGCGTTGGTCAACTGAATACTTGAATCAATTACAGTCCAGATATAAGTGGAAAGAAAGATGTCATAATATAGAACCAGGAATGATGGTCATATTGAAGGAGGATAACCAGCCAAGTCTCAATTGGCCATTAGGCAGAATAATTAATGCCATTAAGGGACATGACGGATTAGTGAGAGTAGCGGATGTGCAAACTGCATCAGGCGTTTTTCGTCGCGTTATACAAAGACTAGCACCACTTCCAATACAACAACCAGAACCTAATAGCGAAACATCCCATGTAAAGTTGAAACGTCCTAGTACTGAAGCACACGACCCCGCAGAATCACCACGAATCAATAACCCTCGCGAAGACAATGCTATTGCACCATCAAAACGGAAAGGTGGACTATCCTTTGGAGCATCACTAGTTACCTTATTCATCGCTTGTACAATTATGTCTACAACAACAGCAACGGAAGTCGATATCAGCACATTTGACGCTCAACCTGGAATATATTTCGACAATCTGGGAACATCTAACCTAGTAACGCACACTTGGAATTTAGTCATATACTATGATCTAGGACCATACTGGAAGCAATTAGAAGCTATCGGCAATAGCACCATCACACTTCGGCACCTCTGTGAAAGGATACAAAAGAAGACGTTATGTACCCAAGTTACCGATCTCATCTACCACACATATCAGGACGTATATGAAGACAGCCTTACATTTGTTAAAACAAACATAAAACGATCCAAAAGAGGGGCATTCAATTTAATTTGAAACATGGCAAACAGCTTATTCGGAGTTCTAGATTCTCAATATGCAGAAGAGATGTCTAGAACAATCGACAAGATACAAGCCAATGAAGATCACCTTTTAGATCTGTCAAAAAACCATACTTCAATAATAGAATCCACCATCAACATAATTAAACAAAACCAAGAAACTTTAGATCAACAGCATGCATCACTTCAGAAACAAATGAAAGAAGTTATCAATCGAATTAACAATAACAATTCAACGCATACAATCAGCAATAACTCACGCTCTTTCAGACATTCATCAAGGAAGGATAAGTCATTTGCTCATTTCTCCCCACCAAATGAAACAGCAAGCTATCTTAATAAAAAAGAATCTATCACCATCATACCGTCTTCCAACAAGCACTGACAACATTCTAGAGCTTTACAGAATTCTGGTTACAGCCGGCCGGATCACAAATAACCACGTGATATTTCAAATAAGAATTCCACTGGTAAGTTCGGAAGATTTCGAATTATATAGAATCATTCCAATTCCAGCCGTATTAAACAAAACAATTGTACTCATAAAACCATCATCGACATTCATAGCAGTTAATCGTCACCATGACCAGTACTACCCGCTGACGGAACCAGAATTATCGATTTGCATTGTCATAGAAAAAACAAGGCATCTGTGTACTCAAATGCATCCGATTTACCACCGAGGAGCAACAATGAGCCAATGCGAAATACACATTTTAAATAAGATCAGCAACGTTTCATTATGTCAAATGAATGTAATACGCAATAACCCAATATGGACGAAATACCTACATACTAATGAATAGATCTTCGCTGTAACATCCACAACGTCCTTGAATATAGTGTGCAATGACAAGACAACACTATTGGCACTTGAAGGATCTGGCATTCTGAAACTACAACCAAGTTGCATAGCTAAGGGTGACCTTATAACCCTCCGAGCCCAGAGTAATCACACCCAAACTATCCACTCTTCAATTACAAGACTCAGCATGATAAAAAACACTACACTTTACGAGCATATAGACGCAGCACAACAAGATCCAATTCGATTATTTGATAATCAGGACAAGAAATTGGAAAGACTAGAGGCACAGTTGGATTCTAGTCACATGCAGCTGCCAAACATTATTCACCGACATACCGTACCTCACACGATTATAAGCTCATCAGGACTACTCATGATCATCGCTTCAATAATACTCCTTCTTTGGAAATTTTGATTATGCAGTTGTAATAGATTGACAAAATACCCTGTTGCAGCTCCAAGGACGATTCAGGTCGCACGCAACTTAGAACAACCGGTTATTGAGCAAATTGAACTTACATAGTTCAATGGGGGCAGGATGTTAGTGCAGGTCAGTTCTGGCACAACAAGCAATACCCGGCACCAAACCAAAACAACACTGAGGCAATGACCTCACTGAAAACAGTAGATTTTCTGCATTGTCGTCTTTTTAATATAATTAACTTATCTTCCGATGTCAGCACTTTGTTGACTTATTCATTGTAGTATACACAATTTACTTTCGTCAGCACTTCCTGTTGACTTTATTATTGTTCATTTATATTAATACATAATTTACTTTTGTCAGCAATTTCTGTTAATTTGATTATTGTTTCTAATATTGCTAGGCTAAGCTAATTTTAGGTATAAATTGAACGTCAATAAAATTCACTTGTTAAACCGCCATTCAAAGACTTTTATTTTTCCAAGTGAGTCTGCTTGGAGCGCTACTTAACCAAAGATATTCTAGTTCATGCACTGGTAATGTCAAGATAATTCATGGTACAAGAACCGTGAAATATCAAACTAAATACAGTAAAAGCACTGTAACATTCAGGACCATTATAGAGCACTACACTCCATCAAGCCCCCACTCTGCAACCTGAGAGAACGAGTCGAGAACAAGATTCGTATGAAAACCGACAAAAGGTGGAAAGAACTAACGACCTGTGAAGTATCACGGAAGCGTTGGCCAGAGTATGACAGTGGCCGAACCACCAAACTTCTAAAGTTTGACAGGTCATCGCTGTCTTAGCTGGTAGGGGCCCTAACGGAACATAACTCCATAAGATGGAAGGACACGTAGCTAACCGCCCTGACACCAGTGGTTAATCCCCCACGAAAGGGCATCACAATGGGTCCATGAGGACCTAAGTATAGTAGGGTTCACCCTACTATACCAACCCGTTAACCTGTCCCCTGTCCCCTGTCCCCTGTCACTTCCTGACAGGGGAAAACGGAAATGTCTTCCCAAGTGGATATATACGGAGAATTGACTGTCAGAATTCAAAACTATTCAAACAATCACTTAAAGGAGTCTGATGATGAATTAGTGGTGTAGTTCGAAATAGCTATCATTCCTACCAAAGTGACTGTGTCTACGAGTTGTTGTTAATGTAATTCTCTCAAACAATAATTCAGTAACCTAACCTAACCTAACCTAAAATGTGGTAAAGAGTAGCAAAAAATGGGCCTCTTAAGTTTCAAAATAAAAATTGCACCCCAATTTCAATGACAAGCTCGTTTTAGGCATAAACAACCCTACGAAACGAAAAGGAGGTCCATCGACCTTAGCAATTAAGGGATAAAATTAATAGTAAAAAAAGCAAAAATTCAATTCTCTTAAAGGCGAAAGTTAAAGAGCCTGCACCCTGTACCTGTACTCGTAGACCTATCTACACAGTTGTGTTCGTGTCCATCTCAATCAAAGCAAAAACTTTGAAAATTTGCTTTATAAGCGATATCAGGTAAACAGCAAGTAACACAAGCAGCGTTCCCACTTCAAATTTACGAAAACGTAGTGCCGAGATGAAGAAAACGTAGTGTTTCTAGCTAAATCGTAGTGAAATATGAAAAATTATTGTAATCTCCATAATGTTTTAGTTTTAAACCAAGACTAACTGGGGGGGTCGATTCTCGTTCTATGATACTGTGAAGTGAAAAGAGTTCTCACAAGTTCGCGCTTAATTCGATTATTTTATCGGTCTATGAAAAAATGAAAACAAATGTCAGATTTTTTTCATATGATAATTTTTTTTTATCACAGCCGTTTCATTTCTGAAGAAGTGTGAAAAACATAGACAAGGCTCTATGACCCACAATGGAAATGAAAAATAGGCGCAAAGGGATTCAGAAACCCAAAATATCTACATATTTAATCGAATAGTATCTGGAGAATAGCCTCGATTTGGTCAATGAAAAGTATTCTATCTTGAAAAGCTCGAAAATTACAAATTAATGTTATCACTCCACAGACACAGAAGGGAAATCGATCCCTTGTAACCACCATTATTGCGCTGAAAAGTGAATGAGTTAAATTAATCGCAATGTTGTGAATGCGTTAAGACAACTTTTCCAAGGGAAAATATTTTAGAAATCAATATTATTACTTACTGAAGGAATTTTATACAAGAAATATATGGACACGAAGTCGGACGGAAGATCGTAGTGTTTCCAAATTTTTCGTAGTGACGTAATGATGTTGTCGAACTAAGGCAAAATCGTAGTGAAACATTACGATCGTAGTGAAAGTGGGAACGCTGAACACAAGATGCATGGTATCTTCTGTACAGGCCTATACCTATATATATCTATTGTCCGCTCGTCGTCGTAAACACTTTCAAGAGTTTTGCGTTTTGCCCTCTTTTATGATGCAATTGCGTTATATCAAGAGCATAGGTAAAATCGAAGAGTCATTAAACTTTATCCAGACGTGCGTAGATAACCGAAATTAGCCTCAAAGCCAAATTGATGGGGTAGGACTTTCTCTTTTATATGTGCATACACGGATACACCAATTCACTTTTCGGTCAATATTACTATACCAGGCGAACAAGATAAATCGGCGGTCTGCCAAGTTTCTCTTTCATTGCTTTGAACAGTGCAGCCCATTGTTAGCTGGGAATGGGGATACCACTGTATTGATTTGCATGGCCAGGTCCATCTAAAACAGAGGACGTCAATTGCGGAAATAAATCAGAAAAATTCCTGACAAATGTGCTGGCAATTGAATACATCTAATGTATAACACTGGACACCAGGATGTCATGCTAACCAGTAGGAATACTCATCTGCGCCGAAAGAGGAAAATGACTCGAGCAATGTATCGTTTGTATATTGAGTTGAATGGAAACACAAACATAATTCACACAATTACCACACAGGAAGAACTTGTTTCGTTTCGGAAACTAATTTTCTTCTGCTTGGCCGGCAAGTTTTTAGTTTCTAAGCGAAATGAATACGAATTTTGTTTGTTGACTCTTTCACTGAAAATTCAAAGGTTGGCGTTGGCATACATATTTATCCCTAGTTTTATGAAAATCACTCTTTTCTTTGCTTATCCGTGTCCTCATACGAGAGCTCGGCTTTGACTAACAGTGAAAACTAATTGGTAACTTTTTTTAGGCTCCTAAAAAATAGATGAAGATAGTCGTTTCGAGAGAAAATGAATTTAGAAGATAATTGGTCCATGAATCGCAAGTATACCTACACCAAAATAAGACGAGCCAAAAATTGCACCATCAAATGTTGTGGGGATTGGGGATTCGCCCAGAGATGCATTCGTACTCCCAGAAGTGGTTCAAAAGTGTCGTCGAAAATCTCCCCAAAGAACGCATCGTTTTGAAAACCGCCTGAAGGAGCACTCGAAATCCCAGACGTCTTTTAAAAGTGTCGTCGAAAATCCCCCATAAGAGCACACCAGGAATTTCTTTAAGTGTCAAATGAGCTCCAGTGATGTCAAGTTGCAGCTGAAATTTTCTCAAAAACACTTTTCTGAAAATGGTTTCGCGATTGTATAACCTTTTTGGAGTTTGACAGCATATTGACACTCAGAGCTGGCGACGACTTGGTAAAACCGGTCATGAGGGGTGAATTGGTGGAAACACGAGGCACTTTTGACTTTGACGCGTTATAGATTAGAAGAAAAAGAAAAGTCAAAATTTCTCCCTTGACCTAAAAAATAGCTTAAAAAGAAATCAAAAAAAAAAAAAAATAATAATAAATAGGCGGCGCAACAGGCGGTAGACACCCAAGGCCTAGCTTCTCGCAACCATTCGTTTTGTGTGAGTTTCTATTTTTGGAACGAATGGAAGGGACCTACAATTTTATGCCGAGTCCGAACGGCTGAATTGAGAAGCTTTTTCAGGACAGTCATACTCTCGGATGTTTGTCAGACGTTCGCGAGAGGTGGCGCAGTAGAAAAAAACCTTAAGATGTAATTTGTGTTTTTCCGGGGATCGAACCTGGGATCCCTCGCACAGTAGTCCAGCACACTAACCACTGCGCTACTGCGCCCACTTAAAAAGAAATCAGCGCCCATAATACTTATTGCTTTGGTTCTAAAAAGATTTATTTTATACAACGGAAAGCAATAACCTCATACCTTAGTATATTGCTACACAACCCTATCCTTGATAAACTGAAGCAGTACAATGAATAGGTAACAACCAGAACCACCACTTGACCACAACAATGTCCGAGTCCAACAGCTGCTTTACGAGTAATTTATTGTTCACGTTCACCCCAAATTGCATGCTTGAGAAAGTTTAGTACACCCACACTGAGAGAGAATTTATTGTTTACACCTTGTCAAAGAGTGAATGCCAAAGGCCAAACCTAAGTCGTGTATCTATGGTGTCGCCCTGCTGGTGTGTGCAGTGTTAACCAGGGCAGCAGAAAAATAACAACTACATCCAGACTGCAGTGCCAAGTAGCAAATTTCACTTGCAGTTGGCTCTGCATAGTCATCCCCTCCCCCCTTATTCCCTGCCTGATGCATATCAACTTACAGATGAGCACGTCGAATTCCTGTAAACACGTAGGTGGCGATGTATCTACATACGTATTTGGATTTAGCTATATAAAAAGAGAACTTGCAGATAAAATCAGCTCGACTATCTGTCATATCTGTCAGGGGGTAGGGGAGGGGATTGCCTCTTGTTGCAGGCGAAGGTATTTGGGTTTCTCGACAATCGGCAAACCTGTAGTGATTTAAAAGCGGCTAACATACGACTTAGTAGGTACTGTCAATAATTTAAAATAACCGCCAAATAGTGCCGTCCCGTGTCGTCACTGTAGAAAGTTAATAAATTCGCTCTTAGTCCTCGCCAAGAGCGTTCTTTTGCAGGATTTAGTATTTACGAATTACGATGCAATCTGGTGTACATAAACTGTTTTGCTGCAACAAGGAGTCATGCCGCCTCAGTATGCCACTAAATGTTGTGCTGAAGATATTGTGCGATAAGGATATTAGCAGAGCTTTCTATACGAATTTGTAGGATTTCAAAATAAGGTAGAAAGGACATTTTTGAATTGTTGATGCAGCTCAATTATTATTATTAGGAAATATTTGCTCATGATGGGCAATGGGTATTGGCTAGCTGGCAGCAGCAGGTTTAGAAAAGAACACGTTAAACCGTGGGGTAGCCAACAATCCGTCAAATGTGGACGATGATAGTCAAAACTTTCGTCCACCCAAAGATAACGAAGTAATAGTGCTTTCAAACAAAAACCAACAAGGCTGCTAAAATGGGGGGCTTACCGTTTTTTATGTAACGCGTTCTTTGGGTCGTTGTTTTTGGTGTCTTTTGTGGGGTTTTTCTATTTGTTTTTGAGGTGCTTTTGGAAGCGTTTTTGTGTCGTTTTTTGAAACGTTTTTCTGTGGCACTTTTCAGGGCCTAGTGTGTCGTTTCGTATGGGTTTTTTTTGTGTTACATTACGGGGCTTTTTGTGAAACGCTTTTTGTGCGTTTTTTTTTAGGCACTTTTGATGGTTTTTTCGAAGCATTTTTGTAACGTTTTTCGGTGAGTTTTTTTGTGGCGTTTCTTGAACCATTCTTCTTTGTTTCTTGAGGCGCTTTTTGCGTCATTTTTCGAAATGTTTCTTTAGGATATTACAGGCCATCTCATGCGTTTTTTTCGTTTTTGAGCTGTTTTTGAGCTGTTTTTCGAAGCAATTATGCGGCATTTTTCGGGCGATTTTCAGAGATACTTGTAAACGCTTTCTTTGGTTTTTTTTTTCTTTTTCACTTTTAGAAGCGTTTTTTGTAGAATTTTTCGCACTTTTGGGTGCGCTTTGCGTGACATTTTCCCAGAACGTTAACGCGTTCTTCATGACGTTTTATTGAGGCGTCTTTAGAGAAGTTTTATGGGATCTTTTTTTTGTTTTTATTGTGCTTTTTCGAAGCATTTTTGTGGCCTATTTCCGGCGTTTTCGAAGATTTTTGGAAACGCTCTATGGAGCTTTTTTCGGCCTATTCGCACCGTTTTTCAAAATGTTTTTTGTAAAATTTTTCTCAATTTTCGGCACAATTTTCGAGCCTATTGTTGACGCGTTCTTCGTGGGGTTTTTTGAGGCATCTTTAGAAGAGTTTTCTGCGGCGTTTTTTTTTTGTTTTTTTTTTTTAAAGTGTTTTTCGAAGCATTTTTGCAGACGTCGGTCGGACTTTTTTTTGTATCTTTAATCTACAAACAGCTAGACGGAATGCTAATGGGCAATCCGATGTCCCCTACCATTGCGGACATGGTTCTAGACGACCTGGGGCCTGTACCACAAAACTACAAGTATTGTACAACAGGCGACAACAACAGGTTTTCTGGTACAAAAACCATTGTTAATTGTTAAAATTCGCCTGTTGTACAATACTTGTAGTTTTGTGGTACAGGCCCCTGCTTGATGAGTGCTTCAAATCAATAGAAAGACCCAAATTTGCAGCCAAATATGTCGATGACTTATTTTTCATTATTGACCACAGGAACATTGATGATATGCTGCGATGCCTGAATGGATACAACCCCAAAATACAATTTACTGTGGAAAAAGAAACCAATAGGGCGATTGCCTTTCTGGATGTAAAAATCCCCAGAAAAATGGACAAACTTTCTATCGACTGGCACCAGAAAGAAACAGCTTCTGGAAGACTGATTAACTTTCGATCAAACCAACCCAGACATGTCATCATTAACACCGGAAATGAGAAAAGGGTCACCAAGATACTCATGGACAACAACTACCCTGGCGAGGTCATACGAAGTATTATTTTACGCCAAAAAAATAGAGCGCCACGACTAGAAGAGAAGGAAAAAGCAAAGGGTGTGTACAAGAGCATGGTTTATATTCCAAAGCTAGCCGAAAACTTCAAGGACATCATCACCGAAAACACCAAGGATGTAAACTTGGCATATAAGTCCAACAAAACTGTAGGATCCATGTTCTCCAAATTAAAAACAAAACCGGAGAAAAACAAACAGACAGATGTGGTCTACAAAATTGACTGTCAAGGAAACAATGACGTAGCTTGCAATCTTTGCTATATAGGAACCACAGGCCAGTTTCTAGCCAACCGAATTTCAAACCATCGCTCCGATATAAAATCAAAAAATTCTGAAAAACAGCACTCGCCCTTCATGTCATCGAAAGTGGTCACAAACCAGACTTTGACAATGTAAAAGTGCTGCAAACCGAAAAACACAAATACAAACGATACACCCTAGAGACCCTACATATACTTAACAATAGCAACAACATGAACAGAAAGCAAGACACACACAACATATCATCGGCCTATAGCTCTCTCGCCTCCACAAAGACGTTTCAAACTCTAAACTAAAATAATATAATATCCGCGACTGACTAAGCTTCTATCGAAGTGGTTCGTGTTTTCTTTGGTTTTTGATTGTTTTTAGTTTTATATTTTGTTTCGCATTGTTTTTCATTTGTTATACCTACTATTGTAATACTGTAGTACTTTTCAATGTAAGTAAATAGTTCAAAATTTACGTTCAAACACATTTGTAAGCTATATGTATATGTTCTCCAATAAAGATCCCTGAGGAAGACAGAAACCTCTGTCGAAACGTCGGATGGGAAAACAAATGAACTAATTTGTTTCATTTCCCCACACAATTGACCAAAAAAGCCGGAAAATAGGACAGCTGTCCTTTAATATTATTATTATCATTCTTTTTTTAACCCGTTCTTTGATGCGTTTTTTGAAGAATTTTATGTCATTTACTGTGGCGTTTTGGACGATTTTTTGGGTTGCCTTGAACATCAAAGCAACAAGACCAAAAAAGATACCTGTAGGGATGAGATGACCTAGGAAACAAGCTTCCCTTAGATTTATGTATTTACTTTATTCATTGGATTCCATTGTCCAAGCCATATGGAACCTTCTAATCTATAATAATTTTACTACTGGTATAATATTCCATTAACTTGATGTCTTTGCAAGCAATTCATAATATAACTGAGATGTCAGATGATGTATCTGATCTGATCTATTTTCGCAATGTACATTTATATCCTTTTGTCCATCGTGTATAAGTGGTAGCCCAGTTGTATGTCAGGGTTATAATAAATCAATAACTGATTTGTTTTGTTCTTGCACATCCATTCGATTGCGTTGTCAATGTGACGAAATGATAAGTTTGTCCCGCAAGGACTTTATGCATCTATTAGAATACAAATTTATGACGAACTGATAAAATGCCATTGCCTACTTGACACAGACTTCGTGGCAGTAAATCACCTCTTGACATATAAATATATATTATAACCGTCCATAAAAAGCGAGAGCATTGAGTCAATGTGTGTGGCTTTGGCGTATGACCACAATTATTAATTGAAGAGAGTATTTTTGATTTAACGAAACTTAGTTTATGTTTGCTCTCTTTTGTTCTTTTTTTCCGGCTTGCTCAGGGCTGGGTGTGGGAAGAACTAAGTTCCTATTAGAATGTGAGGGTTACCGCCGTTGTGGTGATGAAAAGAGAATTGACCCGAAAGAAAATATAGGTTGAACAAATCATGATTATGTGTTTACTACTTAAATTCAAACTCAAATACATAATTCTTAACTTGGGACGACAGTTAAAATGCGCCTCAAATTCATACATTCACATACATTCACATAGGCCTAACGACGGCCTATTCAGAAATTCACAATTCAAACCGCAACCCACCTCCCTACGGGACATAAGTTAAAATCCTTCATGCCTGAGATGCTAAATCAATAATCCCATCAGTGTTTAAGTAAACATTTAATTTCGTTTCGTTCAAATTCCTTCGTACTATCCACCGAAGCGACTTTAGTACCCTGTCCAATTTACAGCACAACCTTTATATCCAACGAGTTATTGCAGACTAAAATTGGTATTCAATTGTATGCGAAACAACACCCACTATGCTGTTACTTTGCAGAGCGCGCAATTGCATGTATTGCACATCATCCTTATAACTATCTACTATCGTTTCACTATTTCTACGATTGTGTGCAGCGGCAAAGTGCATAACCTTGTAGGGATACCAAAAGCGGTTGTATTTCTCATTTCAACCCTAAAATATACTCTTGTAGAGGCCGCGCCTCTAAAACATAATTTTTTTTTATTCAAATAAGACGAACCCCGCCCTTTTCTGTAATTTTTCTAACCGTGTTGGTTGTAAGATGTACGAGGACTTCGTTTTAGGAATAATTTATTTTCTGAATAGGTTACCAACTCGCAAATGTTTTAGCGGGGCGGGTGGTGGCATTTGCCTATAAATTGCATCCTGAAAATAGTTTGTCTGTCTGTCTGTGACACTTTTGATGTCGGAACTTGTGAATAAGGCTCTAATCTAGGAATTGTTGAGGGTCTGTATGTCAGTTACTTGAAAAATCAATCAAGTCGGCGGGTGTCGTTCCCAAACAGATGAGAGTGGATCTTCTGCCGGCTTAACTTACCTCTGTTAGTTACAGCTCGCTTACAGGACAGTTTTGTAATTTTGGGATCTTTCTCAAGACTTTTAACAAGCATGGCGTTCCGTTTACATTACTTCTGCATATTTGTGTGCACACATAGTTTGCAGGCTTGCAAGCAAAAAGTTCTTAAGCGCCCTTTACACAATGCAAGTATTTGTTCTATTCGAGGCTATACCCACTGCATTTATGGGAAAAGCGAAATTTTCTTTCGATTCGAGGTTCAGTTCAGCAACGTAGGGTTAGCGTTAATTCGACGCTTTGAACCCCAGCTCCAACTGAATGGATTCCAGTGATTCCCTTAGTTGCAGGCATGGTTAATACTCTCAACAGAACGACTGTTGTTCAGATAAGTAAGAAATTAGGCTTTCCTGGGGGAGAATTTTGGGAAGAACTGTTTGACTGAATAGTTCGCTGGAGGCGATTCTCCATAAATGCCAGCTTCCGAGTCATATTTATTTAAGTATTTCTAGCTGGGTACACAGCCATTTTGAAAGAACGTCCAATATGGCCTATTTCACCAACTTACAATTGTATTTACAACTGTTTTTCATAATATTTTGTTAGAAAAAGGTTCAAATTCGGTTGTTGTTGTTGTTTAAATAGGCTACAAGTATAACAACTCCTAAGAGCTCATGACCGCCAACCATTGGAGGGATTTCTGTGTATGTTGTTCACGATCTATTTATGGTTTTTCACAAATAGGTCTGTCAGAACACATTTTGTCCTAGGCTTAAGACTGCTTTCGATTTAACGGTTAAACGTCTCTTTGAGACCACAAAAAATGTAGGGTAGTTTCACAAATTTGGAAAAGCCATCCATAGGGCGTACTTTATTACAGCTCTTGACGTAAATATCTACCAATATAACCTGAATCAGTGTAGGTACTATTATTTGGTATATTGTGTCGAAAACCCTTACACGACTTTGTTCAGATGAAATGCCTTTACACTTGAGGCAGTTCCTTCATACTTTCTTTTAGCTAAACCCTTTTATGTAGGTACATCTAGGTTTATCAGTCTTCCATATGTCTTTAGATACGGAAAATAAAGCTTTTTCGAGACACAACCTAGTATTCACTTTATCGCGGTGACAATGCTGTAATGGCAAGAGTCACTATGCTTGTGACCTATGTAAGTAGGTTCGAGATAAGCTGACTTTCCTAATTAGACCGAACCAGTTTACATTAAATTCATCTACAAATTGCCAGGTACCAGGTCCTTTTTTAGAGTCAAAACATTTTGACCTTTTATATTGTTGTCAAATATTTAATTTATAATGGAAACAACTTATCGAATAAGTTATAAGAATAATAAGAAAAACGTAAACCTCTATACCCTCCATTTTTTTGTTTTTGCATCCATTGAAAGACCATACCTCTTTAGTGAAAACCCCCTGTACTAAGCTACACACATACTTATATCTCTAAATGCCATTCAAACAAGTCTGGGATAAATAATTTAAACTACTAGTAAAAATTAGAAAGATATAATTATAAGTTGCTGATGCAATTGTTAGCAATCATTAGAAAGAAAGTAATTTTCTGCCTTAAAGCGTTTACCACAAACAACCTTCTGTGGATATATCTCTTAAAGTCGGTGAATTGTATATTTAAATGTTGCCACTGGCAATTTATTCTATTAATAAAAATATATGTCGGCTAACAATCAAAAGGCAGACAATTAAAGTTGAGGCGATTTTTAAGGAGTTATCGATTTCTATTTTGTTCCCAAGAGCCTTTATGAGATTGGAAGGGGTAGTTATTACTGTATTATTGGCATAATTTAGTTTAAAGGTTTCTTGCCAATCAAGAACTAGTTCGCGACAGCAAACTTGAATAGAAAAGAGATTGCTTTAATTTCCGCTTGACTGTCAATAGCTGTCAAGATTGTCATAATGAGGTATTGCCATCATTGCAACCTGGTTTGCAGCTGTTGTCATCAGATGGACATCAGTTGGTCTTCTTGTAACTCATCGCTATAGTGGGGGAAAACAAGTGACAAATGGTCTTACGAAATCTAGACGGGGAGTTATATATTATTGTATTTGTTTAGTATCTATACGCATGATTCGTCAGTCTGTGTTTACAGTAAGTAGCCTGGCATTATGGAGGACCACTTTTTATAGCAGATTCACGCATGAAAAATTTGGGGCTTAAAAAGTTCGTTTAGCTTATTGAGGTTTTTTGTTCGTTGTTTCCTCAGGTTCTATTTTGTAAATTTATAGCATCACTTAAAAATATATAAATCATTTTTCAGTAGAAAGATATACATTTTAAATCAGATCTCTGTGCGAATAATGTAAATTGTGAGATAGCAAACTGCACTTTATTAACGAAATAAATATATCTATCTATCTACAGTCCAGGGTGGACCTAGGAATCAACGAACCAGCAGTTAGCACGATCTTTACCTAATCGTCACCAGTTTCGCCGACCAAGTTGATTGAGGTCGCTCTCCAATTGTGCGCGCCACCTGAGGTGTTGCACTTCCTCTGCCTTGTTGTTACTCAAGCGCGGACTCGAAGACTTGCTCGTAAAGTTCGTCGCAACGCGAACGGGACCGAACATTTTACGAAGAATTTTTCTCTCGAAGCGACCAACGATATCTTTACCTGCTTCCTGCTTTCGATAGAGTCTAAGCTTCAGCGTCATTAAGCAGGACTGGAATGATCAAGATCAAGGTCTTATACAGAATCTCCTTAGTTGCTCGGGGTAGGGCTCTACTACTCAGTTGCCTTCTTAGCCCAAAGAAACAGCGGTTTGCAACAGTTATTCTTCGTTTAATTTCTTCCGAGATATTGTTGTCAGAATTTCTAGCAGAGCCGAGGTAGATAAAGTCCGTTACTACCTCAAAGTCATATATATAGGATGTTAGGTGTCCCATTCTTGTTGACAGCATATACTTGGTTTTGCCCTTAACCCATTTTAGCCGCTTCCGTTTCTATACTAGCAAATGTACTAGTCATAGCTCGCTGTGTTCTACCAATTATGTCAATGTCATCGGCGTATGCAGGTAATTGAACGGACCAGGCAACAGATGCTGATTCAATTCATCGGACATGCATTCATCTGACCAAATTTTGGAAATGAGTTAGTGCATGTTCTCTACCAATCCGTACTTTGTTTTGATCAGTTGGGCGGAAGTTTTGTCACCAATATACAGAGAGGCTTAATATTTGAATGATCTAAAGCCACACTGATCGCAAATGCAATCACTCACCCCTATCGTGGAATCCGTCGGAATTGAGTTTCACTTCACATATTCGATTCCCTTTCACTTTCTACTGCTATCGTGGAATCCGCCGGAAACGTCTCCTTATCTACACGTTTTTGGGAAAGGTAGTTTCACTGTCAGACGGTTGTCTTTCATTTGTCAACACAAATCTGTGTATAGCTGCATTCGCCGGAGGCATATGAAAAGTTTGTTTTAAAAGTGATTTAAATAAAAAATAAAGTGTTAATGGATACGATAGCTCTATTTTTGGAAGCATAAGAGGAAGAACGAAATGAGCGGCGTTCTCAGAGAAGAATACGGGACAGGTGAACAGGAGCAGTGAATGATTTCATGGAACTGCCGGATGAAATGTGTTTTTAGAATGATTATTTTTTGATTTTAATAAATTTCAATATTGCACAGATTTATTACAAATGTGTGGCTTAATAAAGCAGCTGTTTTGTTGTGTACATTTTCTTAAAAATGCTCATGACGTGTAGCAAGCACGAAAACCTATATGAAATTCGCAATGATTTTGATGCGGGCGAGAAATTTCATTTTGTTCGGGAAAAATTCGTTTTGAACGTTTTCATTCACATTACCCACACGGGGAACTGTTCACTTTGCGGATTCGACGATACCAAACTGTTTTTTTTCGTGAATAATTCCCCCCGGCGGATTCCACGATAGGGGTGATCATCCCAACAAATAGACAAAAATGTTCTTTTGTTTAAACATAATTTAATTCTGCGACAGAGTTCTGTACTATACAGTCTTGTATGCCTTAATAAACCAATGCCATATTTTATTCATTATCGAGTGTTACATCCACGACATGGGATTAAAAATGCACATCCCATGCCCATCTCTAGCCCCCTACCAATAATGTCAACTAGAACAGCCAACCAAAGCAAACCTGTCATCCTGAATATTTAATAATAAATTTTGTTTATAATTGCTTTTCTCTGTCTACTCCTCCCTCATCCACCCGCATCCACTCGGTCATACTATCTATAACAACTGTTGTTGCATTTGTATTCATATCCAATATCCTGGCTTTCTTTTGAACTAAAGTCTCCTCCTTCCATGGCGCTGCAGAATAGAACAAGAACAAAAAAAAAATAATCAATACTCCCATTCTAAATGACAACAATGTCCATGTGAATGGTTTTATACCACCGCCAAGCTATTATAAAAAAACTCAGAACAATCAACAAAAGTAGAAAATATACAATAGTTGGAAGGGCGTACATAAAATCTAAGAACTCTCTCTAGCTGGATCTATTCTGCCATAGCTCTCTGTTTCATTCGCACAGCATAAACACTAAAGCTCCTATATATGCATATACAACAACACAAAACATCACAGCATAAGCATAGTCAAGTCGAGGATGCAGTTTGGCTAGAAAACTTTAACAAAAGGCAAAACAAAGAATCGGTTGACGGAACACACACTACCCACACTACCAACTGTTAATTATTATTTGTCAGTGTATATTATAGTATACACAGAATATTTTGTGTGCAATAATAATAACAGCTATACACAGCACCTACACTAAAAACGCACACATATGCAGATGTGCACTAGGCGCAGATATTGCCGCTGGCCCCCTGAAGTTGGGTTAGGTTGCGCTGCGCGTTGCACTGCAACAGCAACTATATCGGGTATCCTTCCTTGCGCTAGCTGGCTGGGGTCTGGGATGTTTGTACTTCTATACTGCTGTTGATGTGTTGTTACTCTGTTATCCTTATTGTTTTTATATGCATTTGTATACGTGTGTGTGTATGTGTGCTTCTTATGGGCATTTATATTCCTTACCCCAGTTTTTGCTAGAGCTCTCTCCCTTCCTGCTGTTTATCTCTTTCTCACATGAATTCCTTGTCGGTTTTTGCACTAGATTTAGATAGGAAGTTGTTGCAACTTTTTGTCTTATTTTTGTGGGTGAAAAAGTTCCCAAATCGACCTTGCATAGATATGGAGTTGACAGTGTGGTCTGCAAAAAGGAATACAGTGAAATTTTGGCAGCAGTTTTAGACATGTCGCGGTTATCCAACTAAGAACAACCGTCTTGGAGTCACTCCAGAAGCACTCCTTTTAAATTTTTAGCCCTCCTGTATTCAAAATACCTATTTTTTTTTTTTTTTTCAATAAAATTTAACCTCTGACGGACATTTTGGTTTTTTTTTTTTGTCATTTCGTTAGATTGCCTGAAGATCTGAAGAAATTTGCTCAAACAAAATTTGTTAAAACAAAAAAATATTTTCTGAATGTTTCCTAATCCTAATGAGCTAAATCTTACTAATTTTGGGTTGAAGAAAACGAATATGACAATGAAAATTATTTATGGCAAGATTTTACTTTACTGCCCATTCGAAAATAACGGTTTTTTTGCACAGTCCGATTGATTTCAGTGCCCTAAACACAAATCTGAAAAAGAAAGTTGGCGGTCTCTCATCGTTTGGGCGTGGCACGTCCCCAAAGTTCGAAAATAGTACCAAAATTTCAAGAACGGAGTGTCCAATTTTTGTAAAATAAATTTTTTTATATTCCCTAAATGTACAGTTAACTTATAAAAAAAAGAGAGAGTCTCGAAAGTGTCAAACAGTTCGTAGTTGTTGTAATTGCGTGTTAAAAATCCTACTTTACTTTACTTTACTGAGATAGATGTGGAAAAAAAACAGACCTATAGTCAGTATCAGTGTTGCCACCAGTGTTGTTATAAAGATTTTTTCTAGATCTTAAAAAATTTGGTTTCATATCTTAACTCATCTTAAATGTAAGTTAATTGTACCCAAAGTCCCAAATCATAAAAACCAATCAAACTTATGAGATAGCTAAGACAACAAAATATAAAATAAAGTCACGAAACAATCAACCAAGTAAACAGGTACAATTAAGTTAAACCATCTTGGGTCAAGGCGCTTTTTTTCGATAATATGTTAATAGAGAGGCCAATAATCATTTTTAACTTTCACGTTAAGCTTATTGTACCTACTATTGTAGGTCACAATACATAATTTTATATGGAAAAATGATCTACTTTGAGTTCTTAACCTTAACCTAAAACTTAACCTGGACATTAAAATTGATTATTAGTATCATGTATAAAGGTTCTAAGTCTAGTACACATATACCTACCTAAGCTCCAGGTTAGTGAATTGCAAAACTAAAAGAAATAATAAAAAAAAAAAAACAAATTGGAAAAAGACCTGTAAATTAGGTAGGTAGGTAAGGTACCATATTCTCTAGTCAAGACGCACTATTTTCGTTTTTCGTATTTTCATTCTTAAGAACTGAGGTTGAATGCCATATTTCAATGAAGAATTTCATAAAAATCGTTAAGACCGTTTCGAGATATATAAAATACCACCATGCAGAAAAAATACCATTTTTTATTAATATCGTTTTTCCGGCATTGAATTAGCTTATGTTCAGCTGATAAGAGTGTTATGCAAAAGCGCGGTCGAAGAGACTGGCAATACTGAGTTTTAATATTTCGAGTTCAGCAGAGCAGTATCTACATACCTACTCCTAATAATTCGCTGCCATTAAAAATTGTTTAAAAGTCGCCAGAAAAAGAGCATTCGAGCATGCCTACTCGTATAATAATTGTACCTGCAGAATACATCCATCAGGACTCGGTAGAAACAATTTTTAGCCAAATTGAGACTTCGAAATTGTACAGATAGAATTCATTACCTTAATTTTTTGGAAAGTAACATTCCCAGGTTTAAACGTATTTTTGGATTTAGATATTCTTGATAATTCTCGCAAACTCCTAGCTTTGTAAGCTCTACGATACTAGGACAAAAGCCCAAGCCAGCCAGTTTTAATTTATACAGCAAACTGACTTTGGAAATGTGATGCAAGCATTTTACGTGTAACTGATTAAACAATATTGTAACCGAATTATAATCTTTATACTACGAATCTTCAACTTTTCATTGCATTTTTAATTCGAACTCAGCAGATTATGGTTTGGGAACCAATTGAGCGGTAATACTAGCTAGGTACACAAATTAAATTGCATTTGTAAAGAGCTATCTGAACAATAAGATAAACCACAAAATTGGTATCTTCAACACAAAATATGAAGGACTACAAGAGGTGATGTCGGAAATGATTTTTGAATTCAATTTTAAATTTAAAGTTAAAATCTTAACATATCTTATTGAAATTCTACAAATCTTAAAAACTTAACTAAAAATGAGTGAATATCTTCTCATCTGAATGTCGGCTCAATATCTTAAAGAATAAGATAATTAAGATCATTGCCACTTGCCACTAAAAAAATGTGAATCCGGTCAAATCTGACCGAATGACCTGATTTTTATTTTCTAAATCCGGTCAATAGTTAAAATGAGAATTTTTGACCTGAAAACCGGTCAAAAATAGGAAATACCTATACCAACCTATACAATTTACGAATTTTTATGTTTAGAAAACGTTTTTATAATATGTGAATCTTGAGTTTGTGAACTTGTTTTGTATTTCGTTTGTTTAAAATTTACTGAAACTAATTTTTCATTTTATATGACATGTTTTCTGTTCTGAAATACACTTTTAGTGCATGGCCATACACGCCTTCCAATGAACGTCGTGTCCAGCGACACAGGTAGATTTTGAGTGAGTAAAGGAGAATGGTAGATAGCACAGAAAATCCCTTTCAGAAATAATTCTGGCACGTTCTTTTTCGCACCATTGTGCTTTCGATACAAATCTTCATTTGATATTTGCGTTGATAGAGTGCGAGGACGACAAAAACGGGCTTAACTATAGAATTTGTTTGTTTTCAATTTGACTATTCTTTTACTCACCAAATTTTATTTCATTGCAATGACGTCTGAGTGTAGCCAAATCGTTAATGGATGTACTAAGGCCGTGTGTCAATTGGGCTAAATAATTATTCTCGGATAATTTTCTGACACTT
The DNA here is from genome assembly GCA_955612985.1 of Cheilosia scutellata. Classification (NCBI taxonomy): domain Eukaryota; kingdom Metazoa; phylum Arthropoda; class Insecta; order Diptera; family Syrphidae; genus Cheilosia; species Cheilosia scutellata. Next base: position 2,843,483 of record OY015315.1, on the reverse strand, counting down.
GAAAAGAGTAATACACCAAACTCCAATCTGAGATTTATCGAATTTCAAACTTAATTGAAATTCATTGTTTAAAATCCTCTTCAACATTCTAGCAAAGAAAACGTCAAAAAACTAGCCTATAAGATAATTTATTATCCTGCTGCCGGAGCAGAATTCCACGCGTGATGTTGTAGTCCCATTATTCGCATTAAATTGGTTTCTGTTTGAACTTGGGAGCATGTTCCTAATGTATGGCAAAGTTTTATTCAAATTATAGAAATCTATCTCTATTTATAGTCAGTAGGACAATTTTATTTTTCCAGTCAAAAAAAAGATTTCCGGTTAAAAACATTTTTCGTTCCGGTCAAAAAACGGTTAGGCCGGATTTCAAAATTTTCTCCGGTCAGAGTAAAAAGATTTCGGCCAGATATGACCGGAATCCGGTCAGAATGGCATCACTGGTCAGTATACATCAGGGTCGTTTTGAAATCGAAACATTTTCCTTGTTGGCCAGTGTAATAAAAAAAGACAGATAATTCGAAAGAAACACCTGGCACCCAGAAATTTGCTAGAATATTGATAATTTTCCTTATCGCTTTTGGACAACATTTTTGGCTAACCCACCGCAACGCATTACCCAAATTCTAAGTGTTTTTTTTAGAAAGACTAAAATTGTTGACATCGAGAGAAAAACCATCTTGGAATTTAGGGTTTTCAAATGTACGAAAATATTGATCAAATCGTGCAAATATTTCGGCAATTTCGTCAGAGAGAACATTTCGTATACCTAAGAATTTAGTTACATTTTGATGAAATTTTAGACTCAGTTTTTCGCTAATTTTGTACTGAGATTTGGTAGTTAAATTTTGTACTCACTCTAACAGGGTTTGTCAGAAAAATTAAAAAAAAAAATTATTGGGAAATTAGAGACAAAACTTTTAAAGAACTTAAACACTTTTTGGTTTAATTTAGTTTCTAATTTTGTACTTAAATTGTTTACTTTGACTTTCTTAACAAATTTCAATGATATATTCTCCCCGTTCAAATACGCTGGAGGCGACGAGTTTTTTCCTATCATGCTACAGAAAACTAAGAGCATTCATTATTACGCTAGTCTTAAAAAGACTTTATTCGCAGTCTGGAATGTGGTTACATTCCTAAAGCCCGGCGAGAGGTCAAGGTCGTCTTCATTCCGAAGGCGGGGAAATCTAGCCATTTATTTTAGCGAGAGGAACATCAACGCGAAACTAAGTGACACTGATCTTAGAGTAATTACTTCGAGAGGCACTCCTCAAGGGCGGTTCATCTCCACCTTACTCTGGGTACTTCTCATTAATGAGATAATAGTGAAATGCAATAATTGCAAAAGGATGGGGCGAAATATCTAGGAATGATTCTTGAAAGGAAATTTAATTCGAAGCCAAATGTCAATGAAAGAGTGAAGAAAGCAGCTACAACTACATCTTTGGCAGGAGGTGGGGACCAAACCCCAAAATAATCCTTTGGATGTACACGGCAATCGTGTGTCCAATACTCACATATGGCAGCGTGGTCTGGTGGCAAGCCGCGGGTAAGATGACCAATCTGAAGTCAATGACAAAAATACAAAGATTATCATGCATATCATTCACCTGAAGGTGTGGTTCTCATCGCACATTCCTCAGCTGGACTGGAGGCAATTCTTAATCTGACTCCTATCTAGACCTATACATGGAGGAATCTGCTACCAAAAGTGACTTAAGGATTAGCCAAACTAACACTTGAAACCCAGACAATTTTAGCCACGCACAGATTCTAGGGAAATACGTTTGGAACGCTGTCACTTCTGACTACATGTCTGTTGGTAATACATAGTAAAGCCAAGCGGCTATAAAAGCAGTCTCTGCTATTGAAATAAAGTCCAAGCTGCTCGCAGCACACCACAAATCCTTGCTCGGTCCCTGACAGTGACATAGCTGACGAACTGGCAAGAAAGTCAATTAGGTGCCTAAATTTTGAACCAAATTTTGATAGCTTTTTAGGAAGTTAATTTTCACTGTTTTTATGACATAATTTCGCATAATTTTGAAAGAAGTTTTTCAAGGCTCCCAGTTATTAATTAGTCAGTCACTAATTGATATTTGATCAAAAAATTGCAAGCACTCCTGAACGTCTCTGAAAAATGTCTCTCCCAAAAAACTAGCTCAGTTGATTGTGTGGCAATTTTTCAACAGTATTTGACCATCTCAGAGAAGGGATGTGTCATTTATAAAAAAGCTCCTCTAAACTACAAATTTCGTTTTAAGATACATAATAAGTGTTCCCTGCTGCCTTCCACAAAGATGTTCGCATTAAATTTTAATAAACTTTATCAAACCCCTGTTCAATTCGACAAACCAGACTGTATGTTTGCATTCGAATTAAGATTCCTTACCCCGTCTGCCGATTGCCTATTCCCAACCCCAACTGTCTACACAATGGTGGTGTTATTTTACAATAGCTCTCACCCTCCACACTGCAAAGCCAACCGCACATGCATTCACATCAACAGCAAGAGACACAGCAGAAGAAGGAACAGCAATAGCAATAGAACTTACAATCGAGCTCTAAACACGAAAGCAATAGCCAAAGTATGGTTGGGGACGCCCAACGCAGTCCATACAACACATACCGTGCATACTGTTACTGGGGGGATACAAAGCACCCACACAAATACATTCCTACACCTGCTATGCTGCTGACTTGAATTGCACTGCTCCTGGTTCGCAGTTTACGAATCTGTGAGGCTGTGTTGGTAGAGATCGACCATAGTCCTTGTTTTTTATGTATCGTTATTTCTTGTATACAATAATAGTTATTTCCTAGAGAAAATGCATGTGCTCTTGTATATGCATATAAACAAACCGTGAAACTAATAGTTCCCAGGAGGATAATCCTTCCTTGTTGCACCCTTGCAAAAGCAGGGGAAGTATAGCCCTCCATTGGATTTATGGTATAGGCAAGGTACATCTTCTTGGGTCGTCGTCGCCGTAGTTATTGCGCATGAATTTGTGTACATGCAGTGCAACAACAATAAACATAAATACAAAATACATAAAGCAGAGCATTGGCAGATACAAGAAACAAGAAAGTACTGGATGGCGGGGGTGTAATAGAGTATCCTCTGCCCGCATGCAATCCCATACACACAGAATCCGATTACTGTGGTGGGTTAATTGCTTTCTTGTATAGGGTAACGCAGATTATGTTGCGCAAGGTGGTTGAAAGTACATATTTTGGTCCATGTCACGGTCCGCAATTTATCAACACTGATCGAGCCACTCAAATATCGGTTTTCCGGAAGACCTATAACCGAAGATCGAGCGTTAAAATTACATAATTGAGGATCTACACTCTTTGTCCTTGAAATTTGCGACCTATTTTCACCCGTATCACCTAAAGGCTTTGAATGTTTTCTTACTCCTTCTTCGTACCGAAGATTTAGCGTTAAAATGAGACATTTGAGGATGGCGAGCCCTATACTATTTGTCCTTGAAATTTGCTGCCTACCTTCACCCGTATCACCTCTCAAAAGGCTCTGAATATTTTCTTACTCCTTTTTCGGACCGAAGACCAAAGATCGAGTGTTAAAATGAGAGAATTGGGGATTGCGATCTCTACACTATTTGTACTTGAAATTCGCGACCTTTTCACCCGCGTCACCTCTATAAAGGCTCTGAATATTTTCTTACTCCTTCTTCGGACCGAAGACCAAATATCGAGCTTTAAAATGAGAGAATTGGGGATTGCGATCTCTACACTATTTGTCCTTGAAATTCGCTACCTATTTTCACTCGATCACCTCTTTAAAGGCCCTGAATATTTTCTTACTTCTTCTTCGGACCGAATACTAAAGAAAGAAGAACGAAGAACGAAGACCAAGCTTTAATATCACCTCTCAAAAAGGCTCTGACTCTGAATGTTTTTTACAGTTCACGTCGACAAATCAGCAAGTTACTAGTGGGATATTTGATAGCTTGTATGCCAATGGACTTGTTAAAGGTCTTTCATTTGTAATCGCAGTGTTTTCATAGCTTTCGATCTTCTGACTCTAAATTCTGCCGTTTATGTGCATTATTCACCTTTTGAAGAGGTTAAGGACACACTTTCGGCAAAATATCTTCCAGTTGTAATCGCAGGCTTTTCATAGCTTTCGATCTTCTGACTCTAAATTCTACCGTTGATGTGCACCTTTCGTCAAGGTTAAGTACACACTTCCGGCAAAAGGCCATTCAGTTGTATTCGCATGCTCTTCATAGCTTTCGATCTTCTGACCAAACCTGCCTCGCAAATTCCATAGATAGGGCATTTCGCAAATGTCCCACATTTTGCACCAGTCTTCCCTTGAAGCTGTCCTTTATATGTGTAAATATTCTATTTTGGTTATCGCCATGCAACATTGTTTTGCTAAACTTCTTTTTTAGGATATACAGCGAATTCACTGTCTGAGTATGGGTCCTATCTATTGTACTGTGCATATGTCCCATCCTTCTACCCCACACCCCCCCCCCCCCCCACCCAACCCTCGGCCCACCCTACAATAGTTTCTGCCTGCATGTATATTTCTCCTTTAGCAATTGTACTATATTTGTTTTTGATGTTTTTGCCTTCAATATGAAACACTGAATCTGCGTCTGCCTGTATATGTGTCTATTGTGTGTTGGGGTATTAATTTGCAACCCCCAGAATCGCAGGCAACTCTGAATGCAAAGTTCGGTTCGGTTATATTGCATATATACAATATTTTATTCGTTTTATATTTCAATCCTTCTCCTCTCTTGCTGGTTTCTGTGCTTCTATGGTCTCATGGTATTTTCAATTTTCTACACAATGGATGACAGCAGCAGGGTTGAGTGTGGGTATTGTGGATCTTACGTTGTTTATTAAGCATACACCGGGTTTAGCAAGCAATATCCGACAAAGGGGTCGATCGAGATTTTTTTTTCTATTTTTCTGTTGATGGTTAGTAAATTACCTCGTGGGCTAAATTTTTATGAGAAAATGTCTAGCACGTGGATACCTTTTTGAAACTTGGAAATACCGTCCATAAATTTACTCCTCGAATCTGGGGATAGACAAATTCGAAGCTAAGAACTATAGCTCTGGTAGATGGAGTTCCGATCATCATTGACGGTCAAAATGCCAACACACTGGACTTGTTTCTCACCTCCCACCTTAATAAATACTCCATTGAAGTATTATCGCCTCTAGGCTCGTCTCAGACCACTGTACCATATCAGCTAATTTCTCGTACTCCGACCACAAAGTTAAAGAAAAAACTCAGAAAAAAACCGTATGGCAATACTAGAAAGCCAACTGGAGCGGACTTAACAGCTTCTTTAGGAGTTTTAACTGGTCGTTATGCTTCCTCGATAACGATGTGGATGCCGCCGCTGACATGGTAACAAATATAATCACCTTAGGTATGAAATCCTCTTTCCCTCACAGGATAAAGAGTATAAAACCAAAAGAAAACGCGTGGTACGACTCGAGCTGTAAAGAGGCTATTAGACTAAGGGAGTTGAGTTTTCGGTCTTACAAGGCCAACCCATCTGAGGAAAACCGAAAAAAGTTTAAACGATCCAGAAATGACTGCAATGCCCTCATAAAGCGTGTCAAATTCTCATATGACCAAAAGTTGAGGCAAAAAATACTACAATGTCCCAAGGGTAGTAAAAACTTTTGGTCATTTGTAAAGAATTTTAAGAATTCGGCCTCACCATCGATCCCCACTCTCATTTACAATGACACTCCAGCTGTCAGCTCTTTAGACAAAGCTAATCTGTTTGCTGCACTTTGCAACCAGCTCGATGCTCCCAGATTGCGCTTTGCCTCCACCTGTGCTCGAGAGCGTCGAATTTACCATGGGACAAATCTATTTTCGCACTCGCACAGTTGCAAGAGTAGGTACTTAATGATCTCAACATAAATAAATCCGCTGGTCCAGACTGTATCTCCCCCATCGTTCTGAAGAGGTGTTCTTCCACGCTGACAAAACCACTGCGTAAGCTTTTTCATCTCTCCTATTTTTCTGGACTCTTCCCGAGAAGGTGGAAAACAGCATTTGTCCAGCCCATCCCTTAAAAAGGCGAATCTTCTTCTCCCACCAATTACCGACCCATAGCACTTACGTCCATTCTTTCTAAGGTCATGGAAACGCTGATAAATCGTCAGCTTATGAAATATCTTGAATCTCGGAAACTTCTCAATGACCGGCAGTACGGTTTTCGTGGCAACAGGTCCACTGGTGATTTGATGACTTATCTCACCGAGTAGTCGAACCAATCTCTCCATCACTTCGGTGAATCGAAGATTGTTGCGCTTGATATTTCAAAAGCATTTGACAGATTTTGGCACCAAGCTCTTTTGTCGAAAATGCGTGCTTATGGGATCGATGCGTCTCTTATTCAATGGATTAGAAACTACCTTTCAGGCCGTTCAATTCAAGTTGTTTTGGATGGTTTCAAGTCTGAAACTCACCATATAAATGTTGGTGTCCCCCAAGGCTCCGTTTCGTCTCCGACTCTCTTTCTCATTTTTATAAATGATCTCTTGTCTGCAACTTCTAATCCAATCCATTCCTTCGCTGATGACAGCACTCTTAGCTTCTCATATTCTTTCCAGGACTCACGCTCCTGCTTTTCTGCCGTAGAACTGGAACAGCTCATTAAATTCCGACCTTGACAGCATTTTAAAATGGGGTTCAGCCAATAGAGTGGAATTTAATGCTTCGAAAACACAATGCTGTCTGCTGTCTCTAAAGCGAAACCAGAACCTTCAGCCATTATCCATGAATGGCACTTGCATCACCGAACCGAAAGACTTTCCATTGTCGGTATGTGCGTTCATGACAACCTTCGTGGGAATGACCACATACACGAAGTCGCCAAGAATGCTGCGAAACGTCTAGGATTTCTCAAACGGTGCGAGAAATATTTTACCCCTTCTGATCTGGCCCCAAACTAGAGTACAATTCCCATGTCTGGTGCGCCGAAAACCATATTGCTGGATAGGATCCAAAATCGTGCGTTGAAACTAACCGGAGATGCGAATATCGCGAATTCTATACATTCGCTTCAGCATCGAAGAAACGTTACGTGTCTCACACTATTTTATCGCCTTTTTAACAAACAGTGCTCAAATGAAATTGCCAGCTGCATTCCGCCCCTTCAGCAATTCAACCGCAATACTCGCCTTGCTAGGAATGCCCATCAGTTTACCATTCAGCCTATCTTCGGACGTACTATGAAATATAGAGACTCTTTCATAAGCCGTACAACACGAATGTGGAAAGCCTTGCCCGGCTCTGTCTTTCCTACTCAAAACAATATACAGACATTTAAAACCAATGTACGTCGGAATCTCCTATCTTCTCTATCCCAATTTCCTTAATTCCCGCGCTGTGTAAATCACATTGCACTATAAGAGTAGTCATAACCTCTTTAGCGCGTGTTAATTATAAAAAAAAAAAAAATAAATGCTTACCACAGCAGAAATCAAACGAAGGGTTACACTTGCCAACCGCTGTTTCTTTGGCCTAAAAAGGCAACTGATTAGTAAGGCCTTGTCAAGAAATACTAAGGAGACTCTATATAAGACCCTCATCATCCCAGTCCTGCTCTATGGCGCAGTTTCATGGACGTTATCAAAGGCGGATGAAGATCTCCTTGGTCGCAAAATTCTTCGAGTGATTTTCGGTCCCGTTTGTGTTGACGGGCTCTGGAGGAAGAGGAGTGTAGAAATCTAAGTAAGTAAGCACTACAGCTCTCATATTGTTGTCGGGTTGTCAAATGACAAATTTTATTTAAATAGGAACGCTTCATATTATTGAATCAGACTAAACAATTTTACTGTCATGTTAAACGCAGATCCCCTACCTGGATTCCACGAACGTGCTATGGAATCCGTACCATCGGGCAGGTGTTCTCTAGGTAGACCCAGGATGAGATGGTTAGATCAAGTCCATAATCTCTCCTCTCCGTATGGGGATTACCCTTGATGATTTGGAGTCGATGGCGGAGGATTGAGACCTATGGAAGGTCCACTTGAGCAACCTACACCCGCGACCCACATGTCCAATGCGGACCATTGAAAATTAATGAATGAATGACTGATCTGTCCGAGTTTTAGCCAGGAAGGGAAGTTGTGGGCGCATTGGCTCAGTGGTTAGTCTGCTGGACTACTCTGCGAGGGGAACCCAGGTTCGATCCCCGGAAAACACACAAATTTTAAGGTTTTTTTCCACTGCACCACCTCTTGCGAACGTCAAAAATGTTTAACCGAAATCGAAAATTTTGAATCGGTGACAGCTTTTTGACGGCTTTCATCGAAATTTTTCAAAAAATGTTCGATATCGAAAATCGGTCCTAAATAATTTATGGGCGAATTTTTTTCAGACATTTTTTCAAACCTACAAGACTGTGAGAGAAGCTAGGCGTTGAGTTCTATATGGACTTGTATTTATGTTCTTTTTTTACGAATGTTGACAATGTTTGTTGTGTGTCGAGAGGGCATGCATGCATATTGCATATAGCGACTCCTCTAATGGATTGAAGTGATGTCCGATTCACAATACAGCGAGAGAGCGAGACGAGAGCGAGATCGAGTCTAGCGCGAGTTGTCAAATAATTTCCAATCAAAGGAAATGCATGCACCAATACACAATGGCGCGAGACTCGTTGCATCGTCTCGCGACCATTTCGGAAATTTGGAAAAATCTCGCCCGAGACACCGATGACATTTACTCTCTGAGTGGGAAGCGACGCCATTTTCATAGAAATGTACTTAAGGTTGCCACTTGTTTTCGGTAGCATTTTACTGATAGTTATAGCGACTGATGATAGCGATGCCTGAAAACTGCGAATTGGTTGTTTTTAGAATATTCAAACTGCATGCAATAGTGCTAAAAAAGCAATAAAAGTGCAGCTCTGTTTTGTAAAAAAAATCTAAGTGGCAATATGGTTTTGTAGTTTCAGTGGTCCCTCTATTCGTTGTCAGAAAAACTCGCCGACGTACCACGTTTCATTGTGAATTGCCGGACGAGGTTAAAGCGAGAACGAGGTTATCACGCCCACATTGTGAACGGGGCATGACATTAAAAATGATACCGAGAGAAACTCTGAGAAAAAGAAAATACAGAATCGATCAAGAACCAATCACTGCTAAACTCATGGGTCAAAGTCAAGACGTCTGGCACTTCTTGTAGACATGGGACTGATTTTCGATATTTTAGAATGATTTTCTTAAAAGGGAGGCTAAAAACAACCGCCCGCCTGATGGCTACAATTGCACAACCACTGATTGACAGCACAGTGCTATGCAGCTTGTTGCATTTTTTTCTGTTCGTTTTTTGCTCTGCTGCCAAATAAGTATTGAACTGAAAAACGAATTTTGACACAACTCCACAGAGATGGCCGGGTAGAAACCAATACTTATTCAAAACTGAACTCGATAATATTTCCTAGGTGGGTGGGTGTGGGTGGTGGTGGTGGTGCAATGCAATGCGGAGGCATGGTTGTGTGAAGTGTGGTGGGCTCTGTGAGAAATTCAGCTTCAATGGCAGGATGGCTCTTCCTAAGGAAACTTATACCTATCCTGCCGAAAAGTGGTTGTGCATACACAATTTTCTTTATCGCTATTCGTTGTGTTGTGTCTTACTGGTTTTTAGTTTCCTTGTTTTCGTGCTCTTCGTCCTCGCCTCTGTTTTTAGTTTGGGATTTTTGGGCAGTCCTATATATATCTATGAGTGTGTTCTGTGTTAGTTTCTGCTCGATGCGGTGGGCATCGACAAAGTGTGTGTGCTGAGAGGGAGACAGGACAGACCCCCTAAATTGCAATATAACCGCTACATTTCGATGGTAATGGTAATGGTGACGGTGCTCGGGAGTTGTTAGTATTGCAGCAGGAGGCAGTCCTGTTTATGTTGCTGCTTCAGCTATAGCAAACTTTTGCGGAGGATGAAGCGGCGACGGCAGCGGTTAAGGCGGCGGCAGCGGCAACGACAACGACAACGACAACGACATCGACGGCAGCAGCTATATCTACTCCAACCAACGAAAACTGTTATGCACTGGATGCAGAGCAGGGAGGTGGATAAGTTAAATGCTGAAGCAACATAATAAAACAAGCGGGGGAAGCGGCGCTCCGCGCGCCACTGTGCGAGCAAAAATAAACGATGAAAAGAGGTAAAGGAAAACAGTCAAGGCAGCAGAAGGAGAAACAACAAGTAATAACGATGACGAGGCCGGGGGAAATTCGCACATACTATGCAACGGAACTGCTGCACACCCTGTTTATACTGTGCAAAGTCCCAGTCCCAGTGCCAGACCCAGAGTCCTTTCTAACTTCTTCGTCGTGTTGGTTTTTTTTTTTTTTTTTTTTTTCATTTTTGTTGTGAACGATGTTTTCTCGTGTTTTTTTTGTTTCTTGTTCCGTAAACTGAATACTGATAAAGTTGTGCTCTAGTAAAGAGGAACGATGCACTCTTCTTGCTTCGGTAGTGTACTGGTATATCGCTCGCGCGACGCGCTCCTACATGTAGTTTAGTTTATTGCTCCAACATCCCAACAAGGATATCAAGAAAACATATACATAAAATAACAAAAGCAAAATATATATACACAAACGAAGAGAATTTATTATTATATATAAAAACGGATATTTTTTTTGTATATTACATAAATATTTACAAAAAGAAATACACCCGATCCTGCACCCCCACCATCATCGCATCCTGTATACTGTTTCGTTTGGTGCTTGTACATAGATCTGCATTTGTTGTGCATCCCTTGTGCCGACTCTCTCCCAATAGTATCGCCGCTGCAATCGAAACGTAACGAAACTTAAACCTACAAATATAATAAAACAAAAACAAAAGGATATAAATAAACGAACAAAAAATAATACACCCAAGGATACACATATAAAAAAAATATATATATTAAAACAAACTACCAAGTGCGAGTTGACGGTATTTTTTTTTGTATTTTTTTTGCTGTTTTATTTATTTTTTTGTTGTACACCATAACAGAAAGTAGTCCTTGCGCCTCGTCGCACACCAGTTGGAACACCGAGTGTTTTTGAATATTTCTTGGCAATGTTGTCCAGTTTCGGTGCAGTCAGTTAATAAACAAAATATTTTCCCAAATGGCGCGGTGAAAAAAAATTATGTATAAAAAATAAATAAAATTAAAATCAAAATTAAAGCAAAAATAATAATAAAAAAAAATTATTAAGCCGAGAATATCTCAATGGAACTGCTAATTGGCTTTAAGAAGATGTGAGTGAGTGAATTGAAATTGAAAACAAAAAAAAATTCATAAAAAATCGTAAAAAATCCTGCGGCGGAAATTCTGATTTTCCGTCGGCAATTTTAATTTGTGTCCCATTTTGTTTGTTCCTTTAAAATACGTTGAAAATTAAGAACATTTTTATGAATATTATTAATAAATTGGCAAAAAACTAAAATTAAATAAAATAAAAACACTTATTTTAAAATTTGTTCAAACAACTTTTCTTCTAGTTGGGGGTAGTGTAGACATTTTTGTGATTGTAATTCGCTGGCGCCGAAATTAATCTGTAACTCGGTTGCGGGACATAGTTAAGTTGTTTTTTGTTTTATGCAAATATACGGAGGAAGAAATAAATGTGGTCTTGCTGTGGTGTATAAAGGAAAGAAAAATATTGATTAAACCACCATTTGCAGTTGAGACAAATTCATTCATTCATTTTCTAAGATGTGGTTTCTCAAAAGGTTATGCTATGAAGGGGTGTGAAGCTCATCATACTCGGAGATCTAAAAGGTCCATTGTAAGTCCCCTGTTGTGAGACTGAAAAAGATGGAACCGTACCCCAAAAAAAAAACAGCTTGGGAACCCACTTTGTGCTCTTTAAGAGGTGCAGGAGATCTGATATCTAAAAGCCTGCTAAACTGTATCCTAGGGTACGACGACATCGTTTAGGACAGTGCAACAAAATATCATGGATTGACTTCACCTACTCATCAACGCCGTCATAATATTTCCTAAACGCTTTTCATGTAATTGTAAAAACTGTATTAGGTTTTAGAGTCAATCGCGCGACTGTCAACGAAGAACGAAAGAAGTTGCAGCTTTTTCTATTTGAAATACTCCACATCCATACCCTTCCTAATTTGCAGTTCCACTCAGTAACAAACTGTTCGCGTACCGTTTTTTATTTTTGAGGCAGATGAATGAATGACATTTAAGACTTCCATTCAGCCCGGCTTAAGAACAGTTTAGGGATATCAAGATTAAAGTCATTGTAGGAGATTCTATAGCCCGATATTTTTATTTATTTATTTTTTTAATATTCTTCATCACTTAGAGGTCCTTTAAAGATTTTGAAACTTGAGTAATGAAGAGAAAGCAAAAAAAATAGCGGATGGTTACAGATTTGAGTTGAAAAGAAAGATAGCGAGGTGTCTACTGTCTATACAGGCTTCTCTTGAATTGATAGGACTCTGGAGTCTGGAGAGGCAAGCTAAAAATTACCTTCTGTATTTAACAGCCCGAAAGCAAGCTAAAACAATGTGCAGACACATAGGCGAGGCGGGACACAACTATATATTCCCTCCGAAAAATTTTGGTGAAAATACCGGTAGAGAAAAGTTGAACATTCAACATTCCGGCGGTGCTCAAGTGAAGAGATTTACACTGCAAATCTATTGAGTTCCAATCAATCTCACCTCAATGCTTCAGGAGTTCTCCCGCCCATAAATGCGAGATGTACTCGAATTGCGAACTTTGGCTTTATAGATTGCTGCCAAAGGCAATGATCCGAAGTATCGTCGCCCTCTCCACAAGCCTGTCTGACAGTGGTATCACTTAAGTCTAGCATACTAAGATGCTTAGCAAAATCGAAGTGTCCCGTAAGAACGCCGATAATTTTCTGCCGTCTTTTATACTGGGAAATTTAAGTCTGCCCACATCGATTAGAGCCTTGCCATAAACAATTGTGTTCGTTTGAGACCCGATCGTTAATGGAAGCCATGGCAGAGGACGCAGGAAGACCCAGCACAGGTTGTGGTCCCGAGAAATTATCCCTATTAACTATTTTGGAACGGGTAGCAGCGTTGAGCTAAACCATAAGCGAAGCTTGACTGCCGCCACCTATTTCTAACAATATATTCGGCAGCCATTAGGATAGCATATATCTCCGCTTGAAAAACAGAGGCATGAGTAGTGAAGTCCAATATTTTCGTTTTCCACGAAGGCACCAGCACCGGACCCTTAACTAGTTTTGGAGCCATCCGTGAATATTCGACTACATCCCATAACCAGGCTCAGACTCTGGCAGAAGCCGGACTTGCACGCATGGAAAGTCGACTCTACATTTGCACAACAGCCGAAGTTCCGGTGTCATTGGATCAGAAGGCATACCCATGGAAAATTCATGTTCGCCCTTTTCACAACACCCGTCATGTAAGTGTTTGATTTTTTTAACCTTTCTTCAACAATTAATTTCGAAGCTAACTTAAAGTCTAGAATGACGTGGAGATATTTCGACTTAGATGAGCATGAGAGATCTATATAATTGTGGCGCCATCTAGCTTTGGTATAGTGCAAAGATGTCGACGAGGTGGGGTAGTATACGATTTTGGACGTGTGTTTTCTAAGATTTTGAACGAATTTATAACCCATGCCATTTGGCCTTCACTTTATTTCGTTGGAAACCGCTTCCTTAAAATATCTCTTACCTCTAGGAAAGAAAAAAAGCTGGTGTTCCACAATGTTCAGTTTTTGGTCCTCTTCTTTTTATGCTTTTCGTTAATGATCTTCGGACTGTACTAAAATGTTCCTTATTACACATGTGTATACAACTGCTCATCTATACCTCACTTATATGAACATGGGCTAAGCAGATTTTAAATTGACTTACTTGATAGTCCATATGGAGTATGTTTTGGGCATTTGGCTAAATTCTAAACTAAGTTGGAATGATCGTATTTCGAATTAGATCAACGATAGCAACAATAATATTCAATATCACTGTCCACAGACGTTTCTCTTTAACGGTCTATGTATTTGCGACTTTTGTTTGTCAGTTCTGGCTAAAAATCAATAAAAACTCCAATCCAGCATGTAAACACAAATAAACAAATACACGAGTAGGTACTGTGTGACATATGGGCATCTAAAGGTAATATCCCGAACCAGATTCCCGACTGCTAAACGACAGTCCACACTTAAGGCTCAATAAAAATCGCACCGCATAGGTACCACTATAGCCTAAAGAACAGCCTTATCTACTGGCAATGACATTTGCATTAATGCAAATAATGTAATTGTTGTTGACGGAACATCGTGTAGTAATTGTTTTCATATTTGTTTGCTTATTTTTTAACCACAACGCGCAAGAGACATTTTGTTTGTTTTTCATAATTCTTAAAAAAAAAAAAAACAAGAATGTGATGGAAAAAAAAAACAGAAAACATTCGGTCTCTCCTTCGCGTTGTTTCGTTTCCTCGCGCCTTTATTTATTGCTGTTAGATTGTTGTTCAAATAATTTATTTTCACATAACAGCCGCACGCAGATGTGTGGGCAAACACAATCGCACTCTTGGCGCATTTTATTTTCTTTCGGATAAATCATCATCGCTTAGATATTTCATAATTTTTGAGGTGTTGTTGTTGCTAATGCTGAATGTTGCCGCCTTTTTTTCTTACCGTATGGTGAATGGTGATACATAAAACATAAACAAATTAATTTTTTTTTATTAAACTTTACTTTTGGTATGAATCGGAAGTATCTATGTTGGCAAGGAAAAATTTCAATCAATTTCCAAAGGTTATTGTGTGACGAATTTTTGACAACCTATTAAAAATGGTTGATAAAATAAAATGAATACAAGAAATAGTTTTTTGTTCATCCAGTTCTTGGGAACGTCGGACAAACATCCGAGAGTAAAGCAAGATCAGTATTTTAAAAGCTAAGCTATCGATTTAGAGAAGAGGTAACTACAGTCCGAACCAACTCTTCCTTAGATTACACCAGTGGCCTATTTCACCAAATTACAATTATAATTACAAATTTGTATTTGTTGGTTACATTTTCAAATTTGTTAACTGATTTTCTGTTTCACAAACTACAAACTTAATTCCAACGAATTTGTTAAAAAGAAAAAAAAAATTAAGGGAAATTGTATTTGTTATTTACAAATAGAAGAAAAAACCGTTTCACCGTTTATTGTTCAGAATTGTAAACAACAATTGTTTTTCATAATATTGTAATTCTTCTACAACATTTTTATCGGTTTTATTCGCGATAAGAAAAATGTTTTATTAAATGTTCTAACCTGCTAGAAATTGATGTATCGGTGTCAGTCAAAAGTTTTTTTTTTTTCAAACTGATTTGCAATTCAAGGTCCAATTTGTCTTAAGGACTATTCACATGACATGAGAGCGACCAACTACCTACGAACGAACGAATATTCGCGAGTTTTGACAGCTCATTTACATGAACACTTTTCATGGTCGCGGTAGTTCGCGAATTTCAGCCATCAGTTTTGAAATTTCTATAGCGGTTTAATAATGTGGATTGCGAATAAATTTTGACAATTCGCGCCGATGCTGTTTTCATTCGCGCAAAAAGTTTGGTATTCGAAATTTCGTTGTTTAATATATTTTTAAACTTGGTTTCCTAGTACATTTTGATGGGATAATTAATTATCCTTCTTTTGGAATAGTAAAATGTTCAATTTTCTGTTGATAAATGCATCAAAAGTGGTTTTTTCGCATTCATCAATTAGTTCGTTCGCTTTCATGTGAATGATCCTTTTTTTCGGGGAGAGTACGATAACTACGGCGCCAAAAATTGATAACGGTATTTTGTAGAGGGGTTAAATACAAGCACTTTTTACTATGGGAGGGGTGGGGTCTATCTTACTCCGTTTAGGCGGGAGGGGTAATTTAAAGAAAATAATACTTTAAATGGAAAAAATTACATTAAAAAACAATGGCAACACTTATAATAAAAGACTATGACATTTTAGAAAGCCCAGAATCTGTTCTTTTATATTATTTTTAAATCAAGTTATTCCCTTAAATGGTTTTTGAAAAAAACAATTTCAAACTTGAAATTTTAGGACAAAAATTGGGGTGAGTAAAATAATTTTGGCGATGAAAACTAATGACGGATTTATGTAGAGGAGTTAAATACAAACATTTTTTACTATTGGGGGGGGGGGGTCTATCTCGCTCCGGTTAGGCGGGAGGGGTAATTACAAAATACCGTTATCAATTTTTGGCGCCGTAGTTATCGTACTCGTGCCTTTTTTTCCTCTGCCTTAGCACATTTTAACGGAAACTTTTCATTGAAAACAAAAGAGAAATTTCGTAGTTAATTCGTAGTCATAAGTTTGTCTTCGGCCATTTAGCACATACTTATGGTGATTTCGTTTGGGATTCTCAGATTCGTGCTTCAGATTTCAGATTTCGGCTGTCCAATCGATCAAAAAGAGTATACTGAGCTGATCTTTGTTGGTGTTGGTGGTGTAGCTGCCAAAAGTTGATTACCTTTTTTGTTGTGAAGCTATTTTTTCGTAGAGTGGTTGCAACTTGCAAGTTTTACAATAATTACATTTACAAATAAATATAAAACAAATCTCATAATAAATATTCCGAATATAATGTTCCCCACGTCTTCCACAAAATTGCGAACTTTGATGCTTTTTCGCTCTTACAAATAATAAATACTGCAACTGGAGAAATTGCTGGTATGAAGAAAACGAAGCAGTATTATCACAAGTCGGCGACGAGGACGATGAAGATGTAGCACATCATGAAAATATGAAAATAGCATAATCTATTATTTGTTCCATATTATTTATCCAAATTTTGGTTTATATTATTTATTTTAATATGGATTTTCACCAGTTCTAACTTTTTCGGCCAGACTTTCCGTAAAACGTAAACAAACCAACGCCAAACCTCAAATCATATGTAAAAAGGGTGTTTTCTCGAGCAACTCTGAGAAAAAATCTAAATTCGCAAAAGTGCTCTCGAATCTAAAAAAGATTGTTTATTTTGTACCTAACGAAAACGGCTTTATAATATCTCTATCGCTGCTGCTATACCTTCGACATAAAGAGATTTTTAGGTTTGAAAAGCGATTCCTTTGGAAAATTACAAATTGTTACTAAATCGACACACGATCTTTATATTAGCCGTGTTTTATTATGCCCATCATTGACTTATTATATATGGACTGCTAGTGAAATGTCACTTCATACAAATTTTGCCCAGAAAATGACGCCAACATAAACTAGCGCTCTTGGTTCGGAGCGAAAAATAAGTGAAACAAAATGACGAACCATCTTGGATTTCTCCATAGAATGCTAGAGGCACCTATTGGGCGTGAGAGAATTTATGAGGTAAAACATTTAAAATTCAAATTGTTGCGTCACTGTTTAAAGTAGATGGCATTGGAAAACGAAGCCAATGATCACAACCATCTTTGATTTCTCCATAGAATGCTAGAGACACCTATTGGACGTTATTGGATTTGGCAAGTAAAACGGTTGAAATTCAAATTGTTGCGTCATTGTTAACAATAGATGCCACTTCAAAAAAGTGTGAATTTCCAAATTATTCCGCTCCGAACCAAGAGGGCTAGTGGTTATGTTGGAACCAACGCGAAGACGTCTACTAGCAGTCCATATATAATAAGTCAATGATGCCCATGATCTGAACTGAACCAGATCAGATCAACATAATAAAACAAACCACGATCATTTTGACATTTGACTGTGGCTTACAAATATTATGCGAGAAGCGGAGTGGTTTGATTGGTTATTGGGTTGTCAATATTTTGTAAGCCACTTTATTTGTATACACGAATAAAATTATTCGCCTAGAAGTATACTATCATACTATCTATTTGGGTCATGAAAAATGATCCAGATAGAAAGTTGGATCACGTGTTGTTGTTGCGAATTAGTGCTAATTTGTGATCTGGTTCAGATCACGGGCATAATAAAATACGGCTATTGTAAGAAATTTTCAGTAATTGAACAAATTTGTAAAATGCCTTGATTTGGTGAAACACAAACTTGAAAAAAAATATGAATCTTAACATATTTGTACCAGTGATGGGAAATTAACTTTTCAGATTGTACTTTTCACAAGTTGAAATTGTTACTTTTAGGACTGAAGTGTATCCTCATCGTTTTGGAAATTGGTAGCTACATTTATGGGCAATTGTATAGTTTCGAGATCACCTGGTTTTTTGGCTATGAAAAATCCAAGATTAGACCGATCTTCAATGATTTTTTTAAATGTTCGTTTTTATGGCGGATTTATAAAAAAAATTTAGAAATCTAAAAATATCAATATTTCATTACATTTTAGCTTTGAATTCTGAAAAAAAAAAATTAGTTTTAAACTTTTCGTTTTGTGTGAATTAGCTAAATTTTATGATGCTTTCTCTGGAAAATTATACTATCTGAATCTATGGAACTCCAACATTGAAGGGCCTACTCTATTTCTTTAAACATAATACAGTCGAACAAGTCAAATCGAAAATGAAATGTCAAAACTGTCAAACATGACCTATGCAATTTGTTTGTTAGTTGGTTAGCCGCATGTTAGAATTTGAAGCTTCAAGCTGAATGCATTTTATATTCTTTATTAGAAATTCTGGATGTATTCGTAGCGTGGGTATGAAATTGTATCTTTTAAAGAAGGATTGTAACTGCGTAACTTTTGAAGCAAAAATATGTTTTGTTAATTGTATCTTTTTCGAGTGAATTGTAACTGTGTAACTTTAATTTCTGATTGTATCCACTTTTCCATCCCTGATTTGTACTTGTAAGCAACAAAGAAAATTAACTTTTGGTGAAATGGAAAGAATGAAGTTTCTACAAATTTCCCTTTGTAAACAACAAATACAATTATGTAATACAAAATTTTTGTGAAACAGAAAATATCGATTTTTGCACAAATTTGTTAAAAAAATGCCTGTAAACAACAATTTGTAAGTTGGTGAAATAGGCCACTGGTCTCGAATATTGTTCGACTTCTAAGCATTTACATAACTTACTTGAGTAGTTCGACTAATAGAAGATCCTAAACTAAAATCAAATCTACAATCGCTGTTTAAAAATGATTTCGGGCATATGCGCGCCACGGCTAATTCGAATGAAGCGCAATCATGAAGTCAAATTTTCGACAACTTTGTCGAGCAACTGGCCCGTAATAACACGGCAAATGTTGACTTCCAAATAATCGTGCAACGTCTCTGGTTTATCGGCATAGACTAGTACCCCCAATGAAAGTAATCTAATCACAGGATCGTGAAGGCCAATTCACAGGTCTATGCGCTCAGCAAATGTTTCCCGAAATAAATTGATGGTGTCGCGAGCTGTGGAGTATATTGCGCCATCTTGTTGAAGCCAAATCTCTGTTACGTCAATGAGGACGAAGAAGTCAGCAATCATGTTTCTAGACAGTAACGATGGCGAATCGACACATTCGGATTCTCCTCAACACTGCGCTGCAAAACGACAATAACTTCTTCCGTTTGCACTGTTTATCGTCTTTGGGGATGCATTGCATATTATCCATTAGAGTATACGTGGTCCGAAAACGTTTCATCGTGTTCCGAATAACTCAGATGGACGACTATGTCGACCGATAAGTTTGGCGTACCGAATCATGGTTTTCAAAATCAGTTTGCACAATTTCCACGCACTGCTCTGGCGTTGATCTAGTCATCGTAAAATGCCAAAACGTACTAACCACAAATCAACAATTTGTAAAAACGGTGTTACTAGTTAAAAAGCCTCTAAACAAAAAACAAAAAACACCCTTCTCTTGGCAAAACCATTGCCTGTCACTTTGTATGACAGGACAGCCAACAAGTTCAGAGAATCAAAGTTCGTCAGTTCGTCAAACAAAACGTCAATCAATTCGAAAATCAGTTTATGACGCTATTATAGAAACGGCACTTCCACATTTTCAAAAGATGCCTAATCAACAAAACCAGTTTAAGGTCCTTTCTGGTACATCCCGAGTCACTTTGATGGATCTCTTCAAGGACTCTGCAAAACCGATCCACATACATGAGTAGGTATAGCTATTTCCCTTTGGTGCACTTGTCCAAAGAGCCCAGTGTGCACCTCTGCAAGTGTCAATGTCAAGCAAATTGGTTCAAAAGGTATAGGAAGACATCGATTTCAATCCAATAAAAGTAGCACATAGGGGCGGGCTGGGGCTCCATGGCATTTTACCATTTTCCTCGCGCATTGCAAAGCGCTTCAACCGTACGAGTACAAATATTCATAATCTCTGGCAGTTGTTGTCATAACCCCGTGTCGTCTTATAGAGATATTTGGTTAACTGGAAGTGAAAATAAATTTGTTTGCTGTTTTGTTTACCATCATCGGTGTGAGTGTTTTGTATTTACTGTTTATTTTGTTATTTCTTTTTGTTTTTGAAAGACACAACACATAATGCCGTATAGGTTCCTATCCAACCATATATACGGTGTATTCCTGCAGCAAATAGACAAGACGTGGTGTGTCGCAAAGAACTGTGCTCTCTCGTAAGAGAGGCTTTAAAAACTAACACGCGCGCGTATTTGTTAACTATGATGACTGTTGTTTTACCTATTTTTTGGTAAACAAAATTTTTGTCGGAAATAAATGTGGTGGGGTTTTTTTTATTAACAAATAGTGTTTTTTTTGTGCTGTGCATCGAAAATTTGTTGTTTTTGGTTTGTGGCCTTAATTTTGATCTTGTGAAATGTCAATTGTTGTCAGTTGCAGGCGGACGTCAATTCAAATCGAAGGAAATTTGTTCGTGCATTATGACACGTTAGATCACTCACAATAGCGACATACAATCAGATATGGGGAATTTTGAACCTTCATCTCGTTGAGAGGTGTCTAACAATTTAGGGCATTTATGTGCCCGAATCCAGGGTGATGTCCTTTGCAAATGTTACATTACACCGCAGGCATGAAAGGACCTCCTTAATTGCCATGATTTCCGCCGGAAATACGCTACAGTGCGATTTCGCAGTTTAAAACTTCAGATATTTTTTTGATCGTGTGGATGGACAGTTTTGACCATCATCGTCAAGGTCTAAGCGCCTGACAAAGGATTTGAAAAACCGCTTATATTCCTCCATTCCTGTTTCCTCGTAGAGCTTACAGGTAGATCTCGCAGTAGGTCAGGTTTAGGATTGAAGCTTTGGTTGATGGGTGTTAAGACAAGTCCCTAACAATCGACTGGTTCTGCACGTTCGAATCGTATAAATGCGGTGTTGGGAACTGATCTGAGCCCCGATCTTCAACCGATCAGTCGATGTATCAAATACACAAAGCGATCATATTTCGTGGCTTCGGTGCCACGATCAGTTCGAAGAGCAGTAATTACAAAATCACTCGACGTCTCTTATGCACTCAACGGTTTAGCCTTGATCGATCGGGTTGCCCTCTATCAGCGACTTTAATACACCAAGATATGGATGTCGTGATATTCCTAACAGTGTGACGCGAAGAATTATACGAAGCATAAATGTACAAGGAGCTACGGAATTAATTTACCAATTAGAACCTAAAAATTCCATAACGCGTGTCTTCAGGAAGGCGGAACCAATTTTGACTACCTACCTAAATGTCGGAAACTATACAAATCTTCAGAATGACGAAAATTGTTTCATTGTCAACAGGGATCGAAAATACCGGGTATTTTGATTTTTTTCCGCCAAAAAGGCCAGTATTAGTTAAGGTTGTAAAATAAAAAGAAGTACATCTGGTTGATGCTGATGAAGCTGCCTGTCGATTCCCGTTATGCCTTTAAGAACTTAACCCATTTTGAAAATGGGCCACATAAAATTAGTATTTTTGGCCACATAACATAAGTGGCCAAGTGAACCAGTTATTTCAACCATCTATTTTTTCTAGCCGAAACAAAAAAGTTTATTTGACCCAATATTATTTCTAGTGAAAATAAATTGATTTATTAGACCCAATATTTTTTTGGGCCATAGAAAATGGGTAATAGAGGCTTTTAATTTTTTTGGGTGAAATATTAGGTCTCTTTTTATTATGATGATATACAAATTTTCATCTGCTAAGTACATCACACATAATGTGTAATACATATTTTAGGTTGTATAAAGGGGTATTTTACACTGTAGTGCCTGGTAGAGGGAACAAGGAAAGAATTTACGTTTTGACAATTAAAACAAATTAAAAAATATAATACTAAAGCTGCCAAACACGACATACGCATGCCACTCTGACTTCACGATAATTACTCGACATATTGCAGAATACCTATGTCACGTTTTATATATTGTGGCATGTGCGAAAAGTATGCCGAGTACACGGCATGCACGTTTTGTCTCAAAGTTGGCATATTCGTATGTCGACGGTGACGGGCTGTGTTTTGCCGCAGCGGAGATGCATGTAATATGTTATAATATGTAAGGTATTGAACAAAAATATTATTTAACTGATATTAAAGTGTCAGTAAATGTGACGCAATTCCATCGCTATTGGCTATTTCGGAGAGCAAAAAATCGCCTCAATTGAAGATTTCATAGACGTTTTTTAATCCATTGACATCGTAGCCATCCTTTGATGGAATTTGTTACTTTATGCCTTGATATAAAGAAGACGAACCATATTTTGGGTTATATACTATATTAATTTCGAAAGGTCACCAGAAAGCCCTAAAATCTTAATTTTTCCAAATATAGTATAATTCCAAAATATGGTTCGTCTTCTTTCAATCAAGGCATAAAGTATCAAATTCCATCAAAGGATGGCTACGATGTCAATGGATTAAAAAACGTCCAAGAAATCTTCAATTCAAAAGATTTTTTTATTCTCCAAAATGTACATGCCATTCTGAGTCGGAAATATGGGTGACAGTTGACAGACGCATGCCAACATAATATGTGAGCGTCAATAATATGCCGAGTATACGACATGCAGCCTTTTATGAAATATTCTGACGTCGAATAGACGTCAGACTCGTATGAGTATATCGTGTTTGGCATGTCGTGTACTCGTATTACATTACACATTTAACTACAAATATATTATCTACATACATGTATGTGCAAGTAGATACGTTTGACCCAATCGTGCCCTTGATTACTTTTTTGTTAGCTATGCAGCTTAATTTGCCGTTAACTATTTTTATGACTTGCATTCATTTGTTTCTTTATTTCGCTTTTCTCGATTGAATTAGAAAGAATGGAAACTGAAGAGATGAAAAGGCGTATGAATGTATGTATAATGTTACATAATGTGGATAAAACTAATAATTCAGGCTATACTAATAGAATAAACTTGGGGCTTAACCCAAAAAAATATTGTGTTGATTGGACCCAATATTTTAAACCCGAAAAATTATTGGGTCAAACTAACCCATTTGTTAAGCAAAAATGTACATTATATTTTATGTACCAGGTTTCATTGGCCCAAAAAAAAATTGGGTCGAATGAACCCATTTACTTTGCCCAAAAAAAATAGATTGTAGAGAAAAAAAGCACTATGCACCACTAATTAAATTGGGCCACAAATACCTGTTTCATAAGCCCTTTTTCAACAAATAGGTCAATTGGGTTCGGTCCCTGATTGTCAATGATCTTATTTATTTAGAGAGCAACAAGGCAGAAAGCGAAAAATTGTGTGAGCGCCAGTCGCTCAGTGATCTGTGTGCTACCAGCTCCGGTTCAACCCTACACTTTGAGGTTTTTTTACAGTGCGCATGCGCATACGTCTGATAACCATCCGAGAGTGGATCTGTGCTGGATATGATTCTCAATTGAGTGTTGACACTGCAATAAACTGAAGAAACTTCTCAAAATAAGTCTAACTTGAGGCGCAGGCTAAAAATACAACTATCTGCCTGCATTTAAAGGGACATCTTAACCCTTTAAGAACAGCATGCATAAGTCGATGCATGTAAATTGGATTCTCTAAACTAAACAGACTCATCGCCATTGCATTTTTACTTCAGGTACGCTTACAAAAACTAAGGGTTACAAATTAGCTCTTTGCACAATCCTATTTCGATGATATTACCTCAGTAACAGATATTAGATACATCTCCACCTATACAGACTACCTACTTCCCATCATTTGTCGTTCGGGTCAGAGTGAATTCTGCACCTCCCTTGGACTAAACAACTTTTTTGGGGGTGGCAGTCTACTGTCTATTCCTGTTTCTCTCCTATTCTAACCGTTCTTATATTTTCCTCACATTATTGTGTACTACAGATACACAATAAAATAAAACACAAATTGCTCTGCATAGTACAGCTCTGCCACCATCAGCATCCCATGGGCAAAAATGAGCAGCAATCTTTGCTGCTGCTGCTACTGCTGCACCTGTGTCTGCGCGCCCCCACTCGTCCATGTGGATGGTATACATGTGCGGTTTTTGTTTACCCACACAGATAAACAAGACACGAGTGGAGAAAGAAACACATCTATTTCGGTTCAATTGACGATCGTACGAGCAACCGAACGAAACGAACAGTGCGGTCGTTCGGCATTCGTCATACAGTTGTGCGAGTTGCGTTCGAACATTGTGGAGAGTGTGCGACTCCTTTTGCAAGCAATCGCAAATCAATTGGCGCGCGTAAACCGTCGACGAAAGTGCATACGCGAATGTGTACTCGTTTCCAAAAAAAAAAGTACTTTTAATCGCACATTCTAATCCTCCGCGCTAAATCCATCTGACGAAAGGCTATTGACTTCGGTTCAGACGTCCGTGTCGTCGGGGAGATGTGTCCAACCCCAATCTGACTCACACTTCTAGCAACAATCCTACCCCAAAAAAGGATACTTGTTGTTGTTCGACAAAAAAACACCCATTGCGTCGGTCGTTCGGTTTTTATACCCTTGTGGGGGATGATTAAAGGAATTTGAATTCCTTCGTCGCTGTTGTGGTTTCCTCCAAAGAAGGTTACACTTCGGAAAGGACGATGTGTTACTAAACGTGCCGCGTGTTGTTGTGTTTTATTTTCGATTAGGCCCAATGGGGTGGGTGGGGTTGTCGTCGTCGCGTCATTGTCGTCTGAGCTCATACCCAACTCCCTGTCCCTTGTATGCATACACACATATCGAGTGGAATACAATTTTTTTTGGGTACAAATTCACTTCCATTGTTTCGTCCTGCGTGCGTGTGTATGAGTCTAGACACTTGTTAGTAGAGTAAAGAATATCTATTTTGCAAAACAAACAAACAGTGCATACTACTATATACGAGGCTGTTGTCCTTTCTCCTTGTTATTGTTGTGTTTTGTATTAAATTTTGTGTCGGAGGTTGGTTACCTTTCAATTTTTGTTTTACAAAGTGTCAGCGGTTTCAAGTGTAATAGAAGTTTAATATCCCACCAACAAGGATGTTCTGTAGAAATTTGTGTTGATTTTTATTTTAATTTTAATTTATTAAAAAAAAAATTCTGTGTTGTTGCGGTGTATAAGTAAAAATCCTGGAAAATTTCAAAGGAATATTGTTCGGGATTACGGTAAGTTGCGGGGATTTCCTTTTTTTGTGAACTATATTAGAATTAGAGTTGTGTCTGTCAGACCGATTGTCTGACTTAATTGAATTCAAAGAATTATTAAAATTTAATGAAAATTTGCATACAATTTTTAAAGGATGGGATTTAATTTTGAAAATACCTACAGTCTATCAGCGTTGTATATCATAGCAACTGTCACCATTGTTGACGTTTAATTTTACATCCGGTGTGAACTTTACAAATTCACTGCATGCCGTCGGTATTGTGCTTCCTTTTTTGAAATATGCAGTTCTCTCGTTTCGTTCCTGGTTTCGTCAGAGGACTGCTCTAGTTTTTAGAGTTTTCTGGCTTTTTGCTAATACTTCAAGCTTGATGAGATATTCTACAAAGAATCGGCTTATTCTGAGACAGTAGGTATTTAAATTTGTATTTTGAGGTGGGTCGAAAGTACCTATTTTAAAAACTTTTTCTAATCGCGTCTAGTGGAACCTCTCAGGGTCGACTACCATTTGCAATCAATCCGATTTGTTTTGGTGAAAGGTTTTAAGGCTCATTGATGGGTTTCATTGAGTTGTGGTTGGGAGTACCTACTTGTTCTGTACTCAATTATGTGATTCCGAAATTATGACTTTCGCGTACACAGAACTCCCGTTTAATTGGGTATTTAACAGATTTTAAATAATAGAATATCTAATGAAAAAAATGTGTAAAAAAAAGGTTACAGCAAAAAGATCGATGTGTGCACAGAGCCGGTCGTCGCTTAACTCTCTTATTCTTCGTCTTGCACATTCTCAACTCAACAATTTAATGTATCTGCAACCAAACTTCTTTGGGTCATTTCGTTCTATTTTTTATTTTATATTTTACTTTATATCTAATAAAAAACGTTTCCTTATAAGTTAGTCTAAGAAATGTGGTGCCCAACACTAGTTTTTGGAGATCTTTCGATTTTCTTTCTACATAAAATAAAATTTTTAGTATTATAAAAGAAAAAAGTTAGCAACTAACTTCCATACAGCAACTCCCTACTAACACTAAACCTTAACTCGTTTTCAGAACACGGAATGAAACGACTGCATTCACAACAAATTGAACCGAAATTTTCCAAGAAATCCCAAAAACGCAGTCGTATTCGTCGCGAACCTTCATATCGACAGCAGAGACAACAAAACTATAAGCTATTACGCGCAAAGCAACATTGTAGGTCGTTTTTTCACAATACCCCAGTATCGTCTAGATCATCTCAACCGTCGCCATCTTTGTCGCCATTTTACTTCCATTTAAGTGGGGAACAATTCCAAATCACTTTGGAACAATTGCAGGAACGTCTTCAGTTGAATTTACTGCAGCAAGCTCACTTGCTCAAGGCACACAGGGCTGGTAAGGGAAATATCTATAAATTTGAAGAGCCTAAGAAGGCGCCAGTCACAACAAATCTGGACAGCAAGACTGATGCAAGTGATTGTCCCATCAAAATAGAGGTCGATAGTGATTCAGAGAATAATTGCAGCAAAACTTCGACGAGGATTAAGGACGAATTCATTGACAGCATCTTAGAGGGTTATGATGACAGTTCTGCGTCAGCTGGTTTCTACCAACGAAATCTTATGGATTGTGACAATGACTACAAGGATTTCGAAAAAAGCCTAAGTAGTAATTTCTATCAGCAAAACCACTTTCAACTGCAGGCTTTCGCTCAGTTCCAACGGCAGCAACAACAGCAGACGAATCTCTCCACCATGCAACTGCAACATCACTTGAGTGTACAGCAGCAGGAGCTTATACAGCAGCTGCAGTTGGTGCAGAGGCAATATCTAATACATCAGGGTGAGTTTTTAGTTGTTACAAGGCGTGTTGGTGATTGTATTAAGTCTACTTTATTTTCTTTTATTCGGAAGGGTTTGTAAAACCTTTGCAATTAGATTTTCAGTCACAAATCCACCGATCGATGTCGCCAATCAATCCTATGTCAGGAATTGTGCAAAATCATCATGCTAACCAGCAAGGTGGTGCGCATCATCAACACTCTAGTCATCACCATCACCAGCACCAACAACAACAGCAGCAACAACATCAACAACAACAACAGCAACACCATCATCAACAACAACAACAACAACAGCAACAGCAACAGCATAATCAGGTGCCACCGCATCATCACATACAACAGTATCCCAGTCATGGAGGTCATGCTACTAATCCACATTCCTCGCATCATCTGCATCACCAGCATCATAACCATCATCAACACCAGCAACAGCAACAACAACAGCAACAATTCTCACCGAAATCATCAACGTCATCAACACAACAACACCATTCGATCGATGATTTAAGTATGATGATGATAAACTCACACGAAGATGGCCAAAGACTGTCGCCCCATGATGCTGGCAGTCCTGTTGGCAATAACAACAACAATAGCCAAACAGCTCCCAACAACAACATACCAAATATCAACAAAAATGTCACAAATATCAACAATAACAACAACGAAGCCGATGATCTTAAATGCAAAAGCAACAGCAGTAGTGACTTTGTTCGTTGCAGTAGTCCGCCGGAAATTAAAGCCGACATTGATCGCGACCAGCAGCACACGCCATCGAGCAATGGTCATGCGGCCTCAGCTGCTGCAGGAAATGGCGACTCAACGTGGTCAACGGAAACACCAACCAGCGACATTATCGCGTCTAGTAATTTAATTTATCAACCGCTGCCAACATTTCGTCTTATCTTCTATTTTCAGGCAATCACCATTCGGCAGCATTTGCGCCATCACCACTGCAGCAACACCAACACCAGCAACAACAACAGCATCATCAGCAACACCAACAACATCATCTGCATTCGAGTGCAGCGAATCAGTCAGGATGTATGGTGGGTCTCGGCGGAATTATCGATGCAATTGGCAATATGGGATCTAGCGGTACTGCATCAAGGAATCACCTGATCGATGATTATAACGCGAAGAAATATTATCATCCCTTGTATGCACATGGAGTGTGTCGTTGGCCCGGTTGTGAGCTGGTGCTCGATGATGTGCCCTCGTTTATCAAGTAAGTATGTCTGCCGGAAAAGGTAAAATTTTCGCCACTAAACACAGTTCTTTTCTGTGGTATTGTTTTGAGAGAGATAGAGTGGTAGTTTTTTTTTTTTTGCTATCTTTCTACTTTGCAGGATTGTACTAACAACTGGGCTACTTATGTGGGATGTCCACCGGAATGGTTGGAGGTCCTAATACTAATCATTTTTTTAGGCACCTTGTCGTTGTCAAACATCAATCCTCTTAACCGCCGTCTGTAGTTGCATAAATACTGGCACAATTCTTCTTCTTCTTTCGGATCTGTCAGAAACTAGAAAGCTGTCACTGAAAGACTCATTATTAGCAATATGTGACTAAATGTCGCCCAAATACTAAACAACGACATCATTGCATCTAGCAGCGCAAACTTTTTTAGTCACACAAATGTTGCTACTCTACTTGACAGATCTGTCAGTACACAGTTATCTGTCACTTCGGAAGAGATTAAAAAAAAAGTTCCGGACTGATACATTTCTGAACGCGATTTACCCACCCATACATAAACTTGACAGCTCACATTCATGCATTCTTTAAGATCTGTCAACACACAGACGACACTTCTTGTCGCTTTCGTATTGGAAATTGGCCTCAATGTGGTTAATATTTTTTTTTTTTTTTTTCGAGGGTGGATGAAAATAGACATAGACACTATGAGAACAACGAGTGCTCATATCATAGTAGTGTCAGATTCTTACTGACTAAAAACACCACCCTTCGATATAAATTGTAGAGTGAATTATATAAAAAAAAAAAGATACTGCAACTAAGATATAACTTATCAAGCAATTTTTCTATCACGAAATGAAAACTTTTGACAGGTTACTTTCCAATGAAAGGTCCTGCATGTTCCGCAATTTTGACGCGGTTAATCCCTATATCGCCAATTCGAAAGGTTTTGTTCTCTGTAGTCGGCGCAATAAATTGCTCTCATCCAAAATTTGTAGGACTGTATTGTTTTTGTGTCCGATTAGTCGGTTTCTATGCTTTCGCGCAAAGCTTCTAGTTTCAGCTTCGATTGTAGGTATTCCGAGATCTATGTGGATATCGTCGTTTCTAATGTACCACGGTGCTTTTACAATTTCTCGAAGCACTTTATTTTGAAAAGATTGTATAATATTGGCATTTGTTTTCTTGGTGCAACCCCAAAGTTGTATACCGTAGGTCCACACCGGCTTTAGCACTTGCTTGTATAATAGCAGTTTGTTCTCGGTACTGAGCTGGGAATGTTTTCCAAGTAACCAGTACATTTCTCTATATTTGAGTTTGAGCTCTTTGCGTTTCATTTTCACGTGCGAATTCCATTTCAGCTTTGCGTCGAGTGTCATTCCCAGGTATTTGGCTTCGTTCGCAAAAGGTATTCTGGCCAAGTTTAGTAAAATTGGCAAGTCATTAGTTTTTTTATATGTGAAGTTCACGTGAACAGATCTAGTTTCATTGAGGGCGATTCGCTATTCCCTCGTCCATTCATTTACTTTATTTAATGCGGTTTGCAGTTTTGCAGTTGTTTCTTCGACTGTTTTACCTACTGCTAGAATAGCGGTGTCATCGGCAAACGTAGCAAGGATAGTGTCATCTTCCTTTGGTATATCACGAGTATATAACAGGTAGAGAAGCGGCCCAAGAACACTTCCTTGCGTTACACCGGCCGAAATTTCTTTTAGCTCCGAGTATTCGTTTCCATGTCTTACACGGAAAAGTCTATTGCCGAGATATGATTTCAGAATATCGGATAGACGTACGGGGAGGACTTGTCGTAATTTTATTTTTAAGCCTTCGTGCCACACCTTATCAAAGGCTTGCGAGACATCAAGGAATAAGCTTGAACATATTTTTCGTTCCTCAAGTGCTTTCTCGATTACGTCAGTAATTCTATGGTTAATATGGTAACAGAGATATCCTAGTGAGTCTTTAATTTGACAGTGTGACGCATAGCTAAAACATTTGTATACCCTCCACAGGAAGGTATATTCACTTTGTCATTACATTTGAAACGCCAAGAAGGATTCACCGGAGACCCTATAAAGCATATATATTCTGGATCAGGATCACATTCTGAATCGATTTCATGTCCGTCTGTCTGTCTGTCTATCAGTCTGTCTGTCTGTTGAAAACACGATAGCGTCCAAACGAATCAACCTAGGTGAATGAAATTTTGTGAGAGGACTTCTTTTTACCGTCGTCAGGTTGGTATTGAAAATGGGATATGTCGGTCATGTAGTTCTGCTACCTCCCATACAAAACCACTATTAGACCCATGTGTCTCTCTGTCTGTCCCCTAGAAATCACGATAGCGTCCAAAAGAATCGTGTTAGGCGAATGAAATTTTGTGAGAGCTATTCTTTTTACTGACGTCAGGTTGGTATTGAAAATTGTCTATGTCGGTCAAGTAGTTCTTGTACCTCCTATACCAAACCAATATGGCATGGCAAACATTTTGCATGACTTTTATGCAGTGGAGGGTATCAAAGCATCGGCCAGGCGGATGATAACACTTTTACTTGTTTTATCTGTCATTATTATATGCAGCTATCGTGAAATTCGCGTGAGTTAAATTGGAAATTTGAATATGATCACATTTTGACAGCTGACTGGTAATTGGTGCTATTATTGTGAGCATGTTTCAGTATTCTCATAGACTATATGAGCCACTTTCCGTCGCAATAGTTGTGAACTGTGTAAATTGGACAGACTTTGACAGCTGACACGGAGTTCCCAATGACATCTATTGTAAGATTTGTAGTAAACACAATTCTTGGGAGCTGAAAGCTATAGCAATATTTATGCGACAACAGGTTTAACATAGATTTTACTACTTATTTTTAGAAATTTTACAGGTATAGATAGCAAAAGCGACCACAAAGCGGACGCGAGACTCTTGCAACAAATTAAACGGTGGAGGGTACTACACTAAAATGTTTATAAATGTTGACAAAAAATATAATAATAAATAAAATATACAATTAACAATTTTCGGTTATGTGTTTTACTAACATTTTTTTTCTGTAATGTGTCTTAATATATTTTTCTGTATATATTTAATTTTAAAATTTTGATTTCATTAAAGAGATGCAATTCAAGGCATTCTAGGCAGAAATGTGTCATTCCAATGAGCTTGGCTATTAACTACTGTTAAAGTTCGACTGAATTACTGTCACGTTAATTCGATGGTACTTAACAAAAAAGTTTTTATTTTTAAATACCTGCCAAGAATTGCGTTCTTTATTGAAATCATCTATCCTTGAGGAGATTTTCTCTATGGAACGAAGAGGTAAGTTTTCAGATGGGGCTGTGCTGGGTAAGTCTTACAATTATAAGGAATTTTGCAATAAAACGAAATTTGCTTTTGAATACAATTAATATGTATACACAAAATAACAGTCGATTGGAACGGGATTGATGTACGTTTTCTTGTTCTATGTCTCAATTTGTCTCAGTTATAGGTATAACAGATCTTTTAAGTAAGTAAGTATTTAACTAAGCGACATCGTGCACTAGAAATAAGAATGCAACTTAAGTCGGTTTGGTCATACAGTAGCCACATTAAGATTTATCATATTTCGGGCGCACGTCAGCTCAAAAATAATGCACGTATTTTTAGCTAGTTCTTACAATCCTAAACCTTGATTAATAAGAACTTAAACCTACCTTATTTTCTCGATGTAGTTCCGTAAGAAAACTATTTCTTCAAACAACAAATGAGATTAAGAAGTCCAAAAGCCTGCTGCGATATCTGGCTGAACAGAGGGCTAAAGCTAGTTACAATTATGCAATTTTCTAGATAAAATGGCCGACTTAACTTTTACAGGTAGTACCTAACCTTAACCTGGGCGCAGTAGCGCAGTGGTTATTGGGCTGGACTACTGTGCGAGGGATCCCAGGTTCGATCCCCGGAAAAACACAAATTACATCTTAAGGTTTTTTCTACTGCGCCACCTCTCGCGAACGTCTGACAAACATCCGAGAGTATGACTGTCCTGAAAAAGCTTCTCAATTCAGCCGTTCGGACTCGGCATAAAATTGTAGGTCCCTTCCATTCGTTCCAAAAATAGAAACTCACACAAAACGAATGGTTGCGAGAAGCTAGGCCTTGGGTGTCTACCGCCTGTCGCGCCGCCTATTTATTTTTTTTTTTTACCTAACCCTACAGGACACCATTAAGGCATTAATGCCCAACAGATTCGAGTATGGTGAATTTTTAAGTATTCGTTAGGTTTTTTTTTTCAGAAGTTTTTAGTGAATATTTTGATTGATCCGGAGACAGTTTTCTGTCAGAAATGTATAAATTTTGCATATTTTGAATATAAGTCTTAGCTGTGGCAATAATATACTAGTAGGTACGTTTTGACAAGTTGCTTTCTGAGATGTCATCTCACTAAATCAGTTTAAAGGCAAGAGAACTTTGTTTTCCTCATGGAATATAAAATGGGTTTCCACACGTTTACAACATTCTCTCAAAAGGACAAAATACTGTATAAACTCATCGTTAATTTCAAGGCGGTTTTTGACTCTTGAATCTTCCTCAGTTTGTAGACTAGACCATGTGGATTCCAGAGAGTTTAATAAATTTCGGAATTTATTTGCAACAACAGATGTATAAATACTTTGAAATAAAAGATTCCGTTCAATTAGGAAATTCGGACCGTACTCGAATATCAACTTTTCATTCTGTAACGATAACTTTAACAGACATTCAGGGTCGGCATCGTCGAATTTGGAGCTATAATTGCGATGAGCTGCACATCGAACGTTTCCATGGTTTCGGGAGACGTTTGCGGATGATGTAACTGAAGTTATTTTACTCTGATGTATGGGATTAAAAAAATCAAGCTTTAGTCAAACCCTGGCTCAACAAGAAAGTAAGCAAAACGAGCCACCACAGCGAAGAACAAGGCATTCAAGGAATGGCGGTCACAACCATAGGAATGAAAAATATGAGTTTGAAGATCTCCGAAAAAGTTGTAATCAACAAAAAGAGTCCAACAACTAAGCCCAACTACTAAGTCTCTTAAGGATTACCACAAGAACTGTGGTTATAGAATGGTTGCTAAACTTTTATTTGAACAGATAAATTCAAGTTGTATATAAACTCGGGAGTGCGCCAGGGTCTTATAGTTTTTCCAGCTCTATTTCATTCTACTTGGGTCGTCAAAGAAATAATACTTTTTAGCTTCAGTCTTCCTTTTCGATTAGTGCGCGCGCCGCCGCCGGTAGGATCGAAGATCCTCTTAGCTGGAGCATTATTATCCATTCGCTGAATGTGGCCCAGCCAATGTAGTCGACGTGTTTTGGCTTTTCGCACTCTACCCGTCAAAATCCTTCAGAAAGGGTGTGTAAAAGTAGCCTTCTAGTCAAAAGAATGGTAGATTCTGTCAAATTTTATTCGTTGATAGCGATATGATAGTTTTTCCCACAGGGACTACGAACGGCCCACTAAGGTGCCTAGTGTCTTGTGACGGTTCTCCTTATAACCCTAACCTAACTTAACCCAGCTATATATACGTTCGTCATTCAAGCTGAAATCAAAGCTATCCGAATGGCATATAGCTATGTGTTTGCAGTCACAATAGGACCGCTCGTATAGAGACTTGCTCAATTCTTTCTGCAAAAACGTAAACACCCGTCGAAAGGCTGAATTTTGTTTAGGGATATAATATAAGATTTCTGATGTGGCTCGAAAGGCAGATATTTCTTTTTTGCACCTGAACGGATGTATATTGATCATTTCATTTAGACGAAGGTATTGATGATTCGGTTCAACTAGTGACCCGACTGTCTGTGGAAAGTCAACATAAATTTTGCAGTCAAGTGGCTTGGAGCTAGAGCTAGCTGTGTGAAAACCAAGTAGGGCTCTAGAAGAATGCAAGGAATACTCTTGGACTACCCACGTGGTAACTCTATCCTTTGTGCCAAGTAGAACAGGTATTCTGGCAAACGATAAAGCGGCTAAGCTTGCAAGATAAGATTGCAAGATGCATGCGTTTTTTGCACAGAGTAATGAAAGTGTTGAGTACGTTGAGACTTGTAGGCATTCGAGAATACTCTGGCCAGTTAGTGGTGAGCAAAAAGAATTAAAAATGCACGTTGAAAAGCGTAACGATATTCGCGTATTGAAAGTTGATCTTACAGACACTCCACATGCTCCACATGCACTACTACTTTAAGGTGCGTCTGGCCTTAATATGTTATTTATGTTATTTGTTATTTCAGTCTGTAGGGACGTTGACGTCGAAGAATTAGAATATTTGATAAGCTTTATGTTGTCCAGATAAAGCTTAAAAGTCCGCTAGATCTAGATGGTTTTATAAATAAAATAAAGGAGAGAGCACATAGGTTTTTCTTCATCTAATCGGAGTTGTCGAAAATAGACGCAAAGTCCAATCCAGATACATAGGCTGCTATTTAGGTGGGCTTTCTTCAAGCTACGCAGGATTGCGTCAGCTTCTATGTTAGTGAATGCCCCCTCGATGTCTAGGAACGCGCTCAGTGTATATTCCTTATGTTGTAAGGATTCTTCCACTACCGATACTACCTTGTGTATCACCGTGTCCACAGATCTCCTCTTCATGTACGCATGTTGTGATTTTGATAGATAGCTAGATCACTTGCATATAGATCGATTAGTCGTTCCAGTGTTTTCAACATGAAGGATGACAGACTTATTGGTCTGTAGTCCTTGGATGTGGTGTGGCTAGCCTTCCCTGCTTTTGGGATGAATATCACTCTCACCTCTCGCCATGCCTTTGGAACATAACATAGCCTCTGACTTCCGAAGCATTATGGGTCGAATATTATCTATTCCGAGTGCTTTCAACGGGGCAAATGTGTTGATTGCCCAGGCTATTTTTTCGTCGTTTATTATCTCCTTGATTGTTACTACCTCCATTCCCTCCCTTGGGCCTGGTGTTGTTACGTGTCGTAGGCATCCGACACCTCGGTGCATCCTGGAAAGTGAGTTTCTGTTAGTATTTCCAGCGTCTCTTTATGTGATTCAGTCCAGCTGCCGTCTGCTCTTCTTAGAGAAGACATCGGTGTCGGTGCCTTTGAGATGACTTTTCTTAACCTAGACGCCTCGATCTCTTCCTCTGAGGTGAGATCTCTTTCCGGACAGAGGTTGTTGTGTTTCTGCACTTCCTCGCTAAATTTTTCCCAGTTCGCTCTTTTGGGATTCTTGAACTGCTTCCTACCTTGACAAGCCATTTGTAATTCATAGAGAATCCAGGAGTGATCTGATAGCGACGCCCTGCTGGATACTCTTCAATTAGCAACTTGGACAGAATTATTTTGGGACAAATAATGGTGTGTCGCCATCGTCTGGCATGTACGCCGACGCCACTCTACAGCTCTCGCCCTTGCCCTCTAACTCCACCACCGTCAGATCGCCTGTGCTGAAATGAATTAGTATTAGTGCGTGAAGTTCTTTCTTTGCCACGATACACGATCTTACCTTTCCTTTATTTCCTACATATAATGTATCATAGTATTTCGACCCTAATCCCATCACCTGATTGTTATTAATCCATGGTTCTTGGATTAGGGCCAGGTCCAGCTGCTCCTTCTCGGGAAGAAGCTTCAAGTTACCTGAGGCGGCCTTACTGTGGTGTAGGTTTATTTGCACTACTCTCATCACTGATCGTAGCCGTCACCTCCATCGTCTCAGTCGCCTTTGGGTTATCTGCAGTCCGCTTTAGGAGCTTGATGGTCACCTCGCTCGCTGCAAAAGATAGCGGCATCTGCATCTCCCTTTTCAATGTTGCAGGTGGTTCATCGAAAAGTATGGTGTACCCTCTTGCACCATTCTTTGGTTCCTCCTCGGACACGATTTCCCAATCCCTCATCGGGATCTGGGGGTTCTGTGCTTGCAGAATGCTCAGGATCTCGTCTTTCTTTATCCCTATCTCGGCGATGGAAATTCTGCTCTTAGACTTTTTGGGCACTTCCTCTCTGGGTACAGCCTTAAGCAGTGCTCCCTCCCACAGTTGTGCACCGTTTAGCACCATCTTAGCGAAATCGTTCGACACCTGGTCCTTGCAATCGATGTAAGTGATGCCTTTGGACCATTTCATTTTTCCGTAGGCGGGAATCTGTGTACCTGGCTTTTCTCGAATGTGGGAGATAATCGCCACACCTAGCGTGTTCTCAATTATCTTGCCACATTCCACAGAGTACTGACCACTTGGTTTCTTAGAGTCCACCACAGGTAGTTGCAGCGGGTTCTTAGTCACCTCGCTGTACTTTCCGCTTGGGCCGGTTCCCCGCGCGGGCGTCCTTTTGGGGCTTCCTGTGCTCAATTCATTCCGTTTGGACTTCTTTGGAGCGTTGGGGGCGTCCTCTGGCGACCTCAACCTCTTCGCGGCTAGCCCTTTTTAAAGCATTCCACATTCGTGCTGTACGACTTATGAATGGATCTCTATATTTCATAGTACGACCGAAGATAGGCTGAATGGTAAACTGATGAGAATTCCAAGCATGGCGAGTATTGCGGTTGAATTGGTGAAGGGGTGGAATGCAGCTGGCAATTTCGTTTGAGCACTGTTTGTTAAAAAAGCGATAAAACAGCGAGAGACACGTAACATTTCTGCGATGTTCAAGCGAATTAATAGAGTTCGCGATATTTATGTCTCCGATAAGTTTTAATGCACGATTTTGGATCCTATCCAGTAGGCGCAATATGGTTTTGGGCGCACCAGACCAGATATGAGAATTGTACGCATTGTATATTGTAGCCAGAGGTTTTATATTTCTTGGACCGTTTGAGGAAACCTATAGACATTTCGCAGCATTCTTGGCGACTACAGTGAAAACAGCACCAAAATCCTGTCATTAGTTCTTGAGAATAGTGTATAAATAGAGATACGTCATGCCTTTGGAGACCTCCCTTTAGAATTCCAAAACGTGCTATGGAATCTGTCTCATCATCTTCTATGTAGGTCGTGAGAATTATCGTGAGTCCACTTGGGTAGCTCGCGATCCTAGACGAGAGATTTAAAAACTCATAGAAATAAACCACTATGTCCTCTCTTGAATAATAAAGGGTCATCACAGTGCTGCCAGTGTTTTGTCATAAGAATTCCCACGCAAGTGCCAAAAAAGCCCTTTTTCCCTCGCCTGACTCAAAAAAGTACCTCATATTTTCCCACACATATTTTGGAAAGGAAAACAAAAAAATTACGAAACAAACAAACCTGCCTCAATAACTATGGGGAAAAACCTTAGTGTATTCCAGGCAAAAATTTGCATCAACGTTCACATCTATATATTCCAGGACAGAAAAGCAGCTAGGCCCTTAGCTCACCTATCATTGGATCCAAATCAGTATTACACTATACCTATTTCAACACCCTTCAAAGGCTTAGGGCCAGCTTCAAAAGTTCCGGAAAAAGTTTCGGATAATACTATGTGACACAGAACGCTATCCGACAGATAAAGGAGTATCAGTGTGGCAATAAAATCCCTGTGATACTAGTTTCTAAGATTCTTGCCTGTCAATTATTTATTTACAACTTGTTTTTCATAGTGTTTATGTATTATAAATATTTATTAGGAATCATGATAAAATTATTCCAAGTTCCTGATAGGCTAATCGAAACTTTATCAGCTAGTCTTGAAACTGATCTTAGCCTCGGGAACAGAACCAAATTTATGGTGGGTTCCTGGCCATGAATTCTTCCAAAACCCCTTTCGCGGGACCGGAGTCTTTCTGATATACCCCCAAATTGGCTAAAAACTTAGCCATAAAATGCTGGGAATATACAAAATGTATCTCATAATGGGAGAATATCCCAGGTTTAACAATGCACATAGTAGACATGATATCAGAAACCTTGTATAGGATTCCTTATAGGACATCATGGGTTACAATACTACTTAAGGTAAATAAATCTAGCCAACTCAGCGGAGAGCAGGCTATGTACGAGAGAAGACGAAACAACATTATATACGAATTTGGAAGAAAGATCTTCTCCAGGGACCTACTGGACCCGAAAGAGATGAAAAAATCATCTGCAGCAGTATCATAAACTTTACAAAAAAAGTGGAGAACCTCCTAGCCTAAACCCTCTTTCTAATGTATGGTACAATATGTATTTCTTAATCAGGTCTACGTGCCGCTTTTATCAGCTGGATAAAAGGCTAGGATAGAGTAGTCAGTCTTCATTATAGTTATTGCAAAAAACAGGGTTGGGATTCTGTAAAATACGAAACGAAAACCACTTACGTTTTCACTAAACAGTGAACATTGCTCTATCATATCTGTGGTAATACACAG
Organism: Cheilosia scutellata; assembly: GCA_955612985.1. Lineage (NCBI taxonomy): Eukaryota > Metazoa > Arthropoda > Insecta > Diptera > Syrphidae > Cheilosia > Cheilosia scutellata. The sequence goes on along the minus strand of OY015315.1, from coordinate 2,804,628 downwards.
AGACGATATCGTTCGGTCGTTTTCATTTTACGCTATTTGGCCCCAGGACTTCTTTACTTTTGTGTCAATACAAGCGCTTGTTCATAGACGCAGTCAGGTGTATAAAATAAATTGTCTTCCTGAAGTTGAACACGAAAATTAAAGCAAAGTTTCAAAGAACAAAAATTCCCTTTTGTTTGTTCTGTTTCCCTTTTTTTCCCTTTTAGCTCATTTCGAGTACAAATATTCCCCCAAAAAGTTAAATGGCCCACAATCTGGCAACACTGGGTCATCATCGATTAGTTGATGGTGATGGCAACACCATCTTCGTCGCCCCACAATCAACATTATTTGCGCTTGTTGCTCGACGAAGTAATATGCCATCAAACAACGTGGCCGCTATGAATTAACAGAGTCTACCCGGGGATCATGACGTAATCTCGAATGACAAAAATCTCGAAAAGTTTTTTTTTTAATCTCGAATGCAAAAAATTTCGAATGTACAAAAATCTTGAAAGACTATATCTCGAAGAAATCTCGAAAATAAAAAGTAAATTCGAGGGGTGTACCCCGATATCTCGAAAAAAAAAAAAAATCTCGAAAAAAAATCTAGAATGCATAATCTCGAATAACAAAAATCTCGAAAAAAAATCTCGATACGTATGGGGGGTCTCGTCTAGTTTTCGGTATTGTGTATGTATCGAATGAGTTTTGTAGACTGTACTGTGGTACTGTAAAGATTGTTCAGAGATATAGGCCCGGGCTAACATGGCTAAGACAGAGAGCATAAATAAAATGAATAAAATATTTAGCGCAAAAGATACGTATTGGCACCATATGCTTAGTTTCCTCAAAATCATTCGTTTTGTGGTTTATTTTTGGGACATATGGAAAGGACGTACAATTTTATGCAGAGTCCTAATGACTGAATTGAACAGTTATACTCATGAATATTTGTATTTAATAAACAAATTTGTGTTTAATTTGTGTTTTTACGGGAATCGAACCCCCTTCGCTCAGTAGTCCAGCGATAACAAAGGGTATACTGACATAAGTTATCGACATTTTAGCTCTAGTACAGATAGTAGAGGTGTATCTGACGCACCCAGATGAAGCTAGCCATGAAGTTAGAGGCATATCGGTCAAGGTCCGCGCCGGACTGTAGCTCTCTCAGAAGAACCAGTAGTAAATCAGGTGGTTGCACCCACTAGTCGGATGTTTGAAAACCCGTAATGGAGACAACGAGTTACGCTATAAAGGTTAGTCACACTCGTCGTGAAACGTCAGTGTCCTTGGCAAGTGGCGTTCGGTGTGAACCTAAACTTGTGCGCTCTTACATCTTGCGGCAACAAAAGTGCCATCAATCTATCATGTGCCGCAAACGCAGAAAATCAGATGTATTGTATACCTCAGTGAGTGCCCCGGACAGTTTTGGACGTAAAGTCCAAGCAAGAGACCTCAACTTTGCCATTAGCGCTCTACGAAATAACCAGCAACATCGACCGCATCAGCCAGTCCAACAGCAGAAAAGTCATATCTGTGAGGAACACAACATTAGCCTCAACTACACGCCACCAGATTGCCAGATCGTCTCTAACGCCTGCAACGCCTGGACTAGCGCAATCCACGGAACAGCTAAGCATTATCACCTTGGACAGGCGCTAGTTTCCTCCAAATGAACGCAAACGTCACCATCTTACTTGTCGGCCACATTCCCCGGAACATAGTACTGCAACTCAACCTAGCCCAGTACAAACCAGCAAAACCGACATAACCATTAATTGCAGCGCCTCATCATCAGCAGTCAGCGCAGAATAAATCGAGCGACAAAAAAAAAAAAAACAACAATAACCTACGCATCAGCAGCAGCACCAACAAGAGTCAGTGCCCAAAAAAAAAACAGAATGAGATAGCCAAGCCCGCAAACACTTTGTTAACTTAGTTAGAATCATCGTCATCACCTTTCGTTTGTAAAAAAAAGATATTAGGAAAGTATTACCCCCATGTTAACAACAGTTACAGTAAGCCCACATATATAAATGATTTCCATTCTCTTTAGCTACGTAACTGCTACTGCGATCGAAATGCGATCGAAACCTCGGGGCGGCGAAGATGTGCACATATTCCCCTCACCCCTGCTCAAGAATCAACGCAGCATTTAATTAAACCTTTTTTTTTTGGTATCGGTAAGTCTTTAGACATGTAGCTAACATATTTTAGCGAACTAATTTAACGTAAATGGTGGTTGGGTGTGTATGAATCGGGTAGGCGCTGACTGGCATCAACTTGGCGGTGCCCAGCTGTTATAACTTTTTCATACACATCAATTGTGCTTATTTTACCTCCGCGTGGTAACCACCGGGTACTGGCCTCGCCCTTCCGGGCTTGGCTTGCTAAACTTATAAGCGCGAGTGTTGAACACGAAGAAAATAGCAACACTATAATGCTCTGTCGGAATGACTGACTGAACGAGTCTCAGAAGTCTTACATGAGCCCCTCAGAAAGAGGACGTACGGCGGATGAATTCACTAGACTGAATCAACGGTGTCGTCAACAGTCAAGATGACAGTTACCTTACTTGAGCTACTTTGACGTATTTGAAGCTGAGGTCAGTGAGGATTTTTCATGACTAGTCAGGGTCCTGAAATAGAGATGGTGGCGGATGAACCCTTTATGGGCCAACGGCAGCTCTCACATCCCCGAAGTGGGTTACTGACACCGGAGGAATCCGGCCCCTTTCGTCCAAGGAGTCCAACAAAGGGCCTGGCCCTCCAGGTTGGGGGTTGTACGCCGGGGTAACTGCCCGACTGCGGAAAACAACAATAGTTCCGAAACGACAACAAGCCTCGGATACGGATGATTTTACTGTTGACGAACCTGGCAAACGAATAAAGGACAACGAATTTCGGATCTGCACTTGGAATGTTAGGTCCCTTAACAGACCACGTGCAGCCGAACAACTAGCGGAGGCCCTGAACTGCTATAAAGCAGACCTAACCGCCATCCAAGAAGTGCGATGGGATGGACCGGGCAAGAAGAGGATGAAAAACTGCGACATCTATTATGGCGACTGCTATCGGCAGCAAAAACAGCGCTTATTTGGATGTGGTTTCGTCGTTGGAGGCAGACTTAGGCGAGAAGTCTTAAGTTTCAGCTGTGTGAACAAGCGCCTCGCGACAATCCGCATCAAGGCTAAATTCGCCAACATTAGCCTAATATGCGCCCATGCCCCCACGGAGGAGAAAGACGACGACACCAAAGAAAGATTCTACGAGCTCTTAGACAAGACGTACGAGCAATGCCCTAACTATGACATTAAAATCGTCCTAGGTGATTTTAATGCAAAGATAGGAAGAGAGGGCAACTTTGGTAGTACTGTCGGAAGGTACAGCCTACACGACACCACCTCCGATAACGGATTTAGGCTGATCGACTTCGCGGCGGGGCGAAATGGTGTCATAGCAAGTACGCGGTTCCCGCATCTCGATATTCACAAAGGCACATGGAGATCTCCCGATCAATCAACCGTCAACCAGATTGACCACATTGCGATCGACGCAAGACACTCCTCCAGTATTATGGATGTCCGAACGTTTCGAGGAGCGAACATTGACTCGGACCACTACCTTGTCGTAGCCAAGGTACGCCTTCGGATATCCCGAACACCGCCAAGACAAGTAAATACTGTGAGGAAGTTTGACGTCGGACGGCTAAAATCGCAAGAGATCACCAGATCCTTCTCCGATCGAGTCTCTCTAAATCTCTCAAGAGGTTCTATGCAGCCAGCATCAAGCATTGAAGACCAGTGGCAACATTGCCAAAAAGCCATCAGAGACGCCGCCTCTGATGTGCTTGGTTTCTCACGACCACCACAACGAAACCCCTGGTTCGACAACGAGTGCCGGCAAGCACATGCAGCGAAACAAGAGGCATACAAAGCGGCGCTGCAAAGAAGGACCAGAGCTGCTCGTGAGCTCTACGCGCAGAAAAGAAGAGACGAACACCGGCTTCTCAGGAGAAAAAAGAAAGAGCACGAGAAGCGCGCGATCGAGGAAATAGAGAGATGCTACAACAGGAATGAGGTTCGGAAGTTTTACCAAAGGGTAAAAAGAAGCTGCCAAGGCTACAGAGCCCGAACCGAAGCCTGCAAGGACGAGCAAGGGAACATCATAGTAGAATCGCAGTCGATGCTGAGGATATGGAAAAACTACTTCTGCAGACTGTTTAACGGCGATGACGAACTAAATACCGCTGTCAGGCAGAATGAACCATTCAACCTGGACGATGAAGACCAACAATTCCGTCCACCCGACCTGGACGAAGTGAAGATAGCCATATCTAAGCTTAAGTCCAACAAAGCCGCTGGAGCAGATGGCCTAACCGCCGAGCTATTCAAAGCCGCAGGCGATGACTTGGTTAGGAGTATGCACCAACTCATCTGTAAAATATGGTCGGAGGAAAGTATGCCCGATGAATGGAACCTCAGCATTGTTTGCCCGATCCTCAAGAAAGGAGACCCTCTGAACTGCGCCAACTACAGAGGGATTAGTCTTCTTAACATCGCCTACAAGATCCTATCTGCCGTGTTGTGTGAACGCCTGAAGCCTTTCGTCAACAACCTGATTGGTCCCTATCAGTGTGGCTTCAGGCCAGGAAAGTCTACCATCGACCAAATATTCACACTGCGGCATATCTTGGAAAAAACCCAGGAAGTCCAAATCGATACCCACCATCTTTTCATCGATTTTAAGGCCGCCTATGACAGCATTTATAGAGACGAGCTATACAGAGCAATGTCTAGTTTTGGCATCCCTGCCAAACTCGTCCGTCTGTGCAGGATGACAATGGAGAATGCACGCTGCTCCATCAAGGTCGGTAAAGAACTCACCGAGACCTTCGATGTCAAAAAAGGATTTAGACAAGGCGATGCGCTGTCATGTGACTTCTTCAACATCGTTCTTGAAAGAATAGTGCAAAACTCAAACGCTAACACCAGAGGCACTATCTTTCAAAAGTCCGTCCACCTACTCGCCTACGCCGACGACATCGACATAATCGGCAGAACGCAGCGTGATGTCACTGGCGCGTTCGTGAGCATTGAGACGGAGGCGGCGAAGATGGGTTTGGCGGTCAATGAGGGCAAGACAAAGTATATGCTGTCATCAAGAAAGGACACCCAACACCGACGTCTTGGACAGAATGTCACTATAGACAGATATAACTTTGAGGTGGTAAAGGACTTTGTCTACCTAGGCTCCGCTATGAACTCAGACAATGACATCAGCGCTGAGATTAAGCGAAGAATAACTCTTGCCAATCGCTGTTTCTTTGGGCTAAGAAAGCAATTGAGTAGCAAAGCCCTCTCTCGAACAACTAAAGTGACCCTTTATAAGACCTTAATCATCCCAGTCCTACTTTATGGTGCAGAGGCATGACCTCTATCAAAAGCGGATGAGCTTTCTCTTGGTTGCTTTGAGAGGAAAATTCTTCGAGTAATTTTCGGTCCCGTCTGCATAGACGGTGAATGGAGGAGGAGATACAACGACGAACTGTACGGGCTGTACAGCGACATCGACCTAGCCAGAATAGTGAAGGTCCAACGACTGCGGTGGCTGGGTCATGTAGAGCGAATGGAAGTGAATGCTCCGGCCCGGAAGATCTTCGAATCCACACCCGAGGGACGGCGCAGTAGAGGAAGACCGCGACTCAGGTGGCGCACGCAAGTGGAAGGGGACCTCAACCAACTTAGCGTGCGAAACTGGAGACAGCTGGCCAAAGATCGTGCTGGCTGGAGACGCTTGTTGGTTGAGGCCCAGGTCCACCCCGGACTGTAGCGCCACCTTAAGTTAGTAAGTAATTTAACGTAAATAAAAATAATTAATTTAATTTGATGAAAATTGCTAAACTGGGGAAGAAAAAAATATAAATTTTAAGAAATTGAATCGAAAAAAAAAAAAATTTAAATTGAAAATTTTAGTACGTACATATACGAATTTTGTACTCATATTGATTTGAAGTGAGATAGTACCTAATCGAGTGATGACGACATTTTTCTTTTATATTATTAAATTGTTTTACTTAATGATGTATGCGGCTACAAGATATATTGAGATTAGGGTATTATCTATATCCATAGATACATTTGAAGATTAAATAACATATTTTGTTTTGGTATTTTGAAATTCATTGTACCACTATTAGATATACTATACATAGATTGTTTACTTACTTAGATGGCGCTACAGTCCGGGGTGGACCTGGGCCTCAACCAACACGCCTCTCCAGTTAGCACGATCTTTGGCTAACTGCCTCCTGTTGCGCATTCCAAGTTGGTTGAGGTCTCCTTCCACTTGTGCGCGCCACCTAAGGCGAGGTCTTCCTCTACTGCGTTGTCCCTCCGGGTTGGAATCGAAGACTCTTCGGGCCGGAGCGTTGGTGTCCATTCGCTCTACATGTCCTAGCCATCTTAGTCGACTGATACGTACTTTTCTGACCAGGTCGATGTCGCTGTACAGCTCGTAGAGTTCGCTGTTAAATCTCCTCCTCCAGAGCCCGTCAACGCAAACGGGACCGAAAATCACTCGAAGAATTTTGCGTTCGAAACGACCAAGGAGATCTTCATCCGCCTTTGATAACGTCCATGATTCTGCGCCATAAAGCAGGACTGGGATGATGAGGGTCTTATATAGAGTCTCCTTGGTGTTTCTCGACAAGGCCTTACTAATCAATTGCCTTCTTAGGCCAAAGTAACAGCGGTTGGCAAGTATAATTCTTCGCTTGATTTCTGATGTGATGTCATTTTCAGAGTTAATAGCGGAGCCGAGGTAGACAAAGTCCCGAACTACCTCAAAGTTATAGCTGTCTATGGTGACGTTCTGTCCGATTCGTCGATGTTTTGTGTCCCTTCTTGTTGACAGCATATATTTTGTTTTGCCCTCATTCACCACTAAACCCATTTTTGCCGCTTCTGTGCTAATACTTGCAAACGCACCAGTGACAGCTCGCTGTGTTCTGCCAATGATGTCGATGTCGTCAGCGTATGCAAGTAGTTGCACACACTTTTGGAAAATTGTGCCCCTGGTGTTGGCTTGCGAGTTTCGCACAATTTTCTCAAGAATGATGTTGAAAAAGTCACATGACAGTGCATCACCTTGTCTAAATCCTTTTTTGACATCAAAGGTCTCGGTGAGATTGTTTCCGACATTTATGGAGCAGCGGGCGTTCTCCATCGTCATTCTGCACAATCTGACAAGTTTGGCAGTGATGCCAAAACTAGACATGGCTCTGTATAGCTCGTCTCTATAAATGCTGTCATATGCGGCTTTAAAATCGATAAATAGATGGTGAGTATCGATTTTGACTTCTTGGGTTTTCTCCAGGATCTGCCGTAGTGTGAATATTTGGTCGGTTGTGGACTTACCGGGCCTAAACCCGTACTGATAGGGTCCAATCAGTTCGTTCACAAATGGTTTCAGGCGTTCACACAGTACGGCAGACAGGATCTTGTAAGCGATGTTAAGGATACTGATACCTCTATAGTTGGCGCAGTTTAGAGGGTCTCCTTTCTTATGGATCGGGCAAACAATGCTGAGGCTCCATTCATCAGGCATACTTTCCTCTGACCAAATTTTAGAAACGAGTTGGTGTATGCTCTCTACCAAGTCATCTCCCGCTGCCTTAAAAAGCTCGGCAGATAAACCGTCCGGTAGCTTTGTTTGGCTTCAGTTTGGATATTGCTATCCTTACCTCATTTTGGTCAGGTGGACGGAAGTCTTGGCTTTCATCGCCCAAGTTGAATGGTTCATTCTGCCTGACAGCGGAATATGTGTCGTCTTCGCCGTTTAACAGTCTGCAGAAATGATTTTTCCATGTCCTCAGCACCGGCTGTGACTCCACTACAAGGTTTCCTTGTTCGTCCCTACAGGTCTCTGTTCGGGTCTTGTTCCCGTGACACGTTCTTTTTACCTTTTGGTAAAACTTCCGAACATTGTTCCTGGAGTAACACCTCTCTATTTCCTCGATCGCGCGCTTCTCATGCTCTTCCTTTTTCCTCCGGAGAAGCTGGTGTTCTTCCCTCCTTTTTTGCTCGTAGAGCTCACGAGCTGCTCTCGTCCTTCTCTGCAGCGCCGCTTTGTAGGCCAGTTGCTTCGCTGCATGTGCTTGCCGGCACTCTTCATCAAACCAAGGGTTTCGCTGTGGTGGTCGGGTGAAACCTAGCACATCAGTTGCGGCTTTTCTGACGGCTTCTTGACATCGGTGCCACTGGTCTTCAGCACTTGATGAAGGCTGCACAGGACTTCTCGAGAGGTTGAGGGAGACGCGATCGGCAAAAGTTCTGGCGGTTTGTTGCGTTTGTAGCCGTTCAACGTTGAATCTCCTCACAGTATTTCCTCGTTGTTGTGGTGTCTGGGATATCCGCATACGTACCTTGGCTACAACAAGGTAGTGATCCGAGTCTATGTTGGCTGCTCGGAAAGTTCGGACATCTAGAATACTGGAGGAGTGCCTTGCGTCGATCGCAACATGGTCAATTTGATTGACGGTTTGTTGATCTGGTGACCGCCATGTCCCTTTGTGAATGTTGAGGTGAGGAAACCGTGTGATAGCTATAGTAACATTACGTCCCGCAGCAAAGTCAATTAGCCTAAGTCCGTTTCCAGACGTGCTTTCCGATTGTGTTACCAAAGATGTCCTCCTTTCCTATTTTGGCGTTAAAATCACCTAAGACGATTTTAACGTCGTACTTAGGACAATGCTCATATGTTTTGTCGAGGAGCTCATAGAAACATTCTTTGGTAGCATCGTTTTTATCTTCTGTGGGGGCGTGAGCGCATATCAGGCTGATGTTGGCGAATTTAGCCTTGATGCGGATAGTTGTAAGGCGTTCACTAACGTGTCGAAAGCTCAAGACTTCTTGCCTAAGTCTGCCGCTTACAACAAATGCGCATCCAAATAGACGCTGCTTCTGTTCTCTGTAGCAATCACCGTAGTAGATGTCACAGTTTTTCATCCTTCTTTTGCCGGGCGCATCCCACCGCACTTCCTGGATGGCGGTGATATCTGCATTGTAGCAGTCTAGGGCCTCCGCTAATTGTTCGGCTGCACGCGGTCTGTTCAGGGTTCGAACATGCCATGTGCAGATCCGAAAGTCATTGTCCTTTTTTTGTTTTGCAGGGTCGTCGTCAACAGTAAATCCATCCATATCCGAGGCTTTTGGTTGCTTCGTAACCGGTGCTGTTTTCCGTGGTTGGGTAGTTAACCCCACGCACAACCCCCAACCTGGAGGGCCAGGCCCTTTCTGTGACACCTTGGACAAAAGGGGCCGGATATTCCGGAGTCAGTGACCCGCTTCGGGGATTTGAGTGCTGCCGTTGGCCCATTAAGGGCTCTTCCGCCACCATCTCTATTTCAACACCCTGACTAGTATTGAAAAATCCTTAATGACCTCAGCTCCAAATACGTCGAAGTAGCTCATTAAGGTATCTGCCATGCCGACTGTTGACGTCACCGTTGATTCAATCGCGTGAATTCTTCCGCCGCACGTCCTCTTTCTAAGGGGCTCATGTTATTCTTCTGAGACTCGAACAGACAGTCAGTTCCGACAGAGCATTATAGTGTTGCTATTTTCTTCGTGTTCAACACTCGCGCTTATAAGTTTAGCAAGCCAAGCCCAGGTGGGTGAGGCCAGTACCCGGTGGTCAGCGCCTACCCGATTCATACACACCCAACCACCACATAGATTGTTTAGGGTATTATTAAGGTATGTTAATTCTTTTTGGTATAATTTTTGTAGGGATTGCTTATCTTAGGTGTTTTAGGTTATTGTTAAAAACAAAGGGAGTAGGAGTAATTCGTAAGGATATTGAACGAAGCGAATAAAATGGATAAGGATTTTAGAAATTTTCGCTTTTTCTATTCTCTTTTCTTTCTATTTTTGGATGAAGCACAGTCCAAATGAGCGAGTTTACATGCAGTTGAAATTCTTATAAGGCATGAATTACGTAACGACCGTCTACTTCATCGGGGCAAGAACCACCCCACCCGACGAGCTGGCCAGTGCAAACTAGAATGCCTACGCCTCGGTGAAGTGGAGACCCCCTTCTCAGCTGGCCGGACTGCCTCAAGGAGTCCTGTGGCCTTGGGTCATATGTGTAGCAAAAGAGTTGAAAGGTTTTAGATCTTCTTTAGTTTTTACCAGCTTTTGTTACATCGCGGCTGAGTAGGGATAGGAACATTCAATTGTCTGAGGTTCATCCTTCCATTAAGGGATGGGGACAACCCAACTTATTTATTCCGTTACATCTGCTGATACACCAATCAGTTTCCAATACACAACTATATCTCTCTCTAAACGTTAATCAAAATAACATAATTCGATTTTTAATAACAATTTTTTATTAACTTAGACACCTCAATACCGAACACAGCTTAGATGATCGTTCCACCGCTCAGGCACGTGTTCAAATGCAAGTTGTCTCCCAACTTGAGATCCACTTACAAAAGGAACGTGATCGTTTACAAGCAATGATGCATCATTTATATATGGCGAAGCAATTTTTGTCACCCGACAAAAGGGACTGTAAGGTATATTCAACGAAAGGAGTTACTCCACCCTCGAAACAACTGACACATTTCCCTAAGTTCTGCTCTGTTTATTTGCAGGAAAATGACGGACCATATAATCTACCATGTCCACCGAATTTAACAAATCCGGTTATGCCGGTATCAATTAGTTCACCAATGTTAAACAACTCAAACATATCATCGATTAGGAAACGAATTAGTGACAAAAATCCATTATCAATAGCAGGTGGTGAGTTTTATATGTAAAACAAGATAATTTTTTTTGTGAAACTTGCACATGACATAATTAAAAAAAAAAAAATTAATAGTCTTTGGACATGTGCGGGGGGTTTCAAAATTGTTTTAGTATTCTTATTTTTTTATGTTTGTTACCATCTTATTTCATTATTTGGATTTTATTTTGAAAATTAATTGACAACAGGTCTCCCTTATATGTTGGAACGTGCCGGCCTAGATGTACAACAAGGTAAGAGTTTTATTTTTAAATATCTATATTTTTATTAATTTTTAATGACCCAAGGGATGTCTTTTTATTAAATTTCCATTTATTGGAATTCTTTCTAACATTTCACAGTTTTCGTACCAGTTTCACTTTAGTTTTTTTTATTTTTTTTTTGCATTAAAAAATCCAAACGCTTAAAAAATCCCCATTAGAACTCGCCGTCCTGATTGCAATCTAAGCCAAGTTGAATTGCGGGCAAATTATTTTTAAATATGTACATCACGGCTCTACGAAAAATCGTGCTAACCTAGCCATAGACACAATTATGGCCGTGTTTTACAGTGCAGCAGGTTATATAACAGATGGAATAATGAAGAGTGGCGCCCGTTTCCAAATGCGATAATTATTGGTGATTCCGGCTATCCATTAAGAAAGTGGTTATTTACGCCTAATGTTCCAAATGTTATTGCGGAAAGCCGAGCTAAAAATCGTTTTTTAACTAAGCTAAAGAAAACGCGACAAGTTGTGGAATGTAGTTTGGGTCAATTAAAAGAAATATTTCCTTGCTTGAACAGATTGCGATTAAAAAAGCCAGTAAGCTGCACAAGAGTTGTAAATGCGTGTATTACATTGTATAACATACGTAAAAGAATGGTAAATGAAAATGATATAAATTTGTTGACTAACGACAATGATGAGGAGGATGAAAATGAAGAAAATAGTGAAGATGAAAGTGATAACAGTGCAGTTGAAACACTTAGAAGTTATATTAATCGTTTCGATGACCAGTTCATTAAATTTTATTGTTTTAATGCAAATGTATAAATACATCTTCTTCTAATCTTCTATCTTCATCTTCTCTCTATATATATATTCCTTCGGGGTGAAGCTCGATGACGGTCTAAGGCCAGGTGCACACATGCGTTTTTTTTCCGCGCGGTCCCGCCGCGGGTCCGCGTTTGCGTGTTACAGTACTCACATCTAAATTTGGTGGTGCACACAAGCAGGCGGACACGCTGCGAGCCCGCGCGTCATTTTTACGGGTAATAACACCCGCTTGAGTCTTTTTCTTTTTATTTATTATATATTAGGTAAGTATTTTGGAATATTTTATTATGCACATATCACAATTTTTGTTTAATCTGAGTCCTCCTCAATAAAATAAAGACACTCCGTTAGCTTCGAGGTTGTCAAATTTAAGCGAATTTCCCTTTCACGGCAACACAATTGCTTGTCGTAAATGCAATACTTCAAATACTCAATTTTTACTCTATTTAGTATATGGGTCAATATTTCAAAACATTAATATTTTGGACCTCGAAATGGACATTTACTAAAATAATCAAATTTAATATTTTTTTGGTTACTCTGTATTTAAGAAACATTATTAAATATTTTAAGCCAATGGGCCACCAAATTTTGTTAATTTTAAATAATTTTTTTCACGGGAATGACAGAACTAACATGGAAATGACAAAATCCCATCTTGGTAACGACGAGACATTTTCGGTTTTTTTATTTACACTTTTGCGAGGCGCCATGATAAGCACAGATGACCTTTTATATCAATTTGAAATAAAAAGTGAAAATATTTGAACATTTTTTGCAATATGATTGAGTATGTCATTTCCGTGTCCAAATTGTCATTACCGTGTATGCCACGGGAACCATGGAAATGACGACATGGAAATGACATCGAAAGGTATTTCTCTAAAATAAAACCGAACTTTACTGAATATTGTCCTAAAAACGCATACAATATTAATTAAGTACATAAAAAAGGCATGCATTGGAAAAAATATTTGATTTAATTATTTCAGTATTACATTCAAAAACACTAACCACGGTAATGACAACTTTGGATAACGAAAACATGAAACGCCTTAACCACATGAAAGAAAAGTCACTTCTGATATATATATGGGCTTATTGCGAAATGTTCCAAAAACAATCAATATGTCCCGTTATTAATGTGAAATCCGCCGCCTAGTTTGCGGCCGTTAATTAAATTTTTTTAAATATTTACTTTTTGTCAAGGGAATGACCATTTTTTTGGGGACAATCACTAAATACCTTCCACGTAATTTTTTAAATTTCCTTAAAATAAATTGACTGGGCCCCAGTCTTCATTGTCCTTTCTTCTTCAAGGCTTCATCAATAAAAATTGCAAACCGGCTTACATTTTACAAATAAAATACATTTGTTAAATGAAGGTACAACTTAGGACATGCCATGGTAATGACATTTTGGGTGTTGAAGTTAAAATTTCGGCATTACTATGCATTTTATTTTTATTTTTTTATGTGTACATGTTAAAAGAGTTTCTGCAGAAACGTGTCTTAGCCGAATAATTAAAAACCAGTAAGACAATTATCTTCGACTATGCCGAAGCTCAAATACCCGGTACTATATTATTGTAAAATAAAAAAAATATTTTAGTATTAAAAAATTATATATTTGTATGGGAGGTATGGGTACTTTTTATTCGACCAAGCTCATTTTTTGTCAAAAATTTTTAAATATTATTAAAACAATATGTGCAAAGTTTAAACTTGCTATCTTTACTCTAGCTATTTAAATTTAATTTTTAACATAAAAAGCTATATAAATCTGATATTTTTGTATGGGAGGTAGTAGTAGTTTTCATCCGATCTTGCTCATCTTCGAACTTAGCCTCAGTTTGGTGGATAAAAGCTTACATACCAAATTTCAAGTCGATAGCTCTTAAATTACGGCCGTAATCGTGCGGACAGACGGACAGACAGACGGACAGACAGACGGACAGACAGACGGACATCGCTAGATCGACTAAGAAAGTGATGCTGATCAATAATATATATAGTTTGTAATACCTACAACGCCTCCTTATGGGCGTTACAAATGGAATGACAAAGTGAATATACCCTCACCACAGTGTGGTACCGGGTATAAAAAATAATGTTTTTTAGCCTATAAATGCCTGACCGCAGAATATTAATGTTTTGAAATATTGACCCATATCGAGTTTTGACTTTGATTGGCGTGGTGATGGATTCTGACTTGGCTCTGGGGTTTTGGGTTTTTGGGTCGACGATCCTTGGCCTTAGGTTGTTATATATTATATTGTCACCGACACCATCGGCTTCAAACTCGTCAAGCCCTTCCGCTATCTATTCAATACATAAAAATAAAAAAATAGATTTTAATAAGCAATTATGTAGTTCCATATGAAGTCATACCCCTTCTCCTACAATGGAAAGAATCATTTTGTCATTTTCATCCAAAATATCCGCATTTGAAGCACCACCTACGCCAGTTTTCTTCATCCTGTCTACCTTGGGCTTTAAAATATGAAAAATTATAAATAGGAATAAAAATACATACTTATCTAAAACTAAAAAAATGATTACCATAGCGCCGCGCCGCCAATTTTGCCAGGTATTCCTTCTAAATTTGTCGCCGTTAGATTCTCTGCCTACCAACCCGTAACTAGAGGCTAGAGATGATATTTTGCCCCATTCCCTAGCAATATCGTCCTTCGATAAGCTTCCGGAAAACTTTCCGAAAAGAACAGCTTTTGCTGCATAGATCTCCTGCAGGACAAGCATTTGTTGCTCTTTCACCGACTAAAAAATAAACATATAATATCAATAATTTGTTATGTTAAAACAAAATAAATAACTTACTTTTGTATATTTTCGCTTAGATGCACTCATATTTTTACTTACAACACTTTTTTACTTTTGCTACACCAAAATATTTTGCTGTATGAAATGTAGCAAAAGTTTACGGTTTGTTGTTTAGGTTCAACTCCAGCAGAAACACAAATTAGATCTTAGGGATTTTACAACTACGTCAACGTTTTGTATTTAAAGAATTTTCGTTGTATCATTGGAACGGAATAAATTGGAAATAACACTTTTTTGAAGTGACATCTATAATTGTTAACAATGACGCAACAATTTGAATTTCAACCGTTTTAGTGGGTAAATTCACTCACGTCCAATAGATATCTCTAGCAGCCAGGAAAAAGATACAGTCTGCGATATAGCTATAAAATAGCGCCAGAATGAGTTTTCAAGAAATCTGTTTTGTCCTTTGTCGTAATGAAACATCCCACCACATAGCTGTCATGAAAAAGCTTCAGAATTTCAATTTAGCAAAATTCCATTCACAGTTGCGAGAAGCTGAAATTCCTAGAAGGACTTCCGGTTGTACCAAATTCTTTTTGGGACTATGTATTTTGATAAATACGCCTAATTTGCCTAAATCACAATATCGTTCTATCGCTTAAACCACCTACACTTCCCTTCTTCTACTTTGCACACGTGTGTTTTGTTCACCTTTTGATTTGAGCAAACTGCGCATTTTCGCATTTTGCATCCATAGTACCTACTTTACAATCATAGAAACGCAAGAACCAAGTAGAGACTGGTTCTATTGTTACCTTACGTCAAAACGATCGACTGATGATTGTGTCCAAAAGCATACGACTGCCTGTGCTCTACTCAAAGTGTCAAATATGTGTTACATTCGTCTGGGATACGAAAATATAAAACACTATTCTGTTTACTAAACTATAATAAATCACTTTTATTACAAGCCAATATCACTTAAAATCATTCATTCCTCGATTTGTGTACACTTTTACATTTACTAAGTATTTCAATTCCGCAGAAACAAAGTTTCACATTTTATTCCCAAACAAACCACGTAATTCAGAAAAAGTGCTCTCGATTCATTACTGATTCTACTGCATTTTTTGCTCGATTTTAAGTCCGTAAACAAAGTTTTAAAAACTCCAAATTTTACAATTGACGTTTGAAAGAATATATTCAATTACATATATTTAAACATTTTCTCTTTCAAACCAGTTAAAATATCTATTAAAACTAACGTAAACTTTAAAAATAAGATAATGTCGTGCGTAGTGACGTCAATCACATCGACGAAATGCACCCGATGGCAAACCGAGCATGCTTTCACATGTAGTGGCCGCAATGGCCGCCTGTCAGTGGGGTGTAGAATTTAAAGTTTCTTTCAAATCGTGCGCAGAAGAAAATTAAAATAAAGAAAAAGTGTTCAAAATGTGTAAATTTGGTTTTGAAAATACGGTAGTTCGTTGTATTAACAAATTACGCGCTTAATGGTAGTTAAAGTAATCCACTACGAATCGTTTCAAAGGCTTTATTTGTGAAATTAATTAAGTTCATAGTCGCCATTTTGGTATATGCATGCCGGAAAGTCTAGCAAGTCGTAACTTGAAACCAGTGGTTATTATTTCATTCAAGTTGAAAAGATTAAATTTGGCTTTTGTCGGGCTAAAAATATTCGTGTGATAATTTTCTGTTTCTGCGAAAGATATGAGTTGGGCTTTTATCAGGAGAAATCAATTACATATTTTTGAATCTAAAAAAGTGCGGGTTGTTAAAAAAAAGTGTTCATCTTTTGTGCGTTGAGAAAAAAATTTGTTCAGTCGTTCACAATTGCCCTTTTTCCGTTTCCGCTTGGAAATTTGAAATTCCAAGAGAAATCGCTTCGAAATGAATCATCATAACATATTGGGTGGCCTACAAAAAATTCGGTAAGCAAATTTTTATTCAATTTAATTCAAAATATTTATGTAGGCCGCTGATTGCGAGTGGGTCTGACTTATGTTCGTGGGCCCTGCTTACCTGTTTGGTGGTCTCCTCTGTAAACTAAATTCGTTAGAAAACCCGACTTTAAAAATGTTTGCTTACAATAATTGTGTCTATGGCTACGTTAGCACGTTTTTTCGCACAGCCTTGATGCATTTAAAAATAAATTGGCCGGAATTCAACTTGGCTTAGGCTGCAATCCTGACGACGAGTTCTAATGGGTGAATTTTTAAGCGTTTGGATTTTTAAAAAATAGAATTTGACTGAAGTTTTTGTTAGGGTCGATAAAACAATTCTTGCCATTTAAGTTTTGAATATTAGGCATGTTTTTTTGAAACCTCGCCAGCCAGCCGTTCATTTGGACAATTGCCAGCAAGATGAAGCCAGCCAGCCGAGTTTTTAGTATAAAATTATGTATTTGGTTGAAATATTTGCTACATTCAGACATTTTTCTCTGGATTGTGTGCATGAGATAAGAACGCCATTATGATTTAAGCAAATTGTACGGAAATTCTAAGCCACTCGTTGCTTTCAGCGCCACCTGTTTGTTCATTGTGAATTGAATTTAGCCAGCTGCCAGCCAGCAGCTCTCCGACTGGGGAGGATATCAAGAGTTGTTGCCAGCAGGTTGTTGTTTTAATTAGCATGTGAAATGTGCCTCAACTAGCAACTACTGGCAACCACTGGCTGGGAAGGTTTCATAAAAACGCAACTATTATTTCGTGTAAATGTCGACAGCGACTACGCTTCAAGTGGTCCATGCGGAATGTCCAATTTTGGCATAGGTACCTACTTTTTCAACACATCGGCTGGTATCTCACCAATAAAACGAGTTATGTTGTATTCTGCTGGGCTTATCCGTATAGTCTATAGACTTCATATATCTCTACAAAAACTAGTCCATCGGCGTAAAATCGCACGATCTAGGCGGTCAATTCACAGGTCCAAAGCGTGAGATGAATTGCTCACTACATTCACCTCGCAATATGTCCACGACTCCATGGATTCGCACCGTCCTCAAATTTGTATAACCATATTAAAAATTCAATTTTAACACAATTTCGTAGTCAAATAAACTCCTTTATTTAATATAATAAATAGGGGAGAGTGGGTATGTATGGGCCACTTTTCAGTAAAAACTCAATTACTCGCAACTTATAAATCATATCTGCACAAAACAGTTTTCTTAAGATAATATAACATTGTGGCTACTAAATTGTCTTTTCAAAATGAACAAAACTATTTTTGTAGCTGTAATAGTTTAGAAGTTATAGCGTTTTTAGTCGTAACACCTCCAAATTAGAGGTCACCTACTTTGATGGGCTATAACGGGAAATAGGATGCAAATAGACCCCCCCAGCCATACAATTTTTTGTTCGGCATAACTTCAGGAATCTTCCCTTAAAGGATTGTCCTTCTTAACTGGGACACCCTGTATAACTAGATACTATCGAATTCTTAAAATATATACAAAAAATTAAAGTACATCAATAATTGTTTTTAAAACGACCTACAACTCGAAATCATAATAGCCATACCGTTAGCAGTGATAATAAAAATTCAAAGGAAAAATTCCTACGTCGAAAGGACATTGATAGGTTTTATGTTGGGGAAGCCAACAATTCGAGTATAAGGACTCGTGTGTTGGGAAATGTACAACTGTTTGTTGAACTTAAATTTAACACAAAAAAGTGCAGATAGATATCAAATGATTATTGCTAAGGCCTAGTATTAGTGTCCCGGGGCATTCTTTATGCGAGAGGCTTAACATTGCAGAATATAAAGTCTTTGCTGCAATGTAGTCCAAAACGCTCTCACGGGGTCCCTGAATGCACCAATAAAATTTCGTTTTGCTGTCATAGGAAGAAGGTTCTTCAAATAGAGTAAGCCAATATGATTTTCGAATTTCATGCCATCGACATTAGATCGAATTATTTCTTCCCTGGCTGGATGTACAGTTTTACATCCGTCGCTTTTTAGGTTGACTAACTGTAAATAAAAAAATCAAAAAATAACTATTAATTGGGAAAAAGTAAAAAGTAGTAAAAGTGGTGTAAAAGTAGCGAAAAAGTAAAAAGGGGCGTTTTAATCTCAACTGCACGGTGTAAAGTACATAGGGAAAATATTCATTCGGGATTGACGTTTCAACTGTCATAGTTCACAGTAGGGGAGTTTTTTTCGATTGTTTTTATCATTACTATAGAACAACTGCCGATATAGCAAAAGATAGAAAGCTTATGTTTGATAGAACAATTCGGAGAAATAAAATTTCGATCGAAAGATCATGCGGTACTTTATGAAGTAATAAAATTTTTCTTTCTCAATTCTGTCTTTGACATTAGATACGCGAAAAAATCAAATGGAGGGTAATCTAATCTTAAGATCGCTAATAATCAAATGTCTCTTACCATTTGGTTCATTATTGTCCAATTGGGTTCCGCTTACGTAAGCCCTTGATTCATCATCACTGGAATCAATGGGCTCAACTGTGAGAAAATAAGGGAAAACGAATTTAACGAAACGAAGGTATTCAAAATTCAAATGTTGTTTACCTTTTATGCTGATATTGCCACTTGCATCTGGACCTGTAACATTTGCTGTGTTTACTGAAAAATATATAAGGAGAAAATGAAGGACAATATGAAAATGTTTCTCTTTCGAATGACACATGTATTAATTTTATTTACCTTTTGCGGCGTTACTGCCACTGGGTCTAGGACCTGCGCCGGTTGCTGGGTTGACACCAGCTGCGGCTATAAAATAAGAAGAGAAACAAAATGACAATTATGAAGGTTTCTAATTCTTTCTTTCGAGTTCGACAATCAGTGTCATCGAATGAAATTTTGAATTTTATTTACCTCTTGCGGTATTACTGCCACTGGCTCCAGATGCAGCTGTTAAATAAGAGGAGAAACAAAAAAATAACAATATGAAGGTTTCTAGTTCTTTCTTTCGACATTAGATGCGCGAAAACTTCAAATGTTGGATAACCTAATCTTATTGGAACTCTTATAATAATCAAATGTCACTAACCATTTGCTTCATTATTGCCCAATTGACTTCCACTTGCGTGAGGCCTTAATTCATTATCACTTGAATCAAAGGGTTCGACTGTGAGAAAATAAGGAAAAAGGAATTAAATGAAAAAATTCGATTGTAGTTTACCTTTTGGGATGATACTGCCGCTTGCTTCCGGACCTGCAACATTTGCTGCGTTTGCTGAAAAATATATAAGGAGACAATAAAGGGCTCTTTCGAGTTTACAAAACTTTCGAATGCATTCGAAATAAAATTTTGAATTTTATTTACCTCTTGCGGCGTTACTGCCACTGACTCTAGGACCTGCGCCGGCAGCTAGGTTGACTCCAGCTGCAGCTGTAAAATAAGAAGAGAAACAAAAGGACAATATGAAGTTGTAATTCTTTCTTTCGAGAATTTCGAAATTTATTTACCTCTAGCGGCGTTCCTGCCACTAGCTCTAGCTTCTGGGTTGCGTGCTCGGTTGGCACCATTTCCGCCTGTTTAAAAATAAGAAGAAAAACAAAATGACAATGTAAAGATTTCTCTTTCTATCTTTCGAGTTCGTCAATTAAGGTTCAAAACTTTCGAGACGAAATTTACCTCTTGGATTATTTAGATCACCTAAAGGTCCTTCTAACCGTATTCTGTATAATCCATTTGGGGCCCTAGGCGGCAGATAAACTACAGAATAACAAGAGAAAATAAGGACAATCAACAAATTTTTTCGAAGATCAGAGATTTTATTATTTTTACCGGGTAACATGATATGGTGTTGGTGTCCTGTGAAAAATAACAAAAGAGTAATACGAATTTTGGATATCTTTGTTTCTTTTTCGTCTTCGTATAAATAAATATAATCTTATTGAAGAGAAAGGAGTTCGCTATATAGTAAATGCTTTTTACCTCGGTGGCCTGGATCTACTGGAATTTGAGCTCCGATTGGTTCGTCAGGATAAAGTGCTGGTTGGGGCCGATATTCTGGTGGTCCGGCTTCATTTCCAACAAATGGACCCATGTATCTAAATTGTGGGAGATAATATCCAGCCGCTCGGGCTTGATTTCTAGCTCCTGGTGCCGGATTTATTGCTCGTTGTCCAAAATTTCCAGCCGGTGGAACTTAATGGCCAGCTGGTTGGGCTAAATTTCCGGTAGGTGGGGCTTGATTTCTAGCTGATGGGGCCGGATTTTCAGCTCTTTGGCCTTGATTCCTAACAAGAGGGTCCGCATTTCCAGCTTGGTGGCCTAAATTTACGTCAGGTGGTGCTTGATTTCCAGCTGATGGGGCCCAATTTCCAGCAGATGGAGCTCCATTTCCAGCTCGTTGGCCTAAATTTGTAGCCGGTTGGGCTGGATCTGGAACTTGTGTATCAGCTTTTTTAGCTATTAAAAAATAATAAGTAAAACAATTTACATTGTTAATTAAATATTTCTTTCTTGATTACGAACTAAACCATATTTTCACTGACGTTAAATAATTTCTTACACATGCTGCACTCGCATTCAATCGGTATTCGTAGTTGTACACTGATTCTAATAGATTACCTACGTCATTAGGTCACTTTCACATTTAGTCTTACTCGTAATCAATTTTAGTCTTCCACTTCTCCATTGTGACCTGTCTTACTAATAATAATTTTTGGACTCCAACTTAAATATTTTGTAGGTCACAATAGATGAGAAATTTCGACATTGTAAGCTCGTCAAATTTAAGACAAGAATACCACAACTGTTTACAGTTCAATGAAAGTTTGTGGTTCGCTTAACGGATAGTGCGATGAAAAAGACATGTGTGCGCCTTGCCTTAATCTCCATCAATGAAAATATAGCAAAATTTGCTCAAAATCTTATCAAAGCGAATGTAGTCATAAATTTGAAATTTTATTTACCAGTTCTGGACCTTAAGTTGAACATTTTTCTAATTTTTTCCCTTTACTGAAAAAAAAGGAAAAACAATATTTAAAGCTTACACTCAAATTAGAAAAAATTTAAATTTTATTTTATTCAAATTGTTTTCAGTAAATAATTCGCTTCTGGGTGAAAATTGCATATATTGCAAACTCTAACCCAACCTAAATTAAATGTTTCACTAATTCAAAATAGTATCATTAGGCGTTTCTCTTTCTTATGGTTCAGATCAGAGCCTTAATTTTTTTAATTCACATCAGAGATCAAATTTCCTTTTTTTTCCTTCAGAGAATGATCAGATCGCGCTCTATGAGCTCAGAATAAATTGCCGCAGCACGCTGAGTAAAAAGCTAAATATTCACTTATACAGTCACATTTGACAGAAAAAAAACAGGATGCTCGAGCGAGACAAACGCCTATCTACAAAAATGACGTTTTTCCGATTTTTTTTTGGGTCAGAAAATTATTGCAAAAACAACGAAGCTACACCGAGGCTTATTGATTTATGTCAAATGAGTCCAAATTGTAAGATAAATCTTAAATTATACGCACATGACAACTGAAATTCACTCACTTGCAGATTTACCATCCGTGGTCCTATACGTTCCTCTCAGCAAGCGAACACGTTCTCCCACTGAATGCGACAAAAATATAAAGTTGCACTTTCTATAATATTATTTATTTATTAATTTTAAAATTGAAAATTCAAACGTAACGTTACGCCCTTTTAACTTCTGTTACTTAAATCACTAATAGAACTGTCTGTTTACAAAATGTCTGTCTATTTTGAAGAATCTGGTTAAATTTTAAATAATTTGAGACAGGCTCAGCACAATGCACACTTTGAGTCCATAATTATTGGTAAAAAACAAATTTTGTTAATTCAAATGATTTATGAAAAATACGAAAATAGTTAACGCAGGATACGCATGGAATTCCGTCGGTATTAAGCAGTTTGCGCAGTTTACACTTTATAAGTAAATCACAAAAAACTGTGAATAAAACAAGTTCTTAATTGCGAATATTAAAGGCTCTTAACAAATGGACTAGATTTCGTCGAAATGCTATTGGATTTAGTACTGGATAGGAATTTATTTTTAGGGTGAACTTTTCCAATGATTTTATGTACGTTATTTAAAATTGCTTTTAATTGTTCTTTACTTTTCACTGTTATTTCTTAAAAAAAAAAAACAAGATTTATGTATGAGAGATGTTTGATAATATTTTTATTAAATTTTCTTATTGAAAAGTAAATTCCACTTCAAACGGTACCGCGGTTAAACGATGACTGAAACTACTCCTTAACCACCACTCAGTTGTGTTATATAATGGATTATGTATACACATGGGTACGTGTAGTACGTGTGTATATGTATGTTTTATATGGACAGATTAGGTAGAACTAGACGTCTACTCGTGTGGGGTTTTTGCCTATAGAGACACATCTCACATGATTTGAATCACAATGGTACCGCGTTTAAGAAAGGTTTCAAATGAAATTTCTTAGTAATAAATTTAAGATTTTGGAATATTGGAATTTATGTAGTAGAAGTCTCTTCTTTAGGTGGAAATTTGAAATTACATTTTCGTGGGTTCAAATTGGAGTTAAAAATGTTAATTTTATATGGAAAATTTGAACAGGAACACTTAAATATTTGATTAGTAGACGGATGGTGCAAGTTACGAGTTCAATAACTTTTTATAAATAGTATGAATGAAATAAATGAGTCTATTCCGAATGTCCCATATGAAGATAATGTTCCCGAAATTACTTCTGTATTCTATTTTACGGAGGTGTCGACGGCTGCAATAAAACATATTTGCAGAAATATAAACAAAAAAAAAATGACCTGCGCCACACGAACGTTAAGATGATTTTAGATCACTGGGATATATTTTCTTATAGCTTAACGAAATTGATTAATAAGTCACAGCAACAAGGAATTTTTCCACAATGTTCAAAGGAAGCGGTTGTGGTACCTGTTCCGAAGGTCGCTAAGACAGTAAAATGTGAAGAGTTCAGACCAATTAATATGCTACCCATGCTTGAAAAGATCTTGGAGAAAGTGGTGACCCATCAGTTAGTAAACTACTTGGAGAATAATAAGCTACTGAGTGAGAAGCATTCTTGTGAAACGGCGATAAACTGGTTGGTCCTGAAATAGAAGGGTGAATTGGAAAAAATGAAGGGAATTATCTCTGATAGAACAATATTAATAAAAAAAATTGTCAAGATACGGAATACACAATACTGAGCTGAAGTGGTTTAAGAGTTATTTAACAGATAGGAGGCATGGCATGTTCTCCATTTTGAACGTGATGTCATTTGGGCGTAGAATTTGTGTAGTTCGTTCGGTTTGGGTTGATTTTAGTAGTTGATTGCCTTAATTGCTCCAAATAATATTAAAAAATTATTAAATATCAACATTTATTGAAATAGGTGTTTGTGCTGTGTTTGAGTGTAACACCAATACAGAAAAAAAAAACATTGGACACCAGCTTCGATAGCTTCTCAAAGGAAAAAACTGTTCTTAAGCAATGGGTACTCTTCTGTAGAAGAAAAGATGTACTAAACCCAAAAACTGCAAGAGTTTGTAATTTGCATTTCCTAAAAGAGGAAATGCGGTCAATGGCCATGACTTAAAATTATTTTGCAATTAAAATCGTATGATATTTGGTTACCCCAAACTACATTATATTGGGTCTAGTAATATTTTGCTGGTAGAATTTGTAGGTTAGTATTGCTTAATATGGCAATTGTGATGGTCCATCAGATGTGAGGAACTCAATCGGTCCATGCTTCGGTGGGTTGGTCACGTTAGACGCGTGTCCGCAACTAGATTTTTAAAACGTACTATGGACCATGTACTATCAGGCAAGCGTCCTCTAGACCTCTAGGTACACTTAGGATGCGATGGTTTCATCAAGTCCATAATCTTTTCTCTTTTTAGAGTCGATGGGGGAGAATTGAGAGTTATGAATGATCCACTTGAGCAACCTAAAGCGTGTGTTCAAGCTCAATAAGTGTCCATCTAAAAATGAAGTAACACTCCGCGGTACTAATATTCATTTTTAGTGCCCAGGCTAACTTTTACGAAGTCACAATGACGAAATTTTCCATATAAAATTATCCATTGTGACCGTCAAAATATTTAAGTTGAAGATTAAAAATTATTATTGGTAAGGCCCACTGACTTGGGTACAAAGACACAGTGATCGCCGGCAACGAAAAAGCGGATTCCCTTGCAAAACTGAAGAGTTACTGGTGCCAGAACCATTCTCTTCAATTGGTAGAGGAAAGGAGAACAGCTGATTGACAAATGGAATAATGTTGACAGGTTAATAAAGCAATAAAATGAGCGACCTGCTCCATTCAAAGAAGGGGGCTAAGCATGAGTCGAGCAACATTGAAATGGGTGGTGGCGTTAACTATAGGACATGGTAATTTCGGGTATCATGTAAGGAAGATGGGCCTTAGAGAGTATATTGTAGGTACTTGTAATCTATGCCTGTAGGAATCTGAGACAACGGCACATATACAATGGCCAGCTTTGGCTGACAGAAGAATGAGGACCTTGGGACAACATTGGATGAAACAGATCTCACATAAACAGATGCTAGCGTTAGCACTAGGAAACGAACCCAGGGAAGAACTCTAAAGAAGTCCAGAGAATTCCTTTGGGTAAGATTTATAGTGGTAGAGAGACCAAAAGAGACCCGAAGTTGGTGGTCTGCTTCGAATATTTCTCGATATATATATATATAACCTATAAAGCGCGTCACACTTTATGCATAACCGGGACATTGAAAATGAGTGAATGCCAAAGGACTTGGACTTCATTATAAATATCATCCTAAATATCCGTATCAACCATGGAATTGCGAGGTCTTTCGATCTATATGGAACGAAACTGAAATATTTGTAGGTACATATTTTTCCATCACCTAACCCAGGAGTTCCCTAACTGTGCGTCGCGACACTTGGTGAATTTTGCGTCGGGACTTGGGCCTATACCCGTTCAAGATCCAACTGACCCAGGAGCTCAAAGTTAATGACAATGTAATGACCGTAGAAAAATCATCCGTAGCGACGAGGCGCAGTTTTGGATAAATGACTATGTTAACAAGACAAACTGCCGTATATGGGATGAGACCAACCAACACGAGGTGGCAATGCATCCATAAAAAGATGTTTGGTGCGCATTTTACATCGGCGCGCGGCGGCGTCATTGCTCCGTACTTTTTCTTGAAAATGACATTGGTAAGGCAATGCCATCAACGGCGAGTGCTACAGAACGATGCTGCTAAGCGATAGATAACATTTGCTTCCAGCAAGTCGTGGCTACGTGTCACTCAGCAGACACTACGAGTCATTCTGCAGGGTATGGTTATCTCTGTCAGAGGTGAAGTGAATTGGCCACCAAGATCGTGCGATTTAACTTCGCTAAATTTTTCTTGTGCCGTTGCCTAAAGTTGCAGCTCAATGCGAATAAACCGCAATCACCGATGTCTTTAAACCCAACATAACCAATGCCATCGCTCAAATTAAGCCGGATCTATGCGGTAGATTGGACCACTCGGATGCGTGACAACGTGAGAGCTGCGGCAGACATTTGGGCTGTTATATTCCATACAATAATGGCATATATGGGATTTGTTAATACCTTGCATACAGCTTGTTTTATTCCATTTCAACATCGACCAATCCTCATTAAAAACCCCTTTAGTGAATCTTCAGTAAGCTAAGCTTCTATTCACATATATGTGCTTTGTTCCGTTGTGTATGCTTTTGGAAGGGCGTCGCAAAAAACCTGTAGTTTAGGGAGTTGCAGTATGGAACTTAACCTGAAAAATGGGCAAAAACTCACGACACTCCAGTAAATCAATGGCCAGCGCGCGGGGAGACAAATTTAAATGAAGTTTTTCGTGGGATGAAAAGTACTGCCTGTATATTATTTAAAAAAAATCTCTTTGTACATGAAATGAAATACTATACACTATAAATGAACGTGTAATGGCCAAGCCACAATGGCGCTTTGCGGC